>JAEQBH010006084.1:0-631643 GCA_016808115.1 Tetrastigma voinierianum
AACATTAAGTCAATGTCGCGACATTGACCTTCTGTCATCGTGACATCCGCAGTTAGAATTGCTTCACACATATAAGGGATACACTTCTTGGAATTGTCAAATTCAAATCCAAATCTCTCAAGCTTTCTAACACATCTTTCTCGAATCTCTCCTTAAAACCAGAAGCAATGTAACCGAGACCGCTCCTCGACCCTTGTGAAGTGAAGGAAACGTGGTAGAAAGAAGTTCGAGAGAGAGGTAGAGAGGAACTAGAAAGCTGCTCTCGAGGTAGTTCCTGAAGAAATAGAAGTCGTAGTGGAAAAAGGAGAGGCCAAGGCCATCTACTCGAACAAGGGAGAAGAGGCTTTCAAGAAGCATCTCGCCAAGAAGGGGTATGTGGAAGAGAGAGGCTTCACACAGCTCGTATCGCCATTCAAAGAAGAAGTGGAACGAAGAGGCTGGGAGACAGTGAGCCAACACCTTCTGGGACGGGAAGGAGGAGGCGCTAGTCAAGGGTTTCACGCCAGCCTTTAGGTGAGAGGGAAAGATTTGACGTGCTATGTCGGAAGGAGATGGATCCAGCAAAGGGGCCATCTCCCCAATTGGGGCTCGAACAAATTGGGGGAGTGCGCAGTATATGAGTAACTCCCGAGAGCCCCAGCTTAGCGGGAATGCAGCGAGAACTCACGAATAGTCTAGGGCAGTGGCTAAGGACCAAGACCATTCGCAACGCCTACATCGATAGGGGATGTGCGAGCTAACAAGATTGTGGTTCTACCTTGGCAATTAGGTGTTCAAGCCTTCAAGCACGACTCAGGCGTGAGGGAGCCGAGCCTTTATTCTCACTATATCGTTGGTCGAGGCCTTTGAACTTGATGTGGAAGGAGTATCAAAGGTCCGTGGACTATCTTTGAAAGAAACTCAATTTCTCAGCTTGACACGTTTCCCCACCCCACCTTGATCACCCTCTTGTGTATCAAGGGGGGAATAAAAGTGGCAGAAGATGAAGAGAAGAGCCCGAGCTCAAATCTCCTCAGTGGAAGTCCTGAGAAACTCAATGAGGGTGAAGAAGGTGGAGAATCAGAGAAAAATAAGAAAAACGGAGGAACAACTGGGGCTTGATCCCTGATGGAGAGCAGGGAGAATTTGGAAATTTAAGAAAGGGGGTTTCGAAGATTTGCAGGAGAAACCCCGTGCTCTTCCCCGCGCTCTGAGAAGAGACCATGACTCCACACCTTAGAAGCCCAAAAACAAGGGGAGTAGCGAGGAAGAGTTGAGGGTAGAAGAAGTAGGGTTCATGAACACTTTAGTTTGATAAAGGAGATGGAGATAAGAAATGAGAATAAGGGATGAAGCCGGCTTAAGGGAAAAGTTGGGGAGTGGAGAGGCAATAGATCGAGTATGAAAACAAGAAAATAGAAGAAGGGCAAGCGGCACTCATCATTTTGGGATGAGGAGTGGAAAGAAGAGTTAGCACAGAGGGATAAAGCACTAAGGGCAAAGCTAAGAGAGAGGGAAAGAGCTCTTGTAAATGATCAGCTAAAGAAAGATCATGAGTTGATCAGACTTATGTAGATAAGGGAAAAGGAGATGGAACAAAATATGCTCCAGAAGGTAGAAGCTTTTGGGTGCCTATATAAAATTTCTTAGAAGGAAATCAAAGCTACCATCGAAAGAGGGATGAAGAACTACTAGAGTCCACCACGAACTCTGAGGGGAGAAGCTGTGGTTAAAGAGCATTGACACATTGAACTAAAACATGATAAGAACATGTGACCGAGGTGAATTTGAAGGATCTACGAATTCTATTAGGAAGAGGAATGAATCGATAATCGGGTAACATCTTCTAACACAAAGTGGCATCTCTTATGAGGAGAAATTAGTTCAACTAGTAAACGAGAATCCTCAATTCTACGAATTCCCCTCCCTCTGAAACAGCTATAAATTTGAGCAGGTAAATCTCGACCCTGAAAATCCCAGAAAGAAGAATGAACTCTATCTCTATCTTTCTCTCTCTTACTTGGAATCACTCATTACATGATACATTCTATGTAAATAAGCAGGTTTCTAAATTTCATGTGCAATTTTCTTATACTTCTATATTTTCTTAATTTTTACATATATGAGATCTATAATAAATATGAAGTTTGTGATTTGAGAATAATTGAGATTTGGTTACCTTGAATGCATAACTACGAGATAGAAAGATAAAAGGGCCAAAATTACGAGGAAATGAAAATAGAATTTGAATAATTAAAACAGGGTTTTAAGAAGTTGTCTTTGTCAAGGATAAGGTAGCCCAAATTTTGATTCTAAAAAAAACTAAGGTGGGAGCAAAGTTAAATAGGAGCTACTAATTCTAGTATGATTGAACAGTATAGTTCAAAAATGACTAAACTAACCCATTGATCATAAGTACCTTGAAAACTTCTTGTGCTTGGGTTAGGAACACTTTATTAGACTTATTATCAGTAAATCTCAAAAGGTTTTAGAACTTGATGCATTATTATTCAAGGTGAAATCCTAGGCATTATAACCAATAGGAAATTATTTAGGCTATCCTTGGACAATTTGGGCCTTTCAAAAACCTACCCTTTTGATATCTTTATTAAACACTTTGCTTTAGTACGATTGAGCTAAAATGCCATTTTTATCATCAAAGCCACAAAGAATAGCTTTAAACCTTCCTTAAGTCTTACCTTACAATAAAGAACCCTAAATTTACCAAAAACTGCAGATCAGTGTAGCAAAAATGATCAAGATGATAAGTTTGGGGGAATACAAATTTGAACTGAAATGAAGGAGGAGAATTAAGGATGTGAAAGGAAAACAATTGAGAAAAAGTTGTACAAAAATAGAGGTGCACAACATAAAGGCGAGAAGCTAAAAATAGCATATATAAGTTTTCAAGCGAGGGTGAGTTTTTCCTCATAGCACCTTACTTTGGCTTGATTAAGTCCTTGGGAGTGTTCTACACTAACACCCCTAATTCAGGCGAAGCATGGGAGTTCTTGACCCAGCTTGTTAAGGGGTAGTAAAAAGCTTAAAAGGTAAAACATTGCACCATTCCAAATACTGAAACTTAGAAAATAACATGAAACTAACCTGAATTGAGATATTGAAGCCGATCTACAAAAAAAGTGGGGAAAAAAAGCCCGCAGGGGAAACATGAAGAAAGATGCACCAAATCAAGTTTGGGGTTGCTCTTGAAAAAAATTTTATTAGACATGAAAGGAGGAGCAGTTAGAAGACAAAATGCTAAGAAAATGTATGCAGTTTTGGTCAATTTGAACCTCAAAAATGTCGATTGTCTATCAGTACCTAGCCATGTTATAAGCTCAAAAAGACCTATTTGATTATAAGGGGTTGTGTTATACTACATTAGTGAAGAATAATGCTTGACCAACAAAGTCTATGGGACCTAAATTGCACTATAAAGAATACCATTTTGCATAGTGACTCTCCTTAAGGCTACCAAATACGCAAAATTAGTCATAAAGGAAGACGCGCCTCCGAGTCAAGAGCGTTATCACATTTGTGTATGGATTACATGTGTTGGCATTGAATGATCTAAATTATGAAAAGTACACAGGTGCATAAATGAAGCAGTACTCAATTGATGTCATAGCAAAATACTACGAGACCGAATTGCTAAATGCTGAAAATATCATTATATCATTTAATTGAAAATTGTCCTTAAAATCGATTTTTTTTTATTGTTTGAGAACAAGCGAGATAGCATTTCTTTGCTTGAGGACAAGCAAAACTTTAAGTTTAGAGGAGTTTGATGAGTCTAAAACTCATCTATTTTTAAGCCCATTTTTCAAGTATATTTAAGGCTTAAAAGACTTATTATGTTAAATTATGGAATTTCCACCCAGATTTATGTTTTGTAGTTTGAAGAAAAGAAGCAGAAAAGCAACACTTTCTTATGAGAAAAGAGACGAGGCCGGAAAAGTGATGTGCAACACTAGAAGAATAACGTCACTTATGGTATGGAGAGTGTCGTATGGTTACTCCAATGTCGCGACAGTACTACTACGATGGTTAAGGAAGCCAGACCAAATCGCAGATTACGCAATGTAGTAGCCTTCATACGTGACATGAAATTTGTGAAATCACTCAAGTTGCGCAACTCAAATTCAATGGCCTTCGCGACATCGAAACGAAGGAGTGTTCCAATTTTGCAACATCAACTCATGTCATGACATCAGCTGAAACAATCAGGGCTTCTGATGCAATGTAACATCGAGGGTTAATCTAATCGCATCTTAAATGTTTATTTACACAACATTGGTTGAAGTAGGAGAGCATAAATTACCAATGTGCGACGCCACGACGTTGGCGGCGACATCGACCCAAAGCTTGAACGATGGAAAGGCTAAAACTTGCAATGTTGCGACATGTCGGATCAATGATGTTTTGACATCATATGCAAAAACCAAGGTTGTGAGACAACTCCGATGTCGACCGCATCGCCCGCAAGCGATCTTCAGCGACATCGGCCCGATGGCGATAAAACATGCGATGTTTAATGTCGCGACATCCGCAGTTCGAATGTTGCGACATCAAGCCCGAAACTTGGCACCGCGAAGGAAAGATGCAATGTTGCGACGCCGGATCGGCCCGATGTGCGACATTAGATCAAAAGCGATCAAGGTGAAACTTAATGGACCCGATGTCACGACACCGGGTTACTTGATATCGACATCGGCGAGAATGCTCCGAACTACATATCAATGTCCACCAACATCAACCTAGCGAGCCAATATCGCGACACCAGCGTTAACCCATGACATAGCAATTTCGATGTCGCGATGATGTCACCACAGTGCCATTACATCAGTACTAGGGTAAGATTTTTCTTGGGCTTTTCAAACGCTACTCAATTGTCTACCTGGTTTTAGGGTCAGACTTAGCTTATAAATAAACTCACAGGGAGTAGTGCAATAGCTTGCAACCTCTTTTCATCAAGTTTTTGTACTTTTAGAAGCTGTGAAGTCGTTGTATATAATTTTCTTTTTATTTTCTTTTTATTTTCTTTACATTTTTAGTTTTGTTTTACGGATTTTAGTTTTCTTATTTTAGATTGAGTAGTGATACGACTGGGATTCTAGCTGAATGAATGTAAATCAAAGCTCCGTTATATCGAACTCTTCAATGGATTATGAGATTTTTACGGAATTCATTTTTCTTCGGTTTTGATTACAATTTCAATGAATTTGTTTGATCAACTAATTGTCATTTGTGATCTAGGTTTGAAAGGCTTAGCTCCTTTGAGAAGAATCACATTGTTTGGATTATTGTCTATAACTATTTTTAATGTTGTTTGGGTATGAAAGCGGAGTGGTTGGCGAGGCCAGCTACTCCTACATTGAGCTGTTATGCATATCAGTGTTTGATAATTTGAAAGAGTTGTATCATTGCTCTGATTTCTAGGAATCTCGGTGACACGAGGAGATGGACTACTTGAGGCTTGGCAGTCACTTGAGAATTAAGTGTAGTGATATTATTTGAACTAATGCACTCTTTGGATCACTCTATCCTTTGGTGATGTTCACAACACCTCGACTTTAAGGTTCCCTCGTGGGTGACAGCAGGAGTGTGTTCCCAAGGAATATGATCCGCAATTGAGAAGAATAATTTTAATCCTATGTTAGTTGAGATTCTAATCAAGGAGAGAGGTTCTTGTATAATTGATGGCTAGGGTACCAATTAATTTGAAGAGGGTTTGGATTACCACCTCTATAAAGTGTTTTTATTTTCTAGTGCTAGAGATGGCATTGAAGTAAGGAAGGAATCTTAAGGAGAATCAAGTCCTACAAGTAGTTTTTCAGACCCACTGACTAGAGATAGAAAAGTGGTAAGCTGGAGAGTGATATGTGTGGTGTGAGGAGAAATCCCAATGCTACACTACCTTACTCTTGGACAATTCCAATGTTCATGTCCCATACTTTATATTTTATTTGGAAACTTGCAAAGTGATGGTCACAATACTGATTTCATTCATAGTGTTATTTCAGTCCAGTAAACTCTCTAATTCATGTATTTTTATAATTTCTTTATCTTTTTATTCAATTTATTTTAGAAAGATAATCATCTACAAAAAAATAGAGGCTCAAATAGTGAAGATCTTAATTAGTGAGAATAGTTAATATTTAGATTTTCAAAATCAATTATCGTGGGAATGATATCTTGACTTAAAAATCCACTTTATTACTTGTATGACCTGTGCACTTGAAGTGATTTAAGCGACCCAATTTTAATTGAAATTGGTTGCCTACATATTGAGAAACATATTTGATATATTGAGTCTCAACAAGTTTTTGGCATAACTATTAGGGATTGAATAATCTTTGGTGGCAATGCTAAGAATGAGTCGTTTTTTGTTTATGTAAAAATCAGTCAACAAAAACCACAAATCAGTTCACTAAGACCGGCCCTGGCTTGAATGACAAAACGACCATTAAAGTATTTGTTTAAAACGGGCGAGCAATGACCTTATGGCATCAACACAGCAAACCTTAAAGCAACCCTAAGGTTGAAATAAACAATGTAAGAACCCTACCTCTTGGAGCGTAGTACAATGGTAGGACGTCTCAAGAACACCTCCTAAATCCAAAAGCTTTGATTTCCCCCAAATATCCTCATTTGGATCTTCAGTGAAATCCCTTCTTTTTGGTACACACACGTATTCTCGTAATTAGATGAACTTTAACTCTTTGCTCAATGAATTTGTCCAGCGAGTGTGGATTGTCAAAAGAAGTCTTAGACTTCTCTTCCTTTTCTCTTTTTCTCTCCCACGGTTTCCTGTCAAGAAATGTCCTATTTTCTTTTGTCCCAAGCCTCTCACTTTCTGTTTAAATGGTTGGCTCATGTCACACCACATATTCCACGACTTTCTCAGGGTCGGGTTTACCCCCAAAACAATTTAATTCATCCTGGTTTGAGTTCAAATTATTTTAAATGTTTTATTTAAATTATTTTCCACTTCAAGTTTTTCTCAAAAATTACATTTTTGGGTCCACGGACACCATCGGCGAAAATCGTAGAGAAATCTGACTATCGTAATTGATAGGAAATTCTTTTTGCGTAGCTAGATTTGTGAAGAGATGAAATCTGCGGTGAGGTCAGTTTCATCATTTGAGATCTAGAAAATTTCAGATATGCAACATGTACTATAACGACAATTTACCGTTTTGCCATTTTCTGGAAAAATTCAAATTTACGGGTTTATAACGAGCTAGACGCGTCTTTGAGCCTTCTCTCCTTAGGCGGGAGATGACCATTGGAAGACTTCCTAATCCCCCTCCTCCCAGAGCGGGACACATTTCGAATGAAGGGGAAGGAATGTGGGCGGAAGGTGTGATCGGTGCGACAATGGCGGGTACCCGACGGCCCAGCCCGAGGAGGCTAGTTGGATCAGCTGTCCTCGACTGAGGGGTTGCTTAGGAAACACTCGGATTTATCAAAATCACACCTGCGGATGGGCAGGCTTAGGTCATGGAGCTTTGTTGTAACACCCCGAAATATACCCTACCAGTTTCCGGACTTGTTTAGGGTATATTATAAGAAAACTAAATAAGAATTTTAGGAAATAAAGCGAGAAGACACGAAATGAATATTAGAGACAAGAGATAAATTAGTCATTTACCCTTGAGGACATAAAATGCATAAATCAAAAGTTTATACCATTATGAGATTTGAGAAAAGTTGGAATAGAAATAAGAGAGAAATGGGGGGACCAAGATGCAATTAGAGAAACTTAAAAGCAAAAATGGGTTTTGACTTGGCCAAACATGGCCTTAACTTAAAAATGGGATTTAAGACCAAATTTGGTCTCATTTTGGAGAACCAAAAAAAACGTGAATGAAGAGAGGAGAAGGGGAGAAGAAGAAGAAGAGGAAGAGGAAGAGAAGAAGAAGAGAAGAGGAGGAGTTCAAGAAAGATTCAAAGGTATGGAACTTTGGATTTTTGTATGGAACTATGAACTTTTGTATGAATTTCCATACAATTGCATGATTAGTAGCTTACCCCAAACCTAGGGTTTGATAAAAGTTCATCCCAACATGGGTTTCTTGTTGGCATTTGATTTTTTTCTAGGGTTTTGATAGAGTTTCATCCTAACAAAAATTATTGAGAGTAAGGTGTGTAACACCCCAAATATACAAGAAAAACATGGAATCCCTTCATTTGAGGTTGGATTCATGGTTTAGTACAAAGTAAAGGGTTAGGTTAGAGCAAACCCTAACAAATTCTTGTATTTGGTATGTGTATGGGTTATGACCATAATGAGTTGTTTTTGGGAGAAAATCATGAAAGGTTTTGATGAAGATATGTATTGAATGATAATTTGAGTGAAAAGAGATTATAAGATGAATTTGGAGTGTGGCAGCGTGTTTATGGAGTATTGGGTTGAGTTGGGTATCAACATATGGAAAAATGGGAGAAAAAAACACATTCTGGGCATTTTTCGGTGACCTGTACCGGTACACCTTGAACTGTACCATTCTGAGGTGCTCAGAAACAGAACTGTCTGCCGTCTGGGTGGACTGTCTCGTACCACCTTCTATTTTGACCAGTTTTCGTATTTTATCCATAACATAAAACAACATCCGATTTGAGTGATTCAAATTGGATAATTAAACTAGACTTCAAAGAGAACCAAACATCCAGAAATAGGTACCTTCAAATTCACTCAAAGTGGGGCAATGTTCAAGCCAAATTTATGGTTCTGTTTTTTAACATAGAGTAGTCCGGGTTGTTTTGAACATAACTCGAGTTTCGAGGCTCCAATTTGGGTGATTCCAATTGGAGAAGAACCCTTAGCACCTTAGCTTTAAAGTAGTACAAAGAACAAGTGTATCCAAATAGGTCAAGACACTGGAAAATGAGTAATACAAACTGTCCCAAGTCATAATATGTTAAATTGACTAGACTTGGCATGAAAATGCCATAACTTTAGTTTGGATGATCCGATTGGAATGATTCCAATTTCTAAGTAAAGTAGACTCATAGAGGAATAAGAATACATGAATGAGGTATGATTTCATAGACATCATACTTTACAAGTATATGAAGTGCCATGTGTAATAGGCATGAAACAAGGAAAATATAGAAAATGCAATATGTATAAATGTGTTCATGAAACATGAATGTGATATGGAAAGTAAACGAACTGAAACATGAATACGAATATGAAGGGCAATATGTCCTTGAACATACATAATGTGAACCAAGTTATATATGATTATTATCATATATAACCAGAAAAAGGTAATAAATGATATGAAGACAGAATGTGATTACGATCAGTTATGAATGCTATTTATGAGATATATATAAGTATATATATATATTGATTTGAATTATTGTTATTCGAAATGTTTGTCATACATAAATGACATGAAGACAGAATGTGTTTATAATCGATTATGAGTTTTATTTGTGAAATATACATATGTATATGCATATATCGATTTGAATTATTGTTATTGAAATGTTTGTCCACACATATGCATGTGTGCATGTATTTGAACTTCTCATGAGAAATTACCATAAAAGTAAGAATTGATTTAAGAATGTATCATTGAATGATCGACATGTGGGATTCACCAGCGAATTACCGTCATGAAGGTAATCGTAAATATTGAATGTGAAATCCACATTTTATTGAATGACCAACATGGCCAGATTCACCAAGCGGTCGTCATAGAGGTAAGTAATTGCTAAATGTGAAATCACATTGCTCTTGAATGACAAACATGATTCCAGTGAATGCGCTCATTGAATGTCGATTTCTATATAGCCATATGTGAGATGGTAATAATTGAATACGGAAATCACATTTACTGCTGAATGACAAACGGGACGGGATTCTGGCCCAGATATGCAGATATCGACTTCTATAGCCATATGTGAGATGGTATAATTGAAATCAAATTAATTTTTTCTTTATCAACTTCAATTCCTTTCTCTGAAATAATATGCCCCGATCTGATACCACAGTGACCATAAAATGGCATTTCTCAGTTGATACTAGGTTTTCTCTATGCACCTATGCAGGACAATTTCCAGGTTGATTAGGCACTCCTCAAAACTCCCTCCATAAACTGTAATATCGTCCATGTAAACCTCCATAATGCGCTCTACCAAATCGTTGAAAATGCTGAGCATACATCGTTGAAATGTGGCAGGGGCGTTACAAAGGCCAAAGGGCATCCTCCTGTATGCATATGTGCCAAATAGGCATGTGAAGGTTGTGCTACGGTCCTGCATAGCAATCTCAATTTGGAAATATCACAGACCATCCGAGAGCGATAAGAGGTGCGAAAATCCTCTCAAGCGATTTGATCCATGAATGGAAGAGGGGAAGTGATCCTTAGTGTTACTTCATTTAGCCTATAATCAATGCATACCCTCCCGACCAGGTGGTAAGGTAGGTGGGTATCTCTCCTCTCCTTTTCATTGTATACTTGTGGACTACCCAGTTCTTGAACGCTACTGGAGTTGGACTGGTGCTATATGATATAGAGGTATATGATGTCGAAACTACGTGACTTTAAGACTTCTGCTATAACCACTTTTTGCATATGTGGGTTGACCTTCTCTGAATGTTTGCCTCCAACGACTTTGCCTCGCCTCTGAGTAAGATTGTGGTGGGTGCGTATTCTTTGGGCTATGCCCTTGAATCGGTAATTTTCCACGGGGGCTTGCTTGTTCTCTCGAGGACGATGCGACGGACTACCTCGTGCGATCTTGAGCAAGAGGATGAAATGACCACTAGACACTACTCCTGCTCTTCTAAATAAGCATACTTAAGCTCCACAGGCAAGGGCTTGAGCTCCATTTTCTAGGGCTCACTGATTTCTTCTTTGATTACCAACGGCAAAATTTCATGTTTTCTTCTCCAGTGTCACTGCATAGATTTCATGTCAACTTCCCTCTGCTCTTACGCTTTTTCGACCAACTCTTCGATTAGTGTATCCTGCATCCCCTCTTGATCGACATTTATCGGGATGGTGTATCGATGATGCATACTTCTTCTGGGACATCTTCCACTGGTTGCATGTGCTTTTTACTTAGGTGGAAGATATTGAGCTCTAGGGTCATGTTTCCGAAGGTGAGTTGCATGACACCATTTCTACAATTGATAATTGCATTAGAGGTGGCCAAGAATGGTCTCCCCAAGATGATAGGTACATAATTAGCCCCTGCTGCTGTTGGTTCTGTGTCAAGTACAACAAAATCTACTAGATAGTAGAACTTGTCCACTTGTATCAAGACATCTTCCACTGTCCCCTTCGGTATTTTGATTGACCTATCAACAAGAGACAGTTGATGGAGGTGGGCTTTAGCTCCCAATGAAGCTTGGCCCATCGAATAGGGAGGAGATTCACCTTGCTCCCGAGATCTAACGGTGCTTTCTCGCGCGAGTGCCTCCTATATTATAGAGATGGTGAAAACCGGGATCTTTATATTTCATTGGAGGTCTTGCATTGTGGATAATGGCCTTACGACATTCAGTCGAGAGCTTTCTTGTCGACATTTAGCCCCTCTTTCCACTTGTACAAGTCCTTTCAAAAATTTTGCATAGGTGGGGACTTGTGATCATGTGAGTAGAGGGATGTTAACCTTTACTTGCCTCGATGCTTTAGACCAGCCCAGATTAATGGCCTTCTTTTTTAGTTTTAATGCGATGGAAGGTGGGGATGTCTTATTTTCAGCGAGTCTACTTTATACCCTCACTCTGGTTCGGTCTCTAGAGCTTCTGCCACAGGTCCTATTGCCTTGGGTGATGGCTTTGTAAGCTCTTTGCCACTCCTCAGTGTGATGATTGCCTTGACCTCATTCAATTTGGAATTCGGGTCACTGGAGGAGCTCACTTCACGTAATCCCCTAGGGTTTGGTTGTGTCTAAGAGGGAAATTTTCCCTTTTCTTGCACCTGGCTGGCGTTGGTCGACACAGGCGGAGATGCTGAGGTCATCTATTTTTGTTGAGTGCCTTCCCGATGTTTCGATTTTAGGTGGTCACGAGCATTCATTGTCTTACGTTCTTCCCACAAAGTGACCCACAACCGCTCAAATTTACAATGGCTTGCTCTCGGGGGACCCGAGGGTGGGGTTGTTCTTTGCTTAATGAACTGTGGGGAGCACTGTGGGGTTTAGCTTCCGTGATAGGTGGGATGATTCCTCCAATTTGGATTGTAGGTGTTCCCATATGGAGCATTTGTTGGTGGCCTACTTTGACCCACTATGTTTGCTTGCTCTTGCATCAAATCCCTTACTAAGGGAGCAATTGAACAGTGATCTCCTTGGTGACTAGTGGATTAGTGATTAAAGCAGGTTGGAAGTGCAGTGTTTGATTCTTTGTACTCATTCGATTTGAATTTCTAGCTCTTCAATCTTCTAGTCAAAGAAGATGGGTGGCTTTCATTTCACATCCTCGATGGTGGTATATACCTCCCCTTTGGGTTTGTGTGTGCTTAGTTCTCTCTACCTCCCTTGGGTTTTGGCTCATCCAGCCTTTGGAGGTCGACAACATAGTTAAGGAAATCCATGCTTCATATTGAGTTCTTGTGGGGGAAGTCCCCTCCACATGGTCTCAAGAGTTGTTTCATGGAGGACGTTCCATCGTAGAAGTGATTCACCCGGCATCCGGTGCTCCAAGCCGTGGTGAGGGTAGGCATTGATGGTCTCCATATACCTTTCCCAGCAACGATAAAATTTCTCAACATCCATGGTTTGCAAAGGTGTAGATTTGCCTCTTCAAATTGTTGGTCTTGTGGGCGAAGAACTTCTTCAAAAGTGCGCCTGGCTACGCCGGGTTCCACGATGGTCCTTGGCCTTAGTGGTCGCCAAATTTTGGCTTTGTCTTTGAGGGTCAAAGGGAAAGCTTTCAGTTTGAGCAAGTCCATATCGGTTGCACCCTCCTTAAAAGTTGTGCAAACTTCCTCGAAATCCCGGATATGCGTGTATGGATTTTCATTCTCCATACCATGAAAGTTGGGACGGGGCACGGGGATAAGGCCTCGCTGCGACATCCTCGTGAGGGGGTATAATGCGTGAGGTGCACTCGCCTTGGTGTATGTGATCCCTCATTGACACCGCAGACATTGGAATCCTTTGAACCCCTGTTGGCTTAGCGCTCTTCGGTGGGGTTCTATCGAAAGTTCTTTGTCTGAGACTAATTTCTGCCCTTGTTCAAGCTTTGGGACACTAAGCCAACAAGTAAGGCAGGTGTTTTACATCCTTGCATAGTTTGCTATGAACACACCTGACAAGCGAAACCGAGTAAAAACCGAAGGCTACCAGAAAGGTTGATGTTAGTTAAGATAGAAAAACAAGAAAAAATCTGTATGAAGAGTACAAAATTCCAAATTCCCCTGCAGTGAACTGTAAGTGGGGGAAAAATGGTAAAATAAAAAAGAAATGAGGAATTACTTAATACTTGTGATGTGGATCCACAAGTTTCATAACTCTCTTTCTCACTAAGGCACCATCCCATGCTTGGCATCATTTTGATCGCATACAAAGTAGATTGTTGAATCATGATATTTATATCTAAAATTCTCCGGCGTATGAAACTCTTTACTTAGGTATAGTGGTCTAGGAATTCGAACACGGGGATGGGTTTTCTTCGTGAGAGAAAGAGTTTACTGGTCAGGATTGAAATGATTGTTTTCTCTTTGGTTAAGGTTTTTGTAAAAGCAGTGTGGAATTGAATCGTTTAGAAAAGCTGAAAATAAGTAAATAAAGTATAAAGAACTCCTTGAAGTTTTTGGGCCAGAGCTAGGAGTTCCTAGTCCCAGTGACATGTCCTCGAGTCATTTTACTCGCGTTGGAGAGGATGACCTATAGTCATTTCCCGAACCGGATCTTCATTTAGCTTTAAAACCTAAACCTTAAAAGTTTTCCTCTTGAACAATGGCATTTAATGAGCATAAATGCTCCCGTCTGGTGAAAACACACCTCCCCAAGCCTACCTACGGTAACTAATAGAGCGATAGCGGGTATCGGAGTGGATCTAGTGATAAGTATCTCTGAGACCTAAAAACTTGCCAAATACACGTTAGTGAGGGCATGCACAAGGAGATTTTAACCTAGAAGGAGCGCAAACACCCGCTAAATGCCACATGAAAAGCAAGAGAACAATTAGTTTACCTCAAAACTAACACCCAGTAGCCTTCACTGCTTCCAAGGATACAAGGGGCCATAGTTAAGCATCCCTTGATTTGTCATCATCAAGAAATTTGGATAATTGAAAGTGTAGAAAATAGAAGAGGAAAATGAGAGAAAATCCACAAAACCGGTCGGAGGAGGAGGAAACTTGGCGCCCGATTTTATTGAGTGATTGATGGGTAGATTGATTAATGTTACAAGCTTGGTACAGGCCCATATAGATGCTCGAGTACCAAGGAAATACAAAAATGTCACAAAGAGACCAAAATTACATCAGGGTGGAGATTTCTACAAAACCACGAGCGGGTCAAGCGGTCAATGCGGGGTGCGGGAGCGGTGTTGCGTGAAATTTACGCAGCACTGCGGAATTTGCGAGGTTGCGAATTTTACCGCAACCACGCAAAAATTTCACCGTCTTCCTTCTCTTTAGCATTTTGCTCAATTTCTGGTTTGATCATGCATCTTCGGTCGGCTCGGGTTCATCGTGTTTGAATCGGATTGAAGATAATGAGGTATTTGGATTGCAAAACTACAAAAATAGCTACAAAAATGTGATTAGTAGCAAAGCCGGGACCTCAATGTATCAATTGGGTTATTTAAGTTGATTAGTAAAAAAGTGTTCAAAACCTGCTATAAACAAGGCTCAAAATAGCACTATTTGGAGTGTCGGAGGCGACGAGGCACGCGCCCCTCAGGTGCCCTGGCGAAATCAAGGGGAAAGGGAAGGCAGCAAGGGTCCTTGAACCCTTCCCTTCTACGAAGGAGGCTGCGTCTCCTCCTTTCTTAGAGGTTCTTAAGGCAAACTTAACTACAATTCGGTCGATCTTTGAAGGATCAAAGAAAGAGGTTATTCACTTGTGGCCTTCTTGCACCAGGCTGACGGTGACAAAGAAGGTCCAAGACCTTTTGAGGGACTCTACCCCATTCCAAATGGCAGTCTCGGTAATTCTGTCCTTCCTTTCTGTGCGCATCCATGTTCATGTTTGTTTTTGTTGACAATTATTGTTTCAAATGAGCATCTTTAACACATACATGGCGAAGTATTGTGACGCCCAACAGCACCAGCTTTGTTGTCTATCTCACATGAGGGAAGGGGCTCGGGATCTGTATACGAAGGTCCAGGCTAAGTCCCAGGTTCCTCAACTCGAGAAGGAAGTGACGAAGGGCATGCGAAAATTGGCAAAGCTGGCTAAAGAGTGCAAGGTGCTAGCTAACCAGGTAAAGGTGCTGAGCCTTCATTAGAGGTGGCCGAAGCACTCTATCCGGATTCTTGGCTTAAGCATGCGAACCGATGCAAAAGGGCTCCTTGTTGCTCATAAGCTTGAGGTCGAGCAACTATGTAGCGCTCACTGATAGACTAAATTGAAAGACTTTAACATAAGCTCGAGGTTGGGTAATTTGCGTAGCGCATAGTGGGTACAAAGCTAAGATTCCTTTTGTGAAGTAGAGAATCCACATGCTCGTCAAGCGCTAGCTAATTACAAATCCAGATCTGAGGTTGTGCGATGAGTAATACAAGCGCTAGGCTGTGGGAGGGCTACGCGAGGTGATCGTGGCTCGGTGAGGCTGCGAGGGTCCTCGGGAGTACACTGGCGGACCAGGAATATTGAAGTCGTCAAGCGCGCACCTTAGTTGAAAAAGTAAGTGCAACGATGGAGGAAGCCCAGGTCTTGCCCATACCTGGTGAGGGTACTTACAAAACTATCGTGGCGATTGGTTGAAGCTTCGTTATTGTCATTTTACAAAATTTTTCGTCCATTGTGTCAGGGGCGTCGTTTCCACTTTCTCACGAGAAAATGTTCAGTGACGACTGAGGGTTTATTACGCTGTGAATGACATCTTTTAACGACAGATAATTTTTGCATCTCGATCTTGTATGTTACCAAGAAGTGCTTTCGTTGCTGATGTCTAGCACTATTATGGGTCTTAGTAGTCAGGGCAAAGGGCCCAGCGGAGGTGCTACACTGACGAAAAGGAACTTTACATAGTGGGGCGATCTATACGCGACGAGCTACGAAACTTATGCATCGGAAAAATGGTGATCACTAGGGTAACTAACCATCTGAAAGGAGAAGCGGCCTTCGCATCAAGACGTTGACTTGAGTTACCAATATCGGGGGGTCGTTCCCTACAGGTTGGCGAAGAATAATCATCTTAGAAAATAGAGAGCAAGTAGTGCAAAAAAATGAGATGAAACCATCCTCCATAAAAATGGAGAAATAAATCATCTCTCGAGATAGGAGATAAAACATCTCGAGAAATTGGAGATCAATCATCCCATGAAATGGATCTGAAGCATCTAAAGGGAATAAGACATCTCATAAAATGGAGATCAATCACCCCGTAAAACATAGTAGAAGCATCTGAAAGGGAGATAAGACATCTCATAGTGAGAAGGGCCTATAGGGACTTTATTCGTGAGGCCTAGGGCTGTGTGGGAGCTAAGGCATGAGGGGGTCCCACGATAAATCATCTCAACGAAATGAAACAATGACATGTAATAAATCATCCCGATAGAAAATGGAGAGAAATAATGGCATTTTATTCACTCATGAAGCTGGGATGCATCCCGTAACAATGGAAATTATTGAAAATACTTAACTGAAATAAGTAGTTCAGTGGCTCCATCTTCTCATACTTTGGGATTGTGTTAGTACATCCACTGGAACCTCTCATGTGTCTGAGGGACATTTTAGCTTTCCTCCTCAAAGGTTCGGCAAAGGACAAGATCGCCCGTGGCTTGAAGAGTTTTTCCCTCTTAAGAAAGGCTCGACGATGGTACTCGGCCATTCGAATGGCTACTCGTTTTCTTTTCTCCTCAAGCTCATCTAGTGCTTGGGCAAGTTCAGAAGTGTGAGTAGTACGCAAGGGTGCGAGCCCAGACTCGACGGGAATAAGTGCCTCGACCCTAAATGCAAGTGCCCCACGGGGATCCCCGGTAAATTTGTTTGTAGTCGTGCGATGAGGCGAGTGCTGGGGTATTTCGTCTACCCACTTGCCTTTGCTACTATTGCTTAGTTTCCTTCAAGTGCAGAGCAATGTTTTGTTTTGTGACCTTAGCTTTCCCATTTGATTGAGGATCTCTGGGGTGAATAATAGACTTTCTTGATCCCATACTATGTATGCGGAACTCTTGGAAGAGACTTGCTAATGAATTATGGCCCTATGTTTGAGGGCGATAGAATGTGGTACCCAGAGGCAGGCATATAATGTTCTGCAAATTAAATTTGTGTTGCCTTGATTGTGCGTAGGCCTTCGCCTCTACCCATTTGGTGAAATAATCAGTGGCTACCATAATGAACTTTCATTGGCTTGTAGCCAGGGGTAACAGACCCACAATATCAACACCCCACTTGAAGAACGACCATGGACTTGAGATAGAGTGTGCGTTGTGGCTGGGACATGAATAATATTCTTAGAACCGGTAGATATACTTGTTTATATGAACAACTCGACCTCTACTTCATCGTAGGCCGGTAGAAACCATGTCATAATTATGTGACATGGCGATCGTTTAACTAATATATAGATGCTGAGATGCCTCGTGGACTTGCTTCATGATACATTTAAAAACTGAATGGTGGGACACATCTTTGATATGGACAGGAAAATGACGCTGGCCGCAAAGTATTGTTTATCAAGATTAATGCTGCAGGTGCTGCTTTCGGGCCTTTACCTTGACCACCTCGCTTCTGTCCTCAGGTAAGCTCTCATTCCTCAAGTAGGACGAGATAGAGGACATCTAGGAGGATCCAGGTTGACTCGTGGTCGTGAGTATTGCCGCATTTGAGATAGACGAATGGTTCATGATACTTATCTCGACGTGGCACTGATAGAGGGTGATGGAGGCTAAGCTGGTGAGTGCATCGACCATTCTGTTTTGAGCTCGAGGGACTTGGGCCACTATAAGCTGCTGAAATCTAGCCATCAGGGACCGTGCCAACTGCAGATGTTGCTTCATTCGCTCATTTTTGGCCTCATACTCTTCTCATAATTGGGACGCCTCTAATTGTGAGTCGCATTGAACTCCAATTTGTAGCGAGGAGTTCTCTGCCATTCGGAGACCGGCGGCCACGGCCTCGTGCTCGACTTTATTATTGAAAGGCTGTGAACCTTGAATTTAACGCTTGTCTTGTGAGGGATAAACCCTGGGGACTATGGGATCATACCCTGCTCCCCGCTTCCGCTGGCTGGTAGTCGTTGGTCTCGAGGAGCCATGACGGTTCATAAAGTTCTCATGGTTGCACATCTGACATTTCGACAAGAAAATTGGCAAGAATTTGACCTTTCATTATCGACCTCAGACGATACTCAATATCAACTTCGCCATTCAGTATGCGATGATCGTTCGTCGCGTAGGTGCATACCATCTGGATCGGTTGGTGAGTCTCGCGATTATAGTGTGTGCGAAGTATGGACGTAACTTCTTATTTGTCGTTCACGAGAATTTGCGTGATTCGTTGAATCGGTATACCTTGTTTCAGCGTCCGTCAGCACCTTACTCACGAAGTACAGGTCTACGCTTTCCTTGGCACGGTCTCACCAAAGTCGCACTTAAGGTCGTGGCGGGGCGACCCGGATCTGGTGGAGTCCCTGCAGTGGTTGGGGCAGCCGAGCGGGAAATGACATACTATTTTATAGCACGGGGCCTTGTCCTCAGGGTCCCCATCCTTTGAGGGGCTCATTTGTGGCGACGAAGAACAATTGTAGTTGATCGAATGTTGGGAATGGAACTTGTTTAATGTTACTAATTTCCCGTTAGCATATGTATCTTCTTTGTCGTGAAGGGTTGTATCGCTGTGATGGCACTGACTTGTGGGGCCATTTGATCCCCTTTAGCCACCAGGAACCCTAGGAGTTTCGGACAACCACAATACTCATGCTCTTCATGGTGTTTAACAAGGGTTGAAAATCGGTACATCATGCCACGATGTATGGCTCCAACATTCTTCAATCCAGGCATTACATTATGGCAATACATTCGTTGAAGTAATAGCGTTGTGTGCTCCAAGTCGGGTAGATACATAGGGATCTGATTGTAGCCTACATAAGCGTCGAGGAAGGAGAGAAGTTGATGACCTACTATTGCATCCATGATCTGATCGATCTGAGGGAGGGGAAATGTATCCTTTGGGCAAGCGTCATTCAAGTTAGAGTAATCTACGTACACTCGCCACTTGCCATTCTTCTTGGGAACAACCACGACGTTGGACAACCATTCCGGATATCGAATCTCTTTGATGAACCTGACGGCTAGGAGTCGATGCTCCGGATGGAATCATATTAGCTTATGTCAGACCGACCTGCACTTCTTTTGGAGGTTCAAATAGTGCTGAGCCACGGTTAGGGAAACCAGGCATGCCGAAGTGGGACTATGTGAAAATGTCAACGTACTCTTGTAAAAGTGATAGCAAGGAGTCAACTTCATCTCGGGTGAGGTGTGTTCCCAGGCTAACCTACTCGGGCTGTTGGGCGAGAGACATGTGACGTAGTTGAGAGGCTCCTTATTTTAGTTCATCACCTTGACAAGGTGGGCCTCGGTGTCGCTATTTGATCGGCGACTTATCATTTGGGTTTGTTGGACCTCGTAGCAGAGTCCCTTGCTACTTCTTTGGTCTCCCCTAATGTGGCCCGACCTGGGAAACTCAACATTTGTTAATATGAGGATGTGAAGCCTTCATCGGAGTGGATCTAAGTGCCCCCAAATGGCGTTGAAGGATGACGACACCATCAATCCATTAGGGAATGGGATGAGGGCGGTATGGGGTTGGCAAAACTTGCAACACTATCTCTCCCATCGAATTTGTTTTGATCCATTAAAGCCCGACCAACACCTTCTGGGATCGTAGATTGTCGGGCTTATACCACAAGCATAGCAAAAATTTGGCGGGTAAAGTGGGTTGGTGCGCAACGCTAGGGTCTGATATTCTTTTCATCGGGTGCTTCTCAACCTCCAAAGTTAGAACAAGTGCATCATCGTGAGGCATAGACAACTGTCGTAGGGGAGGCTCAAAAAATGTGATGAGTTCGTCAATGGGATAGGTGCTACTCGGGTAAAAACTTTAATTAACTCCGATACAAAGAGACACGTTGCGGGGGTTGACACAGGGCTTTGGGGCGATTGTGGGGCCAACGAGAATTGTATCTATCACCCGAATTCGTGAGCTTATGGGTTATAGGCCTTGTGAATTGTTTAAGACCTCCTCTTCCACATATTCTCTTAGATGTCCCTTTCTAACCAAATAATTCAGCAGCCTCCCAAGCCGGTAACAGTCGTTGGTTTGATGTCGACGTCCCTGTGATACTCGCAAAATCAAGACTTCTCCCTCCCCTTCGGGCCTCCCCACGGGGCTGAGCCACTCAGACCACAGCCCAGGGATTGGATGATAGGGGAGGAGCTAAGAGGTGGCACCATGAACCCAGTGCTCTGCTTTGTTGTCTTGCCTGGACTTCCAATGGCTCAGTCCTCGAGATTTCGAGGCATTGTGTTATTTGGATTAAGCAACTCCCACCTTGGAATCATGCTCGCCTCTCCGGTCCTTGTCATCTCGGCTTCTTTTCCCCTTGCCTCTATTGTAACGTCTAGCGTTCGATGTGTCGACAACTGTTCGTTTAGTTGCAGCAACTACGTTGTCCTCGAGCATGGCGTATTAATTGCCCCTCTGGAACAGCTTATCGATAGAGATCGGGGGATACAATGATAGCGAATCAAAGAATTGGGTATTAGGGCGTATAGCCTGCTTTACTGCCTACAAAACTATGTCGGGGCTGATGGTGTCAAGTTGAAGGATCGTAGCCCCAAAGTGTTTCAAAATGTCCCTGATGGACTCGGATCTTCCCATCCGAACTGGTGACACTTTGTTTTCTCCTTATTGAGTGACAAACTTCTTGGACAGACAGTGAAAGGAGGTCATCGTATTCGGAGCTAAACGGTGGACCTATGATAGAGCGGGACCCGTCAAACTTGACGAGAAGACTTTACACAACAAAGCATCGTTACCTGTTTGTACCATCATTATTTGGTGGAAGTGCATAAGATGGTCAAAAGGGTTTTGGAGACCATCGTATATCTGGAACTTTGAGGCGAGGGTGTGGCGGAATTATCATGGTTCCCGATATGGGAGGGGACAAACGAGGATGATGACATGTCATCCAACGCTCACAATTCAGGGTCCAGACTCCTCCGAGGGGGAGAAGGAGATTGGACCGATCAGGGATAATTGGTAGGAAGGTGATCCCTTCGCGGGGGAAGAGAAAAGCTATCCGTGGGCTCATATCGCACAGGGTTGTGAGGTGCAATTAGGATGTCAGGGTGAGGAGTAGGGATTGCCGCATTCTGCAATGTTGTGTTCTCTTCTCGCAAGACTGCGTTGGCTGCCAAGAACGAGGCCAACTGCTATTGGTGGGATTCTTACTGATCCTTTAGCAATCGTTCCAATGACATCAGCCGTTGCTTTAGAGTAGACTCAGAGCTGGAAGGAGGAATTTCTCTCAATGGACAGGTTGGAACATAGCTTTCAATCGTTTTTCAGCAACTTAGAGATGTGTGGGATTTTTGTTCCCATAGACGACACCAATGGAAAGGTTCTGTGTCCTCCCTAAAAGAGTTTGTTTAATATTAAGAAAATATTCATCTAATTCCCAACTGAGTACATCCCCATACATTATATACCAATTGTGGGAGGTTACATGGATGTCCTTACGTTACTTATTAATTTCTACATTAACCGCATCGTAACGTTCGACGAGGTGGATTGCCACGCATGCGCCGTTTGCTTGACTGTCTTGCCTACTAAGCTCGGATCATTTGCTTAGTATCACGTGATCAGTTCAAGGCTACCCATATGAGTGTTCGGGTTGCCAGACCCGAATGTCACGTGAAGTATGGCTGATCCCATTCCAGGTCTACTCGATTAGACATGGTTGATTGCATGGTGTCATAATTTAAAACCCGAAAAAACTTGGAACCCAGAAATTTTATTCTGTGGGAAATAAATCATCTTTCTTAACAACAACAACATAAATGCAGGCCCACTGAGGATGGTTAGAAATCGTAACCTTTGCTATTTCCAGAAACGAAATTTCTCCCTATATCAAACAACCTCCCAAACTTGATGGGATGTTCTACTATGACAAAGGATAAAAGTCTCCTTGAATGATACATGCTTTTGGAAAAAAAATAAGCCAGGGCTTTTATCACTCAAATGAGGCTTAGGTGGCGTTGTTTTTGACTTAATCTTTTGAAGTTAAATATTTAATGATGGTGACTAATTTAAAATTTTAAACTTATTTGAAATTTTTAAAAAGTTACGAATAGAAAAAATGAAAATATTTAGAACTTTTTATTCGAGAAAAATCATTTTCAAAAAATAGAAAAGCCAATCATTACCCAGCCGAAGAAGAGAGTGTAGCCTCACATTCTCACCCAGGGATGGCCGACGGGAGGAGTTTAGGGTGAGCAGGTGACCCAGGGCCGACTCGTTCATTTTTGTTTAAACTTGTCTGTTTAAAATTAAACGGGCGGGCGGAGATGGAAAAAATTCCCAAACTACGCCCCGTTTACATTTATTTTATTTTTATTTTTAAATTTAATTTTTTATATTTGCTTTTATTTTTATTATATTAAAATTAATATTTTCATAAAAATAAAAATATTGTAGGCCACATAAATTATTTATTAAAAAAACATTATAATAATTATTATTTATATTAAAGTACCAAAAAATGAATAATAAAAATTATTTTAAAATATAATCGAGTGGTCTTGTGTGTGTTTTGGATCATGGTTCGTATTACTTATTCAGTCCAGTTCTGCTTAGAAAGCAATTTATTTTCTTTCAGGTTCATTGTTTTAAATGAACTTAATGAAACCGTTCACGACTGATTTTTAGTAAAAATCTAGTCCTTGGAAGTCAAACTGTTTATAACTCAGAAAATCGGAAAAATTTCCGCTTGTCTCAAATTAAAATGAAACACTTTACATGAGTTCTTTTAGGAACACGAGATGAATTTACTTGGAATGATCCGTTTCGTCATAAGAGATCTAGAGAATTTTCTAAAAACATTGACACTTTATGTAATGATTTATTATTTTTATTAACATTTTGTCATTTTGAAAATTTCTAATTTTCTCGGTTTCCCTGAGAGTAACAATGCTTGAATTAGTCTCGGATTTGAGAAAATAAACCGAGCAGACAAAACTTTATTAAAATTAAATTAAACACGTGCGCGATTTAAGAGCGAGGCGGGATGGAAACTTAAAATAATCAGTCTCGTTCGTTCTCATATTCTTAATATTTAAAATAAACAATTTAATGCTTAATCTTGTGATCATTCGACGATAAAACCGAAAAGTTATTAGGTTGTCCTAATCCTAGGTTGACAGGTAAAATTTTTTGTTCATTTTGGAATCCGTTTAAGGAAAATGGGCATGGATTGCGATTAAATGAGTTAAAAAATTAATAAAAACATAAATGTCATATATTTAATATTATTTAAATAATTACAAAAACAAAAGAATCATCAAAATATAATTTAATCTAAAAAATTATTATATAAAGATAATTATAATTATTAGAATATATTATCAATAATTAATAATAATAGTAATAATAATAACTGTAAAATAGAAATTATTTTAACATTCAAAAATAATATTTGATGTTAAGTTTCATATTGATCTAAAAAACATTTCGGTCTTTATCTTGAAATTTATCCTTTAAAGTAATTTAAATAAAAATAATTTTTATTGGAAATAGACTCCTAGCGTTCTTACAATAATTAAATTAGTTCTTTAACGAATTAAATAAAATAATTTTTATTAGAAATAGATTTTACCTTTTAAATACAATAATTAAATTATTAGTTTTATATATGGTTCTTTATCTTGAAATTTATCTTTAAAATAATTTAGTAAACATATTTTTATTAGAAATAGATCCTTTGATAACTAATAAAAATACAATAATTAATTAGTTTTTATACGGTTGTATGTAATATTTTTATGTTAAGTTTCATATTTCTCTAAAAAAATATTTTAATATTTATCTTGAAATTCATCATAAATTAATTTAAGTAAATATAATTTTTTATTTTTTTGAATAGAAAATTAATTAAATTAGTTACCTTATGTTAAGTTTCATATTTCTCTAAAAAAATATTTAAATATTTATCTTGAAATTCATCATAAATTAATTTAAGTAAATATAATTTTTTATTTTTTTGAATAGAAAATTAATTTTTTAAAATTAGTTTTATATATGGCTATACGTAATTAAAATATTAGAATATAATTAAAAGTGGATGAAACAGGCACACATCCCCTAAACCCTAAACCCAAACTAATTTACACTTTTATATATAGGAATAGATGAGTAGAGGAGGCACCATCAAGAGCATTCATTGATTTCCATAGGATAATAATTTGGCGCAACACCATGTTTCCCATTAGAGCATTTTCAACTGTTCTTCAAGATTTTAATAAAAAATCATGCTTTAATCATTCTCTATTTAGATATTTACACGTCATATATAAATATTTACTGTTTACGTTTGTAATTTGAGGTGGAGTAATAAAGGCTTATTAGTCACATATTTTTATTTTTTATAATAATAAAAAGAGTGGTGAATGAGTAAAAACATCATTCTGACTTTTATAATGTTTAAAAATGTTATGTGATTTGAATATATAGTTTTTTAAAAATTGTTTTATTTGTAAACAAGAAAATATAAAGATATATTTACTTCTCAGTTTTTTTGTTATGAAAAAATATAAAAAAGTTAAAACTATAAAAATACTTATTAAATTTAAAAACAATAACAGTTTAGAAAATACCAATATGATATTAACATATTTTGAAATAGTTTTAAAATAAGAATAAAAACGAGTATATATATATATATATATATGCATGCATTGTCAAAAACTTATCTCAATGGGGGCAATCGGCAACAATAAACAGAGTTGGGGGATGGTTGAAGCAAACTTAGATGTGGGGAAAATTTTTATTTATTTTTTGGGTTTTCCGGGAAAAAGGGTACCCTTATAGTTTAAAAAAAAAAAAATCAAAATCTCAGTCGGCAACTGGTCCACTGGACGTACATTAAATCCGTCCTGCCCATATGATTTTGTAGTTTCTTTTTGTTATTGACTAATGAAAAATGGCCATGGACAAGCCTGATTATATTTTAAAAAGGGGTGTAACCATTTAAAAAGATAAAAAGTTAAAAAAAAAAATACAAATGTAACCCTTTTTCTTAAAACAAAAAAAAGAAGGATATTTTTATATATAAATTTATCCCTCTAATTATCATATAAAATTGGACTTAACATTTTTCAAATTTGTTCAAATATAATTTAACGATGGTTAAATCAAAATTAAATAGCTAAACTTAACATTTTTCAAGTTTGTTCAAATATAATTTAACGATGGTTAAGTCTAACATGTATAAAAAGAGATTATATTTACAATATTTTTTGTTTTTATCGTTTTTAAACTGGTTCCCCTTTTAAAAATTGGGCTTAGATCTGTAAGGAATTTAAAACCTTTAGCCCAGTGGTCTGAGCCCACAATAATGCTAGAGAGGCCAAAGGGTACAGTGCTACAGTAAACAGCCCATTAAAAACAGAGGAAAAAAAAAAAGGGCAAGAAAAAGAGAAGCACATCTGCGTGGGTGAGAGAGAGAGAGAAAGAGAGAGGAGTCTGATCTAGTTCTTCTACGAACATAGAATATATTTGCCCTCTGAAGCTTACAATGCCCTCCTGACCAGTTTGATGTCTCACCCCACCAAGCGCTCCGTCACCAACACTACTACCTCCTCCTCCGGCGGCGCCTCCCCTCATTTCCCTCCTATGAAAAAAGCTAAGTCCCAGGCCGTGGCTTGCTCTCTCGACCCTAAGAACGGCCTCCAGCCCCCTCATCCTCATCCTTCTTCCCACCATTTCCCCGACGACGACTTCGACCCCACTTCCATGGCCCTTGACGATGATCTTAAGCCCGACGATGCCGACGTCGCCGCCGCAACCGACCTTCCAGCTGGTGAATTGTCACCGCCAATTTGTCCCGTAAAAAAGCCACGCCTCCTCAGCCCGCTAAGAAGCTTGTTATCAAGCTCGTCAAAGGTTTGCCTAATCTCATGTGCCCTGCTGTTTGTTTGCTTGCTGCTTTTTCTTAGCATTTCTGGATTTAGGGCTGGGATTGATTTGTTACTTTTGGGTTTAGGTGAGTGTTGTTTGGTGGAATTGAGTCTGAATGCCTGTGAAATCAAGGTTCTTGCTTGTGATTTGATGTAGGTTTGGTGAGCTTGTAACTTTAGTTCCGGTTTTTGCTTTTTCTTTCATGCATTTATTTTAACTTGGAATTCGCAATGATTTTGGGATCTGGTTGCTGAATTGAGGTTCTGATTGAGCATAGTGGCGGGAATTTTATGGTCAATAAACGGATATCAGCTTCTCAAACGCCATATGCTGGGTGCCCAGGCGAGGATATGCCTAAAGTAGGGATTTTTCTTGATAGATCAAAAGTCAGGGTTTGTCTATTCACTGTCTGAATCATCAATTTTTTGAGGTTTGAGCATTCCTTTTTCCAGCGTTTTTTGAGTTGTTTGGTGTGATCTGCACCATAAAAAGGCTTTTTTGGTAAGTTTTAGGTTTTTCTTTTTTCCTTATATTTTTGATAACTAAGAATCCAGTGTGCTGTTTCAGAAAAAAATTAGTATCGGTTCTTTGGTATAATCAAGGGAACTGGAGTTTTCTTTGTTCAAAATTGTGTATTTAACTGAATGGGGCCTTGAATTACGTATGTCAAGATTCAATCTCAATTTGGAACTTATAGTGGATGGTCCTTCGAACCTAGTTCAGTTCATTGGTTGGGT
This sequence comes from Tetrastigma voinierianum, assembly GCA_016808115.1. NCBI lineage: Eukaryota > Viridiplantae > Streptophyta > Magnoliopsida > Vitales > Vitaceae > Tetrastigma > Tetrastigma voinierianum. Next base: position 27,035 of record JAEQBH010006084.1, read on the forward strand.
GAGTTGTAGATGTGAGAGGGGATTTGTTTTTTGTATATGGTTGTCTTTTTAGGAAATTGTTTGTAAGGGGGTGAGTTCTTTTTGTACCTCTTGGGTTGCTTTTTTGGCTTCTCTTTTCTAATACATTTTATTTACTTATAAAAAAAAAAAAAAATTCTCAATTTGGAACTTAAATTGATTTGAGTTGGGATGTTGTGGGACATATGGTGCATTTAAGCTGAACACCCTTTTCTACCAGCTAGTGGGTTTTCTTTTTGCATAATCTGTTCAATAGTAAGGAATGTGCTCTATATCAAGTGTTTGTATATTACAAGAGTAGTTCGAGTTACTTTGAAGTTGATAAACTTGCAAAGATTCATTTTTTTATTTCTCCCTTTTTACATGATTCTTACTAAAAGCTTGTAACAACATTTACAAGTTTTGCAACATATATATAAGTAAGAAGATAAGTGCAATAAGAAGATGCTAGGTAGTGGTCCAAAAGACACAAGAGACAAGAAGGTGCTTCTACCTTCTACCATCAGATAACAATAGGAAACATATCACCTCCTTCCAACAAAACCAAGTTATCCACAGAAGATTTACAAGAAAAAAAACCCCTATGTCATGTAAATCCCACCCTATCAATGAATTCAACTAAGGTTGAAGGACTATCGGCTATAAACATTTTTGTGTTTGACTGAAGAAGAAAAACCAAAGAAGCCTTGCGGCTTTAAGTGGACAACATCTCATCCCCAAAGGGCAATCTAATTCCTTGTCTTCCACATTGACCTAAAGATACTTAAGGGAATCACGTTTTCCAAATATTTTTGACACTTTTTCCTATAAAAGCCATATTCCACCCTATGAGAGTGCCCCAAACTGTGGAATAGTTCACCCAGGACACTCTAAAAAGAGAAAAAAGTAGTTACCAAAAAATCCTCGTCTTGACACAACGAAGGAGAAGGTGGTCCTTGGTCTCCTTGCTCTCTTGACAAAGATAACACGTGGCGAGGAAGTTTTTGTTGGGGGTGGGGGGATGGGTTGTGGGAGGTTGTAGGTTTAAGTCTTAACAGGGATAGAAATTTACTCTTACCGATAAAAAAAAGGATAGAAATTTACTTATCACAAAATTCTTACTTATCACTAAGAAGGGGATGTACTTCATTGTAATAAGTAATGCTTAGGTTGTAGGGGAGATGTACTTCATTCTTACCTATCAACAAGTATTAATAGGGGAGAATCCTCCCTCAGGTGCGCCTCCACAAAATTCTTAGGTTGTAGGTGTTAAACGACCAACTCTCCTAAAAGCTCAATCTTGTAGGATTTGGATGTAATATGAATTGATGGTTTCACAATCTCCCTCACGTGCATGCGACCCCATACCCGCACATGTGGAGAGTTAGAGTCCATTATGGACTTTCAAATCGACAAATGAGGATCAAATATTCAAATTTGCAAGAAGAGGGTTTGAATCCAAGACCTCCTACCAAACCAAGCTCTGATACCATATTAAACGACCAACTCTCCTAAAAGCTTAAGCTTGTAGGATTTGGATTTAATATAAATATCATGGCTTCACGGTAGGTTTAATGCTTATCATCCCTAAAGGAGGGGATGTACTTCACTAAATGGATGCTACACGTGTAAGGGAGAAGTGGAATCGGGTTATCATATACTCCTTCACTATCCCAAACTAAGAATTTTGTGGCTGTTAATTTTTTCTCTTTTAGAAGGGGCCTGGACAATGTATTTTTCAGCAAGAGGAGACTTGTTGAATCGGCATGGTTTCTTTTATGGGGGAAAGAGGAAAAAAAAACTTGTGGGGCTGTAATTTTGTGCCTTTTTTGAATATCAAGGAGGGAAAGAGAGGTCATTTGAAGATATTTGTGAAGAGAAAAATAACTCTATGATTTTCATTCATTTACAAAGTGAGGGAACATATATATTCATACTTTAGTGTTAGGGGAAAAAAAGAAAATGAAACAAAGTTAGAGTTTAATTAGGAGACTAAAGAGAAAATGAAAGAAGGAAAAGATTCCTTAATGGATTAGGAAATTAATCCTTAACACTCCCCCTCAAGTTGGAGCATATAGGTCAAAAACACCAAGCTTGTCACATATATACTTTGTCCTAGGACCTCTGAGAGGCTTAGTGAAGATATTTGCTAGTTGAGTGGGTTGAGGTTGAGCAAAGACGTTGAGTGAGTATGTGAATGGGTGCGATCTTTCTTGGGTGAGGTGGGTCACTTCTTACGTGTCTCGTGGAAGATTGGGTTGGGTGAAATATGCAAGTGAACAGGTGTCACATATAAGCTTCATCTGTTCATCCTTTCCAAACCTTAGCTCTTGGAGGAGATGCTTTAGCCATATAAGTTCACATGTTGCTAAGGCCAAAACTCGATACTCGGTTGTAGCACTATATCTGGTTAATACATCCTGTTTCTTACTCTTCCAGGATATTAAGTTACCTCCAATGAACACACAATATCTTGATGGCAAGACGTCTGTCGTGGATGAGCTTGCGAGTTTGCATCACGCCGTAACAATCCCGGGTATGACTGCATGTTTCTCATATCTTTTTGACTGATATTAGTTAACATAGAATGAGTGCCAACATTTGATGCCTCACAAGGTGGAGTTGTGGCCCGACCTTCACGCTTACAAGAAAGAAAGTAGTGGCCCAGGTGTGCTGAGATAAGTTCGGGTTTACCTACATGTCGTGATATCCTTGGATCTCGTGGGGGCTGCCACGACTGAGTCTGAAGTTTGAGCCTGCATAATCAGAGTTAGTTAGTTCTTACAATCACCTTGTGATAGCCATTGGGATGCTACAGTTCGTATTCTTTGTTATGTCAAAGAACTGGATCGAAAGTTGTATGAGGCACAAAATAAATACCCTAGATTTGACCAAATTTCTGATGAATGACTCTGTATTTGGGTGGCTGCGATTCGTTGGAATTGACCACACGGCGAAACCCTAACCCTAATATTCTCAAACTATATGGCTCTGATATCATGTGAAGAGAAAAGTAACTCTTTGATTTTTATTAATTTAGAAAGTGAGGGCATACATATTTATACTCTAGTGTTAGGGGAAAAAAAAGGAAACAAAGTTAGAGTCTAATTAGGAGACTTAAGAGAAAAGGAAAGAAGGAAAAGAGTCTTAAATGGATTAGGAAACTAATCCTTAACAATATTGAATAGTGTACTCAAACAATCAAGTTTCCTTTGTGTAACATTTTGGATTGAGTTGAGCTAACACATTTCCACGGCTTTTTGGCGAGCCAATTGAAATGTGGTGAAAGAGGAGGTGTTAGATTTCTTTAGGGAGTTTTATGAGAACGGAAGATTTGTGAGAAGCTTGAGTGCTATTTTTCCAAAGAAGGGAGGGAAGGGGGGTGGGGGGGAAAGGGTTGTAGACTTGAAGGATTTTAGACCCACCAACTTGATTACTAGTCTGTACGAGCTATTGGTCAAAGTGCTAACTGTTTGTTTGAAGAAGATGGTCAGAAAGGTGGTATCTTGCTCTCTAAATGCGTTTGTTGAAGGAAGACAAATTTTAGTTGCTCTTTTGATTGCCGATAAGGCCATTGATTCCCTCTTGAAGTGTAAAATTAATGGGTTATTATGCAAGCCAAACAGTGAGAGACATATGACCAAGTGAATTGAAATTTCTTGCTTTGTGTTTTCATCAAAGTGGGTTATGGGGAGAAATGGATTGGGTGGACTAAGTGGTGTATAACAAATGTGGTTACTGCAGTAATAATGGACCTCCATTGGGTTTCTTTGTGATTCTAGATTGGTTGAGATGAGTCTCAGCCTCCCCTTGTTATTTGTTATTATGATGGAAACACTTTCTTGCCTAATTAATAAAGCTAGAGGGGGTAGATTTTTGTTGGGTTGGAGGGTGAGAGGTATTTGGAGAGGTAAAATCTCATCACCTTTAGTGATGACACCTTAGTGTTTTGTAACTATGAGGATCGATTGACTCATTTAATGCAGTTTGGTTTGACTCCACATGGTTTGAAGATAAATATGGAGAAAATTGAAATTGTCTAGTAGATGGTGTGGAGTGTTTGTAGGTTACCCTAAGAGTTTGGTTGTAGAGTTTGTATTCTCCCTCATTTGGGGCTCCCATTAGGCGCTCCTTTACATTGTGACATTTTAAAGGCTGTTTGACATCTCCTATAATCCTTATTTGGCGTGTCTTGGGTTTTTCCTCTTACGGAAAAGAATGGCTTCTTAGTTGGCGCAATTTTTTGGTGGGACAAAAAAGAAGGAAAGTGTGGCAAACCATTATGTATTTTTTAGACGATTTGGTGGGAAGGAATAGTAGAGCTTTTGATAGCAAGGACAATTATGTTCATTGGATTAAGTTCATTTGTACTTGTGACATGAGAGAAGAAAAGAAAGCTTTTCTTTATTGAATAAGTGAGTTAATTACATAGTATAGAGACACCTATATATACATATACAAAATAATGGAATAAAAAGGAAACAAAATAAAGTGTAAAAGGAAGGAGGATAATGTACAGCGGAGATAAACCAAGAATATCAAAAGTATTCTTTGATTCTCGCACTCCATGACTAAAGCATATAGGTCATATGCACTAGCTTGTGCTATGGCATAATCGAGAGAAGGTTGGCTAGAGGTCGCTTGAGAGGGTCCTTGGTGCCAGAGAGGGTTGTCGGAGAGGGTCGCGGAAGGTTCATTGGAAGTCAGGCGAGAAGATCCGTGGAGAGGATCGACGGAGAAGTTCGTTAGAAGGATTTGTCAAAGAGATCGTCGGGGTGACCCCCGAGCATCGGTGTGGAATGACTCGAGGAGACTTGGCCCGCGGCGTCGACGCGTGGTAGCTATCACGGAGAGAGACCAGCGTGTTGGCTAGGTGGGCTACCTTATGCGAAGATTTTTCCTCAGGTCGTGGTCGAATAGAGGCAATTCAAGGAGGGGTTCTTTGGTCGGGAGTATCGTGTAGCCGGAAAAGTCATTAAATTTTTAAGCGGTAGGGTGATCGATGACGCGGAGGATTCCAGAGATGAAGGTGGGTTGGTCGGAGTGCGATTCGGCCCCTAGATGGGTTGTCGGATTTGGAACCGTGGTAAAACCCTAACCTGAGCCTTATCGATAAAAAAAAAACCCTAACCTGAGCCTTCCATAGCTTTGATACCATGTGAAATGAGAGAAGTAAAGAAAACTTTTCTTTATTGAATGATTGAGTAAATTACATAGTATGGAACATATATATAAATAAATGGAACAAAAACAAATAAAGTGTAAAGGAAGGAGGATATTGTCTGGAGTGGGAGATAAACCAAAGAATTTCTAGGGAATATTATTTGATTCTCAACAATACTATCTTTGGGCATGGCCATTTGTTTTTATGATTCAAGGCCCCTCTTGTGTTGTAGATTTTGTGGATTGGCTAGGGTTAGTATGAGGGGTGTTAGTCTTCTTTGTTGTGCTGTTTGTGCCCGTTGCATACCTGGGGGCGTTTTTTGTTAGCGTTGGTTTCCTTAACATATTTTCCTTTACTCAATAAAAAAAAGATGACAACTCCTTTACTCATAAAAAAAAGATGACAACTCCTTGACCATGATAGGCTTTTTAGATTGGTTGAATTCAATGTGGGTAGAGGGACGTTTACACCTTGTTTTTTGTTGCTACACTATGCTAGAGGCATCTTTGGTGCATTTCACTCATTGCCTTAAAGTAGATTGATTGTTGTTTTTTAATTTGTTCTTTGTCTTATAATTTAATAATTGCTTTGCATGTACATAGTGTGCATTTGGGTATTTTCAAGCGCTTCTAATTCATTTTATATTTTCCTATAACAAATAAAAATAAAAATAAACTAAACCAAAAAAAAGTATGGATGTTCCTATCTTTTGGCCTTTGGAAGTTCTGAAAAGTGACATGGTATAGAAATGTGTTATTGGATGTCTCTTGTATTTTGGTCTTCAAGAGTCCTAGAAAGTAATTGAATAGTGTTACTTCTATTATTCTTTGTACTCATTTTTGCATGTGCACTAAGGTTTAGGGGTGCCTTCTTAAGTGCATTTGATGACATGAATTTTATACCACTTCAAGACTAAACAAAGTTAAGAACTTGACTAAGAACTTGGGACAAAACAATATAAGTAAATTTTAAAATTTTGAAGTTTTTTTGCCTATCAAAAAATTTTTTGTAGTTTTTCATTTCAATATCTTACTTATAAAAAAATTATTTTTTTCATTCAATATCTATCCTTTTTTGTAGATTAAACATGTTTATTATTTAATAACTTTATATTCAATCAATGATAATATTTAATTTGTGGTTTTTCTTCATGTATTAAAATTAAAATTCTTATAAATAAAATTATATTTCTATTTATGTTGAAATTGAGTTTTTTTTTTTTTAAACAAAATTATTTGTTTTAGTTATTTTTTATAATAGGTTGTTGTTACACGACACCGCTGGTGTAAAAAAAAATGTCACCATAATTTTATAAGGGTAGTGATTTTTGGGCGGGTTACAAGAGAGGGAAGAAAGTGGGTAGTAGGTATTTATGTCATTTAACTTTTACACTTTCCAAATTTACCCTAAAAAATTTTCTATTTTTGGAAATGGTATCTGATACCATGGTGTCACCAAACATTTTCCTTTATAATAATATTGCAATCCTAAATAAATTTTACTTAATTTATTAATAAATATTAACTTTTTTGTTAGATTGCATGATGTATATGGTGTCTAAATCTTACAAGCTTAGGCTTGTAAGAAAATTAGTTTTCTAATATGGTATCAAAGCCTTGTTTGGTGGGAGGTCATGTTTTGGAACCTCATCATAAGTTTATTTTCTCATTATAGTGAGCCAAAGGAGGCTGTTCATAGTTTTTTTTATCTATGGGCTTGTGTGTTTATATGTATTTCTCTCTCTCCATGTGCACATATGAGGCTACATGTAAAGGAGGGTGTTAAGAGTATTGCATGTTATACATTAAAAGACTAATGAAAAAACTGAAAATTAAGACTATATTTTCTTAAATGATTTTGATTGAAAAGAATAACAATGATGATGAAATAAGTTAGGTAATACTTTAAACTATTTATGATATATAAAACTTTTAACTTTTTTTTGTTGTAATATTCTGTAATTTATATTCATTGATTTTCTTATTATATATCACCATAGTTTTAAAAAGGCTTGCCTAGGCTCAAGTCATAACCACTCCCTAGCTATAGTGCCTTGCCTTCCTAGACATGCGCCTTCCTAAACACATTTTCTTATTATATATTCACCATAGTTTTAAAAAGGCTTGCCTAGGCTCAAGGCGTAACCACTCCTTAGCTATAGCGCCTCGCCTTCCTAGACATGCGCCTTACTGAAGAGGCGTGCCTTCCTAAACACATTTATTCTCAAAATTTCTAATTATATACTGAAATTTATCACTCATTTTTCATTGAAATTTATATAATTTCACTCATTTCTTCATTGAAATTTTCTTTAAATATTAGGAATATTTAATTTTTTATTAATAGAATCATACTTTGAATCATATTTTATAAAATTGATGTGTTTCTAAGGTCACATTTCACTTCACAAAAGCCCACGCCTTAGCTGTGCCTTGCATGTCAAGGCTCCAAGAGTCCGTTGCACTTGAGTGCGCCTTGCGCTTTTTAAAACTATGATATTCACTAAAAAAAGTATATTTAGTTGTCAGAAAGTTTGAACAAAACATATAAAAAAAATAAAAGGAACAAAATGGCGATTAGAACCTCTTGTAGTTGGTTATCCACGGAAAATATGGGAGATAAATTAAATTGGTAATAAGTGCACATTTGCGAACTTTGGTTACTTATTCTTGAGGAAAATATAAATAAAAACATTTCAAAAAATTTCATAATACTTACACACACATGGAAAATGAGACACAAATAAAAATAGAGGAGAATCCTTTTCCTTAAATATTTCTTTGTTTTTCCTAGCATTTTTTTGTGAACCTATTCTAAATAGTTTTCTTTAAAAGATAAAAAGATATTATGATGATATGAATAAAACATTCCAAAAAGTGGCTCCTTTATGCATTTTTTCGTTGATTTGAAAGGAAAGAAATAGAATAAGTTTTGAAAATGGGGATTTTCTATTCAAAGATTGAAGATTGAAGAATTCTTTTGTTTGTAATTTTTGGTCTTTGACCAAGGGTTTTATCGATGTAGGACCTATTTCTTTAATCAACTTTTTGGATTAGGTGGGTCAAAATTGAGGGTGGCAAGCTGTTTTACTTTTTTCTTTTTTTTTTGAGCTCTTAGGCTTCAATTTGTATACCCCTCTATGCTTTGTACAAGCCTTCTGGCTTTTTAATATTCTTTAATGGTTATGCAATTGTTCCACATAAATTTTTTTTAATACAATTGCCTTTTCCTTGTAAAAAAAATACATTTCACCTTTTAAAAAAATTATTTTTAACTATTAATAAGATATTTTAAAAATAAAGTTAAATTATGTTCAATCATATATCTACATGTAACTCGCCTATCAATAAAAAAAATAAAAAAAACTACATTTGACTCATTTTATTTGTAATGAAATTATGTTAACTAGAATAAAAAACATATTAATAAAATTGGTCGATTTATGAAAATTATATTGAATCTGGTTTTTTGAATTAAGATTAAACTTCTTTTAAAATAAAGTCTTTATTATATAAAATAAATTTAGAGTTACGAATACAAAGTATATTTTTAATTTTGGTCTTGTAATTAAGATTTTGAAGTTAAGACAGATTGAATGAGGACTTGATACCAATTCTTTTCTTAGTGATAGATAAACTACCTAGAAAATTGCAAAAGTATTTATAACTACTTTTGAAATAAATAATGGTTAGAAATATTATGATAAACCCCCACTTCAATTCACCTATACCTGACGCAAACAGCTCAATGGCCCAATTGTTGATGTGGCAAACACTTGAGAGATTATTCCCTTGTATGCAACATTATTTGTAAGGGGTAGTGGGGTGGAGGGGAGGGCAGAAAAGTTAGTGGAGAGAATATTGTATTGTGGGAGAGTGGAGCCTCTCAAAATGCTCCTCTGTTATTTTTCATTTATGTTATCAACCATTGCTTTTAAACACTAATCTACTGGAGCCTTATCCATTGGTATTAGAGCCGTTCGATTTTTTTTAGGGCTGATGGCAACAAAGAAAATGGAAGGAAGAATGGGTGTTGGAATCTTTTGGAAATGGCGAAATGTGACAAAGTATCTCTGTTAGGAAAGGATGGAATAAGTGATCAAGAAATGAGCTATCGAGAAGAACTGACCTAGAAGGGAAGAGTAAAACCACAAACCTAAGGGGACCCAATTTTCACTTGGTAACAGCCTCACAAGAAGAAAGCTCGATATGAGAGAAACCACCCAGGCAACAGGGCATAGGACTAGAACCCATTCTAGAAGCGATTCCTCGCTCATCACAATTGATTGATATAGATCAGGGAGGAAGAGTTGAGGCTTTAACTTGGCGTGTGGAGATTCCGCCTTTCGATGGTTGGAATCCAAAAGGCTGGATCTTTCGTGTGGAGTGATTTTTCACTCTGCATAGAATGCTCGAAGGGGAAAGGTAATTGTTGCAACTATCAGCATGGATGGGGAGGCTTTGGCATGGTTTCAGTAGGAAGAAGGTCGTCGGCTCATTTGAAGTTGGGGAGAGCTGGCTCTTATTCTTTGGATTACTTTAGTAAACTTAGAAGGAACGTCACGAACAATTCCTGTTTCTCAAACAAGAAGGCTCAGTTTGTGAATACCTTCGAGCCTTCGAACTCGTAGTAGCAACATTAGACAATGTGCCGAAGCATGTGCAGGAAAGCACATTTTGTCGATAACCCAAAACTAAGTCGGGGGTAGAGGTTTGGATCTTTGAAGCAGGGCATAAGGGGTGATGAAGTTTGCGCGGCGTGTGGAGGGAGAGGTGCACATGGCATTTGGGCGATAAAGGGAGCTGTGGGTGCTTGGAGCCATCCAACCTAAGCTGAACCATCAGACCTTGTGGGCCAAACCCATCAACAAGCCCTTTCACAACTCAGAGCTCGATTTCAAAATTTTCTGGTTTGGGCCACTCAACCTACCACAATTTAAACCCATGCACCAGTGGGCCTCCTCATCCTCGCTCCAAGCCACACACACAACACTTGGCCTGCAACTCCCTTCAATCCTTAATAACCCCCCTTCCTCGTCAAATCGACCATTAGTGCATAAGGCTTCCTCTTCCTACAGGGAACTCACTGATGCGGGTTGAAGGAGAAGATCGCAAGGGGCCTTTGTTTTCGATGCTATGCCAAGTTTTTGCCCGGCCACTGATGCAAAGACAAAAACTCCAAGTATTAGTAGTTTCGAGGAACCCCACGATTAGGATGTGATGGGATTGACGAGCCTTCCGAACCTGCAAGAATGAGAAATGGAAGAGGTTGCCGAATTATACCTAAACTTTGTGGTCGGCTTGTCTGCTCCCAAAATCATGAAGGTGAAGGGAAAAATCGCTCAACAAGAGGTAATAACATTGATTGATTATGGTGCTACTCATAATTTTATCTCTAACAAGTTGATTCAGAAATTGGGGTTGCTCTTAGAAGCTACTTCAGGGTACAGTGCATTGATGGGTTATGGCCGAGCAATTAAAGGGGAAGGTATTTGCAAGGGCATCGTTCCCACCCTACAAAATATAGAGATCGTGGAAGTTTTTTTGTCTCTTGATTTAGGTAGTGTAGATGTCATTTTGGGTATGAAATGGCTTGAGTTGTTGGGAGGAATGCATGTGAACTGGAAATTGCTAACTATGAGGTTTAAAGTCGGTGAAGTAACTGTGATACTACAAGGTGACCCATCTCTCAGCGCCTCCTTGGTCTCATTGAAGGCAATGTGGAAAGCCTTAAGGACAAGGGGAAGGTATTTTGGTCGAGCTCGGTCACAATGGAGAGGTAAATAATCCTGCTACCCCCTTCCCTCGTTTCACTTCAATAGATACTAGACCAATTTGACTCAGTGTTTCAACCACCTCTAGAAATTTTGTCTTCACAATCAGTGGTCATGCCATCCCGGCTACGACTGGTACTCCCCTTCAATGCGACCTTATATACCTCATATTGAGAAGAAATGGCCAGATGATTAGTGAAGGAAATGTTGGCGGCAGGTATCATCCAACCTAGCATTAGTCAATTTTCAAGTCTGGTGCTTTTGGTTAGAAGAAAGACGGGGGTTGGAGATTTAATGTTGACCATAGTTGTTAAAGGCGCACTTGAGGTGCGCTGCATCTCGGAGTGCATGCGATGCGTGGGGTAGGCGCCTCGGCTTGGCCGGTGACTCCCGCCACACCGTATGGCGCCACGCTTCATGGCTGGCTTTCGTCCCCAAGCGCGCCTATCCACCGACCATTTCGGTAAGTCGTCTTCTGTCATTTTTAGGTAAGTCGTCTTCGGTCTTCCTCCTCCTCTTCTTCTTCCTTTCTTCTTCCTTTCTTCTTCCTTTCTTCTTTTCCTTTGTCGACGGCGTCAAGGGATGCAACAAACACAACCCTAATTTTTTCTAAAATGAGAGAGACCAAAATGACATCGTTTTGTTATGATTTAAGTCACTTAAGCAAAACGATGCCGTTTTGGTTCGAGACAGACCACTCCATTTTAATTAGTTCTTTGAATTAAAAAAAAAAAAAGCTTATGATGGCTAAAAGCAGCGTCGTTTTGGCCCAGAAAACGAACAAACGCCATTTTAGCCTTGAGTGCATTTCACAACTCCAGGCTCTCCATTTATTTTGCCTTGTTGTCGGAAAAAATAGACCTAGCCTCCTAACGTCAATATCAACCACATAGAAGAGAAGAAAAACCAGAAAAACAATAACAATAGCCAACAAATTGTTGTAAAAATTATCTAAAACTAGGAAGCTCTTTAACCTTCAAAAATTTATATGTTTATAATGATTTGATTGAAATTGTAGATGATTTTTGATAATAAATTTTGTTATATTTATATATATTTGAGAAAAATATATATAAAATATAGGGTGTGCCATAGATAAAAAAGCTCGAGCCTAAGGCGCCTTGCCTCGAGGCTTGATAGAGGTTTCTTAGGCGGAATCTGCTGCGGCTGGCTGGCGTTGGTACGTTAGAGCTTGCTCGAACTCGTTTATTAAGTTAAACGAGTCGAGCCTGAACATCATTTTGAGGCTTGTAAGTTAAATGAGTCGAGCCCAAACACCCTCAAACTCGGCTCGTGAGCTCGTAAACAGGCTCGTGAGCAAGCTCGTTAACCAGGCTCGTGAACAGGCTCTTGAATCAAGCTCGTTAACCAGGCTCGTGGATCAAGCTCGTGAACAAGCTCGTGAACAAGCTCGTGAACATGGAGAAGACTTGATGCACAACAAATTTTTCCTACAAATGAACATGATGAACATATTTTAACTCTTGAACTTCAATCAAGTTAATTGAACTTTTATTGTCTTATCTTTTAATTTAGTTGTATGTTGGCTATTTTAGATGAACATTTTCTTTAAATATGGTTGTAACCAAGCCCAGAGCTCTGCGGTGCTTTCGGCGTTAAGCTAAGATTAGAAGCTCGCTCAGGCTTCGTTTATTAAGTTAAACAAAGTGGGCCCAGAACATCATTTTGGGGCTCGTAAGTTATGAGCCGAACAGAGCACCCTCGAGCTATTCCGTCGGCTGTATGACTCGTGAATAGGCTCGAGCCTACTCCTTTGCATAGGAGCCGGCCCAGGGCACGCCTAATACTCGGTGAACTTGGCTCAGGTCCACACCCCCAGGCTCAAGGGGCCTTTCTTGCTTTGCGCCTTTCCTGAACTATGGTGTTGACTATCGAGTCCTCATGGGGCGAGGTCGGACAAGTTCCTAATTAGTTGATAGATGAGTTCTTGGATGAGTACATAGCCTCATCCTTCTTTGAGCTTGATCTTCGCTCTGGCTATCACCAAATCAGTGTGCAGTCGATTGACATCCCAAATACAACTTTCAAAACGCATGAAGGCCACCATGAATTCTTGGTCATGCCGTTTGGGTTGACCAACGCCCCAACTACATTCCAATCGCTGATGAATGAGGTGTTTAGACTAATGCCTTGGGATATGGCATAGGGGTAATGCTATTGCAAAATGAGCGACCACTGTCTTTCTTCAGCCAAACGTTAACTGCTACTGCCAAATTTAAATTAGTATATGACCGTGAACTGATGGCCGTGGTCCAGGCTATCCAGAAATGGCGTCACTGCCTCCTGGGGCGTAAGTTTTATGTGCGCACAGACCAATGCAATCTCAAATTTCTTCTACTTCAACGAATGGTCAGCCCTGATTATCAGCAATGATTATGCTAGCTGTTGGGGTATGATTTTGGTATAGAATATAAACCAGTCTTCACTAACAAAGCGGTTGATGCCTTGTCCCGAGTACCTGTTCAATCCACACTTTCATCCCTCTATGTTTTGCGTGTTTTGCAATTGGCTGAACTGGGTAAGGAGTTAGCTAATGAACCTGTTCTCTCACAACTCCGATAGAATCTGTCACAAGGGTAGCTCACTAAACCAGGGTATTCTCTTATCCAAGACCAATTGTACTACAACAACAGGTTAGTGCTGCCACTTACTTCAAAATTTATTCTATTAATACTGCACCCAGGTACCTTGGCACTATGGTGGGACATTTTGGAGTTCTGAAAACTCCAAAAAGAGCTTTTGCATCCATTTATTGGCCTGGAATGAAGTACCAAATTCAGTCCTATGTGGCCGACCGTCTGGTATATCAACAAAATAACTACTCCACCTTATCACCAAGCGGGCTACTCCAGCCCCTACTTATACCACAACAGCTTTGGGAAGATCTTTCCTTGGACTTCATTGAAGGGTTACCAAAATCAGAGGACTGGGACACCATTTTAGTAGTAGAGATCCTCAGTAAATACACACATTTTATTCCCCTCAAACACCCTTTTACAACAGTAATTGTGGTGGCAGTTTTTGTACAAGCCGTGGCATGCCTCCATGGGGTTTCCCACTCCATTGTATCATACCGTGATAAGCTCTTCCTCAATCATTTCCATTTTGCCTTCAAGGACAACCCCTTAAGTTCAGCACAACCTACCACCCTCTGTCCGATGGCCAAATCGAGGTACTAAATAGATGTCTTGAAACCGACTTGCACTGCTTTGCCACTCACAAACCTAAATCTTGGCCTCGCTTTCTTCTTTGGGCTGAACATTGGTATAACACATCATTTCACATAACAGCCTGAACCACTCCTTTTCGGATTGTCTATGTTCAGGTTCTGCAACCTCTCCTTAGCTATGAGGCAGGGTTTTCTGGTTTTCTGGAAGTATGAAGACCCATGCAAATAAAAAGCGTTGTGATGTCTCCTTTGAAGTGGATGACATGGTCCTTTTAAAACTCAGACCTTACCACCATCACTCTCTAGCTCACAGACCAAATGAGAAACTCTCTTCCCGTTTTTATGGCCCTTTCAAGATCTTAACCAAAGTTGGGTTGGTTGCTTATGGCCTATAACTTCCGGTTGATGCCAAAATCCATCCTGCATTTCATGTTTCCTAACTTAAACGCGCCCAAGGTTCATTTCTTCCTTGCCTCTTCTGCCCCCACAGCTTGATGATTCTTTTGAATGGTAGTTGCAGCCTGAGACTGTCTTGGGCAATCGACCCAGTTCTGCTTTCAGCACTGCTTCACCAGAGGTATTAATCAAATGGAAAGGCCTTCAGGACCATGAAGCATCCTGGGAACCCTTTACATTAATCCAAGAGCAATTCCCCGCCTTTCATTTTGAGGACAAGGTGTCTTTGCACCCCGCGGTATTGATAAACCCCCAATTGAATTCACCTATGCCCGACGCAAACATCTCAAGTGCCCAAGTGCTGACATGGAAAACACATGAGAGATTATTCCCTTGTATGCAGCATTATTTGTAAGGGGTAGTGGGGTCGAGGGGAGGGCAAAAAAGTTAGTGGAGAGAATATTGTACTGTATGAGGGTGGAGCCTTTTGAAGTGCTCCTCTGTTTTCATTTCTGTTATCAAACATTGCTTTCAAACCCTAATCTGCTTGAGCCTTATCATATTCAATATATCTTTGTAGAATAAAAAAAGTGAGTAACCATAATATGCGACTGTAACATTGAATAAAGATCTAAACACTCGAAAAGTATAGTTTTATTACATGAAGTACTGTGTAAGATGCTTAAATTTTCAATATGTAATAAAGATAAGATTCATTTTTGTAAAAGAAAAGAATTATCTGCAGACTTCAGTTGTTTCCAGCATCAAAGAGTCCAATTTAATTTAACATTTACATCTAAGATAATGACGGATAATTTTTAACTTCTATTAATTCAGCGCTCACAGTTCATTAGTTAATTTTAAATTTTATCAAACACCACCCTAGTCAACTGGTGGTGCTTATATAGGTCAACTGAGGAGGTGCTAATCACACCAACATGCATTGCTTCTTGGATGGTGTCCCTCTGCAAGTTTGGACTGAATTTTTAATTTTTCTGTTTATGAGGGGAAACCATCTGGAAAAATATACTCCCATGTTTTGCTTTTTGCATGCCACCCCTTCTTCTGTTCAGGAGTCCCTGATGGGAGGCTTCTCCTGTTGTGAGAAAAAGGAGGATAGTGTGGAACACCACACTTCCCAGATGACCTAGGCATGTTTGGAAGGATCTGAAGTGAAGATTCTCCTGTTCTTTGGATTTGGTGCCTTGTTATCTTCTCTTCCTACTTGTTTCATCGTTGGTGAATGGCATTTGTTTTAATCCAAAATATTGTATTAAGGTTTGTCCCTTTTCTGATGTTAAATACATAATTTTTCATTTAGAAATGTGTAGGAAAAATTGTTTCAGACTGAAGGTTAAAATTCAGGCTTTGCTTGAGGGTATGATGGTTGTGTTATATGCCTTGGTGATTATTGGACTGCTTTGGGGCTATTGTTCTCATGCCATTCTTTTCACCTAAATGCAAGAGTTCACAGATTTCTAGAAGTTTTTAGGTGTCCTATAGATGGTTCCCTAGGTTGTCTAATTAGGAATCTGAGTCTTTATATTGGGAGTTAGGGAGGGTGCCTTGAGGGTTTATGGTGTAGGACAACCCTAGAATAGTTGTCTACAATCAAATAACCAGACTGAGGTTTCTGTCTTGCTCAGGGTTTAAGAAGAGGAATGGGGATTAGAAATTTATGGCAGCAGAGACAAGTGAAACAAAATTTAAGAGAAGGAAAGATAAAGAAAGAGAAAACTTTAGAATCTTGTTGGGGCCTTGTAGGATTCTCACTCAAAAGAAAAACACTAGAGTCTAACCATTTAGAAATGCAGGGTATGCAAAAAAAAAAAAAGTTATTAGATCAAGAGCTTCAAACCCTCCTTTATCTGTATTTGGAGTGTGTTAGAGCATGGGTTTAGATGGACTGTCATTGTCTGGCAGAATTTGTTGATTGGTTAGGCAACAATAAGGGCAGGAAGTGTTTTTTCTTTTCCTTTTCATCTTTTTACGTTAGCACCTTTCTATACGTTCTGTTTACTTTAATGTGCTCTTTTGCTGGGTGCTATTAATATATTTCTTTGCTTGACTCTTTGCCTGGGGGTGGGGGAGGGTGAGGAAGAATGTCTGAAATCTGAAGAATGATTAACTTTTACTTGTATTGAGAAAGGCACCTGATATGTTTACTAATTATTTTTCTTTTTGTTTGTTTGAAGCCAAACCAACCTTACCTACAAATTTTGAAGAGGATACATGGGCAAAGCTTAAATCAGCTATTAGTGCTATATTCTTGAAGCAACCTGATCCTTGTGACTTGGAGAAGCTTTATCAGGTTCATTATATATATATATATATATATATATATATATATATACATATTTGTTATTTTTTCTTTTTATTAAATACTTATAAGATTGTATTGATTCTAAGCCCAACATGTTGTGGTTAGGCTGTTAATGATCTTTGCCTGCACAAGATGGGAGGAAATCTCTATCAACGAATTGAAAAGGAGTGTGAATCACATATATGTGCAGCATTACAATCTTTAGTTGGCCAAAGTCCAGACCTGGTGGTTTTCCTATCACTTGTTGAGAAGTGCTGGCAGGACCTTTGTGATCAGATGTTGATGATTCGTGGTATAGCCTTGTATCTTGATAGAACATATGTAAAACAGACTCCAAATGTGCGTTCGCTCTGGGATATGGGGTTGCAGCTTTTCCGCAAACATCTTTCTTTATCTCCTGAAGTTGAGCACAAAACTGTGACTGGTCTCTTGAGAATGATTGAGAAGGAAAGGTAATTCGAAGCTCTCAAATTTCTGCTATTTATACTACTTTTTTTTATCAGAGTATATGCAATTTTTAGCATGCTATATTACTTAAGTTGACACCAAGCTTCAACTTAAACCATTCCAATTTTTAACTTTTTACCTTGGTTTCATCCTGAATGCCCTCAACAGTAACAACAATGATAATAAAAGGTTTCTTTTCTTGTTTCAACACTCATTTCATTTACCTTGAAGGAGAGCAGGAACAAAGATGTTATGTCAAATTACAGAACCCTAGTTATTGGGTGCAAACTGGATCTGGCCTAGTCATTGAGCAATGGTTGAGTCCCAGGTTGTACCATGAGAAAAAAGATAATTTTTGGAATAGAAGTAATTTCTCACAATTCAAATTTGAGTTGATAATCTTTTTAGATCACATTGAACCAGTGAAATATTTTTTGGGATTTCATGTAGAAGCTGAAAAGTCTGTCAAATCATTCAGTGCTGAAAAGTCTCTGTGAAACCAATTCAGTGATATTCCGTTTTTACCTTCAAATTTTTTTTATTTAGAGCTTGTGCATATGATGTCGAGTATTTTGCCTTTTTAAAAGTGATTCAATATTTTTATATATATTTTATTTAATGAGAGATCTATTATGTAATGCATGTGCAGTTGCCTAACTAAAATTAGGAAAAATACTTTTATTGCAAGGAATATATATCATATATAGAAGTTGGTTTCAAGCCAAAGTAGCATTCTGCTTGGTTGCTTTAGGCTTGATTTTCTACATTATTGATTATTTGTAATTGTACATCCATGATGAAAAAAATGACTATGAAGTTGATTATTAAGGTGTGGGATTGTGTCATTATTCTGTTGTTGGCTCTTCCTTAGAGATATTTGATTATCATCCATATGAACTGATCTTCATCTACTTTTTAAGGATGTTTGGATGATCCATTGCTCTTGACATGCTTCTTTGTTAAATATTCTATTTATTTAACATTTTTTAATGTAGAGCATTCTATTTTTGGTCTTCAGATTAGGTGAAGCAGTAGATAGGACTCTCCTTAACCATCTTTTGAAGATGTTTACTGCTCTAGGAATTTATTTGGAAAGTTTTGAGAAGCCATTCCTCGAGTGTACCTCTGAATTTTATGCTGCTGAAGGCATGAAATACATGCAGCAATCAGATGTTCCCGATTATTTGAAACATGTGGAGGTGCAATTTGTTTTCTCTTCTACTGCTTTAAGTGATATTATCTGTTCTTTCTCACCTTTTATTTTATTGTTAGCTCATTGGTTGTTCAAATCACATTTATTTTCTAGCTGACAGAATGTTCATCTAACTTGTTATCTTTGAGCACTTTTCATAATTTATGTTCACCTCTAGAAGATATGAGGGTAATGCATTCTTTCAGATAAGGTTGCATGAAGAACATGAAAGATGCTTACTCTATCTGGATGCAAGCACAAGAAAGCCCCTGGTAGCTACTGCAGAAAGACAACTACTTGAACGGCACATATCTGCAATTCTAGATAAGGTGTAATTCTTAGCATGATTGTCCTTTCTTCATTTATTGCTCTTCTACATTTGCCAGGTTGTGTTGCTTTTAAGCTACATATATGATTTCCTCTTCTGATGCATCCAGGGTTTCATGATGCTGATGGATGGAAATCGAATTGAGGACCTCCAGAGGATGTATTTACTGTTTTCAAGGGTTAATGCCCTTGAATCACTAAGACAAGCCCTTAGCTCTTACATCCGAAGAACTGGGCAAGGAATTGTTATGGATGAGGAAAAAGATAAAGATATGGTTTCCTGCCTGCTGGAGTTTAAGGCCTCTCTTGATACGATATGGGAAGAAAGCTTTTCCAAGAGATGAAGCATTTGCAACACCATAAAGGTAAATTTGAACATCTCGGTAATAATCTCAATCAGTTAACATAATCTTTGCAGTTTCTCTTCCCTGCTGAATTGCGATGTTTATTTATAATGACTGTATGGAGAAACCTATTCTTGAAGTAACATGATGAGAGGGGTTGAAAGGTGGAAATCTACATTAGAGGAAAGAATAAGTTTAGAATCTGAGCTGGCCTTGAGCAGGGTTTGGAGTTTTAAGCAAATGTGAAAGTTTTGACATGCCATGAATTTTTATCCAATAAAAAAATGTTGGACTGAATTTAATCGATTGTGTTTTTTACCCAAAGGATCAATTTTTATCATATTATTGGATTCATCTTATAATGCCAGTGGACCTGATATATGAAAGACCCTCTTTTGAGGGTCTTCTCTATGTCTCTACTTATAAATAAATAAAAGAAAAAAAAAAGAAAAGAACAAAGAGTTATGAAAAATCTAAATCTAACTGAGAGCTTTATCAATTTGTGTCCCATGAAGAGAACGGAAAGAAGGGAAGTAATCCATGTTCTCAGGAAGCATACATGTTGCCATTTGGCTTGATGTCATGCATAGTATTAAACCTAAAGATGTTCATTTGTGGATTATTGCTTCAAAACAAGAGACATATCTCTTTTTCCATTTGGAAATTAGTTCTTAAGGGTTCAGCTGGCAGAGTCCAGAAATTTTTACTAGTGTATCTCCAGGATCAGAGTCCTGTGGGGGACTTGGTAACAGTTGATGCCTTAAGCTCTATTTGTATCAATGACCAGAGAAGTAGGAAATAGTTTTGAGTTACATATCATGCCTTCAATGGTTATGGAAATATTGTTTTGTAGGTTATAAATGACTTGTAGGATACTACTACATGGGAAAGGCCCATGCTATATAGTAAAAAACTGCAACCTGTATTTCCCTTGTTCCCATCAACTTTGGCTTCTAGCATCAAATAAGGAATTATAGTAATTAGAGTTATACCATTTTAATGTATGGAAAAGTGGCAGCCTTGCTTTTGCCTGATTGTACTTTGGTGTTTGTGCCTTGATGACAGAATCTTGCAACTCTTTTTTCCCCCTTTCTTTTTATCTCTAAGAAATAAGTAATAAAAATTTTATGAAAAGAATGCAAAAGGCTGTAACTTATCAAAATTTAAGTCATTGAAGCCTGGTTTCATAGTGATTACTTGTATCCTTCCAGCTATTCTTTTCCTCTGAACAGATTGATTATGCCACACCTGATTATTGTTTTGATAAGTGCCACGTCGTTATCACAGCCGTATTTTAGCGAATTCATGTATTTGTTGAAAGCAAACTGAAAGTTGCCTACTAAGAAGTGCTGAATGGGTTGGATTGACGATTGTCGAACCTTTTATGAAAAGGGTTAAAATCAATATGGTTTACGGTTTATCTTTGTCCAGTTATTACATTATCTTAGAAGCAAAATTTTAGTCATTGAAGCCTGGTTTCATAGTGATTATGTGGCATCCTTCCTTTCTTTGTTTTTTTTTTCTCTGAACAGCTTCATTATGCCACATCTGATTATCCTAGTATCATAGCTTGATTCATGTATTTGTTGAAAGCAAACTGATAGTTGCCAATAAAAAATGCTGAATGGGTTGGATTGACAATTGTAGAATCATTTATGAAAAGGCTTAAAATCAATATGGTTTTACCTTTGTCTTGTCATTACATTATCTTAGAAGCAACATTTGACTTCTGTGCGACCTGTATTGTAATATGAACATTTATTTCTGTTAGTTTTCTTTGATTAACTTATGCTGGTTTGTATTTTGCTTGTAGTTATTAATTTTTTGAAGTAGTACTACTAGTGTATGTTTTATGGCCACCACGCTGTCACTTGCATGCTGTATATGTGCTGACTTCCGCACTGAATTGATAATTTTTCTTTAACAAGAAACTTCAAATTTTCAATTGCTCACATTCGTCTTATAACCATTGAATTGGGTAACCTGCATATTGCTTCCTGCATAACGTTAGATGGTTGCATTTTTTATTCAACCCTTAGTTGCTTAGGATAATTTAAACCTGTTTATATCAGGATTAATTCTTATGGTTTATTGAACATTACTTTCTGTAATAGCCCTTAAAATATTTGGACTAAGCATGTCTTGTGCTTCTTTTGATAGAACCGACCTGCTGAGCTTATTGCAAAGTTTCTGGATGAGAAACTTCGTGCTGGGAACAAGGGCACATCTGAAGAGGAATTGGAGGGTACACTTGATAAAGTTTTGGTTTTATTCAGGTTTATCCAGGTAACTTGATATGTTCATGATGGAAACCAGGAAGTTTACTTTAGCATTGTTTTAGGAGTTCCATTTTTATATCAGTGATTGTTGTTTTTGCATTGCTATATAGTTCTGTTCTTGTATATATTAGTGAAATGATGCTAAGGAATATCTAATATCGTCTCATGTCAATTAAGGGTAAGGATGTGTTCGAAGCATTTTACAAGAAGGATTTGGCGAAAAGGTTACTGTTGGGAAAGAGTGCATCAATTGATGCTGAGAAGTCAATGATCACTAAGGTGAAGAATATATTGTCAATGGATATTCTTTGTCAAAATTTTCTTTACATGTTTCCTCAATTGCAATTTTTTCTCATAATTACAGTTGAAGACCGAATGCGGAAGTCAGTTTACTAACAAACTTGAAGGAATGTTTAAGGTGTGATTCTTTGTTTCTTCCAATTGTTTCACTCAGAAGTTGTGATTACTGCTTTTAATCTATTTGAAAGGTCTGTTGACACACACACATCGAGTGGGACATTAACAAACTGAAATAGGAAAAGAAGTAGAGAGAGTAAGGTGACACCAAAGTTTACATGGAAAACATCCTAAGAGGTAAAAAACCATGGGCGCCTACAGGCAGTCAAACAAATCCTAAGATGAACAAGTGCAGGTTTACAAGAATTTTTTTTTTGTGCTAAGTAAACAAGAAGTATCATAGGAAAAGAGAGCCAAATAGGCTGCCCTAAAAGCATACAGGTTGAAGGATTTACCCAGCTTGAAGGCTCTAATTCCTCATGAAATATTTCAGGTGTCCAAGGATTTACCTAGCTTGAAGTCTCTAATCCCTCAAGAAATATTTTAATCGAACCTTCTTACCTCAACTCCTCGCTCTCATATTTAAGATTATGCTTGAAGTCCTTCCCAAGATTGATCTCTACCTTCCTTTCGAAGATCCATAAAAAAGAAAATGAGTTTTCGCTTAAAATCCAGCTGATTTGAGAGAAGAGTGTTTAAATGACCTCGACGCTTTTTTTAATAGGAAAATCATATAGATTTTCTTGAAAGCACAAGTGAGAGAGTTTTCTTGCAAAACAAACAACCCTCTAAAAGAAAAGATCTTGAATTTTCAGAGAGGGTGGCTGCTTTGTGTTTCTCTCTACCTCAAGGGAAACGCATTTTCCATTTAAAAGTGGGCGAAATCCTTGATTCAACAGTTGGAAACGGATCACAGAAAAAGTAAGTTGGATTGATCCGTCCTTGGCTTGGATTGATCCAGAGACAGTGTAAAATAAAAATTTCAAAGCTTCCCCTTTTTTGAAAGAAAAATCAAAATAAAACCATTGTGAAAAATGGGGTTGGTGAGGATTCACCAAACATCTATCAACTCTTCTTTGTCCCTTAGCAAATTCCATTTCTTGAGCTTCAGTGACTAGTAGTAGTCCATAAGAGATATAGAGACTCAAGGTTGGGGCAGGCCCGGGAACTTTGCCTGGTGTCGACCTAACTACAGCACTCGTAGAGTTGTTCTTTACATCTAGAAAGGTTTCGGTACCTAGCTCATATGAAAAGCCTCAGTCAATTGCCAATGCCTATTTGCTAGAGTTTCCTCATAACTGCATATCAGTTCAGTATTTAATATAGGAGACTTTGCTTGGATATCATGGTCATCAAGACAATGTGCGGACAATTATCTTCAATCACCACGTCACTATAAACCAAGTAAGGAGATAGTCTCCTTAAAGATAAAATTATATCAATTTATTATTTTATCTTTAAGGACACTATCTCAACAGTTTATATTGGCGTGGTGATTAATAATTAATCGCACGATATCTAATCTTTGTTGATTACATTTGGTTGGGGTGTAGATGAGGGTTGGTGGACTATTTTTTGTTTTCTTTCCTGTCTTCTTTTGTTTCTCCTGAGGGTCCTATTTGTATATTCCCTGTATATTGTGAACTGGCTCTGGGTTTTTCTTTGGTGGTCAATATATCTTGCTTTTACCCATAAAAAAAAAAGAAGATAAAACTATATCAATTTGTTAAGGCGGTGGATATTAGATATCTTTTTGTGAGATAATGAAACAAGCCACACTCTGATCATTGATTTTCAAAAGCTTGATCTTAATGTTTTTGAATTTATCCCAACTTTCCTGCGGTCTTTTAATGACTGGGAGATCAATGATCTCCTTAACCTCATAAATATAATCTGATTCTGAGGCTAAATCTTGAGAGGAAAGTGACTTAGTACGGGCTTAAGCAAGAGTGGCATTTTTATGGTCAAGTCCTGCTATGACAAGCTCATGGGAGGGTTTGTGGAGAACTTCCCTAGAAAGTTGATTTGGAACAATTGCATCCTTTCAAAGATTAGTTTCTTTGCTTGGGAAGTTTGGTGGGGGTAAGATCTTGACTATTATGGAGCAGCTCAAGAAAAGGGGAAGACATATAGCTAGTAGATGCCCTCTGTGTGGTAAGGATGAGGAGCGATTGGACCATATGTTGTTGCATTGCCCTAAGGTTTATAATCTTTGGGCTCTTATTTAACCGATTTTTTGGGTTAACTTGGTCCTCCCAAGATCCATAAAGGATACTTTGGCAGGGTGGAAAGGTCCACCATCCAGAAAAATCCTTGAAAAAAGTTTGGATGGCTGCCCCTTTATGTTTGCTATGGACAATTTGGAAAGAAGGAAACGACTTGGTACCTTCAACTGACGGATGAAGCCTGGACGGCCAATTCAAATGTGCAGGCCGTGAATGTAATAGTTTTTTTGGATGCTTTGGTCACTATGTAGGGGCTGGGCTGGGTTGGGTTG
This sequence comes from Tetrastigma voinierianum, assembly GCA_016808115.1. Lineage (NCBI taxonomy): Eukaryota > Viridiplantae > Streptophyta > Magnoliopsida > Vitales > Vitaceae > Tetrastigma > Tetrastigma voinierianum. The sequence continues at coordinate 51,261 of JAEQBH010006084.1, forward strand.
TTTCTCTTTTCACTGGCTCGTTTCTCTTTTGTGGAGCCTTTGTATACTTCATGTATGCTTTAGGGCTCGTCCCTTTTTCTCTAATATATGCTTTTTAAATGGTTTTTACCTATCAAAAAAATGTTTATGAATTTATCAAGAATTTAACTTGTTAAAGCCAAGCTCCTTTTTTTTTTCTTTTTTTTTGGAGGGGTAGGGGGGGATGTGATTGGGATGAGTCATCCTTCAACATTTGTTCAAGAAAAAAGATGAGCAAAAAAAGGGAAAGTCTTAAAATTTGGATTTTTTTAAAAATCCTAAAGTTTATAGTTTCTATTTTCTAAAATAATCTTTTATCCTAGAGTGTCGATTCGGTCTTGATTCCTAAAGTATTCTTTTTAGAAACTTAAAAAGTTTTATGAGTAAGCTTCTAATTTTTAAAGTTTATATTTTCATTTTGTTTTTTAAAAAGATTGTTAAACAACCAACTCTCCTAAAAGCTCTATCTTGTAGGATTTGGGTTTAATACAAATATCATGCCTTTAATACCCTCCATCACGTGTGGCCCATACCCGCTTGTGGAGAGTCAAACAAACCAAATGAAGTCACTACATGGAACTTTGAATCAGTAGTAGAGTTCAAATTACAGAGAGATGTTTCGAATCCAGGACCTCCAGTAGACCAAGCTCTCATACCATGTTAAACAACCAACTCTCCTAAAAGCTCTAAGCTGTAGGATTTAGGTTTAATACAAATATCATGCTTTTAACAAAGATATAGTAGTTTTAAGAAATGAATAAGATTGGTCTAATTAGTTATTACATAGGTTATGTGTGTGTTTTTATGGTTGTATTCTAGATCTAGTGATTTTTGTCTTTAGATATATTTTTGATAATTAAAGTGAGCAGTATATTAAGAGCTAGGAACCCCACAATATACAGGAAGTATACAAGGAGGGGTAGGCTTGTACAAAAAAAGATGTCAAATATGGCACCTCACACCCACAAGCAAAGCCTAGAGAATACACAAAATAATCCTAGTAAGAAAGTCCTCTAACTCAATAATCCTAGTCATATCTGAGTAGTATATGATAAATAAACTGAGTAGTATATTAATTGAAAAAGGAGAAGCCAAAACCCCATAGCATGGGAAGTATGCAGGGTGGGAGCACAGCCTGTAAAGGAAGAGCTAAAGGCACCTCCCACCCACCAGCACAAACCTAGAGAATACACAAAAGAATCCTGAGAAGAGAGTCCTCTACCTCAATAAACCCAGCCCAAGAGGTTAACATGCTTACAAAGGAGGATTTTAATATAGGAAAGGAGAAAGTCACATTATAAAAAACTATATGGTTCCTTTCCTTCCATATTACTCAAATGAGGCAAAGCGGCACCACCCTCATATCTTTCTTAACCTCTTCTTGATAAAATTATAGACCCGACTCAAAATGTCCTTTAGCAAAAAAGGGCAAGCCTAAGGAAGTACAGGGATGGAGATAAGACCCTCCCAAAGGCCCTAAACTGAAGGACAATGAATAAGGAGATGTTTCAACTCTTCATTAGCTTTACCACACAAGGGGCATCTACTTGCCATCTGAAATCCCCTCTTCGTAATATGCATCGAGGTAAGCACTTTCCCCCACCAAGCTTCCCATGGAAAGAAAGTTACTTTGGGAGACACACAACTATTCCAAAGCATTTTCATAGGGGCTGGTCTGCCAGGTTTATCCTCCGAAAGAGCCACATTAGTCCTAACGATGTACTCCCTTTTATCCACCTTCCAGAACATTTTGTTTGTCTCCCCCTACTTTAAACATTTGCTATTCAATAGGCCTAGAAGCTGCAGGCATCACCTCTGTCTGATCATTCAAGGTATGAGTAGAGTTGGGGTTCCAAGCCCCTCTCCCCTTCCATTATCAAAATTAGCAACCCTCACCTTTTTGGATTAGCTAGGTTGTACAAAACTGGGAAAACTCCCTTAGTGCCCTCTCATCGCACCAACAATCCTCCTAGAAACAAATTCTGCTACCATCCCCTAGGATAAAAAAGTTGTTCAGCTTTAGTTGCCTATTTTCCTTGCTTTTGTCTTTCCAAAGCCCCACCCCGCCACTTCCCCTTGGGTTTTTGGTGAACCAACCTCCTTCCTCAACTTGGTATTTAAGCCTGATTACATCTTTCCAAACGGAGCAACCCTCCTCTGCAAAAGTCCTCACCCATTTGCCTAGTAAGGCCCTGTTAACAATAGAGAGGCAACGAATTCCCAAACCACATTTCTATTTTGTAGAGCAAACTATGTCCCAACTGACTCGTTGGATTTTCTTTTCCAAGGATCCTCCACCCCATAAGAAGTCTCTCTAGATCTTCTCCAATCGAGTCTTAACACCTTTAGGAATTTGGAAGAGAGACATGATGTAGATGGGTAGATTTGACAGGGTGCTTTTTATAAGAGTGAGCCTCCCCCCTTCTGAAATGTGCTACCTTCCAAGTGGTTAGCTTTTTTCGGAACCTTTCTTCAACACCATCCTAAGCAAAGTTCGAATTGCGACACATACCCAAAGGTAGACCTAAGTATGTTGTTGGGAGAGTTCCTGTACTTCACCCCAACTCCTAAGCTAGGCCCTTAATATCCTTCATTGTCTCCACTGCTAACCCAAAACTCTTGTCCAGATTGATGTTCAGCCTTGGCTTCAAACCAAAGCAAAATCCAACTAAGGTGGGACATCTGCTCCTTAGAATCATTGTAAAAGACTAGCGTGTCATCTGCAAACAGAAGATGAGTAATTTGCACCTCTTCTCCTTCTCTATTGACTATCCTGTCATGTGGAAGAAAACTTCTTCGAAGCGGCTTTGTCCACAAAATAGAACACTTTGATTCAGGACAAAGATACAAAGGATAAGGGTCCCATGCCAGGCCTCTCGAACTCCCAAAAACCTTCGGACTGTTTATCAACACAGAGAAAGAGGATGAGCAGCCACCTTGTCCATCGTATCAAAAAAAAAAAAAAAAAACCTTACATCCCTTTTACCCCATTTCCTCCAAGCCCATTCTTTGAAGAACCTCAATCAAGAATTGCCAATTTATACTGTCATAAGCTTTTTCAATGTCCAATATACAAAGAATACCTTTTCCTTCTTTAGCCTTGAGTCTATTACCTCATTTGCAATCAAATAAGCGTTCGAAATTTGCCTACCTCCAACGAAAGCATTTTGAGCTTTGTTGACCAGCTTGCCCATGACCCTTTTAATCTGTTTGCTAAGAGACCTTAGCGGGCAGTTTGTAAAGACTTCCCACTAGACAAATCAAGCAAAAATCCCCCCCATCCCCCCCCTCCCCCCTTTTGGAATCATAACTAAAAAGGTGGTGTTTAAACTTTTCACAAATTTTCTAGAAGCATGGAAACCCATTGAACATCCTCATAACATCATCCTTTACCACCTCGGTGCATTTGAGGGCTTTCATCTTCTTCATAAGCACAAAACTGTTAGAGCCAACAACCTCGGTGCTCAACCACCAAGTCCTAATGAGACTTAAGAAATTTTTTGCCTTTAACCACGTGTTTTCAAATCTAAAAGGCAATGTCCCTCTGGTAGAGACCCCTCCACCTTGTAACAGTACTGGGAAATGATATGAGGTAGGTTTAGGAAGCAGACTCTACATAGGATTTCCAAAATGAGTGTTCCAATCATCCGAAACTAGAAACCTGTCCAAGCCTAGTCATTCTCTTGTTGTTCAACCCTCCTTTCCCACGTGTACCGACCCCCTTGAAGAGGAAGATCCTTCAATTCTAACTGATCGGCGATCTAAGAGAATCTCCTCATTGGACCCGATAATCTTCCTTCTCAATTCCTCTCCTCAAGGAAATTGATGACATTGAAATCCCCTCCAACACACCAAGGTTCCCCCACAACCCTCTAATAGCACCCAACTCGTCCCACATAGTTTCCCCAATACCGCTAGAAGTGGGCCCATAGACACTTGTGAAGACCTAGGTAAAGCTGTCCTCACAATTTCTGAACTTGCAAGAAAGTGAGAAACAACTTTCCTCCACTTGAAGAAGCTGAAGCACCCTAGAATACCAAAAGACAAGGACATTGCCAAAAGCCCCCTGCGCATTTGACGCCACCTAATCCACAAATCCCCAGCACCCAGACTTCGAATTAGACTACTAGAGACCCCTTTAAATTTTGTTTCCTGCAGACAGATCAAATCTGCTTTTTGAGTCTTGAGAAAAGCTTTTATTAGGGTTCTCTTCTCCCCACCATTTGCCCCCCTTACATTCCAAGATAATTATGATTCTAGTCATAGGAACATATTGGCCCCCCTTGCTCCTTTGCCTCGAGCTCTCGATTTTATACTCCCTCCATCCTTGACTATCATTCTGACTTTATTATCCCTATCATGCATAGTCAAAATAGTCCCACTCTTTTTCTTTGGCCCTCTTCGAAACCTTGTACATTTGCTTCAGAAATTCCCCTTCGAAACCTGCCATCGACAACCCATACATTGACTAAACTTCTTTAAGCAGCTTTCCTCCCAAGTCTCCCTTTCTAGATTCCCTGTAGCTCGTTCACTTTTAGGTTCAAGGCCATCCTCCCACGACCATCAATTCTCTACCCATATTGACCTCGTCTTCAGTTGATAGCAAAACGGCCATGAGTTTGGATGAAAGGTTCTTTCTCTCCTACGCTCCTCAAATACAATTTTGTTCCCTACTTAAAAAAGCTACCCTGAGGAGGCCTTAGTCCAAAACATAAAACAAGGTGTGGTACAGGGCTAAGTTATTTTCAGCTACGGATTAGCTAGTAGATCTGCAATTTGCCCCTTTTGTTCTTCGAATCTTCACGAGCCCTAGAGAAAGGACTCCTCTCCTTTGAACCTCTGTTGAAACTTTAGAGTTGCTCTCCCTCCTTTTCTTTTCGAGGGTTGGCCTCAAAGGATAGTAATTTCTCCCACTTATATTGGAAGGGCTTGATCTCCTTAACTCCTCCCCATGGGCATTTCTCTGGAATGAGGGTCTAGTTTGAGAGGATCCGCCTCTCTCGACCTAACCCAGGATTTCCATTCAGAATGCAAGGCTTCATTTTGCACTAGACTAACTTTCTTTGGCCCGACCCAAGGCTCATCCCCATTATTCCTCATATCATGTTCTCTAAAAGGCTCCATCGCATCCCCATCAGAGACCTATACCCTGCTTCCCTTACCCTCCATCCCATCCAACTTTTTTGGCAGGCCTTCATCATAGTTTCTCAACAAGCGTGGCCACGCGCCAACTACGTGCGTGGTGGTTCCTCACCTTCTTCCTCCCACGGATGGGTAGCAGATTCATTGTAGGAGTTCGAGGGGAAGACCCCCGAACACCATGGCGGCAGCTCCAACCATATTTGGAGCTCATAGATCCTTGTCCTTGCCTCGACGTGGATCGTGTGAGTCTTGCCTCTTCCCCCCTGTTTGACTAGAGTAGGCCCAAGCGTGGCTATGTTTTTAGCACCATTTCCTTGTCAAGGGCAATAAAGCCTCCGCAGCTGTCCTCGATCCTCTTGAGGATCTCCCCAGTCCATAAATGGAGTGGAAGTCCGACCACAAGCAGCAACGCCTCCTAGACCATGTCTTTCCTTTTTACACAACCAGAATCTGGGTGCCACCATTCGAGTTGTAAAGGATTCCCCCTGAAACTTCTCCTTCCAGCTTCAAAGACCCATTTTGCATCCTCTGGTTTGACAAATTCCAAGAACAGGACATCCTTGTTTAGGAACATCACCATCAGACTATCTTTGAGCCTCCACGCCACTTTCACCCACTTCTCCTCCACCACTGTCAGGAAAGAGTCCGGAGGGGTTTTCCACAACCAACCAGGCTGTATTTCAAGATCCCCCGATGCCCTTTTGGCACACAGTCACCAGCGCTCACCCACACTGCATTAGCCGACTGATTGCTGAAATTTGATCTCTCTGTCTCTGCTGCATTTACGCTTTACTCCCCCCCATGTCATCTACACCCTTCTTCTCCACCTTTTTTTCTGGGTTCCATTTTACACCCAGTCCTTTGAGTTTCTCCGCAAGCAGCGTTCATCCCTTCTCCAAACCCTTACCTTCAGGGAAGAAAAATCTCTACCCTTCTTCCATCCCACCATCAATGACCGAGAAAAGAAGAAAACAGCCCACCTCTCATTCTCACAATCTTCCAGTCTACATGATCTCCCATTCTCTTTCCCATCAAAAATCCTTTTGACCTTGCTATCCTCCTTGCGTATAGTCTCAACCCCTTTCAGATGATTTTTTGAACCTGCTTCCCCTAATTGAATCCATGATACAAAACCTTTCCTTCGTTCTGTTACGAACCCCTTCAGTTTGCTGCCTTCTCCTTCCACCGAGATCTTGAAGGATTTTGTGGATACGTAAATAACCATGGTTGTTAGTTCTTTTAATAAATTCTCTATCTCCCTATCAAAAGAAATATAGAAAAGAAAAGAAATAGATCTACCATGATACTGAAAATGTTCTTTGCTTATCTTCTTTAGTTTGCATCCGGTTAGCAAACAATGCTGCACTGTAGATAATAGTTGTGTATCCTTGTGCTAGTTTTTTTGTCTGATCTCTTGTTAAGTGATATCTGTTGTAGATAAGAATCAACTGAATTTCCATGGTGAAGGACCATTCATAAGTGAGCTTTGGTAGTTTGTTATGAATCTCCATTTATTCGGGTTTTCTATCCTCTCTTTTTTTTTCCCTTTTTTTCTACTGTTACATGATTTTGTGTTTTTTTCTACAAAGCTTATAATTTATTTCCATAGATATTATTGAAATTACTGATATACAGCATCTTTTGACATTTTACAGGACATTGAATTATCTAAAGAGATAAATGAGTCCTTCAAACAATCTTCACAAGCCAGAACAAAACTTCCAACAGGAATTGAGATGAGTGTTCATGTCTTAACAACTGGGTAATTCTAACTTATTTTGATTTCTATTACTTTTCAAGAAAACAGTCCTCATACTTGATCACTTATTTCCTCTAAGTTAGTAACTTATTATTTGAGTGGCTAAGTAATTCTATCTTATTTTGATTTCCATTTCTTTTCAAGAAAAGAGTCCTAATTCTTAATCATTGATTTCTTCTAAGGAATTTAACTTATTATTTCGGTGGCTGGGCTACAGATATTGGCCTACTTACCCACCTATGGATGTTCGGCTCCCGCATGAGTTGAATGTGTATCAGGTTTGTGCTGCCTAAGTGATGGTTTTTGTAAGTTTTGGAACTGGGCGTGTGGTTTTTTATAATTATCTGATTTTTGGGGTTTTTTGTTTTTGTGTTTGTTTTCATTTTTCCCCCTGTTGGGTTTCATAGGACATTTTCAAGGAGTTCTACTTGAGTAAATACAGTGGGAGGCGATTAATGTGGCAAAATTCATTAGGACACTGTGTTCTGAAAGCAGAGTTTCCGAAAGGTAAAAAGGAGCTGGCAGTTTCTCTATTTCAGGTTGGTCTTTTCTGAACACTTAATTACTTTTTCTTTCTATGTTTTTCCTGAGTTTTATTAATCCCTGCATGTAGTGCTTTAGTGCTCAATTTTTGTAATTTGGAGGGTGGTTGTGTGCAGACTGTTGTCTTGATGCTGTTCAATGATACCCTAAAGCTTAGCTTTCAAGATATTAAGGACTCTACTAGCATTGAAGACAAGGAGCTGAGAAGGACTCTGCAGTCCCTTGCATGTGGAAAAGTTCGTGTCCTTCAAAAGGTGGGGGCGGTATTGCAGGAATTGTGTGTTCATTTTTATTTGTTTATTTGTTTATTTTTTTCACTTTCAGGTAGTATTACAAATTGGTGGCCTTTTACCTTTTTATATTTACAGTTGCCTAAAGGGAGAGAAGTTGAGGATGATGACTCATTTGTGTTCAATGAAGGGTTTACTGCTCCCCTCTACCGTATAAAGGTGAATTAAGTATAAATGGTCAAGATGCTGCGAGCGTTAAAAACATATTTTGAAATGATTTTGTAATTTTTATGGTAATTGATTTTCTTTTTTAATCCCAACCAAGTAGTATCAAGGCTTTCGTATTCCAGTTTGATCATGAAAGTGCTAGTGGAATGAAAGAAAGAAAAAAAAGGAATCCTTTTTTTTTTTTTTTGATGAGTAAAGAGAGAAATGTAAAGATGAATCTCATCTTCTCATGTTTAGTTAGCTTATGAAAGATGAAATAAAATTTGATGAGAATTATCTTAAAACTATTATATTTCTTGAACCTCCCGTTTCTATACAAAAGAGGTATTTGTTGTATATATATTTTACACACAAACATGCGCACACATTATTTTTCTGTTTGCTTGTCTGTGGAAAAGTTGCCGGAAGATTAAATCTTTGAGGATTGCACTTTTTCCCAACTCCACCTTTTTGGTGGAGGAAAATCTTTTACCATTTTCCCTTATCCTCTCTTTTTTCGCCTCATCCAAACATAAGAAAATCCCTCTATATTGACATTCCCTCCTTTTCTCAGTACTTTCCATTGAACATACTATTGCCTTTTCTGCATTATTTTCATTCTCTATTTTCCATGATTCTAATTGAGCCTTGTAGCTGACATGAGTTTTTGACTTTTCCTTTGTTAAACTACACAAATCTTATGATGCTTGAAGTATGAATTTTTTTTTAAAATGCAGGTAAATGCAATCCAAATGAAGGAAACAGTGGAGGAGAACACAAGCACCACTGAAAGAGTGTTCCAGGATCGTCAATATCAGGTTTGACTTTTCATTTTGACATGTGTATATTTGCAAATGCTGTCCCATTCTTAGGTAAAAGCTTAGCTGAATAAATATTTTTGCAATATTTGTGGATCCATGCCAGGTTGATGCTGCTATTGTTCGGATAATGAAGACAAGGAAAGTTCTTAGTCACACACTTTTGATTACTGAACTCTTTCAGCAGGTAACTAGATTCATTTGGTGGTTGATTTCCATTTTGGAGGAAAGACCTCCCAGTGTGTTTCTTTTTTTCTATGGTAATGGATCACATTGTGATCATGGCACACCATGGGAGGAAAAGGTGCTTCTCATCAAGTGGGTGAAGCACCCTAGCCTGTTTGGTTCCTGTTGTCTGTTCTCAAAAACAATGAGAACAAGGAAAATAGGGAGAACACGTTTGGTTATCAGTTTTTTTTTTCTTTTTTTTTTTTTGTTAAAACATTAAATTCAGAGAACAAAAAGAGTTTTCAGAGAACACCATAATGGTGTTCTGTGTTTTTAAAAACTGTTCTCAAGAACAGTTTTCAAAAACAGGAACCAAACAAGCGCTTAGTTTCTACTATCAGGGAGACAGCTCCTCTGCTATCTACCCTTATATATGCAACTTGATTGTCATTTCCATTTCCCATCTTGTACTTAGGTGAGGGTGACACCTAGGTGGCTTTGTCTTATAAAGGCGGTCTTAAGAGATGGTTAAGACGATGCATAATTGGAAAAGCAAATAGGAGATGAGAAACTCCTGTAATATTGTTGTATTGATTTTGTTGAAAATGGCACCTTCATTAGAAATGATCTTGTGAAACGTAATTTATGAGTCTAAGTGATAGGGAATACCCAACAAGGGGGAACAGTTGGATGCCTGATGACCCAGGCGGCTTATATTATAATTGGGTTGGAGACTGCTGAGGGAGAATTTAAACTCGACAGAAGATTTGATATAAAAACTATGTTTTTGTTTTGATGAAACAGCTAAAATTTCCAATAAAGCCAGCTGATTTGAAGAAAAGGATCGAGAGCCTCATTGACAGGGAGTACCTAGAGCGGGACAAAAACAACCCTCAGATATACAATTACTTGGCATAATAATCCATATTGTCTCACACATCTTTGTAAATGATCCAGGAAACTGCAGTCCTCTTCAGGCTTCCCAATCCTTTATCAGATTAATGTACAGTAGCTTGCTCCTATGTTATCTGTCTCATTTGGTTCAATACCATAACTGTAAAGCATATTTTGCCCTTCGATATTTCTTTTAAACACTGTTCCTGCAATGCAGTAGAGTTGCATGAATAAGCGAACATGTAGGGTTAGTACCAGAAAAAGGAACCAAACAAAAAAAAAAAAAAAAAAAAAAAAAAAGGAAAAAGGAAAAAGAAATACATTCACCAGGGGTGATTCATTCCAGGTTGAAGGGAAGTAAAGATGTAAAATCTTTATATTAGCCTGATAATTTGTGTTCCTTTTTTCACTGGATGGAGATAGATACTTTACATTGGTATACCATTTTAATGTTGCAGATATCTGATATCATTTCTTTTTGCCCCATTTGAATTGTGAAAAAGATCATTTGTATGGCTGTAGGAATGAAGCCTTTAGCTGTTCCTTAGGTTGCCTCGCCTACCCCCCACTCCCCCCTTCCCTTCCTTACATGAAAATGGTGTTCGAGTTATTGTCGGACCAAGTTGTTGTCTTCATGAGCTAGGAGTTGCACTTTAAAGCATGTGAGGAGTGATTGTTTTCTGTTCTGTCTCTTTCCGTTGCCCTGTTGTGCTTGCATATATCTGTTATTTCTGCCTTTTTTATTTTTTATTTGAAAAAAAACCTTGTTTTCTAATTTTTCATATATCCTTTTATAACCTATTAAAGGAAAACAGGAGCAGCATTTATTCATGAATAATTGTTGCAAGCGGGACCTTCTGGATAGCAGAGATGCTGTAACCAGCCCCCCCGTCCAAATAGCTCTTGGATTGGTCATGGGTTTATAATGTAAACTCACAGTAAGCGCCATTTATGGTAATATTCTTTTTGTACTTTTCAAGTGAGGTGCTCGTTGCCACAATTCCAAAAAATATAGGAAAATAATTTACTCATGTGGAAAATATAAAGAAAATCAAATATAATTAATATTCATCAATTTTTTTTATATTTATAAATTTCATAATTCAGGAAAAGAATAAACATATTTAATTAGTTTATTAAGAGTTGAACCTAATATTTTTATTTTCTCCCAATTTTCTTTCTTTATACAAAAATCTCTATTTTATTTCCTTACCATTTTTTCAGGTTCCAAATAGAGCTATAATCTGTCATGAGAATGGCTTTTGACAAGTTAAGAGAGATTTCATTGGTAAAAATAGAAAACCCAAAAGCTAGATAAACTAAGAATTTGATTTTCTTCGTCATAAAAATGTTGGCGTCAATGTATGGGAATGAGTTTGAAACATTTAGCTTAAAGTAGCTTAAAGAACCTGAAATAAATCTCAGTTACACTGCGAAAGGAGTACTGAGCTTGTTGCCTAATTATTATTATTATTATTTGATAAATAAATAAAATGTATTAGAAAAGGGGCACCAACATAAGAGTACCAAGGCAGACAACCCATATAAGGGCCAAAAACCAGACAGCCCCCATACAAAGTGACCCCAAAAGCCAACCGTATACAAAAAAACAAACCCCTCTCGATTTACAACCCACCCAATCCCAATCTATGAATTGAATAAGAGTCGAAAGAACCATCCACCATAGACAATTTAGTTCCCAATCTATGAATTGAATAAGAGTCGAAGAACCATCCATCATAGACAATTTAGTCTCTGACCAAAAAAGATGAACAAAAAAAAAATACTTGACCCTTTGTAAGGATAGTACATCATCCTAAAGGCTGTTCCATTGCTGGTCTCCCACGGACCAAAAAATATACAAAGGAACCACATTCCAAACTCGTTTCTGCTTCTTTCCCACAAAGGAAGCATTCCATCCCATCAAGGTGTCCTACACAGAGAAAGGAATGACCCAAGAGGGCCTAGAGCAAAAAGGTTGAAGAGTAAATCCCACAAAACCCTTGTCTTGATACAATGAAGAATGACATGATCCACCGTTTCTTCATGCTCTTATTTTAAAAGCATCTATTTACTTAAGGCAAAACCTCTCTTTGGCAGTTACTCAAGAGTTAAATTTTTTATTTATTTATTTTTTGATAGGTAAACTCGAGATAAAATTCTTCATCGCATGGCTTCCGAAGCAAAAAAAGCAAAATTTTGGTTGCACACAATTCTTCCTTTTCCAAATAAAGGAAGGTCCAATCTCCAAGGCCTTGTACATGGTCTTTCACACTGAAAAGACCACTCTTAGCCTCTGCTACCAGGCTGAATCTTCACTCCCCTCTAAACCTTTCTCCTCCCAAATCCAAGCCAAGAGTCTTTTGGCCTCTTCCAGCTCCCAATCATTAAAGTGTCCAGTAAATATCGAGTTCCAACATCCCCACTCATGTCTCCTTTGAGGGAACAATAACAAATAAAGCAGGAAAAGAAAGGGACTAGTATCCCCACACCACTTATCTTTCCATAACTTTACCCTTTGACCATCCCCTACAACAAAAGAGAATCTACCGTAGACCAAATGTCCAAGCTTTCTTATTGGCTTTCATAAACCCACACCAAAACCATCTCTAACAACACAAGAACTCCACCCCCTCTTCCTCCCCATATTTTCCTTTTATGACTTCCCTCCAGAACGCCCCTCATCATTTGCATACCGTCAACTCTATTTGTAAAGAAGGGCTTTATTTAGGCTAGATAAATTCTTGAGCGACTTCCAATTTCGAGAGGAACATTCGTATATATTAAACTCAACAGTACCCATTAAAAATTTTGAAGCTAAATAAAAGTCCGAATCCCACATGACAGCTTTCATGACTCTCATAATCCAAATTTCTCAGATGTGGTAATTGTTGTAACACTGCTACATAGGGCTATGCTTCCTATGAGCATGCCATTTGCTTGTTGGATATATCCAAAGGAATTGTTGTATCGTTTAAGCAAGACGAGCAATGTCATTTCAAAAGTTAAAAGCTAAACTTAGACACATGTCATGAAACAAGAATTTTGAAAACTTGCCATAAATGAAGCTTCAGTGCGCGTGCACATGCACATGCCACGAACACACAGATGCAAATGGTTATCATCACTTTTGAGTATGGAAAGTCATAAAATTTTGATAAACCTCTTATGTTTCTAGTTTGTCGCTGTAAGTTAATCAAAGCTTTCTTCAGAGGAAGAATTCATGATGTTGCTGGTTGACAAAGATATGGGACCATCAAACCTGGGATACCAAAACATGCTTTCAAATCTGATAAAACAGGGTGCAAAAACCTATATAAATACAAGTATGGTAATGGAAAAGGTGATTCTGTATTGATTTCAAACTAAAGATGCCTTCAAATCCACCTAGTATTAAATGGTCTTGCCATCATGGAAGAGTCCCTATGGGATTATAGGTCTTGTCCTCTAATTTCTGTCATGCATTATAAAAAACTGTATAAAAAATAAAACAGTTCCTATGGTTATAAGTGGTTGTGTTTTTCTCCAATTGATCATAACAGTGCCTCGAAAAGAGGCAAAAGGAAAAGGAAAATAACAGATGCTGATTATCCTGGAATAGGATTGTCCCAGCTAGGATACATTTGGATCCAACAGTGTTGTTCCACCTAGGAAAAATCCACATTAGATTTATCAATCTACAGATTTTAAACAAGGAGTAAAAAGAACAACCACACTCATATGTCCATCTCAAGAATAGTTGCATCTAAGAATTTCTTGAACGGCAATCCATACTCTTTTTTGCCAAAGGGTAAATAAAATTGCTCCAAGCACTCAATTAATTTTTTACATGGATTGCCAATCCTTGGTCAGCTTTCCACCTTATCTGCTGAAGCTACTGCTTTCTATAAATAGTCCAATTAAGTTGTTAACAATAAGGACCATAGTCAAAAAATAAAATTTGTACTCCGTATACATGCAATTGGATCAAAGGCGGGTCCACTCTTACATTTTTCTTGCTACAATTTTCAAAATCAGATGAATATCTCTCACATAAAGATATCATATCCAAACTAAATACCAGGTAGCCATTTTCCAATGACCCATTAGGGCTAATGGCCCTTACTCATTCTAGGAAGATATCCTAGACATAGGAATAATAAATGCTCACTGCATATAGCTTTAGCTCTAGAAATCTCTAATCTCGTATGAAAACACATTTTGTTTAATAGACAACAAGATCAAGTATTAAAAATGCTAAGGAGGGGCATACCCTAGGCATGCAAGGCAGTATACACAGAAACAACCCATGGCAACAAACAACAAACAACGATGATCGTTACTAAGCTTTAATAGAGTCTTGTACCCTTGCTTACTGTCACTACAGCATCTTTCAAAGAACTACATTATTCTCAAAGAACATGCATTCTTTCAAGACATTTCTTCATTAACTTGGAAACCAGTCATGCCCATGGTTCAATTCAGATAATCTTTTCTATGCTTCCAAAGATACTGTGAAGATATGAAGACGGACGAAAATGGAAAAGACACACTGGTGTGCATCTTGTAGCCTTTGTTCTTCTAAAATCGAATTCTAATTATGACTATACATACGATTTCTTTTCAACTCACTAGTATGGAATTTGCTACCAATCCTATGAATTTTGACCTCATCGCAAAACTGAAAATCAGGTAGAATAGTTAAAATTAGGGCAATGTGTGTAAACCAAAGGAACTGCATCATGTTTGAAAGATGCAGCAAGGAAAAAGAAAGAATCATGGAAGAAATTTCAACATCAGAAGCTTATTATGGTTGCTAAGAAACCTAATTGATTAATGTTATTAAAAATCATGGAGCAACTACCAATATTTAAACCTTGAAAGAGAAGGGCACAACATATCCAAACATTCACAAAAGGAAATTTCTCATATAACTACGATAACCAAGCAAATACACGCCATCGTTCTTCCTTGTTTTTTGATTACTTTTCCCGGAAAAGATACATCGAAAAAACGCACACAAAAAAAACCAAAAACCAAAAAAAGACAAGACAACCGGGAAAAAATCGTACCGAAAGAGAGAAAAAGACGATCAGGAGATGTCTATAACTTTGGGGGCGGAGGCGGCACTTTGGGCCTTAGGATCAGAATCTTGAGGAAGTGAAGGGGTGGGATTGAGAGGCGCTCGAATGTCGACATTCTGGTCATCGTCGGGATCGTAATCGGGATTGAGAGAGCGATCAAGGGCTTGACGCCCTTGGTCGAGGCAGGGTTTGCAGGCTATTTCTATTGTAATCCAACCCAGCACCACTCCGGCTATGGCTATCACAGCGCTCGTCAGCCCACCCATGGTCTCCGTCGCCGGCGATTTCGCCCCTCAGAGAGAGAGAGAGAGTCGAGAACCTCGTAACTGGACAGATGTGGACGGAAGCAGGATAAATGTCGATCTGGTTACAGGTACAGAGAGAGCTTGAATTCAGGAAAGGGATATATTGATTATTATTCTTTGGAGTTTCGAGTCGGATTTTCAGAACTGGCCCAATTTCCATCATCCAGGCCCAAGGCCCAGAATTATAGCCGTTGATACCCTTTCGAGGGCCCATCCAACACGCCTTTGGCCACCGTTTTTTAAAACCATCTTTTGTTCTCCCAAAGATAAATAATTTAATATTTTTTTAAAATTATATTCAATTTTCAAAATAATTTTTAATCAATAAATATACGAGATATAAGAATGATTAAAAATAAAAGCGATGATAGAGGGTTCGAAAAATAGGAACCATAAGCGCTTTGTCGAGGCCGAGAAGGGTCGGCCGATGAGCTTATTTTGGCCCGTCCGTACTTGCGAAAGGAGGCATCTGATTGGGCATTTAGGCGCTACGCCGCATTGGCCTTTAGTTGGCCAGGGACCCAACAGGTGCCCAGGCTAGATTATGGGAAGTCTAATGGGTCACGAGGAAAATAGAATAGTCGCAATAATATGTTATTAAAAGCGAAGTCAAGTCGTCTACATGCGATAAGGAAAGAAGAATGATAATAAGGCGTCGTCAAATCGGATCCTCGAAAGGATCCCAGATAAGGAAGGAAGATTATTAATGGCTGGCTCTTTACATGTCATTAGGATCCCGGAATCTGCGATAATAACAAAATATCGAATCAGTGGGCAGATCTGTCAGAAATCAAGGCGGTTGAGCATCTCTTATAAATCTGAGCGGCCCGATGATTGAAGGTGTTGTACGTCTTAGCGATCCCAGAAGATTTAACACCTGCCGGGAAAGGGTGAGCAGGCGTCGGATTGGCGCAGGCGAGAAACCGCCGTGAAGCCTGCTGCTCTCTTTTTGCGGAGGGGAGTCTTAAGCATCGAGCTCTGGTCCGGCGACTGCGACGATCTCTGCCCGATTAGAGACAGTCAGGAAACTGCATCCGATAGCCCAGTAATCGGGTCCGATTACATTTTTCTGTATTTCAGTGAGTTCAGATGAAGCGTCGTAAAACAATATATTAATTTATTTTAAGATTGTAATCTACAAGTGTTTATAGTTTGTTTCATTTCTTGCCATATTTGCATTCTGTATACAACAAGGTGAACTTATGCTATTATAACAAAATTTATAGTTTGTTTTTTCAATATTGTATTTCTAAGTATTAAGATTTTGGATAGACAGTTTAATTAAATACTTATTTTATAAGAGTTTATTAGATAAAAGATTATGTCATCAAAATGCTTTTTATTCGATAAATTTATTTGTGTTTGGATGTATATTTTAAAACGTTTATCATCATTTTAAAGGTGTTGGATGCATTCTGAAAACTTATAATAGCTGAAATTACTGAAAAGACCATAATAAACACTTATAAAATTTAAGTGTTTGAATAAATAAACATTTGTCATAATTTAAAAAAAATTAATATGTATATGTATATATCATGAAACCATGATAAAAAAATTAAAAATAAAATAAAGATTCACTATATATCGAAAACATTTATCATTCATTTTGTAATCTCACAGTATAAAAATAAGTAATAGATAAATCTTTCTAAATCTTGATTTTGTTTAAATATCTGTCAAGAGATTATATCACCCAAATATTATTTTTTTTAAATTTAAAATCTTTAATTTAGATGCTTTTTATAAATTGGAGCGTATTATGCTTGTCTTTACCATGGTTATTTAGGTCAAGACGTACGGAAGTGCCTCTTGAGGCCTTGAGCGAAAGATACATTTTGACGGGCTTTTTTTAAGTGATGCGCACCATACTTAATATAAATAAAAATGATATATCTTACTAAATATTGTTTATAGTTTTTTATCTAATAATAAAATTTAATAAAGGAAATGACATCAAACATAAAAATCAAACATGTTTCCCATCATCATAAATATTTTCAAAACAAAATAATAAGCAAAAATAACAAACACCCAAAACAAAATAAACACTCATGGATCTACATCAAATTCTAAATAACGAAAATCATCATCAATATCATTATTCTTATCATCAATATATTTTTTTTTTTATATTTTCTAATTATATGTCAGAATTTTTTTCATATTTTTTAATAAAATTTTTCAAAAAATGTACCTATTTTTACATAATTTTTCAAAAGTTGTTTTCCCTTTTTTTTTTTTCCAGATTTTTTACTTATAGTTTTTCAACACTTTTACCCATTTTATAATTTTTCGGAATTTATTTTATTATTTTCAGAAAATTTTCCTATTTTTCTATATAAATTTAAAAAAAATTTACCTATTTTTTACATAATTTTTCAAAAAGTTGTTTTCTATTTTTTTATTTTTTATTTTTCAGAGAATATTTTTGTCATTAAGATGACCAATTTTAGTATTCCGTATAAGATTTTTGAGTTTTTTTTTTTTTTTACAAGCTTTTCTTTCCACGAAGCTTATTGAAATAAGCTAAAAATGACTTATATGGGGTCAAAAACTATTTTTATAAACTCTTCCAAACATCTACAATTTTATCAAAAGTACTTATATGAGAAAATAAGCTCAAATAAGCTATAAATAAGCTCTCTGACACACCTAATTTGTTTGTTTATTTACTTAAAATTAACATCTTAATTATAATAAAAAAACAATTTATTTAACTTTATTCTTATGATAAAATGAAAAATATTTATATAATATATGCATAACATCTTAATATATTAATAAAAAAATTAAAAATAAATAAGATAAAATTATTATGATAAAATTATTATTATCATTGTTAAAACAATTATTATATTTATCTATTTGTATAGTCAAATAAAATATATAAAATTGTAATGGAATATTTATCGATTCTAAAATAAAAATTTAGAATATTTCTGTAGATTTTAGAATGCTTTGAAGATTTTAAAATGCTTTAGTAATATTTTTAAAATATAGGTTTTTCCTTTTTAAAATAAGTTTAGAAAAAGCCGCATATTTTAGCTTTTTTTTTACTCGGAAGAAATTTTTAAAATTCATAAATAAGTCATGTCAAAAATAAAAAAACATTCTAAATTCTTAAAGCAAATTGCTTTTAGAAAAAAGCCAAAAAAAACGAATGCCCCTAAATTAAGAAAATAGGCTTATTTGGTTCATGTTTGAAAACATAAAACACAAATTTTGGGTTTAAAATTGTTCTTGTTATCTAAATAATTGTTCATATGTTTATGTCATGATAGAAACAAATCAAAGTGTTCATTGTTCTTTGATTTACCGTATTTGGGCAACGTTTTCACTATATTAATACGATCTAAGCAGTCTAAAGCATAAAATGATGTTTTCTGTGTTTTCAAAAACCGTTTTCAAAAACATGCCCTTTGAAATCCTGTTTTTGAAATATGTTTTTTGTTCTCGAAAACAAGGAGAACACGTTTGGTTCCCAATTGTTTTTTGTTATAAAAAACACCAAAAACACTAATTTCACATAACAAGAAAAGTTTTAAAACGAAAATGGTGATGCATGTATTTTAAAGGCAATTTTCAAAAAACGAGGCCAAAAGGCGGCATTCGGAAAAAAAAAAAACAGTTTCCATAAACTCTAACCAAATAGGACCCTTTATTTTCAATATTTGGGTATGAATATGATTAATATTTTGTTATCAATAAGGGTAGCGCCTATTAAGAGTAACACTGGAAGACATGATTTGATGTGCTCTGGAAGAGAAGAAAAAGAAGCCCCTATTGAGTCATTGACACAGTGATGGAGGGGAGGGAAAAACCAAATTACATGGCAATAGTTGCTTTGTTGGTTGGGTTGGGCCAAACAGAAATTATAAAATATCCGATCCTCGACCTCCACTCCATTGAACTCTATTTCCTACTGAGATTATTTTGAGATATGACCTTATTCAAACCCCTAAGCAATCATGCCCAAACGCCAATACTTACAAACCCCACCCCCCCAGCCTTCTCTTTCACATTGCCCCTTTCCAAGACGGAATCTCCCCCCACCCCCACCCCCACCACAGTGACAACAAAACAAAGGGAAATGATCAAACGTTAGCTTCTAGGAAAGCCTTATTATCATCCAAACTTAGGTATTATTGGAAACTTATCAAAGTTTAGAGCCTGAGATGGATGATAAACTCTCGGACAATTTGTGTGTGGCTCTCAGCTCTCTTTATAAGCATATAACCATTACCTGAAATTTAAGACCAGCTTTGACATTACAGCCATCAGTTAATGGCTGCCGTGTATACCCCTAGTGACGTGGCCTTGTAGGGACTACTCTAATTGGTGATCATTGAGGAGACAACTCACGCACCTCGACATTACACCCATGGGGCTTTGAAGTTAATGGCTGCCGTGTAAACCCCCAATGATGTGGCCTTATGGGGGCTACTTTAATTGATGATCGTTGAGGAGAAAACTCAAGCGCAGACCAACTAAGCTACCATCAGGTTTAACATCATCAAATATTTTTCAATTTCTGACCTCAGTTCTGTTATCAGAGCTCCTAACCAAACCTGTCCATGATGATGTGACTTGGGACGAGGGGGCACGGAATATAAACATTACATATGCAGTTAGAGAGAGATCCACAATAATCTTTCAAAACAATATTTATAACATCTTTTAAGGAAATTTGACCAACAAATGCTTGAATTTGTAACGCTGGGGTCTTTTTTGGCTAGACAATTAGTAGTTCTATTTGTTTGCTTTTCTATACACATGATAACAATCAAATATATTTATTTATATCCTGCGAAATCTGCCAAACAACCTTAATTATTAACATAATAGAACTAGAATTTTATGTTGATGAGTGGGTCAGCAAGATTTGTCAAATGGAGGCATCAATGTCGAAATCCATAGGGACTGTAAATATGAAGGAAAAATTGAATCAAGATGAAGGAGGATGTTTCTAATGTTGAATTGCTGAATTAACTATGAAAAAGAAAATAAACAAAAACAAAGAAACTTTAGGTCTTCCCCACCCTGAAGGAGGTGTTTGGTTGGTTTCCCAGGTGGGAAATCTTGGTAGGTGACAGTCAATGATGAAAGATCCTTCATCTTGTGCATGTGGTGGCCTCTTTCTTATCAACATCATGTATCTTTTTCCACTCTTTGGCCTACCTCTATGATATGTATCTTTAGCTGTCCTGAATCAGCTAAGATAAAAGGGAAGAACCAGCAGCTACACACAAAGGCACAAAATATATCAAACAATAGAGGCCCCAAAAAATGAAAAAGAAAAAGAAAAAGGTTTCTTCTTTACGATGTTTGGCATCACTTCATTAAGTGTAAAATTTCATTGATAAGCTCATATGCAGAATTGTCATATGAAACTACAAGAAATCCAACTAGATGCCTAGGCAAAGAAATTACTTACCTAACGTTATGTGTTTCATAAGATCGAAGATAAGGTTGCATTCATTGAAAACATGTCCACGAAGGGGGCCTGTAAGCAGTCTCTCCATACAGGAGGAATTCGTGATGGCTGGGCTCAGCTCCATGAATTATTTTTCTGCATTCATCTTGTTTCATGGCCACATTTACCTCGATGATACGAATCTTTAGGTGTCACTTATCAGATAATGTAAAAACCAAAACGTCTAACTGAAGGGGTGCATTCTTTTTTCAGATCTGCCCATGTAAAACACCTGAAAGCCTGCAGCTGCACAAAAAGGCACAACATATACACACACACATATATGACAAAGGAGGCAGTTTTTTTTTTTTTTTAATTATTATTATTATTATTCATTTATTTAAAATGGAAGTTCCCATTCAATTTCTTCCTGTTCTTCACAATGTGAGACATCATGAATGAGCTATAAAAAAACAGAGCAGATACGGGGACCCAAGAAATTACTCACCTAACTTTATGGTTTTCGTAGGAGTATTAGATACGATTGCATTATTGGAAAATATATTCACTGAAGGGATCCTACAAGCAATCTCTCAATGCAGGAGGAACTCATGAATGGCTGGAATCAGCTTCATTTATTATTTTTCTGCAGCCTACCAACAAAAAATATATATATATATATATATATTTTTCTGCATTCATGAATCATGACCACACCTACTCCTAGTTGTGGTAAATCAAGGTCCACATCTTGTACCAAGCTGGAGGACACCATGTCGTTTTGCAGCCTTGGCCTATGTCCTTTTTCTTCTGATACCCATTTTAGCCTCCCTTGTCCTTGCATCACTTCCAACAAGAAAAATATTAACCCCTCACCAGTGCACTTATGAACGATCAGAATTTTTCACAATCGACTAAGTGACTTTTTCATGATTTTTTCCACTAGTTATAATATCTCCAAGTTTAGACAATCAATTTTCTCTCCACATTACCAAGACCCATCAACCAAAAAAAAAAGGGGAAGCGATACGTTAAGCGTATTTAAAGGCTGAAGCTTGTAGGATTTGGGTTTAATATGAGATATACATCTTGTGTACTCCTCGTGTCTTATTTCCATCTGCATGTAGCGTGGAGAGTCGAGTCCCGTAATGAACTTTGAATAAGCGTGGGGATGCAAATTGTAAGGAGAAGATTGGCTTACAGGACCTCATAGTACGAATAGATTCACGATCTGTGTTAAATGTGCATTCTCGCAAGCTCGAGCACAGTAGAATTTAAGTTTAATATGAATATCATGCTTCAACACAATCAAAGCATTATTCTAACATCTTAAGGAGGCCAGAGGATTATGGCTCACATTTTATAACCCTTACTGAAGGATATCAAGACTTTCAAGTGATTCTGAAGCCAAATTGGAAGACATTGTGAGCAATGTAACTAGGCAGCAGGGTGATGGCTTTTAGATACTCATAAAACTTAAAAATGAATTCAATGGATGACTTGGTCATGGCATATTCCTGGTTCATTTTGAAAGAGGACTAAAAAGATGCCAAGAAGAAAGAAACTGACAATCAACTCCCTGCGCAGTTTCTAGTACAGAGTATAAAAGTTAAAAGGAAAGGGAAAAGAAATTTTTTGCTGCAAGGACAATGCACTTCAAAGAAGCAACACTACTGGAGTATAAGGCATTGCAGGAAATAGGTAACGGCAAAAGAATAGTGTGTTATGGTAAACAATTTAAAACTAGGAAAACGCTTTCTTAGTTGGAAGAAAAAATGTTAGAATAGCGTATGGTGGATAGAAAATTTTCCAATAGCTCTGCACACCAATGCTATGAGGTTTCCAATAGCAAAACAATGCTTTGATAGATTAGTAAGTTGGAAATTATGCCTCAAATACTGATCATCAGAATGTTAAACAGGCTGCAGATGCATTCATGCAACTGTATATTAACTTAACTCAGCAGCCATCTGCAGAGCAATTCAACATTACTAAGCAGTACTGGATATTGCCCAAATTTTAGTTTGATTATCACTGCATTTTCTTTTTATAGGTAAATATTTTTTTTCCTCTTTTGTTGTTGTTCCCATTGGGATTTGATCCTAAATTGATTATCACTGCCTTACTACCACGACAAACAGGATTTCATCCAAGAATAAAGGAAAACAGAAAAATGTTTGAATAAGATGGTATTATCAAACATAGCATACATTGAGCAATCAGGGAAGAAACTAAGAAATACCAAAAGGTTAAATATCTTCTCATTTGATACATCCAACTGTAAGAGCCTGTTCAACATGGTCATTTGAACTCTACAGTTTTTACTGTTTTTATATGGTTACAGTTTATTCAAAGAACACACCAAGCATCAGATGAAAGCTGAAGAGCTAGGCAAACAGAACCTGAGAGCTTGAGGGCGTCAAGTCAGAGAAGGCTTCTGGAGCATCCACCACATGCCATCGAACACCAAAGCTCCATTTTTTCTCACAATTACCCTTTTGATTCAGCCTATGGATATGACCTACAGCAACATGAAGGTTCCGACCAACAACATAGATTTTGCAATCACAAGAATTCACAGAAAAAGGCTTGCAAATCTGCTCTGGCAGGGCAAGGCCTTCTACAGTTTCCCAAATATCTGATTCCATGTTGTAAACCTTAAGTTTCATCCTTTCATGCTCCGAAACAACAAACAAGTGTCCATAGACCACAACACTGGAGCCAGTCCAACCTTCTCTCAGGCCAACAGCCATATCCTCCCAATTATTAGTTCTTGGGTCATAAACCTGACCCCTGGGAGAGACAAAGAAAGGCCACAACCAGCCTTCAGTGACAAGAAGCTTTCCATTGAGAACTGCTGCATCATATGAAGCCATATTTGTTCTCATGCTTGCAATGGGACTCCAAATCCCTTTAACAGGATCTAGAACCTCAGCCAAGTCAATCTCAAAGAGATCTGAACTATTTCCACCCGCCACATAAATCATGCCATCAATCACCCCACTAGCAAAAAATGACCTAGCAGTAATCATCTGGCTCATAACAGTCCACCGGTTTTTCTGCATTTCATACTTCAATACCAAGTCAAGAGGGCAATCTACATCAGACACCATACCCCCACAAACAAACAAAGCACCCTCGTGGGGGATGGAAACACACCGGGATCCATGGGGGCAAACTTTATCCTTGCAAGGCATTGTTGGAATGGTGTGCCAAGAGAAGTGAATAAGGTCAAGAACCTGCCACTGAATCTTACCAGTACATTTGTGAAATGCAAAGACAAAAAGCCAAGGGTCTTTGAAGCCTAATTCCTTTCTTCGGGTAAAGAACCGCTCCTTATTACTGAGCAGTAGATGCCAACGCTTGCAGACAGCTCTGCAAGCTGCGAGGCTCTCGACCGGGAGGCGCAGGAGACAGTTGAGGGAAATATCATCAGGAAGGCCAGAGTAGGAAGCTCTCCCCTGAGAGATAACTCCAATTCCAACGATGGATTTAGCTTGAATTTGATTGGATCTAGCTAGCCGAATTTTGGGGATAGTGTCATTTGAGAATCCCCCAACTTATGTACTGGGGCCTGTTGGGATGAAATTCGAACCCTTTGCATTTTCCTTGTCGGACTTAAGATTAAAATTCTCCAAACACTGAGAAACCCGTCAGTTTGATATATATAATTTTCAGTCTAGGATAAGCAAAACACCATTCAAAAGCGCCAATCACAAGCTTCAAGAACCAACCTCATCAAATTTTCTTCCTTATCAACTCATACCAAGTTCGACATTAAACTAAAACACCTTTGCTCCGCGAAAAAAAAAAAGAAAAACGAAAAACCCACAAAACCCGTCACATAAATCAACATACAGACGAGTTTTTGTTTCCACATAAAAAGACTCTACCCATTGATTATAAGAACAAAACCCACAAAGCAGAAACAACAATACAGAGAGGAAAGCTTAATAAAGAGAGGAATAAAATATGAACACAAACATGAAATCCACAAATTTTTTTTCAGGGACAGATAGTGACTGACGAGATTTGGGGGCTTGATTGAGAGGAAGAAGGAAGACCCTCGAATTGGAGACCCTTCTTTTCTGTGTAGGAATCGTTATCTTAATGTGTACTACCTCCAAGTTGAATGTGAGCAATCAACATACAATTGGGGGGACCAAGCAACGCGCCAGCGGAGCGCGTCAACAACAATGGCAGGTGAAGATACGGTGGGCTTTGCGTTCGTGAAGTGTTAGGCTCCGAATCCAGCGAAGAACGGCACGCACTCATCGCGTGACAGCGAGAGTGCGCCCTAATTCTCGATACACCGCATTTCCGTTCCTATGGAGTAAAAAGGCGAAGACAAGGAACAACATTAGGGACAAGTAAAGTCAAAAATTAAAATCAAACTTTAGAATTTAAAAAAAAAATTGAAAAGAAAAAAAGTGTTTTTATATCTATTGACTTTGTGATACCCTAGCAGCTACTGATCGGAAAATGGGTGAACCATTTAAATAGACCGGGCTGTTAGGGTCATGAGGCAAAATAAATTTGAATAACTCATGCATTTTTATTCGTCTTGATTTGATTTTGGTTAGCCGAGCTTGTCTGCGTGGGCCGTGGGGCCATGGCCAAGATTAAAATTTTAAAAATGATAATAAATAACAATTTTACAAAATTTATTTTGTAAAATAAAGTTTAATCTTATAGTTTATTCTTTATGCTCTTAAAGATTATATAAAATAAATTATTTTAATCATATTTATATATTTTTATTTTATTTTAAATTATTATTGTTAATTGTATTATTTTATTTTATTAATAACAATTATTTTTTTGTATAAACAACGATTTTATATTTTTCATAATATAAAAACTAATATTTTTAATAATTATAAAATACTACGTAGCCATTAAAAATTTTAAAATAAAAAACGAGTCAAAATGGACCAAGCGGGTCGGCTCGGTCCAAGTTATATTCGGGCTATTATTTTCTTAGTCATACCCTCAAAAAATGGGGGCCAAAATGGGCCGGCTCATCGAGAGCGGGGCCGTTATCCCTCTGCACGTGATGTAACGTGTAGATTGTCCGATAAGAATACTTAGCCATCTGGTAGCCAAGTGCAATCTGAGAACAAAATAAAACAAAAGCTTTGATTTTTATTTTTATAAATTGATAAAAGTCTCTAAACAAGCTCTAAAGTCTAAAATATATATTTACCCTAGGCATAATATATGTTTAATAAGAGAAATAATAATATTCCAAAACAATAATAGGAAAAGAAAATAATACTCCAAAAACAATAATATGAAATAAAATAATATCCCAAGACAATAATATAAAATAAAGATAATGTATCAAAACAACCAAAATCCTTGACGCATGACGTTATATCAAATGAACCAAAATTCTTATTTTTATTGTTTTGAGATATAAGAGTTGTTTGTTTTTTGACTTAATGCTGAAAGCTCAGCTTTTAATTTGTTTTTTAAAATTTTCAAGACTTATTATTGGAATTTTTTTAAAAAGTTCTGAATAGAAAAAATGAAAATATTTGACTTACATCGAAAAGTCGTTTTTAAGCCCGAGAAATAAGAAAAAGCTTCGTCGTGTCCTTGAGGAGAAAATTTGCTGGCCATTCCTTTGTGGGATGAAACGGGAGGGTTTGGGATTAGGTGGTCGCGTCACATTTGGCTTCATTTATTTTTGGTCAGCACTTGTGCATTTAAGAAATTAAGCAGTGGGGTGGGAATGAAGAAAATTCTCAAACCTGCCTCGTTTACATTTGATTTTTGTTTTTATTTTTATTTTAAATTTTTTATATTTTCCTTTTATTTTTATTATATTAAAATTAATATATTTCATAAAAAATAAAAATATTATGATTTTTATAAATTATTTATTAAAAAAACATTCTAATTATTATTATTATTTATATTAAAAGTATAAAATAAAATAATAATAAAATATTTTTAAAATATAATCTGAGGTAGGTGGGAATGCTGATACTTGAAACCGTCAAGCTTCGTCTCAAATTTAAGAAAATAAACTCAAACCCGCTAAAAACCCTATTACAGTTCGCCTGTGATGCATTAAGTGGGTGAGGACGAAAGCTGAAATAATCTGCATAAAATTGTCATCTACTTCATCACTCTCTTTGATGTTAAAAATAAACAATTTAGTATTTAATGTTATTAAGTACTATTCAGCATTAAGTTAAAAAAAAGTTATATTCAACCTTAAGTAAAAAAAACAAACGCCACCATAATCTTTATTTCCTAATTCTTATTATTATTTTGGGATATTATCTTTATTTACTATTATTGTTTTTGGGAGTATTGTTTTATTTCCTATTATAGTTTTGGAATATTATTTTATTTCCTAATATACACATATTATACTTAAAATTGTAAATAGATGTTTTAGGGTTTATTTTGAGACTTTATCCACTCTTATCAATTATCAAAAAAAAAAAAAAAAATCAGCTTTTGCTTTACTTTGTTCTCTGGATTGAGAGTGGTGCTAAATTGAGATGTGTTATTCTTTATTGATCAATCCATTACATTCTGTCCGGGTGGTATCATAGTATGTTTCTCCCAATCGATGACTAATACTAGTGCTAGTGATTGCAATCAATCCCATGACAATGATCGGGGATTGTAGACTATTTAGAGATCGATTAATGAGCAGCAACAATCAATCCAAAATTTAACTCAGCAGTCAGAAACAATACAAACCCAATTGCAGGCGTTATTGAGGATTAATGGATAAGGACGTAGGAATGATGATGAGGAACTAGGCAGAAAAATTGGCCTCGCTAGATCCATTTTTAATCTCATTCCAACAATGCGAAATCAACGAAGGTCAACCGTAGGATTTGATGACACCTCAGATGAGGAGGCTGACTTGGGTGAATTTGCAAATCCACATGGTAGAAAAAGAGGTGGAAGACAGTGGCAACCAAACTATAGAGGAAACGACGAATAAAAACTTAAGGTAGATATCCCTAACTTCATTGGTGATCTTGATACTAAGAGGTTTTTAGATTGGTTGACTGAAGTAGACAAGCATCTTTGAATATACGGAGTTGCTTGAGGATAGATTAAATTTGTTGCTTATAGGTTAAAAAAGGGAACATCAATATGGCGGGGCAGATTGAGGGAGATGAGGATGAGAGAGGGGCGTGGTCCAGTTAAAACACGGCATAGGATGAAGCAATTATTACGAGGTAAATTTTTGCCTCTGAACTATGAACAATATATTTTTGATACTTATCAGAGATGTACACAGGGTATCAAAAGTGTGAATGAATATATTGTTGAATTTTTTAGATTGGAAGAGAGGAATCAGTTATCAGAAAGTGAGAACCATCGGCCTTGAGATATTTAGATGAGTTGAAACGGTATTAGGGCAAATTGGGGTGCGAGATGATTTTCAATGTGCAGAGGCTAGAAATTTGGCCATGAAAGCTGGGTTACTCATTTAAGGGAGACGGGCACAGCCAGTGCTTAATTATAGAAGATATGGAGAATTAAGCAATAAGTCTCCAAGTGATAAGGGAAAAATACCTTTAGCCGTGTCCGATATTGTGGAAACTGCTAATGTTGGTGTAGGAAAAGGGAAAAGTGTAGTAGTGGAAAGAGGTAAGGGTAATACTTTTGTGCCTGCCAAAAAGAATAACCCTTATGTAAGGCATTTCGGTGTTAAGTGCTATAGATGTGGAGAGGTTGGCCACCCTTACAATGAATGTCCTAAACGGAAGGTAGTGAATGTAGTGGAGAAGAATGATGATGTTGCAGAGGATGAGGTGTGCAGACTTGATGGGGATGATGTATATGAGTAATATGAGTAGGAAGAGTACACTTGTGTGTTGAGGAAGCTCATGTTATCTTTGAAGTGCGATGATAATACTCAACGCCATAAGCTTTTTCACAATAGGCGTATTGTGCAATAGAGTTTGTGTGATCTTATTATTGATAGTGGGAGTTAGGAGAACATAATAAGCAAAGATGTTGTGGAAAGGCTGTAGTTAGAGACAAAAACTCACCCCAACCCATATGCTATTAGGTGGATTAAAGAAGTTGGTGGTATCGGGTGAATGAACATTGTAAGGTATCCTTCTTTATTGGCAAATATAATGATGAGGTGTACTGTGATGTGGTGGATATGGATGCTTGCCATATTTTATTTATGCGTCCTTGGTAGTATGATGTGGATGCTTAGCGAAAGAAGGAATAAAATATACATTAGTGCCTTTCACTAGAAAGAACCAACTCAAGGCTTTACAAGTGGAGGGAAAGAACTTTTCAACTATTATGCATGACCCATCTTCACTTATGGGCGAGTGTAAGGAGACCTGAGAAGTGCATTTGATGGTTGTGAAGGGAGAGGTAAGAGTAGAATTTAGCGAGTTCAAAGTGTATGGAGGTGCGGAAGCTGTGGAGGACTTTGATGATGTGACTCTTGAAGATTTACCTGTAGGGTTACCTCCTATGTGTAACATACAACACCATATAGATTTGATTATAGGTGCTTCTCTTCCTAATCTATCTCATTATAGGATGAGTCCCAAGGAGAATGGAATCTTAAGGGAGAAGGTAGAAGAATTCCTAAGCAAAGGGCATATTCAGGTTAGCATGAGCCCATGCATTGTTCTAGTTTTTTTTACACCTAAGAAAGATGGAAGTTGACGGATGTGTGTTGACAACAAGGATAAAAAAATCGGATATATCGGTCGATATATCCCCGATATATCAGATATCGGTAGTAGGTGAAGTGAAATATGTCATCGATAATCGATTGAATGAAGTTTCGATAAAATATCTAAAATATCGCCGATATATTGATCGACAATTGATATATCGTGGAGATATTGAGCATGCATGAGACACGAACGTGAAGTAGAGCTTAGGCGATTTTTTTTAGTGGAACATCACCAATATATTGCGATATATCGGCAATATATCTACGATATATTTAAAATATCGACCCTTTGACCGTTTGACCAAATGATCTAACACCTAGGATACTTCCTGTAGATGATCCAATGGCCGAGATTTCACCTGTATTTTGAAAGCACTCCAATCGTTAAAATTGTCAATTTTTTTGAGAAATAATCAATTTTTTGGGAAATTATCAATTTGTTTGTGAAATATCAACTCCCTTAATTTTTCTGGTGAATCTCAAAGCCCCTTAAATTTTGGTAAAACAACTTTCAAACTTCTATAAATTTAATATATTCATTTTTTAGATTATTAAATGCATTTTAATTAGATAAATTATGACTTTTTTAAAGGAAAGATAAGTTATGGTTGTAATATATCTATTTATCTCACTAATATTAATTTAATAAGATCAAATTATTAATTTTTTTATTTAATTAATTAAATAAATTATTAGCAATAGTAAAAATTATTAGAGCAAATCTTAGAAATTATTAATTTAATGTAATAAAAATTGTTTTCTTTTAAAATAATTGACTGAAGTATAGAAAAATTGCTAAATATTTTACTATGTTAACTCTTAATTATATTACTAACATCTTTATATGATACTAAATATCTTTAATATATACATTATTTTTTATTTTATTATTATTAAAGCCTTTATCTATGTTATCATAAATTTTAAATAATTTTTATTTCATATAAAAATATCTATCGATATATCCCCGATATATCCATAAAATCTAAATATTGATATATCCGTCGAAATTGATATTTTCAACCTTGGTTAATAGTAGAGTGATCAACAAAATTACAATTGAATATAAATTTCCTATTTTAAGGTTGGACGATATGTTTCATCAGTTGAGTGAAACAATTGTGTTTAACAAGATTGACTTGAGGAGAGGCTATCATCATATCAGAATCCGTCTAGGTGATGAGTGGAAGACAACATTCAAGACAAGGGATGAGTTATACAAATGGTTAGTCATGCCTTTTAGGCAAACCAATGCTCCTAGTACTTTTATACGGATTATGGATTAGGTGCTATAACCTTTCTTGAGCAAATTTATAGTTGTTTCTTTTGATGATATTTTGATTCATAGTAAGTCAAAGGAGGAGCATGTTGGACACCTTAGGGAAGTGTTAAAGGTGTTGAGGGCAAATAAATTATATGCAAACTTGAAAAAAAAAGTGTTTTTATGATAGATAATTTGCTATTTCTTGGCTATGTGGTGAAAAGTGAGAGAAATAAAATAGATGAAGAGAAAGTGAAAGCTTTTAGAGAATGGTCTACCTAAAGAATGTTAGTGATGTAGGGCTTCCATGTGTTATCAACCCAGCACATAGAAGGTTCATTAAACACAGTAGCATTAACTCTTGTTGAGTGTTTGAAGAAAGGGAGGTTCCATTGGGCGAAAAGCAAGAGAGAGTAAATTTGCTTTGATCGAAAGAGTTGAGCCTGACACACCTCTTGGCATTGCAGTTTTGAGAAGTTATTTCGGTATAGTGTGATGCTAGTGGAGTAGGTATAGAGTACATTTTATCCTAAGAAGAATTCGATATTTTACTTTAGTGATAATGCGAGTAAGGAGTAAATAAATTTTGTAATGAAAATTTTATGTTGTTGTGAGGGCTTTGAAAACTTGGAAGCATTATCTCATAGTGAAGGATTTCATTCTCTATACTGATCATTAGGCTTTGAAGTACTTAAGTACACATAAGCAGATAAGAGGCGATATGCATGCTAGGAAGTCAGCTTACATAGAGAAATTCCCTTATAAGCAATCCGTAAATCAAGAAAACAAAATAGGTTACCACACAGCAGTGCATTAAGTATGAGAACCTTGAGTTTGGAGATAGTGGGTTTTGAGACATTTACAGAATTATATGTAGACAATGATGACTTCAAAAAGGTTTTGGCTATTTGTGTGCTTAAACAACCTTGTGATGATTTTTATATACATGATGGGTTTCTCATGAAGAGTGGGCGGCCTTGTCTTCCTCCCGATTTCATGAGAAGGTCATTAGAAGATTTGCATGGTTGTGGTTTAGCAAGTCATCTTGGAAGAGATAAAACCATTGAAGCTGTGAAGGATAGATATTGTTGGCCTAGATTGAGAAGGGATGTGACTACTATTGTGTTGAGGTGCTATGTATGCCAAAGGGTGAAGGGTTAAACACAAAACATGGGGTTATACATGCCATTACCCGTTCATAATGCTATATGGGAGGATCTTTCTATGGACTTTGCATTGAGTTTGCTACAAACTCAACAAGCTATGGATTTGTTGTGGTTGGCATGTTTTCTAAGATGACGCATTTCTTGTCGTGTAAGAAGATTGTAGATGCATATTCTACAACCAAACTATTCTTTAGGGAGGTTGTGAGGTTGCATGGAGTGACAAATACTATTACATTTGATCATGACACTAAGTTCCTTAGTCACTTTTGGATGGCTCTTTGGAGGCTATTTGACTCATAATTGAATTTCAATAATACAACACATCTGCAAACAGATGGGCAAGCAAAGGTTGTTAATAGGACTTTGAGTAATCTTATTTGGTATTTTCATGGATAAACCAAAACAATGAGATTTTGTCATAGCACAAGCGGAGTTTGCCTATAACAATCTTTATTCATAATGCAACAAATAGATCTATTTCCCATTGGCATACATAAAGTGTCCTAATCATGCTTTAGACTTGGGAAGCTTCCGGAATCCGTAGTGTACAGTGTGCTTGAGTTGGTGATTTGGAAAAGTAAGTTGAGGTGTGAAGCAGATGTAAAAAACAAGTTAAAGAAGACTAATGCAAAGTATAAGATGGAGGCAGATAAGCATAGACGATTCGAGTCGTTTGATGTTGGTGATAGTTTTCATTAGCAAGACTCCAATGCAAGGTGGCTGTAAAACAGCTAGCAAAGAAAGTATGGACCTAGCCCAGATTGTTAAAGAATCAACAACAATGCTTTAGGTGGTTGACTTGTCAAGTTGGATGAAAATTTCAAAGACCTTCAATGTTTCTGATCTTACCTTGTTCCAACCAGATATAAATATTGGATATCCATAAAGTAGCTTCGAGGACGGTTCTTCCGCAGTGGAGGTAGTGACGGGGCATTAGATCAAATCAGCTTGAAAATCCTTATTTTGGTTGTTTTGAAGATATTATCTTTATTTCCTATTATTGTTTTTGGGATATTATTTATTTCACGTTATTATTTTAAGTATTATTTTCTTTCCCATGTGTTTTGACATATTGCATTTTTATTTATACCCATATTATACCTAGGGTATGTAAATAGATGTTTTAAGGTTTGTTTTGGGGACTTTTATCATTTTTATCAATTTATAAAAAAATCAGTTTTTATTTACTTTTGTTCTACAGTTGAGATGTGTTATTCTTTGTTGATCAATCACACTATATACAATGAGTCATCTTTGTTTCTAGTAAACCTCCCGCTTCCAACCCAGTTCTATCCTTTGGCAGTGGTGACCGGTTTCATCCATGACCGGCCAATGCGGGGTAACCATCCCACCCATTTGGTGGTATATGACTCATTTATGTTAAAAATCACCTTTTGGTTCGACAATGTGGAGTTCACTTCTCTACAATATCGTCTAAGTAGCATTTATTACTCCTCACCCGAGTACATTCTACCTATGAACATTGATTCATTCCTCCATTTCCACATCCACTATATACACATAGCAAACTTATATTTCGAAATACCTTCCTCGCCCATAATTCTTTCTTCTAAATATTAGAAGTGTCGAGCAGGCGCGAGAGGAGACTCACTTGTTGATCGCAACTTGGTGTCTTTAATGCTTGAGGATGATCGATTACGAATTTGAACCCAAAATCCACAGTATGAACACCCCTACAAGCTCTTATCACCAATTTGTCCTAAGGATGAAATGGTGATAACTTTCGGTGATGACAAATATTGCTAATGTTTTCTTGAGGAAAAATTGAACCAAAAAATTCAATCTGAAACCTTATTTAGAAATATGCGTTCGACTGGAGAAGTGTATTTTCTCGGGGTTGTCTACATTTGAGATGGGTCTGGAGTCGGAGTCAAGCCCCATAGGCGACTCAACCCATAATCAACATCTCCTATGATGGACTTGACCTCCATTTTAATCATCATCATCGAGTTTAATTTATACGAATTGAACGAGATGAGTGGCACAGGCTTACCGTGGTGGGAGCTCACGATACAAACTGGCTTTATAGGCCATATAGGAGACGTCAACCTCGCAAAGGTAAAGAAGTGCTTATTTACCCCAAGTATCTTTCTTAATACACATGATCAAGTGTTATTCAATCCCTTAAGAATCCATACTTTGATCTCTCTTACAATTACTTAGTATTCTAAATTTTTTTTAGCTCTATCAAACGAAATAATTTCGACCAGTGAATACAAGTAACTGGTGTACAAGCAAAGAATACTCTTTCTTTTTCCCTCATACCAATCAGATATGAGTTAACTCGCTTTTCGAGAAATGTTCTATTAATTAGAATCATTCCGTGACTATGGGGTACATCTTAAGATAGCCAACATTAATTCATCACATCATGATATAGTCAAAGTCCTGAGGTAAGGTAAGATGAAATCCATGTGTAGGATTTATGGGACTCACATAAGCGAAGAAATGAGGATCCATGCTTTTGCTTCCCAATTGGTTGTCTAGCACATGCAGTATAAAATGCATGCATAGTGGAACATCTATTTTTATAAAAGACGAAGAGTTTATGTCATTTCTGAAATTGTAAGATAAATAACACCATATGAGTCTCTTGGTCTTATTAAACTACAAACGCAGGCACGAAACTTTTGTTTCCACATTCCATGATGTTAAACAACAAGTTCCACACTCAGCTTCCCATAAATAGACCCATGAATGGTAGGAAAGCTTTCATGTTGATTCTTGTAAAGAATCTCATATTGATTCTTATCAAGGCTGAGCCACGAAAGTGATAATATGGCCCGAGCTCCCACTGCTCCTCAGCCATCTAAATCAAGGTCTTATCTCTATTCGCTCCTAAAGCGCTAGAGGCAAACTCATGTGAGAGAGTCAATCAAGTCTATCGACATACTTAACTTGAATTGTGCTAAGCGGCATTCCCAACATATTCACAATAAAATTCTAAAAACAAGTGAACTATGTGAAATGCTCTTCATTTTATTATAAGAAGATTACAAGTGGTTTGAATAATATATACAATCTTATCACATCCTACATAAGCCCAGGGATCTTACATGCCTTGCAAATGCATCCCTGACTATGGGTTTAGTAAATGGGTCTACAAACATCTGGTTGGTAGGGATGTATTTCAGAACCACTTCATTTTGCTTGATCATTTCTCTAACAAAGTGATATCTAATTTGGATATGTTTGGTCTTTCCATGATATTTTTGATCCTTAGCATAAGCCAATGCAACTATGCTATCATAATAAAGAGTCACCAGCTCAAAAGCTGTTTTAACGACCTTTAAGTCTTGTAAGAATCTTTTCAACCAAATTGCCTCATGCCTTGGAGTGAAGCGAGGCTCGTATTAAAGCTTCCATCGTTGACAAGGCTATATAAGACTGTTTCTTGCTACACCATGAAATTTCACAATCATTTAGAAAGAACGCGTATCCAGATGTTGATTTGTGTTGATTAGGATTGCCTTCCCAATTAGCATCCGTGTAACCAATCAATCGCAAATCCTTCCCTTGGTAGCATAATACATAATATATTGTCCCTTTTAGATATCTCAGAATCCTCTTCACTACCATCCAATGTTTTATATCTGGATTAGATTGAAATCTGCTTGCTAACCCAACGACATAGCTTATGTCCGGATGTGTGCACATCATTGCATACATCAGACTTCCGACAACACTAGAGTAAGGTATTTTGGACATTTGTCCTTTTTCTTCAAGTGTCTTAGGACACATATCAAGACTAAGGCTCAAATTTCTTTCAATGGGTGTATCAATGGGCTTGCAATCATGCATATGGTAACGCTTTAACATTTTTTTAATATACATCTCTTGAGATAAACCCAAGAATTGTTTTGAGCGATCCTTGAGGATCTTAACACCAAGTACATAGTTAGCCTCTCTCATGTCTTTCATTTCGAAATTTGATGATAACCACTTTTTGGTCACATCTATCAATTTCTTATCATTTCCAGCTATCAATATGTTATCAACATATGAAGATAGAAGTATGAAATAGTTATTTGAATGTTTAATATAAACGATAATCCTCTTCCATCATTGTAAAACCATTTTCCAATGTAGCTTGATGAAATTTGAGGTCCCATTGCCTTGAGGCTTGTTTAAGACCATAAATGGATTTCTTGAGCTTACAAACTTTGTGTTTTTATCCTTTAATTTCGAAACTGGGTTTGATCCATATAGATTTCTAAACCGAGCTCCATTTAGGAGAAGTAGTTTTAATGTCCATTTGGTATAATTCTAAGTCCATCATTGCTACTATAGCTAGAATGACGAATTGGTCTGAAACGACCCTGTGAGAATGTCTCTTCATAGTCGATTCCTCTTGTTGTGTGTAACCCTTAGCTACTGCAGGAACCTTATATCTGTCGGTGTCCCATCGCATACGTTTAATATTGAGAACCCACTTGTTCCCAACAATCCTCTGACTGTGATAAATCGACGAATCCTAGACTTTATCAGATTTCATTGGAATCATTTCCTCTTCCATAGCTTCAAACCACTTTTTAGCATTAGGACCAGAGAGAGCTTGTTGTATTGTTTTGGGCTCTTCTTCATCATGAGCAATCATGAAGGCTTCCCCATTAATCTCAAAGCGACGATGAGGAATTCTCTCATGATTACTGCATCGAGGTTGAGATTGTTTATGATCTTGCTCCATAGAAACATAATCTATTAAATTATCGCTCCCACTTGCTCTAACCTTTGGATCTTCCATTTCATAGAAATGAAGATCCCTATCTATCTCACCTTCGTCCAGGAAAGTCCTCTTCTAAGAATACGACAACTCGTGACTCAATTTTCGTTACACTTCCATTTATATCTTCCCTTAAGAAGACATATCCTTTGGAGTACTCTAGTATCTTATGAAGATACACTTCTTCCCCCTAGTACCAAGCTTCCCATATTCATGAGAAATGTTATGAACATAAAATTTACGCACACCCGTAGTGTCGCATAATGTTCAAATCAGGCTTCTCACATTTCCATAATTCATATGGAATGGAAGGAACAAACTTGGATGGAACTCTATTTAGAATGTAGGCTGTAGTCATTAGCGCATCTCCCCAAAAGGAGATAGGCGACTTTGTTTGCGCCATCATTGACCTTATCATATTCAAAAGGGTCATATTCTCTCTCTTCTACACAATTTTGTTCCGGAGTGTAAGGAATGGTCAGCTGTTTAGCTATACCTTTCTCATCATAATATGTTTTAAACAAATCTGATAGATATTCATGTCCTCTATCGGTCTGTAAATATTTTATTTTTGTGTTTAATTGATTCTCAACCAATGCACCATAACTTTTGTAGCAATCCAATGCTTCATATCTAAGGGAAGTCGAATAAACGTGGCCAGGAATCTAGTGAAATCATCTATAAAAGTGATGAAGTATTGAGCTCCATGTCTTGTCCTTATATTCATTGGGCTACAAATGTCAGAGTGAATAAGCTCGAAAGGAAGAGTTGCTCTCCTGACTTTTCCAAAAGGCAATCTTTTTGCCTTTCTTGCCAAACATTTATCACATACAGGCAAATCTATTTTTTCGATAGGTTCCAAAAGACCAGCCTTAGCTAACCTTTTTAGACGATCCTGTCCTATGTGTCCCGGCCTTGGCGTATATTTTAATATCATTTCACTATGAGTACCATGAATTTTCAATGAACGGATGTGCTTTTATTGATAGGAATTGTAAATAATACAATGAATCCATCTGATAGAAATCCATATCAGCAAACTTCCATTGTCTAATAATACCTTAGCATAATCTTGTTCAAACCACAATTTGAAAACCAAGTTTAACGATACTACTAAGAAACAAGATTGACGAACCGGTGCATAGAGCACATCATGGAATAAAGTGTGTGGCCGCTGGCGTATGGAGATTTGCGGGGTGCGATTCGAGCAAATACGTTGATGTATTATTTCCCATGTAAATGCTTCTACTTTCCTTCGGAATTCGACGAAAATCCACATATGCATTACGGTCCTTGCTGTGGTCGGTTATGTGGTCTACCGATCCATAAAGGAATAGTCTCGAGTTAGCATTAGCGACTCTTAACAAAGAAACATCATAGAAATGAATTTGGTAATATTTTACCTTTGGCTTAGTGCAATCACAAGCAAAGTGACCAGACTTCCCACAATTGAAGCAATTCATGTTCTTATTCCGCTTTCTTGTGCACTTCCCGAGCTTGTGCTTGTTTCCACTTAGAATGGTCTTGTTCCCTCCCTTCCTTGGCTTGAAACCTTTCCCTTTCCATTTCTTCTGTCCAGTCTCGGAAGCTCCAAATTTCTTGGATTTAGTCATACCTTTACCAGTAGGTTTATTAGTGAAAACGATCTTCTTCCAACTCAACATGTCTGCGACACTCATTAAAAGTTTTGATGTTGTCGTACGGGTAAGGATTTATCTTGAATGCTCGAGCATTTGGAAGAGAAGCGAATCATGAAGCCAGGACTTATTTGCTGTGTGATCGGTACAGTGGCGAGCTTACTTCTCAGCTCACTTATCATGTTTGACATGACAGTTAAGTGGTGCCTCATAGTATGATTTGATTGCTTTTTGTAAGCATCAAATTTTAAAGTTAGTAGCCCATGACTGGTGGTTGAAGTACCGCGAGTTATACTTTGACAACGTCACAGGCGACCATGGCGGTCACGTTACTCTCGAGCGCAACATTAGATCATTTCTTATGCTACTCAGCATCAGAATGCAAGCAACCTATCCTTTAAACATAGGCTTGGTAATAGCCCCAGTATACTCTATGTTGGGCACTTATCCCATGCTGGGCTCAGCCATTGGCGTGATGATTGTTTCCTAGCATGTCTTGTTCTTCAAGAGGCCTTGCTAAATTTTACGATGCCAAACATCATAAATTTTTCCCATTGATTTGTCTCCTTCTGGTTTGGGATTTGGCAACTATGCTCCTAATAAGCGACCATTTAACTAAAATAAAGGAAAAAAACACTAACTTAACCGCAAACTAAGTAACCTAGTGACCCATTACATGTCATAAAGTTCTAAATCAAATAATAAGAAACTAATTCTTGTAAAAAGCAAAAGTGATCATGCGATATAATCGATCTCTCGAACAAAAACTAGTTGGTATGGTTAAATTTAAACTTGTGCAATGATCTTATTTGGAAAGAGACACTCATTTCCAATCCTGACTCCTGAAAGTAATAATGTGAAATCTGAAACACATAGCTAAAGATAAAGCTTAAATGTATATTATTTCATGTGTACCAACAATCTATGTCATATAAACATTTCATACATGTTTCATTAATGAAAAGAAGATAAAATATATCTATACATGTATCTATGGCTTGCTAAACATTTTCTAATGTTCCTTTGTAAATCATTCATTTCTTTGGTGATCTGCCTGTTCTCTTCTAACAAATTTCCTTTCCATCAATGTCTCAGACATTTTCTTCATCCATGGAAATGTATTCATTGATTTGCTAGATCGCCTAATACCACCTTGTATTTAGCACTTAAATTCTCCTTTTAATTTAGGGACAATCTTCTTATACTTTAACTTGCTTGATTGTTCTACAAGCACCTTTAGCACTATTTTCGAGGTGAGCGGGGACTCCGGCTGCATCCACATTTGTTGTTATGCAGGCAACTCGTAATGCTCATGGAAAGTTACATAGAAGAAGTTCAAAAACATATCATGCATAACACCCGATGTGTTCTTCAATGAATGATCGGTATTTCTTGTATTGACGAATCGCTCCAAAAGCGATCATCATTTGTTCTCCCACTTTACATTTAAAAAGTGGAGAAAATTTTGATATTGTAAAGAATCTTTGTCTCTATCTAATTACTATTACAAACATGCTCGATAACTAAGGAAATTCAAGTATTCTATTTGATATGTCTAATCTTTTGTACTTAATAATGCTTATTATACATTGATAATTTCTAAAAAATATAAAACGACCTCTTCATGCTCTGGAAAGGTGTTCATTGAATAGGAAATTTTAAAACAAAAATTTTAAAAAAATTCATTTAGCAACGAGTTAGGATGAAGTTAAGCGGTGATCGAAGTTCGGTGATGATAGTGGCACAGCCGATCAAAGCCGGTTGATACGTTAATGATGAGCTTAAGTCATCTATTTTAGTCCATTTTACGATCGATTTCTATCTAAAAGGACTGATTTATATCAAAGAAATATTGGAATAACTCGCAAAAACATATAAGGAAATTGAGAAAGAGGATAAGCTGCATTAGAAGGAGCGAAAGTGGTGGCCGGGAATGACCGCAGTAGGCCCGAATGATGTCGCAGCGAGCGAGGTGCCGCGAGGAAGAATGACTGATGTCGCGGCCTTGGCGGTAATGAAGAATCACATCGAATTACATGACCACAAAACTCCGGTCGCGACATAAGAGCGATTGAAGCGAAACGAAGCGAGTGCATAACATAAACTCAAGTCGAGCTGACCATAAATTAATGAAGAGCAGACATGATGTCGCGACACCATTTCGAATTAGCGGCGAGTTGAAGTAGGCGGTAGACATGGAAGTGCGTGACCTTGGAATAGAGAGAATCGCGACATAAGTTTTTTGAGCAGACAATGAGTCGTGACAGTGAAAGAAGGTCGCGACATCGACGCTTGAATCGAGGAATTGTTCTAGAGTCGGTATCGGAAGACGACTTGCGAGGAATTAAGGTGTGACGTCATTTAAGTGTGACCCGGGCGTGAACCTTCTTTGGGAAGAATGGATGAGTGATTAGACAGTGATGTAGCGACCCAGATAAAAGCTACGTAGCGTATGCTTGACAATGATGTAGCGATGAAGAATCGAGATCTGTGTTTATTAACAACGAATAGGCGGTTAATATGAAATCCCTGAGGGCGCATCAAAGTTAGGGCCCGACTTGAACCACATAAATAAGCAGCTACTGCGGAAGAGGCGGCTCTTGGCGGCTCGAACGAGAGATCTGGGTGGCTTTAAAGGCAATGTATTTTAATTTTCTTTTTCTACATTTTTTATTTTAGATTAGATTTATTTATTTCTTTCAAATTTTGGATGCGGACGTTAGGTATTAAAGTAGAAGTGAATGCATAATTCTATTTCTTTCAAATTCTTGCTGGATGAAATGCGAAGTCAGACCAATTTTGGAATTGGGTTCAGTGTCAGATCTCTGATGGTTCTCTTGATCGAAGAAGCCATTGTAGGGTGTAATAAGTAATTTAGAAACCCGACTTCCATTGAATAGACTACTGTTGTTAGAGATTTATCTTTCTGTAGAAATTTATCGGAAGCTACTAAACTTAGGTTTATAAATCTACTTGCTGGTTACGAATATTACGTATTTGATCCCAATATCGAATTATCCCCATACACCTTAATAGGATTGTTTCATGCTGCGATTTCGAGGCCCTACGGTGACCTGAGAGAAGGCATTCCTGAGAGTAGTGAACAATTTCTCAAAGGTATGCGAACCTGATAATGGAGATCTAATGAGCTTTGTGAATGTAAGTCGATAAATCGTCTTCTCACTTGAAATCGAGATTGAGTTGAATGACTTATCAATTTAAAAAAAGCAGAGAGTTCACCTCGATTCGAACAGTAAGTTCAATCCGTGTTATGAGGGATCCTAATCAAGAAGGATGAAGCTGTTCCAATTTTGAGGAAGAGAAACGATGAAGTGTAAGCCCTGTACTATACATGTAAGACTAAGGTTTACAGTCATGTGTAGGGTATGAAGTATTGAAAAGAAAAATATCGAGCGAGGCAACCGGATTAAAAGTAGTTATCTAATCCTCTTGTCTTGAAGAATCGAGGAAGATTAAGATGATGAGCAGTCTTTGTAGAGAGATCAAGCTTGCACTACCACATTCGCAGACCGGAGTTTAAATATGTAGTTCATGAAGCAAAGATTCTGAGTAGTCTGCGAGGATTGATGTTTCCACAGCCGGCGGTATTTTGATACTCCCTTTAAAAAAGATAAGCATTGATGCGAATTTGATATTTTTAGATTTTCAGTTTTTAATTCATTTTGTTATTAAATCCTTTTCTTAGTTTTAGTATTTAAGGTTCTTAGAATATTTCAATTACTTTATCGAAGTTCAAATAGTATAGAGTTCGAGTAGTCGAGGAGTAGTTAGTTGAAATTCTTGAGATCTCTACGTAGTGCGATATACGGACTTAAATCCGATTTACTATTTGTTGCGACACATTACACTTGCGGCATCCTGGATCAAACCCAGAAAGAAAATAATTTACTCTTAAGGAAACAACTGTCCGGTCTGATAGATAAGGAACCACAATAAGCAGAGTTTCATGGCATTATTCTTTGGGGATTAGATAATGGTCGCAGGTATGTAGTATAAATTTGTATAGGTATTTTGGTCCATCGAAAGAAATTGAACAAGTTTTGAAGCGATTCTTAGGGGATCGAAAGAATTTGGTGAATCGATATTCGGACAGCGAAATACTAGTTTGGACATAATTTATAAAAGAAAATAGAAAATTTGCAAAAATATGATTCAATGATAGTTTAGCAAGCTACGGGGGTACATAGGAAGCTTTTTCATGTTAAATACAATTTTAGTATCTTGACTCCATTTGATCTCGGTGTATTATAATTTCGGGGAGTTAATTCATGCCTGAGGAAGCGGGGAGCTGGATTGTTGCCACTAGACAACGAGATCGAAATAACACTTAGAGAGTACAGAAAGGTTAGGAGTGCGAAATAGCGAGAGATGGCGGTGAAAGATTGGCCAAGGCGATCGGCCGAGGAATTAGCGGCCAGTACCGAAAGCGGGAACAACGGATACGGAGACCGTTATCAGATGAATACTTTCGGCGGTGAGACATCGGCGATAGATGCTATGATTTTTGAGCACCGAAGCGGCCACGATCACCATGGTTAGCGAGGGCAATTCACGATCACCCTACAGAAAGATCAGCGAACACTTGGGGCGGTTTATGAAAATGGCGTCTGATTAAATTGAATGGTGTGAAGTCGGAAGTTATTAAGCTCGCGATTGTTTTCCGACCTCTTTAAGAATATAAATGCATCATGGTTTGACTCAACACCATATGGATCTGTTAATACATGGGAAGAGGCTGATGGAAGCTTACTGGCGAATTCTTCCTCCGTCCCTGCTTACGAACAGAAGAGGAAATTACTACTTTCAAACAAGGGGAAGATGAGAGTCTATACCTTTGCTTAGGAGAGATCTGAGAATCTGGCGAAAGAGATGTCCATGCACGGGGATAGACTGCCGAGACACAAATGGACATCATACACCACTCCATGAATTATACCAAAGGTATAATAGATGTAACTTGTGCGAGAAGCATTAAGAAGAAGAAGAAGCCGAGAAGAAAGCGAGGCCGGTGATCGAGGATCTTCTTTAGGTGCGACATGAGACCTTCTTTACAGATCCCACCCGAGGCCGACCGGCCGGCCCAAAGAAATGGAATGATTGAGGCGAGGCAGAGATGTACGCACGTGGAGACCCATTTGGATGCGTGATGCATCGGTTGGATAAAGAATGCACTCTTGCCAAATGAGATAGGAGCGGAGTGGAAAGGAAGGAAGAGTAAATAATCTTTGAGGCGCGGCGAAGAGGTTCACATGCGGTGGAGGCTAACTATTTGAGCGAGCCTGAAGCATATCATTTCAAGCCTAACCTGACACCTTGACCCATTATACCTGACATTAAGGAACCATGAGAATTTCTCTTATAGGTGGAGGAGCCACGGCAAATCCTGAACATGGCGAAACTTTCGGCAAGGGTATGCTCACGAGGTTCAGGCCCAGCGGGAGAGAGCAGAAATGAATATCAGAGTAAAAAAAGGGCTCAGACCTTTGAAGACCGGATCTTACGATTCATAGGGGAAAATAAAAAATTTGTTAAGCTTCCATGAACAAAGAGTTTGCAAAATTGGAAGCTTCAAAACCAATTCTCAAATTTTGACGACCACGATACTTTTATCTCGAACACAAACGCAAATAGGAGCTGACTAGCCTAACCTGTAGAATCAAAATTAAAGATGCTTTTCGGTGACACGAAGAAAATCAAAGAAACACATGGGCTGTGCGGCTTAGAAGTGGAAAAAGAGTGTAGAGAAAGGAAGAGTCGAGAAAAGATGAGCAATGAGGAGAAGGGATCTGGAAAATCTTGGGTCACCGGGAAAGAAGAAAGAAGGAAGAAGGTAGCGAGGAATTCACATTACTGCTGAGTTCCATTCCCACAGAGGCTATGAGTCGAGGATATGAAGCGGTTCGCAAAGTTTTTGAAAAACTTTCAGAAGTTGGAGATAAGCATGCCATTCACGAAGTGGTAACCCAAATGCCACTTTAATGCTGAAGATTCTTGAAAGAATTTTAAGCGAGAAGAAGGTTGGAGGAAGGAGTAGTGAATTAAATGCTACTTACTGATCTGATGATAAGAAGAATTACAGAGAAGATGAAAGACCCAGGGAAGTTTCCTGCCATTCCTTGCACCAGTGGAGGATTTGAAATTCAAAGGCTCTTTGTGACTCAGGTCATGATGGCAATCTTAGTATACGATTTGAGGAAATTAGGGTTTTGGGGAGCTTATACATCTTTGTTACTCTTCAAGAATGACGAGATGGAACAATGGGAACTGGAAGGAGTCATTGAAGATGTGCTTATGATGGGATTAGGGAGAATTTGTTTTCTATCGGCTTTATCATCTGGACATTGAAGAAGATTCCTGAAGTCCCTCTGTTTTTGTGGAGGCCAT
The DNA here is from genome assembly GCA_016808115.1 of Tetrastigma voinierianum. Taxonomy (NCBI): domain Eukaryota; kingdom Viridiplantae; phylum Streptophyta; class Magnoliopsida; order Vitales; family Vitaceae; genus Tetrastigma; species Tetrastigma voinierianum. The sequence goes on from JAEQBH010006084.1 coordinate 95,726, forward strand.
TCTGGCAGCTGGAGAAGCTACTGATAGATATCTGAGAGAGGAGTTCTCACTCGGGGTTGGAGAAGACGGAGTTGACTTCAATCTGCTCCGAAGTTTGAAAAATTTAGACAGATAGGGAAGATTACAAGTTAGTAGATGATGTCTATCTCATGACTCGATTGTTATTATGATTGTAATGCTCGACTTCTTATCGATGAAAATGGAGATGAATTTCCGGTATCTTGAAGGTGTTAATTAGATTTTCGCACATGACGCTCTATTGAAAGGTGTTGAGTCTTAAACAAAAAGCGACATGGACAATGAGCCGATAATGAGAGGAATTTCATGTCGAGACCAGTCTTTGGAAAGGGCTAGTTTAAAGAGTTGCGAGTCATCGTATGCTTACTTGGAGCTACCAAAGAGTAAGCCAGTGATTGTCTTTGCTAGACTCGGTGATGAAACGAAGGCTGAAAATTTTGAAGAATTATCGAGTCGATTGCTTAGTCCGTAGATGAATTAAAAGGGTATCGGTCAGTCGATATCGTCTGTAATCTTCTTTGGAGGAAAATCTGAAAACCATCTGTTGAACATCAAAAAGAGGCCGAACCCGATCATGAAAGAAGTAGTCGGAAGTGCTGAATGGTTGAATCTTGGTTTATATATGCAATCTCAGACGATCCCTTGGGTTATTGATCCCATTATGGTTCCCGAAAGGTGGGTTCACGCTGTTCAGAAATGAAAAAATGAGTTAATTCAGCGAAACGGTGACGAGGATGGGTATGTATCGATTAAGGCGAACGTGACGGGAAGGATCATTTCTAGATTGCCGCTATCGATCGGATGTTGGATAGGTTAGCAGGACACCCTCATTTTTGTTTCCTAGATGGATATTCGGTATAACAGTTGCCGTTGCACGAGGACGGGGAGAAAACTACATTCACGCGCATATAGCACCTTGCGCCAGAGAGGATGCCATTTGGGTTGTGCGATACTCTACTTTACTTTTCGGAGGAGGTGTATGATGTCCATTTTTCTCGGGTTGGTTGGGAGATGTGGAGATTTTTATGGATGACTTCATAGTATATGGATCGATTTTGAGCATTATCCCAAACAACTTTGAAGCAGTGTAGATCTGAGGACAAGCGGTAGCGATAAGGCCCAGGAAAAGTGCCATTTCATGATACTTGAAGGTATTGTTCTTGGTCGCCAAAATTTACGCTCACGGAGTAAGTAGACCCGATCAAAGGTTTACGTTATCAAGACTCTTGCACCACCTAGCAATTAAAAGGGATAAGGAGTTTCTTGGGACATCTTGGATTCATAGGAGATTCATCAAAAGACTTCTCAAAAATAGCAAGACCATTATGCGGGTGCGGAGAAAGACCCTGAGGTTTAATTTGATGACTCTGCCAGAGCGGTGGCCTTTGGAAGAAATCAAGATCGGATTAGTTCGAGCACATATCATGCATTTGCTGGAATGGGATCGGGGATTCGAGTAATGTGTGATGCAGGTGATTTCACCGATGGGAGCTGTATTGGGGCAAAGAAAGAGAAGATATTCGAGTATATACTATGCTAGCGAGACCTTGATGAAGCCCAGAAAACTATTCAATGCGAAAGGAGATGCTAGCCATAGTTTTGCTTGTGAGAGAGTCGGGGCCATACATTTGGGATCCAGTATTATAGATTCTGTGACCATCTGGCAATCAAATATCGTGTCGAAAAAAGAAGCCAAACCAAAATGATAAGGTGGGTGTTGTTACTCTGAGTTTGATGCGGAAATTAGATAGAAAGGTTGTGACAATGTGATGGGTGAGCGTCGGAGTGAAAAGACAAAGTATAGAAGAGGGAGGTAGGGTGTGAGGAGGAACTTTCGGATGAGCAGGCTGTTTAGGAGATTGTCGTTCCGGCTCCATGGTATGCGATATCGTGAATTGCCCGAAGCACGTGGAGTAGTGCCTCAGGAAATTCAGCTACTGACGAAAGAAAGCTGGCCCGACCATCAGTGTGTGGGATGACCCATTGCTATTTAAAGAGTGCTGTGTAGTTATGGAAGATGTGTGAAGAAGTGAAACAATGCAAAATTACAGATAGATAAGCAAATCACCATAGAGGACAGTACTAGGAGAAAAGCGACTCATAAGATACTCGATTTGAATTTTGTTATTTATATCTAGAAGGCTATTATATTTAGATAGGTCAAATTATGTGATAGATGCCAAAAGATTGGAAATATCGTGCTTGAGCTTGAAATGCTAAGGCATATTGGTGGTGCAAACTTTTGATGTATGGGGAATAGATTTTATGGGACCACCACACCATCATTTGGAAACTTGTACATACTTCTTTGTGATGGATTATATATCGAAGTAGGTGGAAACGATAACAATCGAATGAAAGCCTTGCTCCTGATAGTAGATTTCTTATAAGAACATTTAGCAATTGAACACAGGACTATCATCGTGGCCAGAGCCACTTTGCAAACAAAATATTTGCAAAGCTCATGAAATGGAGTATGAGATCAGACATATAATGAGCCTAGCTTATCACCCACAGGACCTTCAATGGACAAGCGAAATTTCCAATAGGGAGATTAAAGGATCTGGAAGAAATGTAAGTTCGAAGCGAAGGAATAACCAAGCTTGATGATGCACTTTGGGCTTCTGGGACTGGCATTGAAACTCCCATTGGGATGTCCCCACTCTGAGAGTGGTCTTTGTGAACCATGTCCTCCCTCTTGAGGAATCTGAAAGCCATGTGGGCCGTGAAGAAGCGAACCGATTTCAAAATTGCAGAAAAGGAAGTGCTCCAATTGAATGAACTAGAAGGAAATGAAAGCGAAGCCTATGATAATGCTAGAATATACAGAGACCAAGAGACAAAGAAATGGCATGATCAAAGGATTATGAGGAAGAGTTGAGCCGAGGGGATCGAGGATTACGCTGTTTAACTCAGGATTAGATTATTTCGCGGGGAAGTTGAAATCAAAATGGAGTGGACCACTTATACGGTGGTGTCGAAGTACTACCTTTGGGCAGTAACACTCGGGGCCCGATCTTTGGGAAGAATTGAGTTAATGGTGAAAGTGAAGCAATATCTCAGCGAGGAGAAAGAAAGGAAGAACTCAGTGGTGAATTGAGGAAAAGGCTTAAGCCGACTAGTCTGACTAAGGACTCAAAACGAGGCTTGGCGGCTCATGGGAAGCTGACCCATATAGATTTTTGCTTCTTTATATAGATTTTGATTTTTTTTAATTACTCGTTTTGATTTTTTTTTATTCTTGTCATGATTTGTTAGGACTTGCTAAGTTAGTATTTGATCAATTGAACCCTTTTTGAAATTGTTATAGTGTTTATCTTGTCTGCGAGAATCGCGAGGCTCAGTGAAAGAACCCTGGCTCAGGACCCAGCTCAGCACTTCATGAGATAAGTACACTTGAAAAAGGGGGTATTACACTGCTCCACTAAACAAATTACGTGGAAAATAAATAGAATGCATGTTTGATTGTTGTTTGGAGTACTTTATTGGATGTTAAGAATTTTGCAAAGGAATTGACAAGGGTCTGGTACAAATAAGTCATCAAATTTAGAGGCGATGCGGGACTAAGTCGCGACCGGATTGCAACTTGAAGTAAGAAATCTTGAGGGGAGAACGAGAGCACGGGGTCACGACGGAAGAGTATCGCGACGAAAAGATTTGGGTCGCGACAAGGAACAATTCCTTGAAAGAATAGTGAAGGAGTCGCGACAACTCCAGCTATGTCATGGTACATTGACAAAAGTAAAAATACCGAATGTCGCAACCTCTTGATACATTGTCCTCAAACTTACTTATGTAAAGTAATAACGATAATAAATGTGAAACATAATAGAAAAGATGTGCCAACGAGGGCAACTTTTAAATCTGCCTTTATTTAATGACAACACACAATTATGACTGAGAATTTGGATTGCGACAGCCTTGATTAAATGAAGTAATAAAGAGTCGATAATGATTGAATTTGCAAAGTGTTTGAAACTCCACTCCACCACTATTTCATTCTAGCCATGAAGCAAATCTGACTCTTCATGTAGCCTGCTCTGGTTTTCAATTCTTGCAAACCTTAGATCAGAATTCTTCCTAAAACATTCTATTTCTCAAATGGTAGGATGATCGACCCTAAGTCCCAAATCTAAGAGATCATGGAAAGATATACTCAGCTGAGGAAGGAGAGTTGGAGTCGGGAACTTGACGAGGAGGAACACATGTCGGGAACCGTCGGAAGTTGACCGGGTTTCAATGACCAGGAGGAAAAGGGAGAAGAACGAGAAGAAGAGGAAGCCAGATTCGTATCAGGAAGAGCTTTCTCCATGCGGAAGAAGTACTATCTTGGGTGAGAGGGTTTGTCGGAGGAGAAGGACCCGTGAGCTCATCTCCCACTCGAGGAACTAATAGAGGCAAGAGGTTGGGAAACTACACGCAAGCATCAAAGTCAGGATCTGCGTGATGGTTGAGATTCTACTCGACTGGTGGGGAGGAAGGATAAATGTTTATGGAGGTTTGGGTGGGTATGGAGGCGAGAACCATGTGCAGATATGCAGATGGAAGCGAAGCGTGGATCGAGTGAGATGATAAACCTTGGCCAAGTAGAGAAAGATTGAAAGTTGTGAGGCAGTGGGGGAAGTGGAAGGGGAAAGGAGGCAAAGACCGCCAAAATGAGGTTGAAGGCGAGAGATTGTGGTTTGCTTTACGGCCTGCAGTATGGGTTCAGGCATGTACGCGCGATGCGAGAACGAGCGATCATTCTTTATGCTATGCTAAGGAGTACAAGATATCACGGGAAGCGAGTCATTGAAATTCGATAATGAGGATCTATGGAAAGGGATAAGGGTTTGATCCTCGCCGGTAACTATCACGAGCTATGTTTGAGGGCTGGTGTAGAAGAAAGGAACTTGGGAAGAAGAAGAAGAATGTTTGAGTTTCACCGCTGCTCGATAGGAGATGGCAAGGGCTGGAATCAAAAAGAGGACACACCACTTTTGGTTGCGAATCAAGAAGAAAGAATCGAGCATCGAGAGAGAACACCTTTATGTTTGCGAGGGCGAGAGAAACGAGGATGGGAAGCCTATGGTACTCTCGACCAACAGCCAGCTCTCCCCATCGAGGCAGAGATTTAGGGAGCTTTGGTGAAAGGCTGGGGAGCCTGGGGAATGTCGAAATAATGGAGATCTTCAGGTTTCCGTTGAGAAGAGAATGGAAGAAAGGGAAAGGAATGGGCATCAAATAAAAGATCGGAAAGATGAAGCGAGTTGAAAGAAAAGATCGGCGATGGGAAGAAGAAATGAAACGAAGGGGAAGCAGGATGAAGGAGATCTGAGCATAAAAAAATTCAAGAAGGAAATGGAGAAAGAGATCACGATCTGCGAGAGAGATTTCTGAGTGAGCCATAGGTCATTCTGGCAAGTAGACGATTCTGACTCCCAACAATCATAAAGAAAAGGGACTCGGATCGAGGAAGCGAAACTATGACGAATCAGAAGGTTCAGAGTTCCTCTGCATGTCGATGATCAAGGACTTAGAAGAGGATGAAGGAAAGATAAAACGATGACAAAGATGCCTTCGAAAGAAATCGAAGGCAGAAGAATTTGGTTGATCAACAATAAATCTTTCCAAATTTTAAAGTCATGGCGAAATGGAGAACCGATGAACATTGGGGAAAAGATAAGATGATCGAACAAAGGTTGATCTCCCGATGAATTAATCCTTGAAGAGAAACTGGAGATAGGGAGAATGACAAGAAAGAAAGAAGAAGCTGCAGATGGGAAGTTTCCAAATTCTCCTAATTTGGCTACCCTTGATGGATCCTCTGACATCTTTGCTCATCCCAAAAAATAAAAATAAATCTTCCGTTGATTTATCCTTCTCTTCTGTCTCTTCGATTTGTTATTCTAGAAGCTTTTGCATCATATCATGAATAAAAATGAGAAAATTTATTAAAAATGTTTGATGTTGCTTGCGATTCGTTAATATTTATTTTTGCTGAATTATGGGAAAATCTTATTGGGATTAAGTTTAAGAATGAAAATCTTTGACATATATAATTTGAACTAGTTGAAATGGATTTGACTAGAATGGTGGCTCTGAATAATTGCGAGAATAAGGAATGGGGAATGACTATGTAATTGAATTGAAACTCGTGCACAGTGACTTGGATTTAGCTGATGAGGTGAGATACAGGAGTATACTGATAAAGGCCAAAATATTTTGAGTTTATAGATGACATTGTTATGTGATGCTTGAGCTTTGACAGACCTTAAATCTCATATAACTCATATCTCATTGAGTGATGAGGGATATACGGTTAGTACGGTTAATCTAATAAGATTCTAGAACTTGTTGAATTATTGATCAAGGCGAAATCTAGGTGATACAATATATATAAGAAATGATGAGCATTCTTAGTTTGAGGTAAATCTGCCTTTATAATTTATGTCTTGCTTTTGCATACACATAGTTCTGAATTTGACCAAACAATCCTTATCTTCAAAATAAATGTTAAATCCCAATATCTAGATACAATTAATCCTCCTGACAAGAGCTCCTGATTACCTAAATTCAAAGAAGGAGGAAGAGGTGAGGATTTGGGGAGTATATGTTTTTAGAACTAAGGAGAAAATACGAGAAAAGGGTGAAAAAGAAAGTCTAAGAGGAATCTTTCTAGCGAAAGAAAGCTTAAGGGAAGAAGTTTTGTCTTGTGGCTAACTCTTGAGCAATTAGAGGTTCTTAGGGTGTTTCAACACCTAGTACCAATACCAATGGTATGGTCTTCTGAAGTTAAGCTGAGTTGTTGAAGCTGAGACAGGAACATTGCTATATCTTTGAATGAAAGTTGGAGAAAAGTTCCAACGGTGTGAGTACAAATGAAGTAGGATGAGACAATTTAAGCGAGAAGAAATCAAGAAGAGACCCCCAGAATGAAGTTGGAGATAGTCTAAAAATTGCAAGAAAAGAAAGGGCGGCATTAAGTAAGAAGAAAGTGAGTGATATACTTCTAAAAGTTCCATCCGTCCCGCACAGACCCAGGCGACATTACAAACCTAAAGACGATTGATCTTGAAAGTTTAGGAATTACCTATTAGTGGAGATCGAAATGAGCAATGGCGTATGGAATTTGGAAAATCTTGAAAAGGATAAGAAAATTTGAAGAACCTCGGAAGGGTTAATTGACTCATAAGAAAAGAGGAAGAAGGCCAACTACTTTTGTGAGGATCAGTAGCCCATCTTGTTTTTATAAATAAATTCGACAATTTTAGTTTGTACAGGTTGAGTAGAAGACTAACCTTCATCTGGACTTGACTAGATATCACACAGAAAAGATACAGTCTAGTCTTTCAGTTAAAATTTGGTTGCAATTTGCAAAACCATGAGGAAGAATGTTCTTTTGTTTGAGGAGACCGAACAAATCTTTCTTCTTTATGGGGACAATAAATTAAGTTTGAAGTTTTGATGAGCTTAAAAGTCATCTATTTTTCAATTGTTTTGATTATGATTTCTCTAAAAAAGGAGTGCAGTTTATATCGAATGAATAACTCACCAAGCGCTATCGATGGGAATTCGAGAAAGAGGATATTGCGATGAAGGGAAGCTGAGAGAAAGTGGGCAGGCAGGGAATGTGTGTTTGAATGATGTCGAGAGAGGTGCACGAGGAAGAAATGATTTGATGTCGAGACGCCTTAGCCGTTGTGAATCATCAGTCGCGACGCAGCTGGATTGGCGACATGGGAACGATTGGGCGAGTGAGCGGTCGTAACACGACCCAGTCGGTGACATAGGTGTGAAGGAGGCTTGGATGCTGATGTGCGGAAGAGCCTTCGTTGGGATTCGATGGGATTGAAGTGAGCTGGTGGGCTGTGGAGGTCGTGACCACGAGAATAGAAGTCGCGACACCGGGTGCGGGAGGTGGATATGGGGGTGTGTGATGATGACCTTGAATCGAGGTGTTCTGGAGTTGGTGTCGGAGGCAGACACGAGATTAAGGTCGCGACGTGTTTGAGTGTGATGGAAAGATGGGAACCATATGGGAAGAATGGATAGAGTGATTAGACGGGCGATGTCGCGACCAGTAAACTACCGCGTGTATGTGGTGGCGATGTCGCGACAAAGATCGGTCGCGACATTGGCAACAAATGGGCGGTTAATGAGAGTCACGAGGAGAGCATCAAAGTTGGGGGCCAAACTTGAGACCACATCAAATAAATGGTGTATCTTGGAATGACTTGACTCTTACGAAGCCGACGAGAGATAGGTATGCCAGGCTCATATTTTAATTTTCTTTTTCTCTGTTTGTTTTTAGATTAGTTATTTATTTCTTTCAAATTTTGGATGTGGGCGTTAATTTGTTCAAATGAAAATTTGAATGCAATTATTTCTTTCAAATTCTTGCTGAATCTGTGTGAGTCAGACGGAAATTTTGGGTCGGATTCGATGTCCAGATCTGTTCTTCCAGTGTCGAGAAAGCCATTGTAGGGTTAGTAATCAGAATAATTTAAAAACCCGACCTTTCATTGAATAGACTCTTGTTGTTAGAATTTATCTTTCTGGCAAGAAATTTATGGGAAATCACGAGAACTGATTTTATAAATCTACTTCTTTGGTTACGGGAATATTCGTATTTGATCCCAAATATCGGTGTCCTATACACGTAATAGGATTGTTTCATGCTCTGATTTCAGGGAGGCGCTGGTGACAGAGGCGTGAGAGATGATAATTTCTCAAAAGGTATGTGAACGATAATGCCTGGAGATCTAATGAGCTTTGTGAATGTAAGTCTCGATAAATCGTCTTCTATACATTAAATAAGGGTGGGTTGAATGACTTATCAATTTAAAAGCGGAGGGTTCCTTTCAGTTCGAGCGAGCTAAGTTTGATCCGAGTGGTATGGATCTGATCCAGGAAAGGATGACTGTTTTCATTTCGAAAGGAAGAACGGTAGAAATTAACGTTGTATTTATACTGTGTGTGGAGACTGGTTTGAGTCCATGTTCGAAAATTATCATTATTGAAAAAGAAAAATATCAGGAGACAGAGCAGCCACAGGATTAAAAGTAGTTATCTAATCCTGCACAATCTTGAAGAGACTGGGGAAGGTAGATGATGAGCAGTCTTTGTAAGGAGATCATTGCCTTTGCCTATTCCTTGGGCGGGTTTTAAACCGGTTCATGACAAATTCTGAGTGGTACATGAGATTGATGCTCGCAGCCAGTATTTTCAATGCTCCTTTAAAAAAGATAATTGTTAAATTGTTGTTATTTTGATTTTTGATTAATTCGACATTGTTAAAAATCACTTTTCTTGGTTTTAGGCGCAGGTTGTAAGAATATTTCGAACACTTTGCTCGAAGTTCAAATATAGTATGGAGGTTAATTAGTCGGGGTGTTGATTGCAAGAATTCTTGAGATCTCACGTAGATGCGATATCTGGACTTAAATCCGTTTTCGCATTTAGGCATGCTTTGCGATGCGGATCAAACCCGGAAAGAAATAATAATTCTCTTAAGAAACTTGACTTTTGTCAGTCACAATGGGCCAGAACTACAAACAAACAGGATTTCATGGCATTATTGCGAAGGGTTAGATAATGAGTCTGCGCCCAGGTATGTAGTATAGGTATAAATTATTTTAATTATCTTGAGAGGAACAGACAGTTAACATGTGAGTCGAGCTGCCACATCATTGTTTGATCTGTGTCATCATGGGAGGGTTAAGAGGTGCCACATCGGTGTTTATTTCATCATCGATCCAACGCCCGTCATTCTGTTGCCATCGATTCTTAGTAATGATCATGGATTAAATATCGCTTTGAAATTCAGGAAAATAGTTCTAGAAAACTTTTTAAAGTGTAGTAATAGTGAACTCGAAAATCGAAAAAAAAAAACTTGTGGACTCTAGATGAGATCTTTTCATCCCATGAAATTTCAACAAAATAAGGTTTTAAGAGCTCTGTAAAAATCAATCTATGTTCGGTTTTCCTCTTAAAAAAAAACACATTTCTTTTCGAGAACGCAGGAGAAATAAACTGATACCAATCGAACAACGGCGCAGCGAAGGAGAGCGATACTTGGTGATCGCAACGGTGTCTTCTGTTATTTCAAGGATGATCAATTCACGAACTTGAATCAGGAGAATCCACGTCTGAATGTATAGCTCCTCTTAATCATTGAATTTGTCTCTGAGGATGAAGATGATGACCAAAGATGAAGTATTTGCTAATGTTTTTGTCAAAGAATCAAACTTAAGATTCAATATGAAACCTTCATTATGGTTTGCTGTTTTGGTTCTCGACCCCAGGAGAAGAGTCATAACCCTTCTTAGGGTTGTGCTATTAAGATGGGTCTCTAGTTGGGTGCCTGACCCATGGGACTGACTTAATAATCCAACACGAACAAACTGAGTTGGTGTAGCTCGACTGAAGATAATAAATTGAAAGCGAATAAAATAAACATAACAAAATTCTCGAGTTTTTCAATATTATATCAAGTCCACCAGCAATAACATAAGGTGCTGTTATAAACTTTGTGAAAACTTAGGATATGGACTTGGGCTTGGGTGAAAGTGCGATTAAATTATTAACTAATAATAATAAAAATCATCATGGACTTGAACTGCATGCATCCCGGAAATTTCGTCTGAGCACACTCATGCTAAATCATTCCTTGGGTTGAAGAAGCTAGACTCAGAAGGTAAGAGGAAAGGTAACGAATGAAAACCCAGCAGAGATGATCGAGCGAAGATCGTCATACAATCAGTAGCATTAAATTAGGGCGGCCATGCCGTTTGACGAGAGGCGTCGAAAACCACCATCACAGAGTCTGAACTCATCATTAGGATAATATCCACAATTTCCTTAGAATCTTTGGAGCAGGCATAGTGGGTTGCACCTTTGTATTCTTTCTGGACTCTTCAGAAGGCAAGTGGAGCTCAAAGTGCCTTAGTGGGTAAGCAGATCTCTTTACATTGAAACGTGAAACAATATCAGCATCATTGTACAGATTAAGAAGATATCGAACAGATCAGGTTTCAGAATAATTGATAAGACCATGACTCTTGCATATCTTTTTTGAGAAAGCGTTTTGGAGTTCTTTCCAGGGAATAGAATGCCAGACATGTTTATATTCACCAACATTCAAATTCCTTATATCTGATGCATTAAACCAGACAGTTTATCTGCCTCTTGATTCTTAAGAAATCTTTAGCCTAATCTTAACATGTAATCATAGATGTGTTTTGCAGGGTTTTCTGCGGTTTAGACACATGCATGCTGAGGTGGTAAAAGGAGCAAAGATCAATGAGTGTGTGAAGGGTGGTAGCCATTAACCAATTTGAAAAGGACTTTTACCGAGTTGAACGTTTAACAAATTGTATATGAAGCTGGCAGTTGACAAATTAAATCCAAACACCTTGTTTATGACCAAACACCTAAGCTATCACCAAAACTCTAGTTCTGTTATAGTTTGACCATGTTTTGAGGATGAAAGAAGTAGATGGGCACAAGAACTCAGACATATTTGAAGAATTTCACATCCTTATCGGATATAAGCTGGTGGAAGGCAAACCATCACGATTAACTCTTCTATACAAAAATGATTTAGCAACATGCTTAGTATCATTGGTTTTATTTATATGGAATAAAATGGTATGCGCCAAACTTGTCAACAACATCAAAATAGAATCTGTGTCCCTCTAAGGCTATACTAACAAATCCCTCTCTCTGAAAAGTCCTGCCTTGCCTATTCAAAACTACTTTAAGTTCATCCTATAATGTGTAGAGTTAGACGGAGTTGAGAGCTGGGGACTAAATCATACGCTGGATGTCTCTGCAGGTGGTGATTCACTGAAGTGCTCATCGGGCACCATATCAACAAAATCATCTAGCAAATTCTTCACTTCGGAGGAACAACAATAATCAGAAGGAGTAGATGGAACTCTTGCTTACCTCAATCTTTAACACATACTAGATATAGTTACTATCTCAAACTTGCATTTAAGGTAAATTCCGTTCAGAAGTTTAGAATGTGCACTGCCAGTCTGACCTTTAGGCTTCAGATTCTGAAATAATGTTCTTACCCTTGTACTTAAAGGAATAAATGTTGCATTGCAAAATTGGTATGATTTAAGATCGTAAAGCGAGGGTGACCTAAAGAACATGGGCATCATCCATGGATAGCATCACAATGGATTTCATCCTTATAATCCCCATTTGAATAGAGATAAGGCACCTTTGAGCGACATACAAAGTATTACATTCACCATGCTACTACAAGGATTGGATGTTGGTTTTCTACTTTCGGGTTTAACAATTTAGATCCTTAAAATCACATTCATTGAACTACATCAATCACTATATCTTCTCCACTCTGTATAAATGTAACAGAAAAATATAAGTGTGTTTCCAGTTATCATTATCTGATTGTGGATATTTTACATTAACCACTAACACATATCATCATCACAATCCTTCTATGAAGACCATCTTTATGTCGGAATAATCTAAGGATCAACAATTTGGTCTTCCTGTCCTCCCGAACTTCAACGGTTCAACATCTAATGCCAATGCATGGTATGGGGATAGACAGCAAATATGACCCATGATGACACTACCTGTGTGTGCAGAGGAGAGGGTCTATCGACTTCGACTTCTAAGTCTTTATATGCATCCCTCTACAAGGCGTAGAGTACGAAATTTAATCATCCTTTGAATTTCGAACCTAAGACCATTAACAAAACGAGTGTAGACATCAAATTGATCCTCAGCATGGAACTCACTACACCTAAGCCTAGCTTCCTCAAATTTAGCAGAATATTAGCTACACTAAGAGTCATTTGTTTTAGATTAATCATGTTGGAGAACAATTGACTCTTATATGATGGAGGAATGTATTTTTCTTACAACTTTGCTTTCATAATAGCCCATTGGGTGAGGGGTGGTTCACCCAGACGAATCATGTCTTGCGATACATTTTGCCGGTACATCTTAGTTGAATTGGTTAATTTCATTTTTAGCAAACAGAATCCGTTCATTATCAATCATTTCATACCAATAAAAAAATTCCTCAATAACAACTAACTAATCAGAGAAAGCAATTAGGATCCATTCTACCATCAAATTCGTGAGCACCAACTTGGACTTTTTTGTGATGTCCTTTACGTTGTCTAACTCCGTTTACTATGATTCTAATAATTACCATCAACCCTAGGTCGGGTATCACTGAGCGACATCTTCTCACTTGATTTGGTAGGTAATTTCGCTCGTGGTTGGTGTGTAATCTAATGGGAAGTTGACATTAGTAGGTTGGAAACCATGACCTAGGTTGAATCAAGGTCTCTAGGTGTGTGTAACCTCGTGAGGTTGAGCAATTGAATTACTACCCAAAGTTCATTCTACCGTATTGAAACATAAACTATTTGTGAATTCATCGACGATGTGAACCTCTGTGGAGGACTCAACCCCGTGTGTGGTGACCCAATGTGTTTTCTAATAGTTTCCTCAACATATTCACCTATCTCATGTTTACCCAAATGTTTTAAAAGCAAATCCATTTTTCGATTCATTGCATGAGTTTGTTGTTCGAGGGCAGATTGACATTGAGTCAAATGACCGCACATTGAATTTAAATTACTTCACTACAAAAAAACCTTCATTTAGAGACGGACAATTCGGTCTCTAATCCGTCTAGAAACAGAATTACAGACGGATTAGAGACGGAATTTTCGCCTTAAAACGCCGGTATGTACTTCTCGACCGCCCTAAATTAATAATTCCCATACACCCCGTTTTCGACAGAGACGGAATTTCTGGCCTCACCGTTTCTATTCAAAGATCTGATTGATTCCGTCTTCAATCGAGACCAAACTGGCCTCAAATTCGCCTCTAAACAAAGATGGATGGATTCCGTTTTTGATTAGAGACTAATCAACTGTTTCGATTAAAGACTGATCTTTGGCCTCAGCTCCTGCTCATCGTAGACGGAATTGACTGCTCTTTCGATAAAGACCGACTACCAAATTCGCCTCTCATCAGAGACGAATCAATCTTCGTCTCGATCGTAGATGGAATTTGAGACCTAAAATCAGGCCTTTAATCGCTGAAAATTCGCCTTTGAATTGGATGTATTTATATTTGTAGTTTTATTTAGTTTCATTTGTTGTCTCGGGGTAGGTTTCTTATTTTGGATCTTCATTTTTGGTTGATCGCGGTTTCGGGTAGTCGTTCACTTCATTAGTAGAATAATAGAATTCCATTGTCTTTAATTGTGTAATTGTTGTCGCCATTTGTTACGGGTAGATGAATCTCACTTGGATTAGCAGATACACACATGCCAAATACCATGTTTCAGAGTCAATGATGATTTGCCCGAAAAGAAGAGGTTTCATTGGCTTCTTCATATTCCAATAGGTTGAAGGAAACTTTATAACATTATATGTCATGTATGAAGGGTAGCGGGAGGGTGTCACCGTTTTAGCAGAGATGCAGACAAAGATCAAAGATGGCGAACTGAGCTTAGTAAAGACAATATAATTTATTTTACTGATAATGACATCATGATCGAACTGCAACATGGTGACATGCTGGAATATATGTTCAAAAAATGTTCCGGGTTGTCACGCCATGGAATCAATTTTGTTAAGAATAACTAAATTTGTTCAAGATCTTATCTGGCAGATCATTCATACCTACTTGAGTTTCTTTCCCTTTCCTAGGGGCTTCGTGATTCCCGCATTGTTATTCTTTTTCTTGTCTCTTCCACTAAGAGAATGTCAAAGAATGAGAGCATGACCGCCGCTCTGCTATACCTTCCCCTATGAACGTAAATGTAGAAACCCGCTTAATTTAAGAACTATCATGTCTATTCATATCTATCATATCCATGCTTTAAGGAATTAATTGCTCGTGTAAATTAGAAATATCATCCGGTCTAATTCCTTTGTGGGCAGCCTTAGTGGTCATCCTCCATGTGCATTACATCTACTAAAAAGGGTTCCTCTCAGCTCTAGTTTCACATGTAGAACCCGCATTTATAATTAATTCACATGTCACATTCCACTTTTTCAATACAAAAGCCAAAAAACAAAGGCCTAAGGTGAGGCATTTACTGACCCAAATCACCTTGAGCCCGTGGCCTCTGAGGGCTCATAAGAGTACACCAACCCACCCCAAGGGGATTGCCCGACAGGATTTCATGATGAGGCCATGCCATGCCTGGTGACGAAGCCAAGGTTTCCATCTGTACCATTGGAACAAGAAGCAAAGAGTGTTAAGCAGAGTGCAAAGAGGGTGGGATTGTCACAACATTCAATGACAATCCGGTGGTGGTCACCTTCTGATAGAATTGCTATCCCACAACCAGGCCGTTGAGAAGTCGCATCCCCTTCACTCATTCTGCCGCAGACTTTCGAAGGCATAAATTCTGGCATGGTGCGGACGCAAATTTTCCTACAAACTCCCCGAACACATTGATGAGCATTAGGAAACACGTCAAACCGTAGAATCAAATCCCATGGTGCTAGTCGTTCAAATAAAAACAATGAATATTAAAAACATAAAAGCAAGATATAGCAAGAAAAAATGGACTTATCATAGTCCCCACTAGATTGTTGTGGGAGGATCCATAGAGGTAGATATTTTTCTTATTTTTAATGCAGGAACCAAATGATGATCTAATATGTTCAAAATGTACTACCATAATGTCAGAAGGGTATTCGCCTATCAGTGCATGCATACACAAACATCGAATCCTTACCTGTGTGGATCATCCTCAACAAGAAGCACATCATTCTCGTAGTCCACATACACCGCTTCCACCCTTAGCCTTTCGTCAGCCAGCGCACCTCAAGTCCAAACATGCATTCAATTGCCGAAATTAATTAGCAATTCTTAAACTCAGAACATCACTGATCCACAAATCGATCCCCATTTTTTTGAACCTGTTGTTCTAAAAATGCCATCAAGCTTCGAACTCCCTCGCTTGCTAACTAAGAAATCCACCTAAGCGTAATGTCCTATTGAATGATGCAAACAGAAACATTTTTAATCAAGAACACTTTGTCGACACAAACATGATAAAGTCAATGGATAAAGAAATGGAGTTTTCAAGTGAAATTATATGCAACAATGTGTTAAACTAAACTGGCACACACGTATCAAGAGACATTTAAGAGTGTCGTTGTTTTGTCCCAATAGACCTTATGTGGTGATGTCTTTTTTCTCCTTCCTCTTCGGTTTTTTTTTTACTTTTTTCTTTTGGTTGGAATATAGTTTTGCCCTCCGGGAGGTCAATTTGTGCAGATCTGGAACACTTAAAAGGTGAAATCCAGACATCGAGACACTTCCCTTAAATTGATTCAAATTTTACCGCGCATACATGCCCTTGTCTGGCACAGATCGATCAACAACCCGAGTAAAAAAATACAGTGGTCTGACCAGGCCAAGGTACGGGGCTCAAAGCTACTTCAAGCCTATAAAATAAAAATGTAAAAAAAGTGCAAAAACAAAACAAACACATGGTCTGCAGAGGAGAAAGGAGAGAGCGATCCCTCTCTTCCAAAGAATGAAGGACTGTCAGGCCTCTTACCAGCCTGACCCGCAGTCAGCACAAGGCCCTGGTCCCGAGAGTTTCCAGCCAAGGCCGCCTTCGACCGACTACCATCTTTAGATTACTTTATTCAATTAGTTGGAAAGAGTAAAAAAATGTGTGGGTGGGCTGTGTGTGGAATAAATCTTAATATGGTAACTTTATCCTAATTTTTATTTTCTTTTCCTTGAAATGGCTCGACTTCATTTAATTTCATACCTTCGTGATAAGTTCGCATTTCGCGGTGGAGCCACTTGTTGCCAAGAGCTATTTCAAAGACTTGTCAAAACTACATTGCTTGAGGAAGTGCCACCGATTAGTTAATGGGGCAATGATATTAAATACTGGCGCGGAAAGTAAATAATATGGTAGAAAACAATGATAAATCAATGTTAAGGTATCATGGAATAAGTAAATTTGCCCATGGGAGTTTATAGTTGAGAATTAGAGTAATCTTGAGCTGCTTGGGATCTTAGAAGCTAACCGATTTGAACTTAGACTCTGCATCAAGTTTTTCATTAACTGGAACACGATCAGGATGGCACTCCCATGCCTTCCTTGTAAGTCGCTTTGTCCTACACACAATCATCACCAGATTCTATATTACATACAATAAACTACCTTATTATGTTAAGAAAGTAAAGTCACTACAACATAAAAATAGGGAATTTATGAGATCAAATGCAGAGAACGTTTTTGTGAGAAAGAAGAAAGAAGGAAAATGAATCACATGTAAATAACAAGTATCGTGATCTTTATAATGGTAAGAAGACAAGAGTTAAGAATAAGGTTCTTTTGGTAGTTCTAAGGTTCTTGTGATACCACCAGCTTAAGAGTGCTCTCAAGAGGATACAAAGAATTTAATAGTTGTCGATGCATGGGAGCAAGGGAGAAAACAACTTGTCATATCTCTTATTTACTTACATGCCAAAACCCATGTGCTTTAATCTCAGGTCGATTTATTTGGCCATCAAGTGACATCTTTTCATGTAAAGGCCCTTTTTTTATTCTTTTATTCTTTTGGCCTTACATTTTTTTCTTTTGTTTTTCCCCAGATATGCCGTGTATCGGGGTTGTTCCACCATTTTTTGCTAGGCTCCATCAATATTATATTTTATTCGCCTATCATAAAATTTTGGATCGTTTCACTTCAATATCCGTAGTATGATAATGCCTCAAGGTATTTAGAACTTGATGCTCTAGTCTAAATTGAAAATCCAAAATAAATGAATTAACCTTAACAATGAAACATCTAATCGCAAATTGATAAATCAACATACACCACATAAAAATCAACCAAGAAACGACCAGAAACTTAATTTCTCCTTAGAGCACTTAGCATTTTTTCAAACAACCAAGCCACAAGGTTAAATCTGAATTTTAGTTTTCGATTCTTAAACTGATAAATCTGAATTTTTTATCGTATTTTTCCTATGGAACAATTTCAATACCAACACTCAAATATTACCAACATAACTAAATTAGATATCATTCTTCCTATGATCTAGCAACGTACAAGTTCAGCCATCAGACAAGCACATGGCTTGAAATCTGAAATACTTCATCATGGAACACAACAAAGCAAGTAATCATTTTAAAATATATACGCAATTAAAGTCATAAAGAAGAACTCGCAAATAAAGATAATGTGCCAAGTCTCCTATATGACAATAAGGGATCGTGTTCAACCTACGATTCACGACCAAGCCGAAGCAAACCGCTGTCGGGCGTGTCTTGCTCTGGAATAGTCCAGAATTAGATACAAGATATTGGTAAACTCGATCGTGAATCGGCCTGTAAACTCAAAAGTTTCGTCGAGATTCCGAGTTAACTCCTGGCCAATCTCATCTTTCTTAGAGAATGAAAAAACACTTCGATTTCATATATTCTCAACTGCTTCTACCCATTACAACAAAAAAACATCGGTTCTATAAGAGAAATCTGTGAGATTCCTCTTAAAATAACTAAAAATCAAAACTTTTTCACTTCCTTACCAAGATGAACCAGATTTCTAATTCTAGCAGATGTCGAGACTCGAGATGGTGTCTCGTGAGTGGTACCCCATTACGGGGTTTGTCGCGGGAGCGTTGGAGGTCCAGCAGAAGTGGGGTTCAAAACTCGGCCGGTATCGGTGGCCGAGTCATATCCATCTCGAGACTGACCGCACCGAATCTGATACCATATATGATACTATTGTAGACTCAGAAAGAATCAGAAAACCTGGCTGGTCAGGACCGAAATCCCTAGTCAATTCTGGCCGGATCGTTAGCTGGGCGAAGAAAATAGCACGATTCTACCGGTTCTTAATCGCTGATTAATTCACCTAATACAAAATTATTTTTTTTTTTTGAGAAATTCGAGATTGAAGAATCAAATATCAAACAATTTATCACCCAGGCTCACTGACACAGAAAATAACTACTGTGCTTACCATCACAAAAAAAAAGAGATATTTGAGAACGATGGTATTATTCTAATGTTTTCTACCATTCAACAAAAACAAACCAAGTGAGAAATCTGAGATTCCTCTTCAAGAGAATCAAAGATCTGATCAACACTTTTCCTCGTGCTAACCCTAAGCAGTGTCGTGATGGTGATCTGGAAACGCCGAAGAACTCTTATTCCACAATGGAGTCTCGAGTGGTGTGGCGGTGATAATAAGTCTGGTTATGGTGCCCCACTGGACGACGGTGAAGACGATGGACAAAAATGCAGATCGAAGAGGAAGAAATGCTGGACTAAGGGAAGAGAGACCATAAAAAATGACTATTTAACTCCTCAAATTATTCAATAACCTCGGGGGAGATAACCTCGAATATGAATTATATTTAACATATTTAACATATGATATTAATTACAATACGCTAAATAAACTAAGTATTTAATTAAGATATTAATATAATTATATTTAATACGATATTAATATAAATTTATATATTTCAACACATGATATTAAAAGTATTATTTAACTTATAGATACTTTTAATCTTTATCCCCACTTTAATATCAAAATCAATTAATTAATAAATAAATAATGTAATTTAATTATATTTTTAATTACAAATTTTAAAAAATTTATTTTAATAAGAAAACGTCATTTAAATTACTTAAAACCATAATCTCGGGATAAATATCAAATAATTTTAAATCATTATTCAACTGAATATAAAATAATCCTCTTAATATCAAAATATTATTTCTAATAGAAATGCTAAAAATATTTTATACTTTTACACTTATTATATTGATATTCTAATAGTTTTGAAGTTTTTATATATATATTTTTTTTAGATAACATTAATTAATTTTTACCACATATATATTTACAATAATAATATTATAATTTTATAATTCCTTTGATGAATAATTTCATAATTACTTAAATAATAATATCAAACATAAAAGATTTATTTTATTATTAATTCTTGATTTACTGAATTAAACATTGTTTCTATTAAATAATATAATATTTTATACTTATATAATATTTGTATATTTTTTTTTTAATTTTTTCACCTTTGAGTTGTGTATCGATCGATACTAAGCTCATACATCGCCAGATGAACCAACAAGTCGCGTTTTCTTTGTTCGCTTCCGAATCATACCGATTTGAACAATGTTCAAGATACAGAGAGTTGTCGCCGTTTAGATGGAGATCGAGAATCGCTTCTGCCAGACGTTGAAGGATATCGATCACCGGGCGTAGGGAAAAGGTAGGTTATACGTCGCCTACTATGTGGGTCTATCACGCAGAGGGAAAAGAGACGGGAGAAAAGAATATGCGATCGGTGAGGCACTGATCGCAGGTAAAACAAGAGAAGAAGAGACTCAGGGTTAAACCAAAATAATATCTTCCTTATTTTTCTTCACTTGTATTTATGGAAATAAATATAAATATATATATATATATATATATATATATATATATATATATATATATATATATATATATATATATATATATTTATATATATGATAAAAATTAATGCTTACTTAACATGATTTAGATTTAAAAGTAGATTACTAGTATTTAATAAATATAAATTAATTGTTTTACTTTGTTATGTTATTTTTTAAATTACATGCTATTATTTATTAAAATAAAAATGTATTTATATTTTAAAATAAGATTTCATGTTATTACTATAAGTAAAATTGTAAATATTAAATAATCAAATATAAATAACAAATTTATTTCACATTAAATCTATCTCAATACATCTTTTAATTTATTTCATTAAATTTTTAGCTTCCTTAATTTTTAGCATGAAATGATAAATAATTTATTTTATTAAATTTTAGCTTCCTTAATTATATATATATATATATATATATATATATATATATATCTAATAATTTATAATAATTTTAAATATTTTAATCGTCTTATTTTGCGTATCAGCGAATGCGCGACCGATACTTGACCGTCTCGTCTGGGGCCAGGTCAGAGTTGATGGCCAGTCTGTGACTTTGAACCATGGGCGGAGGAGGAGTTAGGAGAAGTTGTTGGGGTAGATTAGGGTTGTTAGGGAGGCCGTTAGGGTCTACCACTACCGAGATGGAAATGTCCTCGGCACGTTCGTAAGAGGAGTCGCCAGTCATCGGACCGGTTAGCGAGTTTCGAGCGGGTTAGGGTTTCTTGGGAGATACGCATGAGTCGAGGATGTGAGAATGGAGAAGATGAAGGAAGAATGACACCAAAACGAGGATAGAGAAGTTGTGGAAAATTATTACATAAAAATTAGAAATATTTAATAAATGGGAAGGTGGGTTTGTGTCTATTTAATTAATAAATTTAATATTTAATATAATATTAATGTTTTTATAATGGAATACGATATTAAAAATTTATTTAATTATGTCATTTTAATAAAAAAATTTGGACCGAAAGGTATAATAATAAATTATTGACTAAATTAATTTAAAGATGAATTTAAAGATAAAAGATACAAGTACTTTTAAATTAACATCTAATTTTTGTAATACAATATATTATAATTTATAATTTTTAGTGAATGTTTTGTATTTATTAAATAGTATTAAATCTAAATAAATTTTATTTTATTTATTTTAATTTATTTAATTACATGTATTCTCTAATAATTTATAATCTTATAATCTCTCTATTTATTTAAATTTGCGTATCGATCGATACAAAGCAATACATCGAGACCGATACGTCTGGGACCTAATTGATAAAGTCAAAGCAGTGTCGTTTTGGTCCCAGACAAGTCAAAACAACGTCGTTCTGATCAATGTTTTGAATTAAAAAAGTCGATGGTAAAACGGCGTCGTTTGGCCACTAAACGCTAAAACGACGTCATTTTGACGTTTAATTGAATACTATATATTTTCCATGTTCAAGCCTTCCAGCCCCATTTTTAAATATATAAAATATTTTATTAAATATTTAGTTTGCCATTATATAAATATTTCTAATGATTTATATAAAAATTTTAATAATTTTAGGTATTTTAATCACCTTATTTTGCGTATCGGCCCGTCTGTGACGATACCGACCGTCACGTCTCGGGACCGTCAGTCGGTGACCGATCTGCGACTTTGAACCATACGAGGATTAGTGCGAGGAGTGGCTGATTCGAGTCTTATTTACTCTTCATATAAATTATATATTATTTTAAATAATTAAAAATATTAAATAATATAATTTTATTTATTTATTTTTATATAGTTCTTTTAAACTTTTATGAAAGATGTATAATATTTGAATTATTGAAAATGAAAATAAAATTATATATTTATATTTGTATTTTGCATTTATACTTATTTTGAAATAGGATAATAGTAAATGAAGCTAAAATTATTTTATTCTTTAACACTTAAAATACATTTTTGGCACCATACTTAGTTTAGATTTAATAATAATCCATTTTTAAATAGTTTTTCCTGTAAAGATTGTTATGTTGTGACATGATTCTGTAACATTTGTATTGTATGTAAGTGAAAATAAACGATTCTTGAAGCATCATGATGAAAGTGACATAGAGATTAGTGTCTTCCATTAATAAGAATCACAAGGCAGGGACACTTGTAAGGGACACTTTATTTTAAATTAATAAAAGATTGGGCCGGCTCATATTTTATATATCAATAATCACACTAATATTTATTAATTAGAATTTTATTATAATTATAATGTTTAATAATATTAATATTGGAGACTAGTCCTAATAAGTATAGTTGGAAGTTTACCATGTACATGTGGAGATGACTATGAGAGTTGGTTCGAGATTAATTTTCTTGATTCATTTTACATTTTCTATTTAATTTTTTTAATTATTTTTCTTTATGGAGGATTGACAAATGCGAATTGTCACTAGTATGTGGCACCATACTATATTGATCTTTCTATCTCTTTACATCCGCCAACATCGACCATGTATATTAAAATAATAATAATATATTATCTTGATGGAAATTGAGAATTATGAAACATCTAATTTATTACATAGGCTTCGTATTTGAAGTAACTTCTACATGGCCGCACTAAAGATTTATGGGAAATTATGCTTAAGGATAGTACGTCTTATCTTTATTTATTTAATAAAGATCCATTAAACTATTAAAATTAAACATAATATTATATAACTTAATAAAACAAAAATATATTTAACAAATTTATTTTTATGACAAAACCTACCCAGCTATTCCCAACACCAGGCACCCTCCCCACCCACTCAATGTCATCCAACATATCTAATAGTCTATCTTTTTTTAAATTGCACAAATTTTATGATTTTAATTTCTTATTTTAATTCATTTGATAATATAAAATATTATTTTCACTTATTTGAAAAATCTACTAATAATTTTTTAATTTTATTTACTCATTATTTTATTATTTTATTAAAATTTTATTTTGTATAATATATATATATATATATATATATATATATATATATATATATATATATATATATATATATAAATTCATAATACTTTTATTTATGATTTTGTTTTATTTTATTTTTTTATACTTTTATATTTTAAAATTTAATAAACTTGAAAATATAAAAAATAGAAATAAAATATTATCAAAGATTACATTATTCTATACATAAAGGTAAAAACGGTAATTTAAAAATTAGTGATAATCGTTTTAAAATTTAATTTGAATATTTTTTTAACTACCTCAATTTTATTTCTAATTAAATGATTAGCTAATTGTCATTTAACTACCAATTTCATATTTCTACTTATGTTTCATATATCCCCTTTCTTGAAAGGTTCTTTTTTGTCTTTTTTTGAAAAAAAGATAAAGTTCTGTCAGTATATTAATTAGATTTTCTATTTTAAAAATAATTATTCCGTTATTTTATTCATTTATTTTCTCCCAAACATTTTTTGAAAAATAATATATATATATATATATATATATATATATATATATATATATATATATATATATATATATATATATATATATAAAGATTGATGGACAAATTTGACATTTGTTAAAAAAATAGAAAAGAAATTTTAAATTAATCATATTCAGCAATAATAGACAAAATCAAAGTATTGGTTTTTAATTAAGAAAGCTTAATTAATTCATTTTAAAACACAAATGATTAATTTATAATTTATTTGTGCATATGTGCTCGAGTTGTTTTTCCCTTGGATATGATGTGGAAAATTTTGGACCATTTTCTAATTTGTGTTATTATAGAGATTTATATGTTTTCAATTGAAGTAACTAGTATGTTGTGATTCTAGACTTTCTATTTATAAACAAATTATTTGATTTCACTCATTTTGTGTTTTCATTACTTATAAAAAAATCAATAAAAAATTCAAAAGATATTATGGGATAGAAAGTAGATAGACAAATATGATATTTTCTAAAATAAAACAAATATTAGGGATAAAACTGATTGTTTGAGGACAAAGATTGATTTTTGTCTGTACTTTTTTTTTTTCAAAGGTCAATAATTAGAAATGGAATTCAGAGACGGATTATTCGGTTCTCTGTTTCCCAGATCTCTAATGGGAATGAAATGATTTCAGTCCCAAATTTGAGGCCGAGAATTATTAGTCTCTGTTAGAAGACGATAGAGAACAGAATATTCAGATCTCTGTCGAAGGCAGGAAAAATCCGTCTTTGATTAGAGACGAGAAGAAGTTAGGTCTCTATTTCCGTCTTTGATTAGAGGAGACGGAAGTTCGAGTCTCTATTTGATATCTAAGTAAAGACAGGAGTGATTAAGTCTAGGGTGGGCGAAATTATTAAGATCTCTATTTAGAGCAGAAATAGAGACAATTTCCGTCTCTAATCAAAGACGGATTTTCCTCCTCGATTAGAGACGGAAATTATTAGGTCTCTATTTAGTCTCTAAATAGAGGCAGAATGTTAAGTCAAATTTCAGGCGAGCTCGTCAGTCTCTATTTGAGACGAGGAAATAGAGCCAGAACTGAGTCTCTGTCAAAGGCGGTTTTTAAGTCTCGATTGGGAGGCTATTGAGAAGTATTGATCTCATTCCGTCTCTAAATAGAAGTAGGAGATGATTTCGTCTGGGATTAAGATCTCACGTTAAGGACGGGAAATTGTCAGGTCTCACATTTCGAGTCTCTAAATAGAGGGCGGGTCATTCAATCTGGTCAGTCTCAAATGCGAGACGGGAAATCATTCAGATCTCTGTTGGGACGGAGATTCGTCTCTAATTATTTTGTATGCAATAAGTCTCTATTTGAGACGGATAAGTGTCAGTGAAACAAGATGAGTGTCGTCTGCAATTTAAAGTCTCTAATTGATTTTTGTAGTGTAAACTACCCAGGTAATGGCGAGATCAAATTTATTGCTTTATTTGCATCATGATGACGGGTAATACAAACTATACTATCATTTAGATCTTGAGATAAAGTTTGTAGTCTTAAGTCAAAATTATTAAGTCTCTTAGTTGAATCTTTTGTGTTAGGTGAAGAAGAAGATTCAATAGTACCACTTTTGGTAGTTGACATGCTGAAATAGAATTTAAAATTTCACTTAGTAAGGAAATTTAAACTTTATGCTAATGTAACAAACATAAATCTAAAAAAATGTAAATGTGACTATATCCGCAGTTGCACGAGTCACGAAATAATAATTAAAAATGAAAATTATTATTTTTTTAATACTTTTTATGCTTTATCAAAGAAACTGGAACCTAAAATAATCAAACAAAATATACTTAAATATTACGAATATTAACTGAGTTTTCAAGTAAAAATGTACCACTGTTGAAGAACCTTTAAAACACCTACATTCTTAACATGGTTTGTAAGATACTAAATCAAAAAGTTTTGTGTAATGCTTGATGAAGATAGGCAATGGTGGGATGAGCAAATGCGAAAATAGCAGTAACAGATACTTGACCATGAGATATAAGCAACTACATCATCCAATTATGTAAATTGGAAAAAAAAAAGATTCAATTATTGCCTCTGTTGATAAAGAGGTGACACTGGCGATGGAATTCTATATGCCTCCCGAAGCGGGGCCGATGACAATGTGATTCTTATGGGTTTGTTGCCGGTTGTCAATGTTCCAAACCGCTAGCGAATTGATGCGTGGGTAGATAGGATCTTTCTTGGGCTTTTGCGAATTCAAGAACAAAGCGAAGAAGAAGAAAGGAAGAAAGGAAAATCTTTGCTAATCTTTTGGGATTTTGGTGTCCTTGGCCAGAGTAATCACACGGCTATGAATTTGCAGCGGAAAACATTAACGACAAGCGATTTTGTTGCGGACAATGAGAACTATTGCGGAATGAAAATGCCACAATTTCAGGAGAAATAACTTGATCTCGGATTGAAGTTATGTTATAATATCAAATTGATGTAGCTCGGCTACCAAAAATAATAAAATTGAAAGAAAACGAATAAAATAAACAGAACGAAATTCTCGAGTTTTCAATATCATATCAAGTCTACCTAAAAACAATAACATAAGGTGTTATTTATAGACACCAACAGAAAACCCTAATAGATATGGACTTGGGCTTGGGTTAAAAAGTGCGATTAAATAAATAACTAATAATAATAAAAATCATCATTGAATTTGGGTTTTTTGTCTTGTCTAAGCCTAAATATATGGACTTCTCCCTTGCCCATCGCATAGATCCTCGAAAGTGTTGTCAGCCGTATATGTCCATATTTTCACCAAAAAAGATAGATAGGCCACAGAGACCTCTTGTCGTACTACAACAGTGAAACATGTAGTCAAGATTTAAAGTCATCTCTCATGGTTCTCTCATGATGAGGTGAATCTTACAATGGTAGATAGTTCACATAGGCGTTTTCACTCTTTGGGGAACACAAGCTTCATATCTCGGTCAAATATTTTGAAAGAGGTTGTCTCTCCTGAAGCTATAGGCGTATGCCGATTCGACAGGGAGAAGACCATTTGGGAGGGCTGACCAGGGAGAGTCCTTAAAGGTGTGTCCTCTCAAAAGAGCTAGGAGACTATCATCATTTGGACAAAATGAGGGAGGACATTTTGAAGCTCCTCCCACCTTGGCCTTTACCATGCTCCGATAATCTTTCCACTATTATAAGAATCTGAGGCATGACGTGGTGTAACTTTTTTCTTATTATCCCCTTTTCATAAAAAAATTAGCCTTTTTAAAATAGGGTGATTTGATTAATAAATCTTTTGACAACATAATTTTGGAAATTTGACCGACCCTCAATCAATTTTTGACATGATTTTGACAAAAAATACTATTTTTGTTTTCTTGTAAAATAACTTTTTAAGAGACAATGTAAATACATGAAATGGAGAAAGACATTTTGATAAAAAATTGATCATTTAAAAAAAAATGAAAAATAAAAAAATATTAAATTCACAAATTTTAAGGTTATTTTGATGTCTTTTAATCAAATATTTCATTAAAATATCCTAAGACTCCATTTATTGAGAATGTGTTGTATCTCCATTTTCAAAAGAAAACACAGTTTGAGAGGACAATTTTAGTTCTTTTAATGTTTCCTTTAAAAGAAACAAATAATACTTCAAAAATTTACATAGAAAATAGTTTTTAAATAAAGCATTAAAATTGATCGTATAATACTAGAAGTATTTCACAAACGGTCAGTGATTTGAAAATATTTTTAATAGACTATAGCTAATTTATTTATTTATTTAAAAAATGGTATTAACAATAACAAAAACCCTTAATTGCCACTAATTTTGGGTTGAAAGATTATGATCCATGAATAATTAAAAGTTGTCATATACATTTATAAGGATGAAATTTATTTGTTTAAAAAAATAGTAGTGAAATTTATGATGAATTTAAAACATTATACATAGTTGGATCAATATTAATAAACGTAGCAATAATTTTACATATATATTTTTTCTTTTGGAGCTTAATAGCTAAATCCATACAATATATAAGTGAACTTTCATTCCAATCACAAGATATTCTCTCTCTCTCCTAAATCCACATGATACACTAGAATTTCATTTGATAGAGCATATGCTCTCTCAGGTTTTATTTTAGGTTTTGTGGAGGTGTGGAGCCTATTTTTGTTTAGGTGTGTTTAATAGCATTTGCACCCAGTGGTGGACCTGATCTAAAAAAAGTATTATTTAGGCTTGAGCCCAAGCCTATGATTAAAAATCCTAGTTATATAGGCCTAAATCCATTTGATTAAGCCCATAGAAAAGTCCATGAGTATTTCTTAAAATTTTAAAATTTTCTAAAGTCAAATGAGACTTTGTTTCAAATATCAGAAGTGGCAAAAGAATGTGGACAGTTATTTGAGGTAGGGAAAATTACTTGAGGAACAAGCCACCCTAACGGAGACGTGGGCAATTACTTAAGGAACAAGCCTCCCTAATGGAGACATGGGTAGTTACTTGAGTAGGTGGGAGAGTGGAGAAATGGGACTTTGACTGTTATTCAAAGACTCCTATAAAAGGAGGAGAGCTCTCATAGAGGAAGAAAAATCAACAATCAATCAACAAATCAATCATCAATCAATCAACTCAACAGACAACAATAGCAATATACTTAATCAATATACTTAAACAACAATAGCAATATACTTTATTTCCAAGTTCAATTAGCTTTCATTAATTTCAGTACTATATTTCCAAGTTCTAGTCAAGTTTCTTTCAATTCTTTAGCACTGTTTGTTTCATTCTTTCCTAGTGCAATTTAGCATTTCCTTTAGCTTTTATTCCAGCAATCTTTACATTTTTTACAACATTATCTACTTAGATTTTGGGGAATTGTCAAGGGAATCAAGGAAGTCACTTTGTTTTATTAAGAATTTTGATTTTTTAGGCTCAGTCTCAATTTGGAAGCACTTTAATTTCTTGGCACGCCCTCAATCGCATGCATTTATTTTGTATGTTTGTGTGAAAATCACAAATCACCGTGAACATATTTTTGCATGCTCGATGAGACTCCGCTTCGTGGAAGATGCCACCAAAGTCGTGAAGTAAAATCGCTTTTTAGTCAGACTCAAGATTTGATTTTTGCGTATAAATACTGTGAGGGGACTAGTTTCAATATGGTAGAATAATTGAGAAAAAATGCAGCAAGTTTTCTCCAGGAGGAACATTCATTAGACAACTCAATTGGGCAAGAAGCAGGCATAAGTAATGTAGATGTACCTATTCATTTCCTTAACACTATAGAAAATTTTCAAGATTTCGTTGAGGAAATCAAGAACTAGAACCCAAGAATCACACAATTTATGGAAAAAGGAATGGTTAAGCAAGCCAAGATGATGCTTGATCAAACTAAGGCCTTATAGGAGTTGCAAGCTAAGGGCATGCAAAAGCAAAGTAAGATCACGATGAAGGACTGGCGCAACAATCTTAGTCCCAAATGTAGATCCTCGAGGCAATCTTAGGAACTATGGGAGGAAAAAGACAACAGAGAACTAGACCTACAAGGTAACAATTTGATGAGCTCGGGGGGCAACACCCCTGGAATTGTCATGATGTAGGTGAATCTCACCGCTCACCTACACAGGTTGAAAATCGCTATCTCCCTCCCCATAGGAGAGAGGATGGAACTTCGATGAATGTCAATAATGAATGTTCTAATCTTTTTAGAACAATGGCTCCTCAAAGGTTATTTGCTAACACCAACCCAACTACACAACCTAGAGCTTACAATGAACTACTTCCTTTTGCTGGAGGTGCGGGGGGCACTATTCAACCACCCTTAAGGGTGGTCCTAATAGAGGGTAGCAAATTTCCCAACCTTTTATGTATCCATCTCCACCACCTAACTTGGAGGGAATAAGGGAGGTGGTACAAGAACTACATGGGCTAAGCCTTAGACAAATTAGCCGCCCATAATTCTACAAGCCATATGTAGAGGCAATAGACAAAGAGAATCCTTACCTAAGGGAGTATAGAATTCCCAAATTCTCTTTATTCTTCGGAGAAAATGGACAATCCACCTTGGAGCATGTGCCTAGGTTCACAGTATAGTGTGGGGAGTTAGCCAACAATGAGAATTTCCCCTACTTCAAACTCAGGTTATTTCTTAACTCATTAATAGGAGCTTTTTTTACTTCGTATGCAACATTGGTACAAATATATTATGAGTCGGGTATGAATGAAAAGACAATTTCACACAATTCTTCATAGTTGAACTTGAGACGGTAAGGCAGAACTATCGGCGGTAATCTCAAAAGAGGTGGAGAACTAATATTAGATTCATTCATTGCTCGTTTCACAGGAATGAGGAATAGATGCAAAATTCATCTCTTATAAACAGAGTACGTGAAGATGGCCTGTATGACTCGATATCGGGTCAGAGGGGAAGAAATTTCAAGGTACGGAGCTGTAGATTTCTATGAGTTTGCCGCTAAGATAATGTAATATGAAGAATTACTAAGGGAAGAAAATCAATAGAGAAAGACCTTCTTCATGGAATCCATCACGCTGAATTCTAAAGAAATAGCAATAGCAGATCTCCTAAGCACAAGTTCATTCATTTTCCCTCTACTGATGAAGAAAGCACTTGACTTATGGAAGAAGTCGCAAACCTCTGATACATAAGTCCAATATACATTTGATGTGGCTAAGATTGAGGAAATCTTTGATTTCTTGTTGAATGAGAAATTCATCACATTTCCCCAAGATCACCAACTCCCCATCAAAGATGAGCTTAGGGGAAAAGTGTATTGTAAGTATGACAACTCCCTAGAATCATAACACCAATTCTTGTTGGAGTTTCAAGAATATTATCCAAGACAGGATTAATAAGGAAATACTAAAGTTCTTTGAGAAAAAGGAGGCCATGGTGATTGATGAGGATCCTTTTCCACCAGTAGCTTCAATCAACATAGTTATTATTGATTTAAGGGAAATGCTAAATGCAAAGAAGGATGAGAGATTTTCTCTAAGTGCCAGATAAGGTGCTGTATGGATTCTGAGTAATATTCGTTTATATATGGATGAATTGCGTGAAGAAGAAGATGTTCATAAATAGAGAAAGGAGCGAGGAAGGTATCCATACCATTCAAAACAGGAAATCAAGAAGGAGCAATTCTCCAAGGGAAATGATGTTTCTCCAAGGAAAAAAAGCAAATGAATAATCCTTTAAGGAGGAAAATGCCTCCAAAGTTTGTAGTCCCTCATCTTGTCTAACCTGGACAAGTATGGCATGTGGTGAAACACATAGAATTTTCTCAAATGCTTGCTAGAACTTAAAAATGAAGGATGTAGAGACAAAGAGCTATGGAGAAAAAGGGCAACTACTTGAAACATGTCATAGGGAAAGCAAAAAGAAAGAACTGGAAGAAGAGGTGGTGCCTACTCTAAAGAAAACCAAATTTGGAAGAAAAGCCATAGAGGATGATGAGTCTAGTTGCGGATCTACAGAAGAAATGGCTAAAAAAATGGATTTGGGAACTATTCTGATAGGTACTATCCCTATTTCTTTGAAATGTTCTACCATTTCTCTAACTTTGCTAGATTTCCTCAAGTCAAAAGAGATGGAGAAAAGCCTAGTAGAAGTAGAGAAAGAGCATTTTCTAGTAGATGAAAAACATAGTAAAAGGGTAATCACGATTGACTCTTATAGAGGAAACAAGACTCAGAAGGAGATACTTGAAAAACCAAGGAAATGACAAAGCACATAAGGCCTCTTTATGTGAGAGCACACTTTAATGGAAAACCAGTGTCTAAGGTGTTGGTGAATAATGGATCAACAGTTAATGTGATGCTATTAAGGATGTTGAGAGCATTAGGAAGGAACATTGATAACCTGATTGAAACAAAAGTATCTCCTCGTTTAACTTCATTGAGGAAATCTCTAAGACCTGCAATTCCTATTGACATCACTGACCTCCTTATCGCCTTTCTTGTGATTAATTCTACTATTAATTACAATGTTTTCTAGGAAGAGAGACTAGATTCACGCCAATTAGTGTGTAATCCTCCTTCTTTCACCAATTTTTTCTTTTTTTTAGTACAGATAAGTGGTAAGTAAATAAACAACCTTTCATTGCAACTTCAGATTTTGTTGAGCCCAGTTACTATGACTAAGAGTTTCGTTTAATAAAATTTAAAGACAAGAAGAAGGATGGGGCTCCAAGGAAATAATAGTACAAGAGATGCCAGTGTGAACCCAAGACTCAAGCTACCAAACTTCTAAAGATAACTACCATTGTGCCTTTTAGGCCGATAAACGGGGCGATCATCAAGGAGATCGATGACTGATTATTCTCATGAAGAGAATGTGGATGCTGTAGTAGTGGAATTCAAAATGAAAATGCAGAAAATTATTGAAAAAATTGTAGAAGAGCCCAAAGCATTTGTGGAGCTGAAGTGATTTATGAAGAAGAATCAAATGAAGATGAGGAAGACATTCATATTGAATGTTTGGGACAAGTGCCTCCCAAAATGGAAGATAACAAGCTTCAAGTACAAGATCCTATGAAAGAAATCAACCTTGGCAACATGTAAGAGCCAAGGATTCCAAAAGGATTACCTACTAACTTTGAAGGAAATATATCATTTCACTATTGTAGGAATTCAAATATTTGCTTCACTTGGGACTATGATGAAATTCCAGATTGTATATGAGCCTCAGGGAACATCGCTTTCCCATTAGGCTTTGAGTTCTGAATCATTTCCAACAACCACTTAGAAGGATAGCCAAGGAAGTAGAGCTGAAGATAAAGGAAGAAATGGAGAAACTTTGAAAGGCTAAATTCGTCAGGCATATAAGGTATGTGCAGTGGTTAGCAAATATCGTTCTCGTACGAAGAAAAATGAAACTTTTGGGTATGTGTGGATTTTGCATTTAAATGTTGCTATTCCTAAGGACATGTGGCTGTATTGATCATTGGTAAACATGTTAGTTGACTCTGTTGCTAATAATGAATTGTTGTCCTTTATGGATGGTTTCTCCGGTTATAATCAGATTTATATCAAGAGAAGTTATACCTAAGATCGCCTTTAGATGTCCCTCGTTCCATAGGATATCGGAATGAATTGGTCATGCCTTTGGTCTGAAATGATGAGGTAAATTCAACAAAGGCATGAATGATTTCCATGATGTTATAGATGTCCACACAAATGCATTGAGCTGATATTGTAATAACGGAAGTTCAATGCATGGATACTATATGTCTGAGTACAGAGAACATGTCAGTTTAACCCATTTAACATGAGTTTGCATCAATTTTTTGATTCATTTATCAGAGGCACAGATTTAAATGAAGCCACATCAAACTAAAAGCTCACAAAACAAGAAAAACTCCAGTTCTCACGGCGTAAATTATTTAAGAAGATATGGCCTAACATAGGTAAAACTAAGGAATTATTTGACTTGGTAAAACGGAAAGAGGTGGAAGAATTTAGTTGGGAGAAATGACATCAAACAACCTTTGAAAAGATCAAAGAGTACCTCTCTAAATCTCATGTTTTAATGTCGCCTGCACAAGGACACCCACTTAAATTATATTTGTCTACCACAAATGAGTCAATAGGTTGTCTTTTGGCACAAAAGAATTCTAAAGGTCATGAGCAAGCTGTATATTATTTGAGTAGGGTCTTAAATCCAATAGAAACAAGTATACCCCAATTGAAAAATTATGTTTGGCTTTGTACTTTGCATGTATCAAACAGAGACATTACTTAATCAAGTCTCAAGTCTATGTGATTTCTCATACTAACCTTATGAAGTATATGCTTAACCGACTACTAATTACAAGGAGGATTGGTGAATGGTCCCTTACTTTGTTAGAATTCACCTTGATTTATTTTCCACATAAATCAGTAAAGGGATAAGTACTAGCAGACTTCTTAGCTGATCATCATTCCTTAGAGATTGAGGCAGAATAAAGTGTGGAGCTAGGAATTTATGGAGCATAAAAAGAACATCTTGGATCCTTAAATTTGATGGTTCAAGCATAGAGAATTCAACTGGTGCAAAAATAGTGATTATTTCACCAAGGGGACTACATTGTCTTTCAATCCGCCTTTCACGTACCAACAATCGTGAAGAGTATGAAGCTTCGGTTATTGTCTTTAGATCTTACCGGAGCTTCGTAAAAATGTTCGAAGCCATTGGGGATTCTCAATTGTACTTCTGCAATTAATGTGGAGTATAAAATGCAAATAAATCCTGATTTTGCACCTTACTTCACTGTTGTCATTCAATTGTTAGATTCCTTTGATAATGTGGAATTTAAACATGTGCCTAGGGAATCAAATTGGGAGCTAATGAACTTGCTCAGATAGCCTCTAGTATAAAATGGGTGAAGAACTAACCTATAAACTCATTGTGATAGACAAGAAGAATCACCCTTCAATTTTTGAAAGGGGATCAACCTATACATCTTCAATAATGACATGAACATTGTTGGAGATTGGATAACAGAGTAAAGAGAATATTTGGAGAACCCAAACAAAAGGGTTCCCTAGAGAGTAAAGGCTTAAGCTCAGAGTTTTATTCTACTGGAAGGACAATTATATAGAAAAGGACTTGATGAGCTATTACTCAAGTGCCAATCTTCCCCAAATAGCATGGAAGTTCTAAAGATAGTTCATGAAGGGGTTTATGGAGCCCATCAATTTGGAGTAAAGATGCAGTGGTTGATTATAAGACAACTATTTTTGGTCGTTCCATTCTAAAAGATTGCATCACCTACTCTAAAGGTTGTCAACAATGCCAAAAGTATGGGACCATACAACAGATCCTTGTTGTGGAATTACATTCAATAGTAAATCCCTAGCCTTTCAAAGGATGGGCCATGGACTTACTTAGGAAAATTTATCTAGCATCATCAAAAGGACACAACTTCATCCTAGTGGCTATAGACTACTTCACTAAGTAGGTGGAGGCGGTACCATTGAAGAAAGCATAACAGAAGGACGTAATTTAGTTCATCAAAGAGCAGATTATTCATAGGTTTGGAATTCCTCAGTCTATCACCACTAATCAATGAACAATGTTCTTTAGAGAAGAGATGAATTACTTTGCTGCAGATTATGGGATACAACTCATCATATCAACTCCTCTCTATGCTCAAGCCAATGGGCAAGCAGAAGCATCCAACAAAGTGTTGATAGGGATCCTAGAAAAAATATTGGAAGAGAAACCTAGAGACTAGCACATGATTTTATTAGAGACATTGTGGGCTAACAGGACTTCTAAAATAAGTTCTGCAATGGTAAGTCATTTTTCTCTTACTTATGGACAAGATGTAGTACTCCCAATGAAAGTAGTGGTGCCTTCTCTAAGAGTTTCTTGGAAAAATGGACTTACTCCTCAAGAGTACAGTGAGGCTATGATGATGGAACTCGAATCTTTAGACGATAGAAGAATACAAACTTGCAACCATATGTTGGTTTAGAAAATAAACTAAATTTCTCGCACTCCAAACAAAAGAGAGTCAAGAAAAAGAGCTTTGAAGTAGGAGATCTGGTTTGGAAGATTATACTACCAATTGGTTCCATAGATAAAGAATTGGGCAAATGGTCTCCCAAATAGGAGGGACCTTTCAAGGTGCATCAGGTACTACCTGGAAATTCCTATTGGTTAGCAAGCCTACAAGGAGAGCCACATAAAAGGTTCATCAATGGGAATACTCTTGCAGAAGGCATTTCCCTACCATGTGGGAAATTGTAGAAACTTTCCAAATTAATTAAGCCGATCCTACGATCTTTAATGGGATAATGTAGAGGAAATGGTTCTACTATATGTTTTGAGTCAAGAAGTAGGCTTTTTAGCCACTATTTTCTCAATCATCCAGTCTTCCCTAATATAGCATAATACCTATTCAATCTATGTTTTGAGTCAAGAAGTAGGCTTTTTAGACATTGTTTTCTCAAGCTTTCAAATATCTCCAGCATGGTACCTATTCAACATATATTCAGTAGGATTTTTAACCACTGTTTTCTCAAGTATTCAAATTTTCTCCAATGTTGTACCTGATATATGCAGTATATATTCTCAAAGAAAATAAAGTAGGTCCAAGGACCACTTTAATACAAAAACAGTATAGTACTTCATTACTCTAGAACATTCAACACACATCTAAAGGTAGGCTTAGTGCCTCCTTGGTCCATACATGTGTGCTAGTGTTCTGTGAGTTCTCCATAACAATCATTCCACAACATTCAAAGCACATCCTAATGTGTACTTAGTGCCATCTTGATCCCCTAATGCAATGTTATGTTTGTAAGTGTGCCATGCATTGCCTAAATGAGTTTTCAATAAGAAGTCAAGTTCATCTCAAGAATACATCCCATACCACCCAAAATTATACTCCTAAAGGTATTTATTACGCTTAGTGGTACAATATAAGTTAAATTTGTATTTTTCTGAAATCATGCTAAGGTGAATAAGGGTAAATGGTAATTTGTCGACTGAGGACTCAAAGGACATAGATAAAAAGATTATATGTTAAAGTAGAAATATGGAGTGAACCCAGATTTTGAAATGTAGTGTGAAGAAGACCAAATGAAAGGGAGCTAAAAAATTAAGCCAAATGAGGGATAAGACCAAAACTGGTCTTGGAATGAGACGAGTTCTCATTTTGGCTTTAGAGGGGAGTTAGGGCATCCAATTTTGGGGAGAAGAAGACGCCATTTTTGGGGGTTCTTCTTGTTCAAGTGAGAAGGAAGGAAGAAGAGAAGAAAAAGGGAAGCTAGGTTAAAGTGTTCAAGATCAAGGTTGGATATTTTTTATGGAATTCTCCCATTTGTTAGTTAGGAAACTATCCAAACTCCTTTCTTTGTTCATGTGTGGGTTAGGAAAACCCTAACTCTCATTATAAAGGTGTTTTTAGTTGGTTTAAGTCAATTTCGAGGTTTGTTTTGGTTGGAAATCACCTAGTGAGAATGGCTAAAAATTCCATTTATGTACAATCCCAAAGCTCTCCGCTTAGGCGAATGGAGCTTCGTCTATGCGAGGAGCTATGCTTAGGCGAACTTGCCTAGGCGAACCCAAAGCCCCAAATTTTCCAAATACCGCTACGCCTTTGGCATGGTTGTTCGCTTTGGTGTGGTCCTGCCTGTGCGTAGGGTCCCTACGCCTAGGAAGTAACATGAAATCCTATCTTTGTTCCTGTCTTCTGTTAATTCTAGAAACCATCAATTAGATTAATGTAGGATCCTAACAAATGAATGAAAGGGTCCGTACCTGTATATAAGTTATATGTGAAATGTTCTACCGTCACGATTTTAACCTCTGCGCGTATTTTGTTTTCTTGCCCCTTATTTGCTTGAGTTATATTAATATAAGAATGTGATTAAGAATAATATAACAAGTTCATTAATACATATAATTGTATGCTTGCCTAAGACCGAATAGTGAATGAATAGACACCTTTGATTAGTGCTTCGACACTCTCTGTTTAGTGCTTCGACACTCTTTTTTCAGTGCTACGACACTCCTGCATAGTGCTATGACACTCTAGTTACGTGGGTAGTCACGTCTCTATTTGTGCTTCGACACCTTTGTGAAGTACCGTATTGTACCTTTGGGTACTTATTGTGTTGTCTCCCTCTCATTCATTGTTACCGGTCTTTGTAGACAAATACTTATATGTTGTGTATCTGAATAAGATGATATATGGAAATATTTATATGAAAACAAAAGTAATCAGTTATAATGCTAAGGCATATCTCAGTTCTGTTCTGTAGTATACCTACTGGTACCTTTTGTTACAAGATTTATGTTATGAACTCCTACGGGAAATGTGAATATTCTGATATATGAATTATGTTATATGTATATTGCAATTAAGGACCACTGCATAGTTCATATATGTTATATGTTTTCCCACTAAGATATAAGCTTAGCACGGGTGTTTCATCCGTGTAGGTATTGAAGAGGTTGTCAGAGACATCCCGCATTCGCTAGGGCCAACATAGTATTAGGAGTCCACCATATATAGGTTTTTGATTTTATGTTTGGAAATGTAAATGTAATATTTTGGAGATGGTACAACTTGAATAAATACAAGTAGATGGACTCAGTCATATATGTACAGGACAATCTAAACACCACTATGGTGGTAGTTTTACAATTTTACTGTTATTATGATATTATGATTTGAAATGGGCCTATCAATGTCAAAAAATTAGGTTAAGAAGTCTCAGTTCCATGTGACGTCCCCTTTCTTGCCTCGGCTAAGGGGAAGGGTTGTTTCATCCTAAATCTCCTCCTTCCACCAAACAAAAATGGTAGGCTAGTGGCCACCTAGCAAGGGTTGGAAAGGAATCATAATAGCTTTAGGACAATCATTTGTCATCATAGGCCATGAAGTACAAAAGCATAGAAGGATATAGTGTAAAAGAAGAATGTGTAGAAAGGTTTACAACTGAAAAATGCCAAACAAATGGCTATAAAATTCCCAAGTTAAAGTACTATAGGTTGTGATTGTTCATAAGAGTAAATGAATAGTCATATCATGGAGAAATCAAAAGAGCGTAGAGAATCCTAATAGCCAAGGCAAAGTGTTGGCAAGCTACGTCAATTCTCTAAAATTCGCTAATCCTCACGCTTCATTGGAAGCTAAGAATTGGCATAAGGACTCGACTATTTTTTTATGCTCAAGCCTCTAAGCTTTTATGGCTTCACCTTGCTCCACCAAAGAGGTACTTGGGGAGCTGCTATTAACATCACCAAAGCTGTACATAGAGCATCCTTTTGGTTGGAGGCCAAGGAAAGCAAGTTCAAGTTGAGCAAATGACTCACTATAGAATGAGCAGCAGCCACATCTGAGTCACTAGGAGGATTGGGGGGCAGGAGTGGTCTGGTCCAAAAAAGACAAATCCAAAGACATGTCTATCTCCGCCTCTACTTGAAAAGTTGACCTTGGTGAAGCCTAGAGAAATGGAAAATCTAAGGCAGAGAAAGATGAAAAATGAAAAAGAAAGAGAAAGATTGAGAACAAACTGGAGGAAGAGAGGGAGTAGGCTGAGAAGTATCCTCATAATGGCCTTCTTCAATGATGGTGATCCTTTCATCCAAAGAGTCTTTTATCGTCTTTGTCTCTGAACCATGTGCACTACTAATATCTTTGGAATCTTCTTCGCTTAAGGCCTTTTCTTCAAAGGCTGACTCTTGCTCACTACTCTTAGAGGGATCCCCCATTTCTTCAACCTCAATGGGATCGCCAATAGTATTGGAGAACTAAAACTAATGGACCACCTAGCGCGAAGAATGTCGTAGGTTGGAAGGAGTTCTCACAATTTTAAGGAGCTTGGGCTTTTTAGGCTGACTATTGGAAGCTATGTTTTTCTCCTTAGCCATCTCTGGAAGCTCTTGGCAGCCTACTAGGAAAAGAAGTCAATCCTATAGAGAAAGTGGAATCGACAAGCATGAGGTAAAACTAAGAATACAAAATGTAGTAAATAATTTTTTTACTTCAGAGTGGGTAAGCAAGAGTTTCAGAGCTTGTCAAATCTGACATTCCACCAAGAAGAGAAGGATTTTGCTGTCGAGAAGGAGATAATCCCAATAAATCAAGAAGTATTATGATATTCCTTAACCAAAATTTGAAAGAAAAATTCCAAATTTGGTTGGTTAGAAGGCAAAGAGGGTAAACTGGAATAAACTGTCGAAAATCAAACTGGCGAGCCCATAGACAAGGGAGATACAACTGTAGACTAGCCAAAGATGAAGATAATGAAGTGGAGAAAGCAAAATAACCTCCTTATACAAGCACTATACAAATGGTAATGGTGAAATCTAAGGAATTCTCAAAATCATCAAGATATGACTGAGAAGAAGCCAAAGTATGATTCCAAGCTGAAAGAGGTACATAACCAGGCTTTAAAAACAAGTGGACCATTGCTCAATCTATCAAACCTATGAACAAGACATAAGATCATCATAGGCATGGTGCGAGAATGTTAATCGTATGCGTACTCTGTTGTCTTGAAAGAGGTAGTTTCTATGTTTGAAAGCTTTTGAAAATATGCAATAACTATTATCTCAGACAAACCATATGACACCACCAACTCGATGGTAAGGCTTATCATATACGTACTTACTCATGGCTTGATAAACTTAGGCCAATAGTAAAGTGCCTAAGGCAAATGACCGACTTAGAGCAAGTGTCTTCTCCAAGGGTAAATACTCCATGGCTAGTTTTCCATGTGTGGGGAAGAATACATATCTGCATAAGAGAACCCACAAGAACTCAACATGCTCAGTAGTAGATAGAATCCCAATGACATCATGCCATTTTCAGAGTGGCGCACAGGAAGCCCGAGTGGTGTAAGACCTCAATAGTCGGGAGGATGAACTCTAATGATCAAGTAAAACACAATGCATCATCACCTTGATAGGCAATCATGTGGGAGGATGGTAATATCCCTCAAGGTTATGGAAATAGGGCCAAAAGGGAGTAGGAAAGAGTTAATACTCTTGGACCAAAATTTCAATACCACACTCATTACATCAAGAGAGATGTTTACAATGGTAAGATTAATAAACTGCTCAATCCCCAAAAATGCCTAATGTCCTCTAAAATGTTGAGACAACCTAGCAACCCATGCAGCCCATCCATCCGAAGCTCTTGGCCATGACTTGGCTAAGTTTACCGTAGGCCTTAAATTCTTCCCAAGAAGTAGTTTGGTGGCTGATCTCAATGGAAAATGGAAAGAAGGTAAAAGGGTAGACACTTCTTCAATGAAATGTGCAACCTCTGATCCAAGCAAAGGAGGAAGAGAAACAACTGTAAAGCAAAAAGTTATATCAGAGCCAATACATGTTAAGGAAAGATTAGTACAAGCAAAGGATTGGATTACCTTAATGAAGATGGGACTAGGTTGGAAGTCTTGGGACCAACACAAGAAACTCTTAGGGAAATGAATCCAAGGAAAATTGAAAGTATGCTACATAACAAAATTTCTGAATCTCAAGTTGCAAAGCTAAGAAATATTCAAGAATAGTGGATACAAGACAAACGTCTATCTGACAGGAGCTTAGAGAGTTACCTTTAAGTCGTTTTCGAGGATAAATAAATCAAAATTCTTTGGCAATATACAGGCCATAGTTTTCCAAAGAAAAATTCAAGGTCCGCGTATAGGAAGCGTCACTAACTCTTTTGAAAGCATTTTCATATAGAAAATGATGGTCGAATATTTAAATCTGTACTTAAGAAAATTTTCATAATATCCGAACGCTATCAAAAGAATTTTTTCAAGAGTACATTCAAGATTATTTCGAAATCCGCACTTGAGAAAATTTTTGAAGTGGTCGAATGACATCAAATAAAATTTTTGCATCAAAAAAAAGTTTCGGGATCGCACTAAAGAAATTTCATAAAGAACCATCATCGAAAGAGAAAACCGGGGATACAAATTTTTTCAACTTTAAAGGAAAATTGCATTAATAGGAGTATCGACTCAAAGATGAGTGTTTATGAGTCGATCCCTCCAACATGGTTACCGATGCGGCAAAGGAGAAGAGTGGTGGCGATTGAACCTCCACGTGTTGTAGCTGTAGATCCAACGACATCGTTAGCTTGAAGAGGAATAACCAAGGCAACATGTGAGAAGAATCATCGATTTATCCTTTGATCACGAAATGCGGATAACCATAACGAAAAGTAGCGATCATCAATGACCCATGAGGCATGAGCAGTAGTAGCGTGACGATCCTCGATGGTAGCGATGCGATCTTTGGCTGACAACGTTATTGCCATCGGCACCAACGGTGGCAGCGATGACGTGGATGGAGAATGAAGAAGAGGAAGAAGAAAGGGTAAAAAAGTTTCTTTTTTTCCAAATCAAAAGAGGTTGTTTTGGCAAAGGAAAAATATTTTTCTCTTGGAAATAAAAAGAAATATGGCAACTTTTGGATGTTGGGAGCAGGATGAACGATTTCTTCTTATTGTGCAAAATTTTTTGGTGGAGGTAGGACGAAGGTTGGAAGTTTGAACTTGAAGGTAGCGGAAATTGCCTCTCGGGGCATTAGCTGTCTTCTACATTATATCCCACCTAGCTCATTCTTGTCGTTGGAACTCCAAATCGTGGGCGAGAACTGAACTTCGGGTCTTATGTTAGAGATAAGTCCAAAAAAAATATTTTTTTTGAGGCTTTTATACATACAATATGGCCCTCTAGCCGTAATGTATGGGAGGGGTAATTATTTATACCCAAATTAAATTTGGTATGATCCACAAAGTGTATTTAGGCTACCCATGATTAAAAATCCCAGCTATATAGGCCTAAATCCATTTGATTAAGCTCATATAAAATTCCAAGGGTATTTATAAAAATTTTAAAATTTCTCTGAAGTCAAATGAGTTTTGTCTCAAATATCGACATGCAAAGAATGTGGATAGTTATTTGAGGTGGTGCAAATTACTTGAGGAACAAGCCTCCCTAATGGAGACTGTAACTACTTAAGGAACAAGCGAATGGAGATGTGGATGGTTACTTGAAGAAGTGGGAGAATGGAGAAAATGTAGGACTTGGACAGTTATTCAAGGACTCTTATAAAAGGAGGAGAGCTCTCACAAAGGAAGAAAAATCAATGATCAATCAACAAATCAAGAAATCAATCATTAATCAACTCAACAAACAACAATGACAATCTACTTCAACATTTCTCAGCTTTTCAATTAGCTTTCATCAATTTCAGCATTCTATTTACAAGTTCAATTATCTTTAATCAATATCATCACTCTATTTCCAAGTTCTAGTCAAGTTTCTTTCGATTCTCTAGCACATTCCAACATTATATTTTCAAGTTCTAGCTAAGTTTCTTTCAATTATTTAGCTTTGTTTGTTTCACTTATTCATAGTGCAATTTAACATTCCCTTCAGCTTTTATTCCTGCAATCTTTACTTTTTGTATGACATTATATGCTTAGATTATGGGGAATTGTCAAGGGAACCAAGGAACTCCCTTTGTCTGATTAAGAAGTTTGATTTTTTAGGTGCAATCTCAGTTTGAAAATATTTTAATTTCCTAATACACTTATAACCGCATGCTTTTATTTTGTATGTTGATGAAAATCACCGTAAATATAAACAAAATTTTTTTAATACAAGGTTTGACTCATTGTCTTTATCAATTCATATCAATAATTTTTTTTTTCCAGAATTTCACCACTAAGGGATTTTTCTTTGCCTTCTCATATTGGATTGATGCTTTTTTGCCATCCACTTTTAGATAACCATTAACTATAATATCTTCCTTAATAAAGATAGAAGCTACTATAAAGGATTAAAATATCACGATATATCATGTATTGGTGTCAATCAATATGATATACAAAGATCGATAATCGATTGATAGAAATATTGGTAAAAATAGGAACATCGACGTATATATTGGTTTGGGGCGAGAGTATCGATAATATTTCCAATTTTATTGAAAATTTAAAAAAATAAAAATAATATTTTATGTGTCCCTAAGAGTAGAGCAAAGAAATAGGATGAAGGAGATGGACAGAGAAAATGAAAAGTCTTTCCTTAATAATTAATATCACTTATTACATGTCTTCCTTAATAATTACTATCATTAATTATTTGTAGAAAAGAGGAGAAGATTAAGAGATGGTTGGAATTATTACGCCTTCCATAATGATTACTATCATTAAATATTTATTAAAAGAGGAAAGATCAAGAGACTGGAATTATTATTTTCTTAATAATTATTATAATTAATTATTGTAAAAATTAGAGAGAAACTAAACGTATGAGAGAAATGAAGGGTCTTCCTTATTAATTAATATTATTAATTTTTAATAATTAATATTAAAATTTAGATTGGAAAAAATTTAAATTAAAAGTTTACTGTGCAAATCTTAAATACAAACAATTTAAAAAAAATTATTAAATGAAATATTTTGAAATTATTTATAGTTTTTTTTAGAATATTCTAAAATAAAAATAAAAATATAAAATCAACTGGTAGAATATAAACGTTTTTTAACCAATTATTTTATATAAACTGGTAGAAAATGAATTTTAATGTTTTTTCTAAATTTCATTGATATACTACTATATACCTTCAAACTAATTTTGATATATAAATTGAATATATCTTTAAATCTTGAATAATTTATAAATACCGATATATCTTCGATATATCCGTAAAATCCAAGTACCGATATATCCGTTAAAACCGATATTTTCATCTTTAATTACTTGGCTCTTTCAAGAATTCAATCCAATATTTTACACGCTTTACTTAAATTCGCTTTTAATCCTAATGATGATAATGCGTGGTAAGGATTATAGGATAACCTATATTTCATAGATCCTCTCACTTAGTAGATAATGTTGAATAAATCTCTTTATGAACTACCAAACATTTTCATATACACTTTCATTATATTGAATAGAAATTGCTACTCTTACCTTTAGTCAAATTGAGTACCTTAAACTTCAATATAACTACTTGCAAATTTTTAAGAGGAGCAATGGAACCATGGAGCAAGCTTTAACTAATTTATAGGTTTCAGTGGAAACAATTCTTGCAAACTAAGATATTTCATTTCTAATCTCCAATACCATCCGCTTTCTACACGCATCAAATGGACATCTAGATTCGTGAGGGAGTTCAATTAATGGAATTTAGAAATCCAGAAGCCTTTTATATTAAAAATTCATTATGTTAAACATGTCTCCATTACGTCATCAAGCAATTTCTTAATTTTAATACTTTGTATGAAATTCTTGAACTTGATATTATCTCCTTGAATCACCGGGAGTAGTATTTGGGGACATAAAATAAAGTGTGGTGCTACGTGAGAATAGTTTGAAAATAGGCGACCGGAACCTTTGCAAGGAGATCCATTCATTATTTTCATGATACGAAACTAAATATTCTACACTTTTTTATTTAGCTTTTAGATGTAATATTTCATTTTTCTTTGGCAACTATTAATTCGCTATCTCAGAGTACAAGCTTATAATATTATCAAAGTTTTA
The DNA here is from genome assembly GCA_016808115.1 of Tetrastigma voinierianum. NCBI lineage: Eukaryota > Viridiplantae > Streptophyta > Magnoliopsida > Vitales > Vitaceae > Tetrastigma > Tetrastigma voinierianum. Next base: position 140,692 of record JAEQBH010006084.1, read on the forward strand.
AATGCCAATCGAGATGAGACATTTTTATTTCCATGGCTAAAAGCCTTGGTGCGTTGAGATCTAAGTGTTTTGAGACTCAATTTTTTAATTAATAAATACAAAAAAATCATATAGTAATTTATAAGTGACACAAGGAAAAAGTTAATCAATGACATCGCTTAATGCTTGAAGAGTTACAATGATACTTCCTGTGCCGCCATGGTCTCGATCGGTTGTATGTTTATTATTATTAATGACGCTTATTACGAGCATCATCTTTTGTGAATCAAAACTATGACACTCATTTAAAACGCTATTTTCTACTCATCATATTTCAAGATAATATCTTAACTATGATACCTTATTCGAGCATTGGTTTTGAAGTATGTTCTTGTTTTAGAACCACATGACACTCATTATATGTCATCATCTTTCTCACATTAAATAATTTCATTGGTTATAAACTCTGATATAACAAATACAATAATTATTGAAATGCCACATAATATGAAAGCCATATAGATAAGAAAAATTATATCAAAGTCATATAGATATGAAACAAAACTATCTATACATACATTGATCCAAAATTACAACAAATATTCCTGCAACAAGTTTCATAGATTCTAACAGCAGGAGCACAAAACGTTTTTTATTTAATTTGTCGGTAGTGGAGGATCTCTACGTGGGAGAGTACAAACCCATCAAAATCAAATTACACGAGTCCATCTTATCTCGCTCAAATGTGAAAATGAAGTTTTAGATATAAAAAAACCAAGGAAAGAATTTTATAGACCAACTAGACTAAGATATTTCTTTATTATTTTGATGAAAGAAAGGCAGGATCTCAAGGTATTAAATAACATTGAACTCAAATTAGAATAATACCTTGCTTCAAAGAACTCCTCCAATGATAACTTGTAAGATGCAAATTTATCGTAGCCGTTAATAGAAAATGAATGTAAATTCTTCTATTTTGATCAAAACACTTATAACCTTATAATTTAGATAGATTAGTCTAAGATAAAGACACACCAAAAGGTTAAGACCAAAAGTTTCTAAAAAAGTTTACAAATTTTACATAGTAATTGTAATTGAGTCCCACTAAAATATGAAGGGTAACTTGGATTGAGCTAAGAGGGAAGGTCTTTTTCAATATTATCAATACTTTCTTTCATGATTTTCATTTTATTGATGGGTGTATAGACAAGGATACTAAAAGTCATACTAAATCACAAAGAAATGTAATAATAATTTATACTTCTCCCAATCGCTGTGCATGGTTTTGATCATTTTTTAATTTTTATTTATTTTTGTCAAAATTGATGAACACTCAAATTACGCGTTTTACCACTCATATTCCATAGTCTTTTTGAGTGCGAATCACCTAAAAACCTCCAAATTAGCCATATGTTAGTCCTTTTGCCCATAACTGATGTTTTTCGTGAGTTTATATAATTTTACAAGTTTTTAGGTACTTTTATGAACTTTTGGAGAATACAAATATTAGGCCACTAGGTTTCGAAATACGCATACACTTCTAGAGCAAGTCTGAGATGAGACATACACCATTTGAGGCATTGAGGAGGATTCAAGTGTTTGCAACTACATCACAAATACACTCGTGATTGTGAACTTTGCAAAGCAGATCCAAATGCTCTTTAATTTTATACTACTCTTGAGTGATCGTGGAAATTTGTAATGCAAACAAATACCTTGATACAAATTTGCAACCACTTCTATTGACTATGTAAATTTCACAATGTAGCCACTTATTCTTTGCCTAATATTTCGTAGCTACTTTACATGATTATGTAAATTCGTCATAAAGTCATTGTGAAATTTGCGAATTTACCTAAGAATAGAAGGTTTTCAAGACACAACACATGAGAGTCTCAATTGCACAAAAGAGGGGAACTTCGACCTAAAGGACAAAAATGCCCCTAGAGTTCGAGGAGCTTATAAAAACAACCCTATGCGTACTTCCGAGGGTCGACGATCAATGTTTGCTTTATTTTAGATTAATATGTTTTTAGTTTCATTTTCTAGGGCTACGGCGTAGCAGGGGGATATGAGCCCCGATTGGTGGTTTGGCTGGATGTAATCTTCAAAGACAGAGTTGATAAATATATTGATGTTTTTCATTTTGTTTTAATGTCAGAATCACTCATCACCTTTTGTACAGATTTTCGCATCGTTTCTAAGAACGAGGAGATGGGGAGATGGGACGAGGATGATAAACTACTTGATAATTTCCAGGCAAGAGAATTCTTACTGTCTACGTGTGGTTATTGAAGACTAGATATGCATAATGCCTATGAGACCTAGGGCTTAAGGCCTTAGCTACAGCGAGTCTAATTAAGGATGGGTTGTTGGTGCTCGAGATAGACCAATGATAGGATAGGCTAGTTGACCTTCAATATATAGCTACGAGCTTTAGGATTTCACCAAACTCGAGCCAATATTGTGATTATCTCGAGTGAACTTAGAAACCCTTATTTTTTTATTCATTGTTAATTAGTATTATCCATTCACACAATTAGGATAAATAAGTAAATCATCATTTTATGGTAATCCAAACAATACTAGGGTTAGACTAGGTTAGTAATCAATAGCTAGTACCTATGGGTTCGACATCCCGGACTTCATTGAGTTCAATTATTGACTTGTTTGACACGTGCACTTATGTGAGTAGAAATACACCCAACAAACATCCTCTCAACTAGAGCTCAAACCTAAGGAGAACATTTATGGTTTCATATTTGGCTTACAAGGAATGCGTCCAAGTGTAATTGCCTAATTGGTATGACTTTGATTTTGAGGCGTCATAAAATTTAATTTTTGTAGTAGTGAATATATTAAAAAAAAAAATGTTTGGTTCCTTAAAGAAAATGGGAATTTAATTCATTGGACAATTATCGTAAGCACAGTTGTAACTTAGGTAAGTGAGAAGAAAAAATCACACTCTAAAGCCGGAAACTTTAAACTACTAATGCAAGCATGAAATTGAAAAGTAGCTATATTAAAATCACAACAAACAATCTTTACTTTATTCAAGTTAACATGGAGAAAATAAAACATACCTAATAGAATAAATAGACCCAGAGAGATGAAAATTTATGAAAGGCCAAACTCCAAGAAGAAACCTCCTAATCAAAACCACTCTTCAAAAGTGCATGCCTCGCTATTGTTTTAGAAGTACGCAATAAGATGAAAGCAACCTCCTCATCAGCCACACGCACAAAAAGCAATGATAATAGTGGAATAGCATAAAAAAGAAAAATGTCATAGTTTAATACACACTAGCCCTTTGCCCTCAACACTTAGCTAATTTCTTTATTTCTTATAGTGTCCCCATTTAGAAAGAAGAAAGAAATAGGTAGAAAAATAGCAAAAGATAAAAATAAAAAAATAAAAACCCTCAAGCTAGAGATACAAGGATCCTTTCTTCAAAAGCATGTTGTCATTTTCTTTTTGCTTCTTTTAAGAAAGAAAAAAGAATTGCACCGAAGAAAGAGAAAGTCCCCAATTAAGGCAGTATTTCAATCCATTTTGAAAGCATGTCCTGATTTTATCCTAAGCAAAGTACTAATACCTATCTTTTAGCTTGAGACTTTCTTTTTCTTTAATTTGATTCATTACTACTATTACAATTATTATTATTATTACGAGTATCATTTGCTTTTTGCCTTCAAAAATCTATATAAGGAGAGAAAAGGGCGGGATTTGGTTTATTGGGAGGTTTCTTATTTGAGAAGTTTGCACCAAGCTCATCACCACCATTTCTCTACTGGCTTCTATTTCTTCAAATAGGTATGTTTTCTACTCTAATATGATATTCTTGAAGCTCTTTTGAATTTCATGCATCACTGTTTTCAAGTGACTTATGGGGACTAACTACTGCTCTCTACCCAGTTGAAAGGTTGAGTCAATGAATCCTTATGTTGAGAAAATGATGGGAAAGAAAACATGGAAAATTTTGAAAATATTCATTATTTAAGAGTAGGGAAAATTTTAAAAATATTCATTATTTAAAAACTAAGCCTTTATCCTCTCCAGAAGGAAAAGCGAGAACCTGAAAATTATGGAAATTTTAAGTTCGACAGTGTTCACAATTAAGAAACTAAACAAAATAATGATTATAATATTGAAAGAATTGAGAATCAATCAAAATAATTAATCTTCAGGCATATACAAAGTCGAAATAAAAAATCAAAGGCATTTGAAGAAATAGCAGGTACATTCAGCATAGTTAGGCAGAAAAGGGACAATTGTCTTTACTATAGCATATTATTCACCTCCATAAACCTTATTATTCACTTCCATTAAAACCTTATTATATATAGATGTGCCTTCTTAGTCACGAGTTTGAAGGCATGATGTCTCTTTCCTCTACTTACATATTTAGAAATAAAGAAATAAGATCTACCTAATTAGGAAACCATATTCTGAGAACTAACAAGAATTATATTATTATTTTGAAACCACAAGAAGACAAAACATGAAAGAATTGAGATTCTAGATATTAGATTTTGCATTATTTAGTAATGGAAAATAAAACCATCTATTAACAAATTCTAGTCTTGATTATACTTTAGAGTCTCATGGGTGTTATAAAATATACAATAAAAGGCCATCTTTCTATGCAAAGTTTCAACTTTCTTGAGAAAACAAAAGGAATCTAAAATCTAAAATCCCAAGAAAAATATTTAAAAAACCCAAAACCATATATTTTATACAAGTGAACGTGATTATCATCATTACAGGCTTATTGCATACACAAATGAATATCATATTTTAAGTTGTAAATATTATTATTATATAATGATAAACTTGTCCTCCATTATCTCTTATACCCCCATTTTTCAAAAACTTCTCAATATTTTAAGGATTAAGATTGATTTTCATCTCACTAATATTTTTGTTAAATCTATATATAAAAAGCAAGTTGATGTCTTCATAAAAATCGAGTGTTTTCAGTCTTTTCACATTCTTTATACCCTTTAACTTTTTTTTTTTTTTTTGAGTTTTAAGAAAATTCTTTCTATTCGAGTAACTATAGTATTAATTCTATTCATACCAATTAAACTTATAATTATTTGAGACCATGATAAAAATTACAAACAAAAACTTCTAAATATGAAATTACAAATATGAGAGAGAATGTAGGAGTAAGAATCAAATTATAGTTGTGTATTCAGTTTAATCATGGTTGCCATCCACTGTTGAACGAACTACCTTATCAGACAAAGAATTATACACATAGAGGAAGAATCCGAGTTCAGTTAAAGTATCTCATTATGTCAGATCGATTTATTCAACTTTAGTCAAAGGATAATAACTATCATAGCCAAATGTTAGCGATAGAGCCAGGAAGGTCCCGAGGTAGAATTGAAAAGTTCATTGCTATGAAATTAATAGTAACAAAAAGGATGAAAAATCCTTCTCAAGTTACCTGAGTGTTGTACAAAATCTAATCCGAGGAGAAAGAAAGTCGACACACCTTTCACGGAAAAAAAAAACTAACAATGCTTTCAGGCTGAAGACGGGTTCTGTGTCCATTCAAAATTTGCTTGAAGGTTAAAAAGTAGCGAATATTCATTCTCGGATACTAGATGCATGAGAGATACCAGGAGGATTCGGGGAACAGCCTTTTGACTTTTTGGGCTCAGCTCTTTGTCATCATTAAGACCTCTCATCGAATCATGCTTCAACTCTTGATCTCTGCAGGTCTCTCCTCTATGGACAATTTTGATTGTGACATTCTGATTTTATATCTGAGGCGAGCCAAAGCAGAGAGGTGAGATGGCCTTAGAACAAGCATACGATGAATTGACCAAATACAAAAAACCTAACAACACCTTGAACCTAGAACAAGATTATCCGATTAGAAAATATATCAAATATTAAGACCTTAGATGAATCTAAGAAATTCCCACAAAGAGGCAAAACTCTATGAAGTTGGAAACTAACCTAAGATGGGTTCCACGAATCTTCCAAAATCAAATATGAGAATATAGAAAACCAGAGCAAGTGGAAGGACTTGCATTGCGGAAACCTGACATATATAATCATCAATCAAGCCCATTAAATGAAGAAAACTTGGATTGGCTTACTTTCCCTCATATACTTTGGCACTTAGGCTCCTTCATTTCTTAGACAAACGAAGCTTTAGATCGATCAACCATTTGGGGTCAGAGAAATTCATTAGCAGTCTTATTTGTTCCCTAATTCCATGTTTCTAGCATAGGAAACAGTTCAACATCTATTTAGTCTACCAAAAAAATGAAAAAAAAAACCATTTAGCAAGATAAGCATTAAACACCCAATCACACGGTAGATGGATTAGTAAATCATATGAGTGCGTTCTACGAGATACCATAGAAGCCATCTCAATAATCAAGCCCAGAATCAGAACTAACAAGCAGTTAATCAACATTTTGTAAAAATAGAAAATCAATCTGAGTCATCTCTGTGCAAAGTTTGAAACTTTCCCGGCAAGATGAATCTAAAATTTAAAGTTTACAACTTTTCATAGTAAACCAAGATTCAAACCAATTTTTTTTTAATTTAAAAAAAAAAAGGAAGAAAAGAGAGATTAACAATGGGTTTTGAAAATAGAGAGTTCCAACGGAATCACAAAAAAATGGGAAAAAAAAAGCCACTTATTTGAAAATTTACCCACTTCTTCTTCATAAAAAATGCAAACCCTTTTGGTTGTCTGTCTCTTCTAACTCTGCATAGCCCCCATGAAAAATGCTCTCTTTGTTGGAAATGTTCCTCATAGCTAAAAGAAGGCTGCGAAGTTGATGCTTGCTCATGCTCACATCATCCTCTGAGAATTTCACAGAATAGTTTCTTTAGAGCAAATAGCCAGATCCCTTGTTCCCTCACCCAAAATAACATTTTTTCCTCTTTTGAACAACCTAAACAATCCGGTCCTTCTCTTCTCTGACCCTTCCTCCATCCTCTAACAAGTACTCTTGGCCTCCTTCTCCCTGCTTTTCCAAATAGAAGCCATGGACGACCTTCAAAGGATAGGGCTTGATCGGGTCTGAAAGTGGACTGAGATTGGAAAGATGGTTTAAGCTTATTAAGTAAGAAAATAATGCAATATACGTATAATATATTTTCAATGTTTTTTATATTATTTCAATGACGTTCTAAAAGCGCCAAGATCGATTCTATGCTTCATAAGAATAAAAAAATCACATTCGATAATGACATAAATTAAGTGTCATTGCACATTTTAATCATTATCAAACAATGACATTTTGGATTCCGTCATGAAATGAAGCGTCATAAACTTTAATTTTTGTAGTAGTGTAAAATGAACCAATTAATATAAATCAACCTTTCTATTACCATCCTCATCCTCATCTTATATATCTATAATTAGAAATTAAGTTTGCACTAGAAAATCCCTTGGAATAAAGTATAAAGTAGGTGTAAAAAAGTTATATAAGTTTGATTAAATTTAATAAAGTTTAAAATTTTATTCTTTTTTAGAACTTGCTTGGAAAGTCATTATAATTTTCTTTTGTTGCTTGAAGAACAAATATTGATACGTGGTACACGAATTTTGAAATGAGATAAGTCTAATCCCACAAGTATAGCATGTGAGAAACCCGAATGGTCAGGGAGTCCGAGCTTGAGCCCTAGGCATCGGGCCCAATAGTTGTCGATTACACATCGTGCACCTTTAGGAGGGCGCTAGGTCACACTACTCCTTGCATCATCGGGCGCAGAGATAGAGGTAAAAGCGAATCATCTCATCACCCAGGCCCCCAGTGAGATAAAGCGGTGGAGGCGGGTCATCGTAGTGCCACGAGACTTAGTCGGATAGACGTGGGGTGACACGTGGGCTATCATGAACTTCATTGGCATGACTTCCCTCGCCTCCTCTCCCGGCATTATCACAATGGTGGATCGGGGAACCAATTGTAGGAGGCCATGTGGTACCCATTCAGTAGTATAAATTGATACATTTGTAACCATAAAGTTATATTGAATTCTTTTTAGCAATTGAAAGATATAAATTCTTTGGAAAGTTACAACACATTTCCCTTGGCGTCATCAATGAAACTATCACCCACACTTCTCTTGGTTAACGTTAAGGCGCCCTTACTTCATTTGGAAGAAAATGCCGTTATTGGAACAAATGGCAAACGACAAGAGTCCCATCAACAACAACTCGCCTCTTTCTTGCCAACCAACTTTGCCTTTATCTGCTGCGGCTATAGCCCCGCATATGATGTCTACGCCTTAGAGGCCACACAGCTGATTGGCCTCCTGCTTGAACTTCCTACCCGCCCTATTAAACGGAATAGAATCGTTGTCGAGAGGAATCGAACGAACATGACTCCCTCTCCTCATAGGAGCCAGGACCTTGCCCTGAGGGCACTGGACGACATGTCGGCTTCTCGATGCAATTCCTCATCCTCCCACGAAGACCCGTGCGCCGAACTTCATATTGTGCAATTTCGAGTATATGGATTGGAGGATCCTTTTGACCACCTAATGCACTTCCACTAGGTCATGACGCTCTAAAGCAGTAATGATGCCCTTTTGTGTAAGGTGTTCTCGTCCAGTCTCACCGGACTTGCCCTGTGTTGATTCCACCTCCTATCGCCTAATACGGTAACATCCTTTTGTGTTTTATTTGAGAAATTTGTCACCCGATACATATGTTTAATAAGGGCTTGCGCGTCACGGTCACATTCACGTAGAATAGGACTATCTAAATTGATAAGACTTTATGAAGCGTTTCAGGGCAGAAATCCTCTAGCTCGAAGCAATGAGAACATATACAGTGCTACAGACAATGAAACAAGCCATCCACCCCAACACTCAATTCTTCGACTCACTCTCACTACACCCATTGGCAACAGTGGACGAGATGTTTTAAAGGGGGAACCAATATTCCATGCTCAAAGATGACACAATTGCCGCAATCAAGAGAACTGTAGCTGTAGCCTCCACATCTTATTCAGGGTGCAATAGCTGTGACAGAGAAAAGAGAAGCCGCGATGAAAAGGATAGGAAAGACAAACACGAATCATGAGATTCTAGCTGGCGGGACGATAGCGACGATATGCTAACTGATCCCGACTCCTCTACGTTCCTGATGATCATAGCTTTGGGGGTTCGCCTAGTGACAGCGAGGGGTGACTTGGATCGAAAAGACAAGTCCAGATTCTATGATTACCATAAAGAGCACAGGAACCTGACTGAAAAGTGTTACCAACTACAAAGGCTATCGAATTTCATGGCTAGAAAAGGACACCTCCGACAATACCTTGATGAGCTGAGCCTTGTCAACACAAGATCGGGTGTTAGATCTCCTCGGTCTTCCATCTTAGATAAGTTTTGTTATAATTGACACAATCCTCCTTCATTGCTTGACTCCGGGACTTAGAAGTAGGCCATCTTTGGGGAAATTGGTGGTCAGAGTTTGGTATAGTTTCACCCCCAACAACGTACGCCCTATTGACGGTACCATGATGTTCTTCGAGTTCTCCTTGTGATAGCTATCCATGCCCCATGATGATGTGCTCGTCTTGACCTTAGAAGTCAGATGTCATCTAATGCGACGTATCTTAATCGATCATGTGGCGATTGCGAACCTCCTCTGCCTCTGCATTGCTCACAACTAGGATACCCGACTCGGCTGACCTCATGATGGGAAAGTCCTGGTAGGCTTCAAACGGAACTAAACCACTCACTCGGGAGGTAGTAATTTCCAGTAGCAGTGGGGTTGGTCATCGCCCTCATCCCCTTTATAGTGATTGATGAACCTTCATACTTTAGCGCCATTTTGGGTTGCACTTGGATCCATGCAATGAAGACCCTACCTTTGTCTCACAACAAAACATAGAGTTTTCTTGGGCGAGTTGGATTGATGTCGGAGAGGGCCCAGAAGGCCGCCTGAAGACATGCTATGCGGTTGGAATGGTCTCAAACCAACCATCAAAAATAATAACTTGAGGCGGCAGGCAGACGGATGACTCTACAGAATAGTGAAGCCTCTAGAAACACCTTATGTTGGAACTTATGAGACGGGATGAGTTAGTCTCGCAACCTCCTCGCTCGAAGAAGTTGATGCCTTCTTGTCATTTCTTCGGGAACATTAGATAAATTTACTGGTCACATAATGATATACCCAGTGTTCCCACGACTATGGCACGACAACTCGATTTGAAGATGGGATGGAAACCCGATACGTGAAAAGTTAGGCATTTCACCCCAACGCCATGAAATAATTAAAGAAGAAGTCAACAGGCTTCTAGTGGTAGGGTCCGTCCGAGAAATTTCGTAACCCAAATGGCAGGCCAATGTAGTTGTCATCCCCAAAAATAATTAGAAAATGGTGGGTTTGTGTTGATTACTTCAACCTCGTAGCGTGACATGTTTAAGATACATTCCATGCTTCCTTGGATTGACAGAAGCGTGGATATCTTACGGGGCATGACCAATTGTCTTTTCTAAATGCCTACTTGGGTTACAATCAGATCCCCATGTTCCCTCCTGATTCAGAAAACACGACCTTCCTAACATTGACATATATGTACTGCTATAATGTAATGCCATATGGCCTTAAGAATGTCGAGGCAACATATCAGCGCATGATGTCCCCAGATGCTCGAATTTCTTCGTCGTGGTAGAAAACGATGGAAGTATATATAGATGATATGTTGGTAAACTGTAATCCTATGCGGACCATCTGAATTTCATTTTCCGTATGCCTGACTAACAGGTCGCACCATTTACTTTTGAATCCTAACAAATGTGCCTTCAGAGTTGAATCCAGGAAGTTCCTTCGTTTTTTGGTAAGTAAGAGGGGAATTAAAATGACTTTTAAATAGGCCCAAGCCATCTTCTAGATGAAACCCCACAAAACCAAGAAGCAAATACAAGTCCCGACTGGAAAACTAGCAACACTAAACAAGTTCATTTCAAGGTACTTAGATTACCTTAAACCTTTCTTCAGAGCTTTGAAGGGCGCTTCATCATGGGACTGTGGATAGAGTGTGACAAAAGAGCCTCTAAGCCAATATGATTACCTTATCTCCCTTGGTTTTATCCTAAATTCATCAAGGGGAGGAGCTTTGACTTTTACCTCAGCCTTCAAGTGGCTATGATGAGCACGACCTTAGTAAAAATAGACGATGAAGGAAGACAGCGCGTTGTACTTATGAGCAAATGCGATGAAGCCAAACCCACTACATAGAATTTGAATGAATCGCTTTGGCCCTGAGAGTGATAGCTAAGAAGCCACATCTCTACTTTCAAGCATATATGATAGTCGTTCTGACTAACTACTCGATCAAGGCCATACTCCACAAGCCTGATGCATCAAGAAGACTCTTGAAGTGGGCCATTGAGCTAAGTGAATTCAATTTCATATATCGCCCGAGGTATGCTATTAAGGGTCAGGTGCTCGTTGATTTCATTATTGAACTATCAAATATGTCCAAAGATAGCGTCATCGAACTATTGTGGATACTAGAGACTGATGTCTCCTCTAAACCGATTAATATATGCAGTATGGTGTTATAGTCTTGAGGGCCATCATTGTCCAGAGGTTAAGTTATTGTTTGTGATTTCAAATAACAAATCCAAATATGAGGTTGCCTTACTCGACCTTCGAGTGGCCAGGACACTCTCCATCAATAGCTTAGAGCTTTAGTGTGATTCACAATTGACGACGTCCCAGATTCAAGGTGAGTATGAGGCAAAGAGTGCGAGGATGGCTCAATATCTAGCTCTCACGTGTTCACTTATTGCTCAATCCATAAAGTTCATATGGTCATCCCGAGATCAAAGAGTAGAATGGTCGATGCCCTTGCAAATTTAGCCTCCAATGCCCCATACCCCTACCATGTGGAGTTAAATATATTGGCACACTCTCTAATTTCCGAAGAGGCAATCCTTGTAGCCGAAACCCGAGCTAACAATTCATGGATGACTCCAATAGCCCCATATCTAAAAAATGGGGTTCTGCCTGAGGATAGAAAATTTGTCATTAGAACAAAAGCCTGGCTACTAGGGTACATCATAATAAATGACGCTTCTATACCATAGGTTATTCTCGGCCCTACCAAAGATGCATACTATCTGGATGAGGCTGGTTGAAGATTATCGCACAAATACATGGGAGGTGCATTTGAGGTGCTCACATTAACGGACGGTCGTTATGTCACAAAATTATGACGCACGACTTCTACTAGTTGATAATGAAACAGAATCAATACCACAGAGTTGTGATATATGTCGTAAATTTGCAATATTTCACTACCACTGAACTCCACACGGTATCTAGCCCATGGCCTTTCTATATGTGGGGGATCGATATCATAGGACCACTGCCTCAAGCTACATGGAAAAGAAAGTTTCTTCTCGTTGCTACATATTATTTTACAAAATTGGTGAAAGTTGAGCCTTATGCACAGATTAAGGCAAGCCACTTGAACAAGTTTGTGCAAAGAAACATCATATGCGGGTTCGGAGTCCCACACACCATCGTCTTGGACAACGGGCCATAGTTCATAAGTAAGCGGTTTCAACAATTTTGTTCAAAATTCGAAATAAAGAATGTCTACTCCACTCCTAGATACCACCAGTGAAATGGCCAAGTTGAAGTCACAAACAAGACCTTGCTTAACTACCTAAAGAAAATATTAACGTTGGCTAAAGGCAAATGGATTGACGAGTTGCCAATCACACTCTAGGCTTACTGTACAACACTAACGCAACTCAATGGTGAAACTCCTTATGCTTGAGCCTTCGGAGCTGAAGCACTGATCCTAGTGGAGTCTGGACTGGACGTCCTTCTCATTGATGATACCGTCGAGCTCGTTCATAGGCGTTTTGCAATTCCCTGGAAACGTCACCAAAGACTTCTTAGTCCATGAAAACAATGCCAAAAACTTGATAGGCGTTTTGCAAGTCGCTAGGAACGTCACCAAAGACTTGTTAGTCCCCAGTAATGGCCCAAAAAACTTGATAGGCGTTTGACAACATCACCAAAGACTTGTTAGTCCCCTACAACAGTGCCAAAAACTTGATAAGTGTATTCGTGACATGTAAATAAATTATGCAATAAAGTGCCTATTCTACGCAAGTATATGCTTGTTAAGTAATAAAGTGTACATAATGTACGAATATCGATCCACAAGGAAAATGGGGATTCTAAGTACCAAAATTAGAATACCTCTTTAATATCTAAATCCATCGAAGACGAGATCAAATAGAATTTAAACTAAATTATTGAAATCTAAATCTAACTAATGGAATGTGTAACCATGGATACTAAAAGATGATAAAACTTAGGTATTTTGGCAGAAATTGACAATCCTACTATATCTAGATCAAAGTTCCATTCTATTATCTTTTGAGAAAGCTCTCCAAGACGACTCTTACCTAATTTAATTATATGCCTCTCTCGAGGTCAAATAACCTACCAACTAACACTACGTCTTTTGCTTCTCAGCTTAACCCGAAGCATTAGAGATGCTTTAAGATCCAAAAGTCTCACAGGCCTTCTAATTACCAATAATTTCTACACTACCAGGCTAATTAGGTTGATTCATCTATGTTTAGTTCTTTACTCCCTTCCTCGTGATCTCAAGAAAGAACCACTCACCATATTGAGATTAGCTAGAAATCAACATGTAAATAGAACCAAGCATGAATCAATAGATAGACAATCATAAGGAAATAATAGAAAAAGGAAAATTAACAAATGCATATAAGATTCATGTCCAAAATTAACAACAACCCTAGACTACAAAGTTATAACATAATAGAGGTTTGGTACATCCCAAAATCAAGATAAAACATGAGAAAAAGGAAAGAAGGAACTCTAATGCTAGATAATGATGTGAGTCCTCGGTCTTCTTCCTCTAAATCCTTGGTTATTCTCTCAAGTCTTGAAGGCAACAACCAAGCCTTATCTCTGGTCCCAAAGTCACGAGCAAGTTATGAGAATCCCCTAGGAGGGCTTTCCCAAATACGAACTAGTTCCTCGAGGCGTCTTCGCCAAACTAACCTCTCTAACCCTAGAACGTGTCCCCTCTTATATAGGTCTTCGAAAACGGATGATATGGGTTGTACGTGTTGCTGGGCCATGCGACCTTCGCCGCAACGAACCCATAGCATCTTCGTCATACTTCCGTTTATCGAGATGAAGAGTGCATTCACGCTACCGGGATGACATTCGGCATGTGAAGAGGTCGAGCCGCGGTGGTAACACCTTGTCAATGCATTTAACCGAAGGCAGGCCGCATCATGTATGGGAAATTTGCCATTTTTCCATTACCATTTTCGCCATTTTCACATAATTTCGCTAAAATGGTCGACCTAATCACAAGATGAACAATTAGAGCATTAGGATACTTATTTAATAACATAAAAACACTAAAAACTAAGTAAAACATAAGGATAAAAGAAATGATATCGCCACCGCCTCGTGATTGACGGCAAATGAAGAAAAGAGAGATAGGGCCGTCATTTGAATGGCCAAGTACCACTATTGAGCAGCACAAAGGACAAATTAGTCAAACCCAGAGCCTTCAAGTGGGGCGACTTAGTTCTTCGATGGACCTTTGACGAATAACGGATCAAAGGGTGCTTACATATTCCAGCCCATGTGGAAAGACCAACCTCATTCCTCGAACTCGCCTATCTAAAGAAATATTTCTAGTAACATCGTCCTCCCATGCCTCGCTTCAAGACCAAACCGATTTAACAAGGAAGGAAGAAGGGTGGGGAAGGTGGGAAGGTGGGAGGTAAGGTAGCAGAGGCAGCATATATATAAGTAAGGTAAGGGTGGTGGTGCAGTAAGGTGGAAGGGCAGGTAGCAGGCAAGGAAGAGACCTGAATAATGATCACGCATTTCCCCACCATCCTTTTCATGCCATAAAACACTAACACTGACGCTCTCAAATTTCAAAAGAGGCCCCGGCTTCGAGGCTAGCCCTTGATGACCTAAGGCCTGTGCGCTGACCTCAAAAGAGGGCTCCGCTTCATGTAGCTAGCCCCTCGGCGGCCCAAAGTCTCGAAAGAGCTAGCTCTCAAAAGAGGCCTCGCCTAAGGCCAACCAGCCCAAGGCCTCGAGTAGCTCATCTTTCACTGATGACCAGCCTTGAGATATTGGGAAACTCATCATTTGCAATTTAAAATTAAAATTTTTAAGATAAAAAGCAAGCAAGAAGATCCGTTCAAACATTCAAAATTTCATTCAAAAAATTCAAAATATCGCATCCACCGCACAACCGCCAGAATGGTGCACATTACAATTCTAGCGGGTGGGTGGGGAAGGGGTCAAGCCGGATATCAACACCCATCGGCCGGGGGATCTGGGACAACAACTACCTTCGGATCTACACCTAAGACCCTTTCACCTTTGGGTTCTTGCTAAGCCCACTCCTCCCTAAAGCAATTTGGTTGAAGTATATTTTTTGTAAGGGCGTCGTGCGTTATTGTTTCACCCAAGCGCTCCTTTACAGCCCGTTCAGCCTCTGAGTAACCTTGCTAGTATCTCGTCTCAAACTGCTATGCATATCTCTCTAGTATCATGACCTTGTAGGTTTCCTGCAGCTCCTTGGCGACTCTTTCCTTCTCGACCTCACATAAGGCATCTTTTCTTTCCAGTTCTGCCTGGTAGATGCTATGAAGCTGGGACATATTCTTCTCCATCTTGGCCATGTCGGCCTCCATCTTCCTTGTTCTCTTAGCATCGGCAGCCTAGGTAGCACGTTTTGTAACATGCTTTCCCCATTCTAATTGGGCCCTCTCCAGCTCTTTTCCAAGCTCGAGCACTTAAGACTCCACTTGTACTTGGTTGTATAATGTTTGAGCACCCGAGACTCCACTTGTACCTGGTTGTATAATGTTCGAGCACCTTCGCATAGGGTAGAGAGACGACTAAACTAATGCTGTTGACTGTCGCAATACTTTGTCATGTAATCACCAAAAAACGCTCATCTACACGAAAATGAGACAAGCCAAAATTGCAAAAAATAAACCAAAAAAAAAAAAATAATAATAAAGGGAAGAGGCAAGCAAATACGGTGGCAGCTATTTTGAAAGGAGTGGCATCCTTTATCAGATCTCTCGCCTCCTTCACCGCCTCCCCGTCGTATAAGTCTCCTAAGGAGGAGAATGCTCCTTCGTCTAGGACCTCAAAGGGGATCTCCTCAAACAAAGAAAGATCATGCAGGAGGGCCTCGAGGGATGGAGGAGATGTTGGCTTTTCCAAGGGGGTTTCAAGTAATAATCCAAATTTTTCCTTTCTCCGAATTCCCCTATTATACCGATCTCTCGCCTCCACGATCTATATCAAGGCCCTGGTCGAGAGAGGAATTTCCACGGCTCGGTGGGGAATAGTGGGGTCTTTATCCCCCTCCCTCATTTTTGGATTATCCATGACCTCTTGAATATTCTCGAGCATCAGTAGAAGCTTGTAGTCCATCTCCGAGGCCAGGCAGCTTATAACCCGCACCAAAAGATCGAATTGAGTAGGAGAGAGGTTGTTTACCAGCTTTCCACAACCTCGACCGACTACACAATCAAAACAGCCATGTCAAAAGACTTAAAGGTAAGAAAAAAAAAACAACAAAGAGATGCTAGTATCCCAACAACTGACTTGATTCAAGATCCAAGTTTAACCCAAACTCTCAAATCATCGGGTCCTTAGCACAACCCTAGGCACTAAATAATAGGACATTACCTTGTGGCTTATTCTTGTTGGTGTCGGGCAAGTTAGTAAAGAGTTAAAGCGGCTTAGCATCAGCCATAAAGTAATATTTCCTCAAGTTGTGTTGCTTTATGATATACACATAAAGGACCTCTTCCAACCCTAGACATATTTTGTACCAACAATTCAGCACGCATACTCTCAGTAGGACACGTATAATGTTCACATGATTATGAATGTGATGAAGATGTGTGTGATAAAAGAACTTGTGCACTAGCATAGGTAAAGGGAACCTCAACCCTTCATTGATATGACTTTTAGGCTAGTAATGAAGTTCATCCCGCCTCGGTCCTCCTCCGTACAGTCTAAAGGATAAGGCCTCGACGACGAGAAAGACACTTGGACGTTAAGAGAGAAAGAATATTTCTTCTAGAACACGTCGGCCCAAGCCTCCCCAATAGGCTTGAGCCACGTTATGACCCCTTTGGTTTTGACGTAAGCCCGAGTGTCCTCGGAGCTAGAAGAGGATGAATCCTACCTAGCTGGATCGCAAGGCTGACTGGAGTTGACCCCCCTATCACCTTTGATCAACCTCTAAGCCCTATCACCACTAATACGAGAAGAAGTGAAGCCACTGCTGTCACTCATCTAGCCATAAAGTAAGCAACCTCATAAGAAAACAAAAAATGAAATCTAAAAAAAAAAAACAAAAAACAAAGAAAAATGGGGGTTAAGCAAACTAAAGGAATAAGAGACATCAGTCGATCTGGACTAACCTCGGCGGCTCAAGATGCATAAGACCCCTCCAAAAGGCCAAAGTTCAAAAAATAGAAGAAAAACAGAAGACTAGACCCAAAAGACAACAAATATAGCAAAGAACATAAAGAGGGAAAGAGACAAGTAGTAGGGTAGAAAGAACTCCAACAGGCACTACAAGAATCACCGAAGCTGATGGCTAATAGAATAAGTCAAGAGTAGAAGAAACGAGAGGGTTAGGAAGATAGGTTTCGAAATGGTGATCAAGAAATCTCAAAAGGAATGTTTGGGGGGGAATGTAAGCCCTACAGAATCCCATCATTGTTGGCGAGATATTCAAAACGACATTAAACGCTCCAATCGTATTTGACGACACACGACCTCCAAGCTTAACCTGTTATTGCCACCTTTACAGACCGAAGAAGTGGGATTACTACCCAATCAAGACCAAACAATGCATAGGTATCAAAACGACATAGTGCCACTCCGCACTACTCAGCCATACCGATGCCAGGGCGGTAGTGAATGGGATAAGTCTAATCCTATAGGTATCGAATGTGAGAATCTCGAATGGCTAGGGAGCCCAAGCCCGAGCCTTAGGCATCAGGACCAATACCTGTCGATTACACATCAGGCACCCTCATGTGGGCGCTAGGTCACACTACTCCCCGCATCGTCCTGAGCACGTAGCACCGAGATAGAGGGTAAAAAATTGATCATCTCATCACCCGACCTAGTTAGATAAAGTGATGGAGACAGGGTGATACGAACCCCATCAACTTGTGAGGAGACCCGTGATTAAATTTTTAATCAAGCAACTACTCTGGGTGATTCGACTGATGGATGATCTCACCGCTGTTTATAGGAAGCAAGAACCTTGGTATAGGAGGACGCCACAATCGATGATGCAGATCCGATTGATAAGTCTTGATGAACGCCATAGAATAACTGATAAGTTCAAAGAGTTCTTTCAAGAACCAAAGAGAAATTTAAACTCTTAATTTTATTAATTCATAAACTGAAGAAAGTAGGGATAACATGCCTATAAATAGGCCTTAAAATATGAAGAATAAAACAAAGATTCGACCACTAAGGAAACTAAATATTAAGCCAAACACTAGAAAGGAAACTAACTTACTTTTCCCTAAACTATGCACACCCAAAAAACGTCTATAAGAAGAAAAAAAAGGAAACTAGATAATTTTAGGACAAGACTTGGTAATAAAAATTAGCTGCAAATCTAGAACAAATCAGCACCAAATCAGTAGAAAATCAAGAACAAATCAGCTCCAAAATAGAACAAATCAGGAAAAAATCTTTACCAAATCAGCCGTCATGCTTAACTTTCCTGTCAAATTGCCATGGTCTTCCTAATAACAAGTGTCTAGCTTGCATCGGAACTACATCACACAAAACTTCATCTTTATACTTTCCAATGCTAAAAGAGATTAACACTTGTTTATTCACCCTTACCTCCCCACTATCATTCAACCATTTCAATATATAAGGCCAAGAATACTTACTTGTTGGCATCCCTAGCTTCTCCACTTAAGGTTGTGTTAGCGAACACACAAGAATCAAAGTTTCATCAATGATCACACTACATACCTTGTTTGACATAAACCCAGTGGAAAAAAGTCGCCCCATTAAAATTTCGCCATCTCCTTACTACACACTTAAGGCACTCCTTGCCAATACCATTGTTCTCCTTGGATAGCGATCTCATCATCCATTGTCCCCAAAATGGCATAGAATACAATCTAACTCATTGTCTGTTTCAATCTCACCATTGTCCCGCATCACCATAACTCTTATGTTCAGACATTGTCTTGCTATATGACCCATGCCTTAGCATTTAAAACAGTTAATATCATGATTCCAAGTAGTGAAAGCATCAAATTTACCTTGATTTCCTTGGCTGGTCACCTCTTTTTTTTGTTTTGTTTTAGGCTTTGCGTTGGGTGGCTTCTCTTCCTTTCTCCATTGATTCGACTTCCAAGTAGATGAACTTGGACTAGATGCAAAACGTGTGTTTTCATTGCCCCTCATCTTGACTTGATTCTTAATCTTAATAGCCATATGCACCATATCCTCCAACTCCACATAATGTTGCAATTCCACCACATTCTAAATATCCCGATTTAAACCCACCAGAAACCTCTTCATTGTAGCCTCTTGATCTTCTTCAATATTTTCTATAGCCATTGCAACCTCCTTCTCCTTATAATACTCCTCCACACTACGATTGCATTGCCTCAGGTTTTGCAACTTGTTGTACAACTCTCAGTAGTAGTATGTTGGGACAAATCGTTTCCGCATCACTCTCTTCATCTCTTCCCATGTCTCCACCGCTCGGCTCCCTATCTACCTTCATTCAACACTAGCTAGTCCCACCACACTATGGCATAATCCAAGAACTCTATGACAACAAGCTTCACCTTCTTATTTTCAGAATAATTGTGATAATAAAAAACCATCTCCACCTTTCTCTCCCACTCAAGATATACCTCAGGGTTATTCTTTCCTTGGAATGATGGAATCTTCATCTTAATACTACCCAAATTATTATTTCGCTGTCTGAAGCTTTCTAAGTCTCCCCTCTATACCTCCCGTCACTAAACAAACTAACTCCGATCAACTCATCCTCGCCAAAATCATCCCCTTCATACTCTTCTTTCTCTACCCGCACCCCTATTCTCAAGGCAAATTTCTTTTCATTACACTTTGTCGAGGGTTTCATGGATGCTCACAAAGCTTTGTTCTACCCTTGAATTAAGAAACCCAATTCAGTCTGGCAAACATCTCTTTACTTCACTCAGTTACATTCCACATGTCTCCATGTTGATTCCCTCCTTCACACCTTCGACGCGCGCTGTTTGCTTGATATATTGCCGCAAAAAACAAGGTTAGAAAAAGGACCTCACAAATCACTCCTCTGTTTCTCATCAAGAATGATTCATTCGGGCCACTCGTGAGCCACACATACTATTTGTCTTTTCTGCTCTTAATATTTTTTACCACTTACCTTTTTTCCACTCATAATCTCTCTTTCGGTTCTTTTGGAACTAATAAAACAAATAAGATTTTTTTTTCTTCGTAAAATTCAATCAAAAACCTATCAAAGGACAGGTTGGTGGTGTTAACCAATATTCAAGCCTTACTTAAAGCAACAAAGGTTAGGGTCACTAACAAAAAAAGACACTAAAAATTTCTCAATTCATTACCGACTTTTTTTATTTTTTGTACTATGGTGGGGACTTGATTTCCAGCAACTAGAATGATGATAAACATATAGAAAAAAAAATTCTCAGATTCTAGACCTTTTTTTTTTTTGTTGACCAGATCCTTTTCCTTTCCTTTCCCTTTTTTATGTATTTATTTATTTTTGTAACCTGGATGCAGGCTGTCTTAATAAAAGGAAGGAACAAAATTATATCCGATCAAGAATGAAGGAACGGATTCGATGGAGAGAGAGAATAGGTTGTGTGAATGAAATTAGGGGTTGAACGGATTTTAGAAGGAATGGATGAAAGTGGTGACTAAGGTTCGTGATAAAGGAAAAACGAAAAGATAAGCAAACTTAAAAATAGAACATGCATTTGATACTAAATGATACAAACCCTCACAACTTGTGGGGGAGACCCATACTAGATTAGCTCTAAAACCGTTTCAAGATTTGACTTCGATGGATAGGGAAGCAAGAACCTTGGTATAGGAGGACGCCACAATCGGTGATGGATGTAGTTGAGAGCCAAGTCTTGATAAATCTCTGAGCCATAGATAAGTTAAAGGATTATTTCCAAGAACCCCGAGAGGGAATTTGAAGCTCTGATTTATTAATTCATAAACTGAAGAAAGTAGGGATAACAAGCCTATAAATAGGCCCAAAAATATGAAGAATAAAACAAAGATTTGGCCACTAAGGAAGCTAAATATTCGGCCAAACAATAAAAAGGAAACTAACTTACTTTTCCCTAAACTACGCGCACCCAAAAAATGTCTACAAGAAAAAAAAGGAAACTAGATAATTGTAAGAAAAGACTTGGTAATAAAAATCAGCCGCAAATCTGGAACAAATCAACAACAAATCAAGAACAAATCAGCTCCAAAATAGCAGCAAATAACACCGTCTGTAGCAAAATCGAAACCAACAAATAGCGACAAATCAACCAAGTCAAGCAGGTCTTGGTCGAATCAGTTTACTTTGATGGCGTGGACCGTGCATTCTGTTCCTCTTTTGAAGTTGAGCGGCGTGGCGCGCCCCGCTTAGGCGTCTTTGGTTAAAACATTAAGAGCTTCTTTGAATCTCTTAACCTTGGCTCATGTCATCGGGTCAAGTGAGATTTCTAGTGGACCGCTCCGTTTCATGCCGTATCTCCATCAAGGTCACAGCCAAAGACACAGTTTAGTCGGACCAAAAGAGTGGGGTCAGCATGTGGGCTATCCACAAACTCCATGTGACTTTCACTATGCACTCCTCTCTCACGACGTCGATCACCGTGGTGGATCAAGAACCAATTGTAGGAGGCCACGTGACACCCATTAGTAGTATAAATTGATACGTTTGTAACTATAAAAGATATACTAAATTCTTTCAACAATTAGAGAGAGAGAGAGAAATTCTTTGGAAAGTTGCAGCATTTCCAAATCCCTATATTTTTCTTTATGACACAATTCTAATGACATTGAATATTGAATAAGTTTTTATCTTCGAGCCAACTAGAATGAAATGGGAGGAGAGGAAGAGGATTATTTATTTATTTTTTGTTAAATCCACAATCCATTAATCATTTGATTAATCAAACTTCTCCACCAATATTAAACACGTTGTCTTCTTTATGAATATAATCTCTCAATCAGTATTATACCTCACATACACTATAGCATTTGACCTCTTATTTTTTTCTATATATCTACCAAAGGGAAAAAATATTTGAATATTAAAATGTTAAAAATATTCAGGTTAGGACATTTAAATAGAATGTATATACTAAAAATTAGAATTATTGTCAATTCAAAAAAGATTGCTCCAATTTCTCTCACATCCCACTGCTAGTGAATTTAAGACTCAAATATTTACTTTAGAACTTTGGTGTATAAATCCTAAAATGCATCTACCAATTTATAGGTCTTCCTAATTTAAAAAATTAATTGTATCACGACGTCGACGTCCAAATTCACCTCTTGCTTTGTCAAACAAGTCCAACCCCGAACCCTACTAAGTTTGATCAGAGAAGAAGCTCCGGATTTAATAATTGGATTTTTGTACACGACTTATTTGACATGAGGTATACAGGACCGAAGCTTACATGGACTAGAGGGAAATCAACTCAAACTTTCGAAGGAGCTCGGCTTGATCGAGCCCTCTGTAACATAAAATGAAGCACGTGCTTCCCCCATGCAAAGGTTCAGATCCTCCCAAAGCTAAATTCGGGCCATTCGTCGGTGCTTACAAATCTTGTCGGTATGGATAACAACTCCCCTCCCCATATGTTCAGGTTTCAAGCGGCATGGCTAACACACCTAAGGTTTATCAACTTCGTTAAAGAACAATGGAAGGAATCTACTCCTTTTACAGATAACAACAAGATCATAGCAGTGGAATAAAGGACACTTTGGGCTCAAAGAAAAAAGGAAGAGAAGACTCTGGGCAAGGCTTGTTGGGATCTAAACAGCTCTTATAACGCCAAGCAATGAACACCTAAAATTGGAAAATAAGCTTCAGAGAGACCTGGAAACCACCTTAAACCAAGAAGAACTGCTCTGTTTCCAGAGCTCAAGAGAGGAGTGGATAAATTAAGGAGACCGAAATACTAAGTTTTATCATGCCGCCACTACCATGTGAAACCGTAACAGAAAGATTGAAGGTCTGAAAAACGATAAGGGCAAGTGGATCGCGGACCCATTTGGCCTTGAAGTGATGATTCAAGAATTTTTCCAAAAATTGTTCAAAAAATAGGGCCCCTCGGATATAACAGACTTAACCCCAAATGGCTTCCCCAGACTAACTGATGACCTCAAACATGTTTTCCATAACCCTTCACTAGAGAAGAGATAAAGAAGGCCTTATTTGATATGGCCCCCTACAAGTCCCCTGACAATGATGGTCTCCATGTGGGGTTTCTCCAAGAAACATGTGAATTAGTCGGAGAGTCCCTCTGCAATTTTACACTAGAGGTCCTCCATATAGGGTGCCTTCCTGAAGGATCCAATGACACTTTACTTGTTCTTATCCCAAAGGTTAAACATCCAGATAGTATTTTCCAACTGCGCCCGATCAGTCTTTGTAACGTGGGGTACAAGATCATCACCAAAACCTTAACTAATAGATTGAAGGAGTTCATGCCCAGTATCTCTGCCCAGAATCAAAGCAGCTTCGTACCCGAAAGACAGATAATTGACAATATCCTCATCTATCAAGAAGTTCTTCATTCAGTGCGCACTGGGTAGGAAACTCTCCATTATTGAATAATGCCATATCAAATCCAAGCTTGCCGTTCGTATAAGTGTGTTGAGGATTATTGGAACCCAGGTCTAGGGTAGCAGTGGGATAGCTTACATGGTTTACTACCATCACACGCTCTAAGGAGGCTTAGCACAATGCTGATCTGTCGAGATGATGAAGGAAAAGATAGTATGTGTTGGGGTTTGACCAGCAATGGTAAATTCTCAATCTCCTCTGCTTACGATGCTTTGATGCCTCCCTCTTCAGACAATCCAGATAGCACTTGGAGCTTAATTTGGAAACTCCGTATTCCTTTGGTTGGTGTATCATGATAAAATCCTTAATAAAATGGAGAGAACACGGAGGATAATTGTTGATAATCCCGTTTGCCACCAGTGCCTTGGAGATTGTGAAGACCTAAACCATCTTTTTAGAAAGTGTATCAAAGTGATCCCTTTTTGGAGAAGAGTTGCAAACGTGCTAGAGAGGGATGCTTAGACAAGCCTTCCTTTTAAAGGCTGGATGCGTTGGAATTTAAAGCTAAAAGTGCATGTGAATAGTGTTTGCCTATGGCTAATCTGGAAATGGAGGAATGACGTAGTTTTCAATGGGAAGGAGGAAAGCCTGGAAAGGAAGATAATTATGGTGAGATCTTATACCCGAGAGTTCTTGGTAGCACATTCAAATGGTGCCATAGTGGCTCCGGGAAGGGGAATTCTTGGCATGGTCTGGTTAGGATGGCACTGCCCTCCGTCAAGATGGATGAAGTTAAACATTAATGGAAGTGTAACCGAAACGGGAACTGCAGGCGCAAGAGGAGTACTAAGAGACGCTACAGGCAGATGGGTTGATGGGTTCCCCGACTTGGGGATTGTTCAATCAAGGAGGCAGAGACCTGGGCTTTAATTCATGGCTTGAGAATGGCATGGGATGTTGGAGCAAGGAGAATTATAGCTGAAACTGACTTTCTTCAAGTGTTCAATTGGGTCACAAGGAGGGAGGAACTGGAGAGCTCTCATGGCAATGTGGTGCATGAAGGCCAAGTTTGACTACAACAAGATTGGTCTATCACCATAAACCTGGTATTTAGGGAAGGAAATCAAATTTCTGATTGATGAGTGCCCAAAACTCTCATCATATACCCACGTTTGATCACGTTTTCGGTTCATTTTACTTAGTAATAAGTTCGTTTTTTTTACCTTATATATGATACTCGGTTTCTTGTGCATTTTAGGTGAAAAAAGCGGCATTTGGAAGCTATGTGGAGATTTGAAGAAGGAGATTCACTACAAGAAAAATCGAAATTAGAGACAGACAATTCGGTCTCTAATCCGTCTGGAAACGGAATTCCGGACGGATTAGAGACGGAATTTTCGGTCTTTAAAACGCTGGTATCTAATTGTGTCCGTCTCAATTTCGTCAGCATTGAGGCCGAATTGATTCGATCTCTAATCGAGACGGTTGATCTGTCTCTAGTAGAGATCGATTTGATTAGTCTGCGATTGGGGTCCGGGTGATTCCGTCTCTGTCGAGGGCCGATTTGATTCCGTCTCTAGTGGGGCAATTGATTCCATCTCTAATCAGAGACCGAATTCAATTCCGTCTCTAATTAGAGACGAACCACTCGAATCCTAATCTGAGTAGAGACATCTGAATTCATTTTACTAGACGTGGGGTTTTGGCTTTTATGACTAATTGAACCTATTATGGCTGAAGATTTCCAATTATATATAAATCATAAAATTCTAATTTGAAATTAAATTAATAGATGTCATTAAATAAAGTTAGAACCACTATCATTTTTCAGTAATTATAAAATCAATAGTACACATAGATAACAAAATAGTAATATTAATGTCAAATGTACCAAATGCAATATACTAACTACTAATCAAATTACAAATTCTTAGTGTCCTCAGGAACATTCTTCCAAATATACTAAAATCCTTAATAATTATTCTTAAAATCTTGGTGGCTTTCTATGAGCATTCTTTATGGGGTAACAGCTTTGTGATAGAAATACTTTCTTATTTGATTACATTATAAGCACAAAGTACCATCATTAAAACTTTATTTTATTTTAATAAAAAAAGTAATGAAATCTTATATTTACTGAATAAAGTTGTTTATCTTATAATTGATAAAAGCATTTAGTAATATTAAAGCAGATATAAGAAATTGTTGACTCATAATTATGATTAATTAGTACACTTATGGAACCTAAGTATTATCCGTGGGTGCAAGAAAATTAATTACAATTGGAGGAGAAATATTTCTGTGATGATTATTTTAGGCGGTCGAGTCCTTTGGTGGGACACTAAAAGCAGAAAAAGAGTGCTCTTGTAGAATCACACATCAAGATGGCTCTCCACTTAAACAAGCATAGACCAGTTTCAAGTATACATGTAATCACTATGTTCATCAAAGACAAAAAAAATCAAGAAAAGGTGTAAAATACGAAGCATACTCAGTGTCTCCACTACAAGAAAAAAGGCTTTCATTGACCTCTTATTCGTCATCCTAAATTTTGAGATACGGAAACTTCACTGAGCATTTCCATTTAATAAATAGTACTAGTTTTTTACTCAATAGATCTCTTGTCAAATAGTACATGATCGCTCTGAATTAGAATCTTGTAGTCAGTGCAATAAGCACATATGATTTTATATAAGTGCTCATTCTAATCTAAGACAGTGTTTCAATTTAACAACTTATGATTATCTAAAATGATGATTCTTTGGAGATAGAGGCACATCACTGAAATCCATATTAACATTGAAGACAAAATGCAAGTTAGGGTATCATTTGTTAAAATTGTTTCATTTAATTTACATTGAAAACTATTTCATTTCTCACATAAGTCCATGAGGAACTAATGAGGTTTTTCTTTTTAAATGCAAGTTCATTTTCTATTTCAAGTTGGAATCTACCCATTGTTAAAATTCAAACCTTGATTTGTACTTGAGGCTTATCCTGTTGATTCCAAATCATAAAAAAATTTGCTTGATTTTATTCTCTTCCTTAAGGAAGCTATAAAATTAAAACATCAATGTTCTTTTAATTGTCATAACTTGAAGAGAACAAATAGAAAATACGAGGTAAAAATACGAGCTATAATTAAATGATTAGCTAATTAATCATTTAACTACCTCAATTGCTATTTCTAATTATGTTTAATATATGTCCCATTTCTTGAAGGTTCTTTTTTGTCTATTTTATTTTTTTTCTGAAAAAAAAGAGATAAAGTTCATATTCGAGTAAATTAATTAATCATTTCTATTTCAAAAACTAATTATTCCGTTCTTTTTATTCGTTTTATTTTTTTTTCCCAAACATTTTTTTTGAAATAAAACAGCTGTAGGGATAACCTAGATTGTTTTGAGGACAAGAGATTTTGAATTTTAGTCTCATACTTTTTTTCTTTTTCAAGGTCATGTCGAGAGACGAAATTCCGTCTCAATTTTCGTCTCTAATAGAGACGGAATGATTTCCGTCTCTAATCAAAGCGGATTTTATTCCGTCTCTGATTAGAGACGGAAATTATTCCGTCTCTAAATAGAAGAACGAATGATTACCTTGCAGAATTTGAGACGGAAATCATTCCGTCTCTATTTAAGAGGCAGCGAATTCAAAACGGGAACTTCGTCTCTAATCAAACCAGTTTTTATTCCGTCTACGATTAGAGC
This sequence comes from Tetrastigma voinierianum, assembly GCA_016808115.1. NCBI lineage: Eukaryota > Viridiplantae > Streptophyta > Magnoliopsida > Vitales > Vitaceae > Tetrastigma > Tetrastigma voinierianum. The sequence continues at coordinate 168,257 of JAEQBH010006084.1, forward strand.
AGAAATTATTCGTCTCTATTTCGATCTCTATTAGAGAGACGGATAAGTGTTAAATCTCACAATTTACATCTCCCAATTCCGATTTTAAGTAGTAATTGGGGAAACAGCCTCAACATCGCGATGTTCCAACGTCACGATGTTCTCACGTTGCAACATTGAGGTCGTATGACGTGCAGCCTACATCAGCCAACGTTGGAACGTTCCAACGTCGCGACATCGTCGGGACTTATTTAGCGAGAGTTTTTTAGATATAACGAGGCGAAAAAAAAGGAGAGGAGAGAGGCAGGATACGAGATTGGAGGAAAGGCGACACGGGAAGAGTCGCAGTTATTGTAATCCTTATGTGCCATATTTTCTTTCTCGACTCTATTATGAAAAACTAAATGATTGTAATGGTGAGTGATGTACTAACTTTATCTCTAGGGTTTCCTTTATACTCTTATTTACATTCATATGTATTAGTTATTGATTGATTTGTCGATATATCTATGGAGCTATTATCGACTTGCTTTATTTTACATTGAAATTAATTACATGGTGGTGTTTGTGACATCAACATGCTCTTCTTAGGAATCTGAGATCGAGATAAAGGTTCAGGATCAAACAGAAGTGACACTCGATCAATTAGAGAGTAGAGATCTCTCGGTTCCAAGTGTGGTAATTAGGGTTTAATCATTTAAGCGTCTAAGAATTAAGGATTGATGCAGAGATGCGATAAACCCTACTCACGAGATAGATGAATATACCTCGAGAGAGGATATCTCGTAGGCACGATCAACCTACCAGCATGAATCCATTAATATACTAAATAACCAATTTTATATAATTTATAATCCATTGAACGTGACAAGGGGAGGTAAAACCCTAGCCCTCATTAATTGAATTAACAGCTCATTTAGGATCAAATTATGGTCATACTAGCAGTAATTCACTCGAGTTTGAAATCCATATAATACTCTAAGCGTTGATGTTAGCATCTTATATCACGTAGGAATGACATGACTAGCCACTATATTACGTGAACTCGGCAGCGTGCTTGCGTGTAAGGGCCTACATTTTTATATTGTACATAACCTCACAGGGCCCCTCAGTTAAATGGCTAAGCTCACCACGAGAATGCGGCCTGAAAAGTTATGGTGGAGCAATCCTCACAGAAACTGGAGAACGTTCTAGAATAGGTGCCCTTTTTTTTTTTTTTTTTTTTTTAGGAACCTTGAGGCCTAGAAGAGTTTTGATGAGCTGCTAGTGCTGTGGATGTCCCCCTCCAATTGATCCTAAAAAAAACAAGTCCAATTGAAAGTCAACTTTAAAGGTTCATTTTAAGATAACATCTTATCCATCCTTCACTTTGTCCACATTAGCAAACTTATCCTTATCATGTAATCGAGGATTAAGATAATAAACTATTACATACAAAGGTTGATTATGGTATAAGATTTTTTTTTTTAATCTATTTTTTCTATATTAGTTTTTTTCTTATTTCCTTATAATTAAATGTAGTCTTCTCGATAATAAGATCTAGTTTAAGTGGTTAAGAGCCTAGATTGACATAGCAAGGGGAGGGATCTAGGGTTTAAGTCTCAGTGAGGACAAATCTATGAGAAACAACAGAACAAAATATTATGATGTAATGGAAAGTGAATAAATATATAAAAAAAAGCACTATTTTCCTTAGCTAAATCTATCCATTCATAACTATAACCTACCTTTATTATCTCCTCTTAATAATCTTTCTCAATACGCTAACTAATAGAATAGTAGTATTAATATTAAATGTAACATGAGGTAAACAATTTGGATCAAATAGAATAATACTTCGGGTTTTACATTAACCTTTTTTCGTAACTGCTAGAACACTATTTTTCAAAGGAGAAAATTTCTATGAAAGTTCTTAATTGCTTATAAGGCTTTGGAGAATGAGAGATATTATGGCAAACCATATAGTTGTTAGAAGAATAATTTCATGACATTTTGTAAATGTTTTCGTCATACTAATTAGAACCCAAGTGTCTATATAGATGAAATTCACCACTTGTCTAGCTTGTGAAAGTACTGTATTAGCGTGTTTTAGTATCATCTATGATCAAATCAACGCAATGGGTAGTACAAGGAGTCCATCATAATATTTTCTGTTTGTCATGAGCATCATTCTAGTATTCATATAATTAAAAGTATTATTAGTGTTCACTTGCATAACATTCTCCTCTCCAAAATTTTCAACCATGTTATCAAGACATTTGACACAATATTTATCTATTTTTAATTATGTAAAATATATCAACTGATTTTCAAAAACCATGTTTTGGTTGGACAATTCACTTAAAAAATTTATGATCATGAGACACCTACAATTTTCATCTAACCAACTATTTGACATAATGAAGCATTCATATTGTGTCTATGCTTGTTTGTGTTCTTCCCATTATATTTTTATTGCTCATTTTTCTTTAAGAAGCCATATCCTTAATTTATATATACATATAAGCTTAAATATTAACCCAAAATTTGCAATAACATCAACCATGAGAATCAAAGATGGATCATTTAGTATATTGAATGGGAAAGCCTTTGAATATATAAAATAATCAATTTTCCTACACACTATCTTTCTTTCTTCTTACTTCTATTTGGAACTCAAAGTGTTTTATCTAGGTTTTGAATTGGTGAACTTATCCACTAGTCCTCTAGGATTAGGTTTCCTTCCTCTACCATCGCTCCTATACTTATTTCTACATCTACTCTTAATTATTTTGCAAATTGAAATTTCATTCCTTGGATTTAGGCCTATGACAATTTCTTCAAACAATTCTTTTTTTTTTTAATTTATGTTTTCTAAAATTATCCAATGCCTCTCTGTATTCTAATTTACATCTTCACCAACTTAATACATGGTTTCATACTTTCATTCTATGATGATTTTTGGCCAAGTGATATCTAAATCTAGATACTCGTCTTGTATAATTTTGATTGCAAAATTTGCATTGTATATACTTCTGTTTAGGAAATTCAATAACATACTACCATTGCATGTGACTTGTCCTTTTACCTTTCTAAAAAGATTGATTAATCTTTTCTTGAAACTTTTGATTCTAAGTGACTGATCATAATGATAACATAAAATAATTCAATGATATATATAATTTTAAATAAAACACATAATATTTTTTGAACGTACAAGAATAAAATTTTAATTATAAGATTTTCAAAATCAAATGTTAGCATGATAAGTATTAATAACTGATCTAAATATTAATTTTTTCTAATAGGCATACAAATTTGCATATAAAAAATTAATATAAACATAAAGTCCTAATAATATATATAATTTAATATTTTTTTCATTAGAGGAGAAACATGAAATATGAGAAAGTGAAACCAAATTTTGGAATATAGCTAGTAGTGGAAGTCATTATAACTACAGTGGAGGTTACTGTAGTTGTGCAGATGAGTTTAGTGGACATACAAAAAATGGTTCAATCTAATAATCTAGTAAAAATTAAGAGGGATATCCCAAACCAACCTTTTAAAAAAAAAAAAAATTTACCAAAATAATATATATTTTAAAATAATGACCAAACTAGTACCTTTTGACCATATCATCAAAACCGTAGTTAGTGATTACGGTTTTAAGTTTTTTAAAAGAGTTAAAACTGTAGTTACCAACTACAATTTTAGGCTTAAAGTTGAAACTGTACTTGGTAACTACGGTTTTGAAAATGATTAAAATCGTAGTCATCAACTACGATTTTGATAACATGACAAAAAGACAATAGTTTGGACATTATTTTGAAACATTTATTAATTTGAGATTTAAAAAAAAAAATTATTTTAGGACAAAGCTGAAATGGTGGTTGACTACAAGCAATCAAAAATGGAAAAATATGACTTTTTGGTTGCAGTTTTTGAAAATTGTTTTTTTGTTCTAAAAAACAAGGAGAACAAGGAATACATGTTTTGGTTTCATTTTTTTAATTTTTAATTTTTTTGGTTTTGAAAAACACCAAGAACACATAAAATATTAAATTCATATAACAAAAACAGTTTTTAGAGAATACCAAGAGCCTATTTCATTTCTATTTGTTGAAACCTATTCTTGAGAATAGTTTTTAAAAACAGAGAACACCATTTTTGTGGTCTCGGAAATCTCTTATTATTCTTTGAATTTTTTTTCAAAAAAATAAAAAAATAAAAAGGCTTAAACATGTTTTCCTCGAGTTTTTTTAATGTTTTTATAACAATTTTTTTAAAAAGAATTAATAAGCTTAGTCTCCAGTGTTTTAGGTTTTCAAAAAACTATTCTGAAAAGTAGTTTCCAAAAGCAAGAACCAAATAGGTCATAGATTCTCGGGTTAAAAACAACAAAAATAAATAAATAACAAAAAGCAAGTTGTGGAAAAGTTGTAAACTAGGGAAAAACAAAAGAAAACAAAAAAGAAATTAAAATATGAAAGAGAAAAAAAGAAAAAAAAATAGAGAACAAGAAGAAGGGTCTACCTAGGATGAAATCACAAAGAAAGCATCAAATGTCATTAATGTGAGATGGTTACATGTAAGATCAAAATATTGGTAAATACAAATATATCAATACTTGGATTTTACAAATATATTGGATATATCGGTAAAATATCGGTGAATATTTTTACATAAATATAGGTAAAACAAAAATTATATAAAATTGATGAAAGATTATATTTATCTTTTTAAAAATTATCATTGAATATTAAAATTTAAATATATATGTATTAAAAATATATTATTATTATAATTATTATTATTACTATTTTATTAATTTATTATTATTATTTAGATATTTAAATTTGTTAGATCATATCTAGATCCCTTAAAAAACGTTCCTAAAAAAAAAAAAAATCTAAGGTCCAGTTCGGCCATGTTTCACAAAATTATTTTTCTAAAATGAATATGAGGATTTATTTTTTATGTTTTCCAGATTTAAAATTGCGTTTGGTAGCATTTTTGAAAATTATTTTTTTAAAAGGTATAAATATTGAAATTAATAAACATAATAAATATATATATCACAATAGCACTATCATAAACAAACACTTCTTTAAACTTTTTTTTTTAATATTCATTAGAAAACTTCATTCACATGAAATAAATTATTTTTAATTAAAAAATTCAAACATTAGTTACATATTATGTGTATAGTCACACCACAAATCCTCATCAATTTTATCTCTAATAATACTCATTTGTGCAAGGTTTCTTGAAGACATATTTATATAAGTTGTTGTCCTCTTTTCTTCTTCCAAATATCATATTTTCTACTTCAAACTGTTCAAACATCCTATCACGACAAGCTTCCTTTCAAATAAAGTTGTGTAACACACAACATGCAATAGGACTATGTCTTTGCCTTCGTGGACGATAGCCAGGCATTACTTTCAAAATGGAAAACGAGCCTTCAATACACCAAAGCATCTTTCAATTATATTATGCAATGAAGAGTGCCTGTAGTTGAACAACTCCATAGGGCCCCTTGGTGCTCGACAAAGTTCTCTCAATCGCATAAATAGGTAATATTCCCTGTTATAGGTGATAAGAAGCCAAACATGTTTATTGTATCAGCATCCACAACATAATAATAATCTATTAGATAGAACTACATTAAAATATAGAAGTATTATCTTCAACTTAATAATAGAAATATTGTTCATACCTTCATTTGGAAAAGGAAACTCATTCTCTGATCTTGTTATTGCATTCGAAAACACTCTAGAGTCATTTGCAGTCCCTTCCCATCTTGTGTAAACAAAAGTGAACATCATGTCAAAAGAGCATGCACACATAATGTGAAGCCCCGAGAAAATTTAATTTTCTGAAAAATGGCAAAATGGTAATTTCGGTCAAAATCCAGAATTTTTCAAGATCTCGGATGACAAAACGGACTTCACCGTTGGAATCATTTCACGAAATCTAGCTACCACGTCAAATTTCATCGAATTGAGCCATTCGGGTGCACATTTTCGAGGCAATGAGCGTAGTGCGGGACACTTGACACATGTTGAGTGGCTCACAATATGCCACGTGTCAGGTGCAGATTCAGTCACTTAAGCTCAAGTGTGGGACCCATGTGGACACATGACATGATGCCATTGGAGGAAAATCTCATAGTGGGTAGATTAAGTGGATAGATATTCATACAAGCCGTGATGGATTGACAAGTGGCAAGGAATAAAATGAAAAAAATGGAGAACACTTCTCATTTTTGGAGCTCAAAACGTGCAGTGGAGGAGGGTTTCAAATTCTAGAGAGAGAAGCTCCAACTTCTCTATAGAATTCCCGGCTTTCGGATCGTCGGATCGCGTCGGGCCAAGAAGTAAAGTTGTTACTGCCTTGATGGGGCTGATGTGGGCCACTTGGGTTTTGGGGGTTTGAGAACTCCCGAGAGGTAGGGGTTGCTCTCTATGATTCAGTCCTTTTAAATGTTTTGTTAATGGTTTGGTTGGTTTGAGCGTGAGTGACGTTTGATCGATCCCAAACTTTGGGGCAATTGTTGGAATATTTTGAACGTTTTGAATAGTGTGAATTTGTTTGGGTGGTTTTGTGTGATAATTATGCAATAAATTATGGTTTAGTGTTTTGGTAGGAAAGCGGCCATGGATTCGATTCCACAAAGTGGAACCAGTAACAATGAGTGGTATACGGACGACCTTGCTCGTTAAGGGACGTTAAAAGCCGGTCCGGTTTGCTTAGTTGGACGAGGAATTGGTCCATGTGTGTTTAAACAAAATATTCTTTGGGTGGATAGAGCACGAATTGTGTGAAAGAAATTGTTAATGCATATAATTAAATGTGTTAACATGATGTTGAATTATATAAAAATATAATTATTAGTATGTTATTGGAAGGAATTGTAATTAGCTCAAGTGAGCTGGGTACGATCATTATTGATGTGAATTAAAATAACATGTGGCCAGGTATGTATGTAAATTTTGTTAATATATGCATAATTGATATATTGGCATGGTTTGAAATGGCATAATGCATTTCATATACTGCAGGGAGCAACCTAGAAATTTAGGTGTGAGTGCATGGCATGAGAGATGAAAATGATGTTTTTCTCGCAATTGGCTTAGGCATGCGTAAGGGAGTCGGTGAGGACTCGAGACACGGTATTGGGCATGTAGACATTTAAGTAGGATCATGTATTTGCTTAAGTGTGTGGTTATGTTAAATCATTGCATGTGCACTTAGGTGAGGAGTAACCATGTAGGATGAATTTTAACTCTTGGGCATTGCTCCTGCAATGGGGATCATTATTTCGAATAAAATTTGTTAGGAGGCGGCGGCTGTTAGAGGCCGATTTTTAGAAGAAAGCGGTTGTAGCTTTGATGATTTTGTATAACTATGTATTAAGAATTTTAAATTTTAATATATGTTTGTATTAAGAGTAAAATATTAACTCTTGAACTATGGTGATACAGTTGATGTGTTTTTTATGAATATGATGTATAGGCCAATGTGGCCATTTTTACTCATGTATGGGTCTCATGACATGAGACATAGGTTTTTCAGCGGAGTTATTGAATTGATCCAGCGAGACACCCCGGGATTTGGGGCGTCACAACTTGGTATCAGAGCTTAGGTATACGAATACCTAGGGCTTGAGGGACTTGGGCTTAGGCCATGGTCATTGAGGTGTAAGAACATCACAACTTGGTATAGCTCGATGTTAGATACTAGAGTTATAGCTTAGTATCAGTAAGTTAGGTATACGGTTTACCTAGGATTTGATGGGAAACGGGTTAGATCATGCATCCTTTGTGCATTTTGATGAATGAATTGTGATGTGTGATTGAATTGTGTGTTGTGTGTGTTGTATGAAATTGTATGCTTGGTGAATAGCATATAGGAAAGATCGATGTTGAACACTAGGGTTGAGAAAATAAAACCTTAGGAGGTTGAGGAATTTTGGACAGAATGGTCTAGAAAATTCTGGACAGTAGCTCCAGTTTTGAACAAGAACAAGTTGGGTTTTGTGAAATTCTTGAAAATTATTCCAGTTTTTGCACAAGGAAAGGGGTTAAAATTTAACTCACAATTTTTTTTTTTTTTTTGAGTTGTATGGATGGCAGTGTTCAAGCTACTGCATCTATGGAGTAGCTGAGAGGTTATTGGAGAAAAAAAAAGTATATTGAAGAAATTTTTTTTGAGGTTTTATAGTGTGTAAAACTGGAAAAAAAATTAAATAAAATAAATTTTAATGAATTTATTTTGTTTAATGAAAGAAATATAATTAATATGATATGAATTATGAAAAAACAAAAAAAGAGAAAGCATGAAAATAAAGGTGTAGGAGGTGGATGGGCCCACCGTCTACGTGCTAGGTCGCCAATCTGGGGAATGTATCGTGACACGGGGATTTGAGGCGCTTTGGGTGCGTGACGAGGGCGCGACACAACCGAGGGGATGCCACGACTGCGGTGGTTGTCTTAAGAGCGTGCGTTAAGCGTGCGCCGCGTGACCTGGATAGAGGTTGAGTCGCGATACAAATATTGTATCTTGGCTAGGGGTGACCTTTTGGATCGCGATACAGCGTGCGCAGGGAGGTGTGTCACGATACAAATGATTGTGTCGTGAAGCGAGCTGGCGTCCGCGACCGCGGCGTGTCGAAGTATCGATACGGTGCCCCTGGCGCCCTACGACTACGGCGCGAGGGCGCTGCGCGGCCCACCGCAACGGCGGCCCTTGCTTGACCACGGCTCCGCAGCGGGGACTTGTGTCGCGATACAATTTTGTATCGTGACCGGGGGGTGAGTCTGAGGAGTTGTGACCGGCGCCACTCTGATTTTGTATCATGTTTGGGGGCGGCCGGGGGGAGGCTGCGTGAGCGTGCTCGCGCGCATGCGTGAGCGTCTGCTATGCACACGAGACATGGCCGAGAGGAAGGCCCACGATCTGACCAGGGGGGAGGGCTGCGACGAGGATGAATCAGTCTGGGCGCTGGACATTTTAATCGTGCCTTGCAGGTCTGACCAGGATTGTACTGATTTGACCCGGTTGACTCGGACATTGGTGAGGTCATTGTTCTGAACTCTTTATTCATGAATCCACATTCACATTCATTACTAAAAATAAAATAAAATAAAATTTTTGTTGAATATGATTTAATAAAATGAAATTATTGTCTTGCATTACCTATGAATGCATGGACATTGGTATGAAATTTTTCGGTATGTGAATAGTGACTCGAGGTTGTGTTTACACCTTAGAGATACTACATTAAAACTTAACTTGCCATTTGACATGTGTAGATGGCTAGTCGAGGGCGAGGACGTAGAGGTCGTTCACGAGGTACTGGTTAGGCACCACCTGTGTTTGACAGAAGGCCTTTGTTGAAATTTGTAGGGATTGTGTTTGCTGCCATTGCACGAGCTAGTGCCGTTAGGTAGTCGGGGAGGTCAGAGTAACCTCCAGAGGTTCAGGTCACATCATCCTCCGACATTTTCAAGGGGAGGAGATCCGATGGTGGTGGAAATGCATTGGTTCATGCGAGGTTGAAAGGTATTGGAGGCTATGGGAGATTGCCTTTTATCACGACCCGGGGATCGAGTGGCGATACGGCTAGAGGGTGAGATTTAAGTATGGTGGAGACAGGCGAACCTCTAGAGATCTAGAGGCAATGACTTGGGCAAAGTTCCATGATCTTTTCATGGGCAAGTATTTTTCGGATACTGCGAGACATGAGAAGGCTCAGGAGTTCCTAGAGCTGAAGCAGGGGGCCATGACGGTGATTGAGTATGTGGCTAGGTTCCTGAGCTAGCTGTTTTCTTTGATGACTGCGTGTACAGGACGTGTGGTCGAGAGGTCGAGAATGGGCTAAAGTTATCCATTCGGGGCAGGATTGTAGGACTTTGCCTACAAGACATGGACTCCATGGTTAGGACGACTCTGACCATAGAGAGAGAGATCGAGGATGCTCGGAGCACTCGGGATGCTGGTGTTAGTAGCAAGAGGGAGGATCAACCTTCTTCTAGTTCGAGGAAAAGGCAGAAGACTTCTGCTCCACACGAGTTTCGGGACCAGGGCCAGGATGGGGCATTTAGTCAGGCAGGGCAGATGATATGTTATTTATGCCGACAGCTTGGGCATGTGAGACGGGATTGCCCCAGGGACGGGGGTTCCGGGTTTTAGGGCGAGCCTTGAAGATGCTGATTGGGCGCTGAAACGGAAGTATCTGAGTTCATTCCTTTACACCTTAGTATGGGTGGAAGGCAGGTTTCGAGTCTCGAGGTGTATACAAGCACCGGGCTTCTGAGAGATGGGCGGAAGGGCTAGAGTGTGGAGTCGAGTCAGTGCGGGAGCTCATGGGGCAGGGACTTCTGATCAAGCCAGGCCCGAGCGATATGTTATTTCTGCAGACAACTTGGGAGGATGTGAAGCCCGAGAAAATCTAATTTTTTGAAAAAGGGCAAAATGGTAATTTCAATCAAAATCCGGAAATTTTCTAGTTATTGGATGACGAAACGGACTTCATCGTTGGAATCATCTCGTAAAATCTAGCTACCACGTCGAATTTCATCGAATTCTGAGACAGTCGGAATTTACACGTTTTGAGGAGCAGCGAGCATAGTGCGGGGACATGGCGGCGCTTTTGGTGGCTCCTGATTGTGCTATGTCAGTGCGGTCGTCAGCGAATCAAGTGTGGGACATGTGGACACATGGCATGATGCCATTAGAGGAAAATCTCACAGTGGGTAGATTAAGTGGATAAGGTAATCCTCTAAGCCAATGATGGCTTGACAAGTGGCAAAAGGGGGGAATAAAATGAAAAAAAAAAGAACACTTCTCATTTTTGGAGCTCAAAACATGCAGTGGAGGAGGGTTTCAAATTCTAGAGAGAGAAGCTCCAACTTCTCTCTAGAATTCCCGGCTTTTGGACTGTTGGATCGCGTTGGGCCAAGAAGTAAAGTTGTTCTACGGTAAGGGCTACCCGTGGGCATCGGTTGTGGGGAGTTTCAACAACTTCAAGAGGTAGGGGTTTTCTCCTACTTGATTTAATCCATTTTTAAATGTTTTGTTAATGGTTTGGTTGGTTTAAGGTCGTGAGTGGCCGTTTGATCGATTTCAAAACTTGGGACCGAATTGTTGAATATTTTGAACTCGTTTTGGACAGTGTAAGGATTGTTTGGGTGGTTTGTGTGATAATTTATGCAATAAATTATGGTTTGGGTGTTTTTGGGCCGAAAATGGCCATGGAGCGATACGACTTGTTTAGGGATTGTTAAAAAATAGTCAGTTTGTAGTTGGACGAGGTAATTCATGTGTGTTTCAAAAAATATTGCTTGAATTGGATGGCTTGAATTGAAAAATTGTTAATGCATATAATTAAATGTGTTAACATGATGTTGAATTATATAAAGAAATATAATTGTGTGTAAGTCATTGGAAATGGTGTAATTAGCTTAAGTGAGCTAATTTTGATATTGTGATGTGGATCAAATAACATGTAATTATCAATAATGTAAATTTTGTTAATATATGCATAATTGATATATTGGCATGTGTGATTTGGAAATTGCATAATGCATTTCATATGCACCGGGGCAACTTAGAAATTTAGGTGTGAGTGCATGGCATGAGAGAAATGAAAATGATGTTTTTCTCGCAATTGGCTTAGGCATGCGTGAGGAAGTTGGTGAGGACTCGAGACACGAGATTGGACATGTAGACATTAAAGTAGGATCATGTATTTGCTTAAGTGTGTGGTTATGTTAAATCATTGATGTGCACTTAGGTGGGGAGTAACCCATGTAGGATAATTCAACTATTGGGCATTGCTCACCCCGTCGAGGGATCATTGTTCGGTCTGAGGATTGTTCGGAAGGCGGCGCTCATTAGAGGCGATTTTTAGAAAGAAAAGCGGGATTGTGACTTTGATGATTTTGTATAACATGTATCAGAATTTTAAATTTTAATATATGTTTGTATTAAGAGTAATGTATTAACTCTTGAACTATGGTGATATAGTTGATGTGTTTTTTATGAGTATGATGTATAGGCTAATGTGGTCATTTTTACTCAATTATGGGTCTCATGACATGAGACATAGGTTTTCCGCGGGTTGACGGGTGGTCAACGAGACACCCCGGGATTTGCGGCGTCACACATAACATTTTGAGTAACAAATACCTTCCTATCACGGTAAGAAGCTTGCTTTTGAGCTGGTGCCCAATCAGCAACATGTGTACCATCAATAGCACCAATACATTTTTGTAATACAATTGTAAAATTACTTATTTAAAATATATAATGTATAAAATAATTATAAAAGAAATATTTAATAGCTTACCTCAAAATATGGAAAATATTTTGGATTGCTAGCAATTTCTGGTGTTGCTTCTCTAATATGTGCGTGTATAATATGTGGTTTAAACTCACGTAAAGCTCTTAATACACGGTTAAGTTGTCTATGTATAATGCCCTTAGACTGTTGAAACCTTTTAGTAGCAACTAGTACAAGTATACTATGAGACACTATAAATAAGAAAATAGAAACTGATTCCTGAACCCCTTCATATCTATCTTCATGTAGTAAATCTAAACTCTCAAGTGTATAACACAATCTTAAATATACATGTTTTTCCATACGAAATAAATTATAAATTCTATCAAGGTGTCCATTTAGTAACTACTCACCCCCTGATAATATTGATGTATTACAAGGAGCTCTATCCACATATGATTGCCAATATTAATAAATTTCATACAAATTAACATGTGTTGCACCATATCTTCAAGATCCAAAGAGCTATTAGAATGACCATCATCACTAACAATCTTCATCTACAAGTCTAAGAAAAAAATATTTTGAGTAATATAAAGTATCGAAAATAATATTAATCTCAAATGTTTAACAATACTAAAAATATGTCAAATAATAAATACAAATCACAAATTATTAAACAAGAAAAGCAAATACAAAAAAAAAAAAAAAAAGGTACTAGTTAAACAAAGACAAATGCATTAAAATTTAATTCTAAAGACTAGACAAAGACAAATGCATTAAAATTTAATCCTAAAGACTAGCTAACCAAGATTTTCTTCTTTCTTCATTCATTACAATAAAAATCCTTCTCCATTCAACCGCTACAATTTTATCCATTAGCTTGTTAAAAGTATTATGATCAATGTCGTCCATGGATTCAACAATTTGTACACACTCTTCAATAGTATGCATCTCCTTATAATTAGCATTTGTCTCAATAGTCTTTTCTTTTGTACGTTATAATTTATGATTCATGACTTCACTACATATGTCTATATAATGTTCCATCTTGTCCCACTTTTTTGGACAATGCTCACATGAAGAACCATTTGATTGACAATTTCTTTTTCCTATAATGCTCTTTTGTGGAGTGTCAATGTGAACTCAAGCTCTTCATTTGAGTTAGGAGGTAGTTGACTAGAGGAATAATGCAATTGACTTGTAGTTGTAGTAGTGTTGAATATTTCTCCTAATAGTCGATAATGCTCTAAGCCTTTCTTGTAATATGGTTTGATTCCTAGAACTCTCTACAAAAACAAATATAATGATATAAGTTTAATAATATAAAATATCAATGTGAAATTAGTAAATGTAAAATAATAATATGTGAAAGTAAATAATACCTTAATATAGTGGCCAAACATATTACCTGATCACGGTGCAGTGTTTGCATTAGGGTCCCATCCAAATCCAGTATGCTCTATTAAATATGAAAATTCACGATGTTTCTTGCGCGATCTATTGAATTTGGATTTAAGTTAGGGAACAATGTATCTCTTATTAGTTTGTGCAAACATTTCATTTTCTATTATACCCTAGACCTTCTTAACAAATGTTGATGTTTGTAAATCCCCTTTTTTTAGATGTTCATGTAGTATACGAAAAAATATTGCCTCATTTTTTGATGATCATTCAGCTTTGTCATCAGCATCTGCATCCTTAAAGGCATTCTCCTTTTGAAATTTACAAAAACATATTTCAAAGATTACAGTGAGTGAATATGCTAACAGATTATTCACATAAGAAGGCATAAGTATCCCTTGACTTGTGAAAATATACATGATATGGTACTATGTCTGGCAGTTTGAAAAAGCAAGCAGTAGTGAAAAAGAAATTGAAACACACGTGCATATACCCTTTGATATAAATAGTGTCCTACCATATACATATAAATCATAAATCAATAAACATTATAATATGTATATAAATTTTAAAAAGAAAAAATCGCAAATCACAATCAAGCATTATAATATGTATATGACTTTAAAAAAGAAAAAATCGCAAATCCCAATCAAGCATTATAATATGTACATAAATTTTAAAAAGAAAGAATCGCAAATTGCAATCAATCATTATAATATATATATAAAAGAAAAAATCGTAATCTTCAAAACTCGAACATCCATAAAACTTCAATTAATCCAAAAAATAACTAATTTAAATGTTACCAATAATTCTGTATAAACAAAATAACAAATAAACTGAACCCTATTGAAAACAAATATAAGAAGGTACCTCATTCTGATTCGTTGGAGCAGAAGCAGACATTAGATAAAAAATAGAGATATGAGAAGAAAACACAAGTGTAGAAGAAAAAAGGGAGTGCTTTGGAGAAGAAAAAAGTGAGAGAGCCATTGAACATGAAAGAGCTTTAAACAAAGATTTTACGAGCGAAGACTTGAAATATTTTGGCTTCCCACGTTCCCAAATATCTGTATCCCGTGTTTCTCAAATACCCTAAATGTGGTTTGAGTGTTTTCTAAATTTAAGAGAAATATTAAAATTGGATCTGCTTTTTTCTAAATAAGTTTTTCAAAAATAATAACCGAATGCGTATTACATGTGTTTTCAATTTTGCAAAGTAAAAAATTGTTTTAGGAAACGTGACCAGATAGGGCCTAAACATTCCTTAAAAAACAAACAGTCCTTAAAAAAAATGATTGAAATCTCGGTTAAATTGAGATTGCAAAGGCCGTCAAAAGGTCAAAGGCGACCGGCATGATTTTTTTAAAAAATCGGCGTTTTATCTGTTGGTTTATCAATAAAATAGCAAAATATCACCAATTTTTTGGTGATATTTTCGGGCTGACGCATGCTTGATAATCAAACGCGATAATATCGCGATTTATGGACATCTGCTCGACGATATATCGTCGATTTTCACAATATTTTGACGATTTTTCATCCAACTGACTATCGAACCCCAATGTCATGTTGACCACACCTGATACCCAAAATATCCATCGATTTTTCTAATTTTTTCATCCTTGGTTACATGACTAAATTTTCCATGAAATCTTATTGGGTATGGGTTTCACGAAACTAGGGTTAGGTTTTTCTTTCAGTTTCTTATTTATTCTCAATTCTCTTTCCATGGAATTTTTAGATTAAGATTACAAAGACCTATGAAAGATCATACCTCATTCCTTAGTGTGTAAAGGTGTTTCCAAAGTGTGCCTTTGTCACGGTTCACTATGATAGACGTACCAATTCACACTATTATTGCAACATATTGTCCAAAAACTAGAATGATATTTTCATATGCCCTCTGCCACTTGTTTTGAGTATTCTTCTCTTGTGATAAATGTTCATCAAGAATAGGTAGTGTAAACTTCTAAGTGTTCGCTCTAATAATATGATACAACCTGCAACTGAGATGAGCAGATTGTGGAGGCCACTCTTTGAGCTAGTGTCAGCTCCACAGAAAATAGAGAAGAGAGCCAGAGGGAAGAGAGAAGATAGAGAGAGAGAGTGAAAGGAAGAAGACAAGCCTGAATATTATTCTCTGCCCTTTCGGTTAGCCAAAAAACAGCCTATATTACATGATCCCTACTAACCGCTTAACAGCCTCTCTGACAAACACAATAAAAAGGAATAACAAAATTTAAATAGGAAAGGGAATTAACAATGCTAATAAATAATAAAAATACCCAAAATCAGCAGCATGTGTAGTCAGTCTTTCATCCTTTCGTGTTTCTTAGTTGCGCGTTTGGGCCTTCCCTGGTTTTCCACCTCTTTAATTCCCACCTTAGTGGCTACCTCATTGGGTTCCTGATTGATGTCCAGCTTGTGGTAGGCTCACTAGTAAAGAGAGGCTCGTATCATTTCCCTCCCATTAAAACACCACATTGTCTTCAAGGAGGAAGGATGGTATCTTATAAATCCTCAAGGACTCCTATTGGATATAGTGGAATAGAAATAGTATTATTTCTTGAACAATTCTTTGTTCGAATTCTATAATTTCAATTATGAAATTAATGACATTCAATAAATAATTACTTTTGGAATTCTGAGAGTTTGGGAAGCCAAAAGGTTTGGCATTCCAAAAGGTCAGGTCTCTCCTTTATATAAAGGTTGTCGGGGATTTCAGAAAGAGGTGTCTCTAAAGGTCATTGAGTCTCGAGTTTTCCTTCCTTCGTCCTTTTGTCGGTGATAGAGCGAATACATTATCAATTCGTCGGAGTGGCGGCAATGTGCTTTTGTCGACCATTCGACAACCGTTTTATCCTGGGAGACGGATGCCTTGAAAATCTCAAAGCTATAGTGGAGGCCGGTGAATGCAATGTTTAAGAAGTGGTCGCGAGGGCCTTCGATTGTTTTCTCGATTTGGTTATATTCTCCTTTTCTTATTGATTTGGTATGTTTTTTCTTGAATATGGTTATTTTGCAGCATTATGTTTATGTTGCTTGGAATGTCCAAACAATTAGTTTATGTGTTCCCGGGTTTCTACAACAAGGAGACAATTTTTCTAACACTCACCAGGTTGCTTCTTCAAGAGAGCAACACATCCATTGGATAAGCACCTACCATTGTGTTGTTACATGGTTCAAAAACTTGGTTGATCACGATGTAGTTCGAGTAGAGTTGTATCGCTGAAGTCGATCGTGCGTCACGTGCACAATCCCGATGCATTATCAAACTCGATAGTGACTAAAAAAGAATGGGACGATTTGAGTGAAATTCCAAGTTAACTCGGTGGTCAAGCTACATAGGGAAAAGAATGATTTTTCTCTTTCTTACCCATCACAACAAAAAAAATCAAAATTTTTTGAGAAAATTTTGTAGATTCTTAATGCTTTCTTACATCTCAACAAACAAAAAAATCCAAATTTTTATGAGAAATCTGAGAATGATTTTGTAGATTCTTAATGCTTTCTTACTATCTCAAAAAAAAAAAAAAAAAAAAAAAAAAACAAAAAAAACAAAATTTTCTGAGAAATTTTAGATTTCTCTTTAAGAGAATAAAATCAGCCTTTTACTGAAATCGCAACCTAGGCAAGTGCCATGTGTTGATTGGAAATGCCGAAGAACTCTTATTAAGGCGTTATGTTGAAGCTTGGAAGGGAGTCTTGAGTGATGTGGCAGTGGTAGTGGCGCTCCGAAGTGTTGGATGGCGTTGAAGAGGAAGGTAAAGAAATTAATGCAAGAAAGAAGGGAGAAAGGTCCACATAAATTTAACTATTTAACTTCTTATCAAATTATTTGTATAAGTGTAGTTAAAATAAATTTTATATTTAATTATGATATTATTATAAATTATATTTAACATGTTTGCTAAAAAAATGATATTAAAAATATTATTTAATTAAATGGATACTTTAATTTTTATCTCTGATTTAATATCAAAATCAATTAATTAATTATAACTATAGATAAATAATAATTTAATTCTATTTTTTAATAATAAAATTTTTGTAAGATAAAACGTTTAGAAAATAAAGTAGAACAAATAGGAAAAAACCTTGATTATATCCATTCACTAGACTTGGTAAAAGAAAATAAAATACTAGTACATAAGAGCAATTTTAAGAGAGGGCTGAGATTTTCAGTTTTAGACTGAGGTTTAAGGTGTGAGGGATGAGAAAAAAAAGTTTTATAGGTCCTACTCAAGGTTTTTCTTACTCTCATATGACTTTTTATTTATTTATTTTTTAAATTTACAAATCCTTTTGACTAATTAAACATCCTGTGAGTATAATCATGCATTCCCTTAATGCTTAGAAATAAGTCATAAATAGTCAATTTAGACAAACAAACAAGATAGAAAAATATCAGAGATACGAGCGACAATGATCTATTACGTATGAAAGTTTATTAATTAGAAGAAATATTGATGCGTGTTGTGATTAGAATGCGTTGAAATATTAATCCAGCTTCTCCCGAAAGGGATGCATGCGATTTTCCGGCCTATATACCATAGTTAAATATAAATATAAAAATATTTTTAGGCCATAAAATTTGGAAGAAGCCCCTTTCGGGATGTCTAAAGTTTGAAGCAATTAAAGTTAAGCATATAAATAAATAAGAGGAATCGAAACATTAAACAGTTTCATTTGTTGCTTTTAACTATACGAGAGAGGGAAGAAAGCCCAGGCTAAAAGCATGGAGAGCAGGGTACAAGCTTTTGAGATATATATCATGATAAGAGAGAAAAGGGTTGTGGGTAGAAAGAGAGAGCTCAGGAGTGAGAGAGGTTCAAGAGATAACTTTCTTAGATAGAAAAGTCATCTATATATAAAGGAAAGAAAAAACCAGGGATGAAAGGATAAGGATAAAGAATCTGATTCCGGGTGCTCATTGGGCCCCATCGTCAAATTAAAAACTTCAAACTTTTTCCTTTTATGGGGATATGGACAAGGGAAATTTTGGATATGGTGGGTTTTCTGATAAGATTACGACACATGGATGGTCGCATTTGTCCCTGCTAAGGGAATCTTATCAAAAGATGATCTAAAAAATTAATACAATTGTCTTTTGCTAAGTCTTCTCTTATACAGCTGGCTTCTGTCTTTTTGTCAAATCTTGTCAAAAGGGGTTGTTGTCGATTTTAAGTCATTTTCCATAATGTAGATTCGTTTATAGCCGGCTTTTGCTTTTCCCATGCTTTGTTGTTTTTCTTCAACTTGTCAAATTCATAGAAGCATTCTTTCCTCAGCAGTAATACTCAAACATCCTTTATCTTATTTTCGAGCTTCTCAATGTAGATCTTAGGGTTTTCTCGACTCTCGCTTCTCAGATAGATCTTTAAGGATCTCAAATTTCACCCATTGTGTTAATCTGACGAAAGGCTTTTCGGGAAAACCTCACCCATAAACTACTTGTTGTGTCTTTACCGCTGGGAACTTTTTATCCATCCGTAAATCTATGATTTCATATGCAATAGAGGCAAAAATAAAATTACATACTAACTTAAATAGAATCGATTCGTGAATTCTTTCCAAATAATAAATCGACGCAGTGGTTCACCGCGTAGTATGGGCCTAAGAGCAATTCAAGGTTTTGCTTTTCGGGGATATGTGATGTAGAAATTATGTTCTAAAATAGTTTTTTTCATAATTCTAAACCTAAATATAGTTATATTTATATCAGGTTTAGTGGGCCATCAACTTACATATTACTTAAATTATAATTACTTTTTATAAGTTCAATGGTCCAACTTAATTCAAACTCTAGTTTGCTTATCTCTGGCTTAATTTAACATTCCCTCCCACTAGCCTTTAAAAGCAAACTTGAAGGCTCATATGGGATCCTATACTGCTCATAACATTGGCCATCACTTACAAACGGGTTTGCTCTGACCTTGGGCGACACTCAAATTCTGTACCCTGTGGAATCAATTAGACATAACTCCACAATTGGTAAACTGCACTACTATGGTGAATGTTCCTAACCCACACCCAAAATTGAAAACTTCATTCCAAATCACGTGGAAGATTACCAAGCCCTACTAATCACTCACTCCACCTCCCATGACCGATACTTCTTGTAATTTCAAACATTATACTATAAAATATTGAAATTACTATTTTACCTAAGGCTGGTAAGCTTAACTCTTTGACTGATCTATGACAAGTCCGCCCAAATTAAATGGGCCGCCTGGCTAGGGACAACTATGATCAATCACCTTTTAAGCTACCTCAGGTTATATATTGCCCTATAATTAGGGTCATCATGGTTCCCATATCTGGTCAAAGCAAGAATCTATGAGCTAGAGCAAGAAGTCATCCAAGATCACTCTACGTGACTATCAATGATTGATGGTCACAAGGAGCACCTCAAAATGATAACGTACTCCCCTCAACTCTCCAACGCACTTCTCAGGTTAAGAACCTACGTGGAGATAGTAGCTGTGTGGGTAAAGCCATTCCAAATATAGTATATGACGTATTTGCACTAAGCTCCTGCTCAATATGTACCAAGTACATTACTTGGTATATATATTTTGAGACCCACTCTAGTAGTTGCGTGGAAAACTTCCAATAACTGGGTAGATATCATACCACAACTACTTATGGATCACAATATCCAGAACCGTCGAACAACTCCTAAACACAAGGAACTCATATCTGTCCTCTGAGGCATTCACACGCACCAGACATGTACAATGTGCTTGAACTAGGCCTGAATGAACACAATAATATGAAGTAACTGAAACACCAATTTTATTAAGGTAAACTAATTACATTATAAACCATGGAAACCAAAACCTAGAGAGTACATCTAAGACCTATGTTGTATAAATGAGAGTCAAACACTTTAGTCTTTTTGGCGCTTTTGTAAAGGATATGCTAGTTATCCTCAGATGCAATCTTCTACTATAATATCTCCTTTGCACACCTCTCGTACTAGGTGATACTCTTTCAATATGCTGTTCTCTTATGATTCCTTGGTTCTTTTGCTTCGAAAGCAACAACTCCAATTTATTATCATAGTATAGTATGATATGATCAACAGCCTTAGCTATGACCCTAACTCCATAAGGAATTCCTAAGCCATACTCGCGCCTCAGCCGCCTCTCGAAGTTGTCACATATTCGCCTTCCATAAATAATCAACAATGCATGATTTCATACTCCTCCAACTAACGCTTCCACGAATAAAAACATATCCAAAGGTGGATTTCCTTAAATCTGCATATGACTGAAAGTCAGAATTAGTATATCCTATAGGGGCCAACTCATCGCCATGACAAACTAGCATATAATCCCTCGTTCTCCTTAGGTACTTGAGTATGTGTTTCACAGCAGTTCAATGTTCCCTACCTCGATTAGACTGAGACCTACTCACTATTCCAACTGAATAACATATATCTGGTCTAGTACATAACATCACATACATAAGACTACCAACTGCTGAAGCATATGGTATTGTCTTCATGTATTCTTTCTCTTCAACTGGCATAGGACATTAGTCCTGAGAAAGAATGATTCCATATCTAAAAGGTGTAAATCCTTTCTTGGAATCTTGCATGTTGTACTTAGACAATATACTATCAATGTAATTTTCTTGAGAAAGTGCAATAATCTTATTCTTGTTGTCTCGTATTATCTTAATACCTAGAACATATTGCACCTCTCCTAAATCTTTCATTTGGAATTGAGTAGCTAACTGGATCTTTACCTTTGACAACATCTCAAAGTCGTTTCCAATCAACAAAATGTTATCCACATATAAAATCAAGGAAAACCACTATATCATTCTGTATCTTTCTATATACACAAGGTTCCTCTTCATTTTGATCAAAACCAAAAGATTTGATTACTTGATCAAAACATTTGTTCCATGATCTCGATGCTTGCTTAAGTCCATATATGGACTTATGCGACTTGCATACCATGTGTTCTTGACATTCGGTTATGAAACCATATGGTTGCATCATATAGATGTTCTCTTCAAGATAGCCATTAAGGAAGATTGTCTTGACATCCATTTGCCATATTTCATAATCATAATATGTCGTGAATTGGATAGAAGCATTCGATAGATTCTGATTTATAGCCACGTGAAAAGTTTCCTCATAATCAAAACTTGATTTTTGACTATAACCTTTTTCCACCAGTCTGGCTTTATATGTCTCAACCTTTCCATCTACTCCTTTCTTTCTCTTATACACCCATTTACAACCAATGGGTTTAACCCCTTGGGGGCAAATCAACAAGAGTCCACACATTATTAGAATACATGGATTCTAATTCTGATTTCATAGCCTCTTTCCAAAAACTGAAATCCTTATCATTAATTGCTTCTTAGTAACTTGTGGGATCATCTTCATGGGACTCTGGGATTGTCAAAGATGATTCTCCCATCAATGCGAGCTTAACAGGTGGTCTAATGACCCTCCCACTACGACGAGGCATATTTGGTGTATCAGTATCAGGTATTAGTGGTTGTGGATCAACAGGAACAACATTATCTTAGATGCTAGGGAATTAAGTCTTTTCCGTCCATTCATTCATATCCCTATTTATGTAATTCATGATGTATTCTTCTTCCATGAACTTAGCATTTGTACTCACAAATACCTTCATATCATATTTATTATAGAAATTATAACCCCTTGTACCTTTTGGATATCCAACAAACCAACACAATTTTGATTTCGCATCCAACTTGTCAGATGACTGCTTTAACACATAAGCGGGACAACCCCATATGTGATGTGACTTAAAAATAAGTTCGAATTCGTCCACATTTCCATGGTGTCTTTTGAGTACTGACTTGATGGCACCATATTCAGAATGTCAGCTACTATCTCTAGTGGCATATCTCAAAAGGATACGGTGCACGTGGAAAGACTCTTAATATTGACCTACATGTCTAATAGAGTTCGGTTTCTTCTTTCCGCCACTCCATTTTTTTGTGGAGTTCTTGGAGCACTAAACTGAGATAAAATCCCATGCTCCTTGAGGAAAGAAACAAATTCAATAGACATGTACTCACCACCTCGACGTAACTAAGTGATTTAATGTGTCTCCCACTGCTTTTCCCGACTGTTCTTAAATTCCTTGAATTTATACAAGGTCTCAAATTTCTTCTTCATTAGGTACAAATATCCATATCTTGAATACAATAAAAGGAGAATATTAATAGCCACCTCCTGCATGACACTTGGGAAATCCACCCACACACATCCCAGTGTATCAACCGCATATCCCCGAGCTCTACCCTTTTGGCAAGAATGATCTCTTAGTCATTTTACCTTGAATACAATTTTGACATAGTGGTGTTGCTCCAGGTCGCATGGCTAGTGGCCCACAACTCACTATTCTTTTGTATTCTTTTCAAATTTATGTGACTACCTTAGCGCCAGAATCGAAGTTCGCTGGATACTAGGCTCTTTCTTTCTCAATGATTTTTCCACATTATCAACTTGAATAACAACACAATCAATATGATATGTGATTATTCACCAATGTGCCACATAAATAACTTCATTTTCTTTCATAATAGAAACATAAGTTTTATTAAAAGAAACTCAATAACTATCATTACATAATTCTTAGAAACTGAAATTAAATTATTTCTGTAGTCCTACACAACAACAACTCATGCAAAACTAAGATCAATTTGCACCAAGACTAAGATCCCTTACAAATAAGGATCGAGACTTAAGCCGAGGTGCCATCTTAATTGCATCTCTCCTTCATTGAGACTTCACATGCCACCCCGAACCCTCGAAGAGTTAGCAACATATTAGTGGCTCCCGAATCTATCCACCAAGAATTCACTAGCCACAAACAAAACTCAATGGTCAGGAGAGAGAAGTTACCGATTGTCCCTTTAACTTAGGGCAGTCCTTCTTCCAATGTCCCTTTTGTCTGCACTTGAAGCACTTTCCTTTTGGTTTCCTATTAGGATAAAAAGGTCTAGCTTTCTTAGCAATCTTAGGTTTAGCATGAACACCTGACTGATTTGGTTTATTCCTTTTCTTCCCATTGGTAGGCTTAGAGGATTCACCTGACACAAAATTAACATTTGGCTGGCCCTGCCAATTGTGTCTCAACCATCTCGAAGTCGTTGCATCACCAAATAAAGACCATTCTAATTTATTCATAGAATAATTCAACTTGAAATGATTGAACGAAGGAGGCAATGTCTCAAGGACCATGTTATTTTGTGTTTCCCAATCAATATCAGCACCTAGGTCTCCCAGTTCATTAAAGAGTCCGATCATTTTTATCATATGATCTCTCACTGGAGTACCTTTAGACATTCTAGTGTTCATTATCTACTTCATTACCATTTGCTTAGCTGATCTACTCTGAACTCCAAACATCTCCTGAAGACTCAAGAGCATTGCACTTGAGGTACTCATGGATTGATGTTGACTTTGCAACACTTCATTGCGAAAAGCTAAGATATACATCCTTGCTTTCTCATCATCCTTCCTCGATGCCTCATAATCACTTCCTCTTCGTGTGTCGAGCCTCTCGGGTGCTAGACGGCGACTCCCAAGGTCACCCAAATTATACCCTCACAAATTAAGACAATGTTTAGATTCCTCTTCCAACTCATATAGCTGGTTCCATCTAACCATGTTCGGAAGGATTTGATCGCCATCGGATTGAAGACAGAATATTATTTATCCCGAGAATCAAAATTCCGTGTTGACCAAAGATGTGTTCATTACTAAGATAAGACATGTATAATTATATATACAATTTGCACTTCGATAAAGCATATAATATAACACTCAAAATTATACACATCAATACAGATAAATTAATTCATGAGAACTTGCTATCCTTACTGGGGCAGGCTAGCTTCTCAAAGTTAATAAGATATATAATCTAATCAATCCCAAAATTCACTTATCCTTTGACTAGGTGATTGACTTACCCTATAAACTTTAGCATCTTGAGAAAATAAATAGGGACTATTTTAGATAGTTTATTATTTGCTTCAAGTTAAGTGTATGCACCATTGATCTTAATTTCAATATTTGTTAAATAAAGATCCTCAACTTTAGGGTGATTGCTCCCACTAAAATATTTATTAACTAACCATAAGAGAGTCTCTTAACTAGGATCGTCACATTTTTCCAACTTTAAGCTGATCCAAACATGAATCCCAAGACTCTTTTAGTGGAAGGCCGTAGGCTTGCTAAACCTCTCCCACTCAATTATTTTAAAAACTTAAGTGTTTTGAAGATTATGTCATTGTCTGCTTATTCTTAAATTCAACCAATTCGTGATTCCTAAATTTAATTTAGCAAATTTCTATAGTCAAATTAATTTCAGAATAAGCTAATTATAAACATAATTTTTACTTATAATTTTGAACATGTAAGTTGTTTACTTTAATTTAATAATTTAAATATCTTAAAACAACAGCACGCCTTAATTAAATTCCTACCATTTTATTAATAAGTTAAATTATACATCTATTTAATAATTATCCGTTAAAGGATAATTATTTTTAAAATATAATTTTAATTCCTAGTAATATAAATTAAATTTTATATATATATATATATATATATATATATATATATATATATATATATATATATATATATATATATAGGCATATATATATATATATATATATATATATATATATATGTAATATTTATCTTTAGATGATAGTTCTTGAGTAAAATTTACCTAATTTCTAATAAAGAATTATTTAACAATTTAACATTTATTATTAAAAGATAAATCTTGTTAAAATATAATTTGATTTTTAATATTAAATTAAATTATATATATATATTTAACAATTATCCATTAGGATAATTCCTGTTAAAATATAATTTGATTTTGAATAATAAATTAAATTATTATCTATTTAACAATTATCCATGATAGGATAATTCTTGTAAAAATATAAATTAATACCTAATAAGAAATTAAATTATATATCTATTTAACAATTATCCATTACAAGATAATTCTTGTTAAAATATAATTTGATTTTGAATAATAAATTAAATTATATCCATTTAACAACTATCCATTAGAAGATAATTTTTGTTAAAATATAATTTAATTTTTAATAATAAATTAAATTATTTATCTATTAACAATTATCTATTATAGGATACTCTTGTTAAAAAAATTTAATTCCTAAGAATACATAAAATTATATTTATTTAACAATTATCCATTAAAGGATAATTTGTTAAAATATAAATTCTACAATTCCAAAGAAAATTATATATCTATTTAACATTTATAAGATAAATCTTGTTAAAATATAATTTAATTTATAATAATAAATTAAATTATTTATCTATTTAACATTTATCTTGATAAATATTGTTAAAAATTAATTTAATTCCTAAGAATAAATTAAATTATATATTTATTGAATGTTAGTCTAGCACTCTTCAACAAGGTTTATTTTTTTTTAAATTTTAACATAGCACTTCTCATCGCTCAAACATTAACAAATAATAACAGGATATCAAATAAAAAAATGATTTTTCATTTTTATTAACCTATGAAATCTCAAGATCTCAAATCTGGAATCTAGGATTCCGAGAGAAGATCTGTTGGTAGATCAAATAAAAAAATGAATTTTCATTTTTATTAACCTATGAAATCTCAAGATCTCAAATCTGTAATCTAGGATTCCGAGAGAAGATCTTTTGGTAGATCAGATAAAAAAAATGAATTTTCATTTTTATTAACTTATGAAATCTCAAGATCTCAAATCTAGAATTTAGGAAACCCGCTCTGATACCAGATGTTACAATCCTGGACTTCCATCCAAAAATCTATGATTTCATATGCAACAGAAGCAAAAAATAAAATTACATACTAACCAGAATGGAACTGATCCGTGAATCTTCCAAGCATAACGATTTGGTGTGTCTCACCAGAGTGTAGGCCCAAGAGCAATCCAAGGCCTTTTTCTTTTCTGTATATGGGATGCAGAAATTCTTCCTCCTAAAATAGTTATTACTATCGTTGTTACCCTAAACTAAATTAGTTATATTTATATTAGGGTTTAGCGGGCCATTGAATCCACTTACATACTTGGGGCCTATAATTAGCCCATATAAGTTCACTTCATTCAACTTAATTCAAACTCTAAGCCTATTATCCGGGCTTACCCTAAACATTTACCAACTACCCGCTTCGTGCCTTGTAACAGTGTTCGAACGGCCCAACGTAATCCAGGCCCAACAATTATTTAAATCGACTTAATTGACTAGGTTCTATCTTGATACGTAACCAAGATCACGTTGATTTTCTAAATTTGAAAAAATTATTCATATGTTCTATTTTAAACTTCTTTCTTTTCTCAAAAAAGTCGTGGTTTTTTTAATTTTATGTCTAGTTTCATTTTCTCATCTTATCTTCATATAGCTTTCTTCAACTAAATCTTGTTCGTGATCTATCATATTTTTTTCCTTAGAATTTCTAATTTTCTCTAAGTAAAATGGTCTTGATTTTTGGGAAACGAGGAAAATCATGTGTTAACTCCAAAGTTTCGCTTGTCTGCTACTCTGATGTTCTACAGATTTAAATAGGGTTTGCCATGATGTGATGATTTAAAATTGTTTAACTAATGGGCTAACAAAATAATTATTTCCTAAATTTGTTTAGGCTGTCTAAGGTATGGGTTAGTTATAAAATCCTTTTTGAAAATGGTCTAGGATGATTTGAAATATAAGGAAGGACTTCTTCCCATGTTTTAAAAATGTATGTTTTATGACCTCAAGAATGGGAATACAGCTAAAAAATTGACTTTTCTAATATTATTTCTTTGTTAAAATATTCTCGATAACAATTCTAAGCAACTAATGAAATATTTTCTATCTAAACCTTATTAGTTCGCTATTAAAACTGGCTGAAACTAATCCAAAGGTTATCTATAATACATTTTTGTTCTTCATCTAGTTTTAAATGAGGTAACAGATTGAAAGTTATATTACTTCTAGGATATACCTTAAGAGAATTGTCTTGATAGTATTAGATGTTTTAAATGTAAATGGTTTCCAAATAGATTACATAGAGAAAAATGTTAGAAATGTTATTTAAAAGGATGTATAATATGTATAGAAGAATATTTCAACACCAGCCTAAGTATTGAAAGGAATGAACATCAAAATGAAAATCAAGAAAATATAAATACTCTCTTTAGATGAAAAGATCAATAGAATAGAACAAGAAATAATTGTGATAAAGGAAGGATATAATGATTTAGTCATAAAATTTGAAAAACATATAGGAAAGGAAAAATTAGGAGAAATCCCAGAAGAATTTATGAATGAAAAAAATAATAATGTAATAATCCATTCTATAGAAACATGTAACAAATTA
The DNA here is from genome assembly GCA_016808115.1 of Tetrastigma voinierianum. Lineage (NCBI taxonomy): Eukaryota > Viridiplantae > Streptophyta > Magnoliopsida > Vitales > Vitaceae > Tetrastigma > Tetrastigma voinierianum. The sequence continues at coordinate 196,322 of JAEQBH010006084.1, forward strand.
GGAGAAATAAAAGCACCTCAAATAGAATGTACAATAAGGATAGAAGAATTTTTAATAAAAACACATGCACTATTAGATACCGGTTGTACTCATGTAATTATAAATGAGAAAATAATACCGAAAAGATTTATAACCTTAGCATAAAAAACTCATGGATAAAGACAAATAAGTGTATTAAAAGTCTTAATAGATATACCAACCATTTAAGTACCACAAATTAAAATATCTTTATGATAAACTGATATTTAGCCCAAAATACTCTTTACCATTAAAAGAAACCTGGATAAAACCTTTAAATCTTAGACACCAAGTCATATTAGGACTATCATTTCTATTAAAAGACAATGGACAAATAATATAACACCCCGAATTATACCCTAGTTGTTTTCAGCATGTTTAGGGTAAATTTGCAAATTGTCAAATTGGGACACAAAAGATCATAAGATAAAAAGATGTGAGGCTATTATAGAAATAGCATAACTTGTGGAGAAAATAGAAAGGAGTTGAAGGACCAAAGTGCAATAAAATGAAACTTAAGTCAAAAGAATGCATTTTTGTCGCCAAACATGGCCTTAACTCCAAAATGAGGATAAGACCAAATTGGTCTCTCATTTTGGGCATTTTTGGAGGTTCATACGTGAAGGGAGAAGAAGAAGAGGAAGAAGAGAAGAAGAAGAGGAAGCCAAGAAAGGTTTGGATACTTGTTTGGATTTGCTATGGTTTTGTTTGAATTTGCTTTGGGTTTTCTATGGATTTTAGTTTGTTCCATTTCTAGGGTTTAGTTAGGAATCCACTAAAATTCTAGATTTAAGGAAAGCTGGGCTGGTAATACCCTATTTGGTACAAGATGAGTAAGGAATCCCCTCCCTTGGGTATGGATTCTTGGTTTAAGATGTATGATACCGGTAATTGTGTTAGAAAGTAAATTTCAATATTAAGTTAAGTATTTGAATTAGGGTTTGGAAAAACCCTAATTGATCTCTATGATTGGTATTGGTTGAGTTAGAACATGCGGCGTAGCCACTGTTCATAGCATGGAAAATTGTTGTGTTTTGGTTTTGTTTTGTTATTCCATTGCTCCGAGGACTTGTCTATTGGACTAATGAGGACCCTATAAGTGTATGAAAGGGTCCATACATGTTCAGAAGGGTGTAAAGTAAAGGAAAAATTAGAGACCATACCCGCCACCTGGCTGCTAAGTTCAGGCAAAACTAAATGCCCTACGCATAAGATAGTGCCTTGAACACATATAATTGTAGAGGATTGCTCAAGACCGATTCGAATGACACGCACCTCTGCTATACGGGCGTGCACGTATAGTACTTCAAGACTGCTTAATGCTTCTTATTTCTGCTTAGTACTTCTGCATTTCTCGATTAGTGCGACGACACTCAATGCTTCGGCACTTTTCTTTATGCTACTTGACCTCAAGACTGGTGATTATACTTTACTTATTGTGTCAGTATCCACTTCATTCTGGTCACTGGGTCTAGGTAACCCAATATTTATATGATAAGAGTCTGAATAACGAGTAAGATTAAAGTTATGTACATCGTTTTGCTCTGAATGTACCTACGAGTACCTCTGCATAAGTAAAAGTTCTGTAGTACCTAAGGGTACCTCTATATAAGTAGAAACTCAGAATTCCTAATAGAGATTCAATGCAGTAAGTTTGTTACAGAATTCATGAAAATTCGAATATCTCCAAGTATCAGATATTTGTAGGTTATCAAGGTTATATGCTTATTGTAAATAAGTATTAGTGCATGTGTATAAGTATAAGTCATATGTTTCCTACTAAGCGTAAAGCATAGCATGGGTTTTTATCCATGTAGGTACAGAGGAGGACGTCCGCGATCTTCCGCACACTACTGGGCCAGCACACTAGTAGGGGTTCATCACTTGTAGGTCTGCACTGATTATAAATGTAATGTAGCTGCTTTTTGTATATGTATATGTAAATGGGACTCACAGATTATTGATTACTATAAACACCACTATGGTGGTTGTTTTATTTTGTAACTGTGTATATGATATATATTTGATATTCGCTTATCGACTGGGCACACCCATGTCCAAAAGGTAAAGAGTCCCAGATCTGTTTACGCTTCATTCGCAAGGCTGGGGTAGGGGGCATGACAAATAATTTTTAATAAATACTTTTTTACCCTATCAAGACATCGCAGATGATGCTGTCCACGTAAAAGAAATTATAAATTATGAACCATGTAAGAATTAGATAGACAAATAGAACATTTTAAAACTGCTATTAGCAAAAAGATTGTGAGTGTGAAAAGTTAAGGATACGCAAATTTCAAAATATAATAATACAAGAATAATTTGAAGAAGAAGAATATGAAGACATATATTTAACAAACATAATTCATATCAGTAATAGTATAAACTAATTTATGATAAATAAAAAAAGAACAAATACAAAATTTAATTGATAGGCTAGAAAAACTAGAAATTATAGGAGAAAATGTTTAAAAATATTGGGAGAAAGATAAAGTACAATGTTTGTTAAAAATAAAAAACCCGGATTATAAAATAAAAACAACTAAGATAGAAGAAACTGAAAAAGATAGAGAAGATTATAAGACACATATTAATGATTTATTAAAACTTGATGTAATACGAAGATCATATTCACCTCATAGATCTGTAAAACTCGAGAAAATTCAATTTTTTGAGAAAGGGTAAAACGGTAATTTCAGTGGGAAAATATGAAAATTTTCTAGATCTCGGATGACAAAATGGACTTCATCGTTGGAATCATCTCGCAAAATCTAGCTACCACATCACCCCCGTCGAATTCCGAGACAATCGAAATTTCACGTTTTTTTTAGGCACCGAGGGTAGTACGGGACACTTGGCACGTGATGAGTGGTTCACAGAGTGCCACGTGTCAAGTGCAGGCTAAGTCAAACAAATAACTCAAGTGGGACCCATAAGAGACATGTGGCAACACATGATTGGAGAGAAATCCAAGGTAGATGGATAAGGTGATAAGGGTAATCCAGGAGCCAACGGCATCGACATGTGGCAAAAAGTACTTCCAAACTTAACCATCTTGACCAACCTGGCATGAGGGAAAAAGATAAGAGAAAAGGGGGAAATCTGCAGAGAGAAGCTCCACCTTCTCTCTAGGTTTCTCGGCGATCAGACTGGTGGTTCCCGAAGGAGCAAGAAGAAAAGTGCTTCCCCGTGCAAAGAGTTTAAAGTAGATACCGGAAACGGAGAGTTTCAACAAACTTCAAGTGGTAGGTCTTCTCCTACTTTGGTTATTTTCTACCTTAAGGGCTGTATGGTTGTGTCTTACCCCAAGGGGAGTGTTTGGTTGCATTTTGAACTGTGGGAAGCTGGCCTAGTTTAATCTACGCATTAGCCGGAATTTAGGACTGGTTTTTGGGTGGGAAATAAAGGGAATTTGGAAGTGATTCCTTAAGGTAAATTGTAGCCACATCAGTGAAATTGATGTTAGGCTTTTGAATTACCCAAATTGGTCCTCTATAGTTCAAGTTATGGTCTGTTTACCCTGAACAGTCTAAGTGGAAAGGTTGTTCGGTTAGGTCAGCCGGCTAGGGATTAGCCGGCTAGGGCTGACTGGCTAGGGATCAATCGGCTAGGGCTGGCCAGCTAGGGGTCAGCCGGCTAGGGCTAGTCGACTCATGTGAGGCCTCTAACTTCGGACAACAATAACTTCTTCGTCCGAACTCTGTTTCTGGTGTTCTTGGACTCTATGGAAAGCACATCGAGTCAAGATTTCAGCCATGTGCTATGTGGACGACAGTGGATGATCATAACTTTTCTGAATTCTATGTTTTGTACTAAGTGTGTAGGTTGCTTGGTTGTGTCGATGTACATAGCCGAGTTTTGACATGACCATTGCATGGCATGTTGTAGGCTATTGTGTTGGGTAAGAATTGCCATGAGTTAGCCTAAGGAAGATTGTATGACATAAATTGTTTAGTCATGGATTGATGGATGCTAATATGCTTGATATATATATATATATATATTGGCATGAAGTATATGGAATTTATATGCTTGCGATATATGTTTGCATGGTAATGGACATGAAGTACAACTAATGAGAATGGTTCATGTAGTGTACATCATACATGTAACATGAGAAATTGCAGTGACATTAGCATTGCATATGCACAGGGACATCGACATATTGGGTGTGGGTGCATGGGTATGGTCATCCATCGTTGTTGGTGAATGCAAGTGGTGAGTTTGTGTACTTCGATCATGTCCAATAAATGACTCACGCTTCAGTGAATAAAAAGGTGAAATAAATTAATGTTTGTCAAGGGAGCAAGAAGTGGGGTAAGCAATCCCCTCAGGTGAAAAGCCTGGAACATTAGGTGTAAGAGACCCGCGGTGTGATCTGAAAAGTTATGTTATGGGAGTAAGAGACTCGTGGTGTAATCCGAAAAGTTATGTTGCCCAAAATAAGACACATGATTAACACATAGACTTCAAGTTATTCGACAGAGTCGCGGATCGACTCGAGATTAGTTTCTTGACTCATTGGCACTGGTGCTGGGTACTAGCGGAGCCGTAAGGGTTCGCATACGGTAACACATCATTGGTACTACTTAGTGACAAATACACACTTGGCATAGGCACATGTGAGGGAGCTCTGGTGAGTGACTCGAGATATGGGTAGAAAGACATTCCATGCACACATACCTAATATCCATGTAGACATTTTCACTTGGATGTGTATGGGTTGGTTTGATCACTGCATGAGCACTTAGGTGGGGAGTAACCCTTGTAGGAGATTATCATTACTGGTCTTTGCTCACCTCATCGTGGGACCCCCCTTTCAGGTACACGAGAAGACGGTCCTCCTTAAAGGCCGTGAGTATGAAGAAGGCCGGGTTGTGACCTTGAGAAGTATTTTTGTAAAAATATATTAGAATAATCTAGTTTTAATGTATTTTGGCATGTAAAAGTGTAAAAGAGTTGTACATCAAACTGTTGTAAAATATTATAAGAAATTGTGTAATTGTAAGAAAATTATATAGAAAGGCGACCATGAATATTCTGCAGGTTGAGGGGTTATCAACAGGACCCCCGAAAATTTGGGGCGTCTCAGCTTTGTATTAAAGCATAGGTACACGAGTACCTAGGGCTTGAGGGACATGGGTTTAGGCCATGGTCATTAAGGTGTGTCTGACATGTGCATCATAGCTTGATGTTAGGGTTTAGGTATGTGATTACCTTGGCAGTCACGGGATAGGATTAGAACACTGCATGCATTGTGTTGTTATGTGTGCTTTTGTGTATAACATGATGTGTGTTGCATGTTGTGTGCATTTATGCGTGATTGGATATATATGGAAAACAAGGAACACTAGGGCTAGAAAACATAACCTTAGGGGTTTGGAAAACAAGAAGAACATGAAAATTCGAAATTGAATTGAAATTGTATTAGTGGTTTGCGATTAGCACCACTAAGGAAAAAGGTGATGAATGGGTTAGTTCATGATGGCTAAATCTATTAGTGGTTGGTGTGTGCACTACTAGTTAGACTAAGATAGAAATTTAATAACTCTGTTGTAGTTTGACATGTGTAGATGGCAAGTCGAAGGCAGGGACGTAGAGGTCGTCCATGAGGTGCTAGTCAGGCACCACTCGCTTTTATCACAGGTTTCATTTAAGGCCATGAAGCTAGATTTTGGCCGGGGCTTTTGCAATGTACTAGTGTAGCTAGAGGTCAGGGAGGTCCTAGTAACCTCCAGAGGTTTAAGATGCATCATCCTTCAAATTCATTGTGGGGAGGGACTACGGTGGCGCATCATTGGTTCCCGACATATCGAGAAGATACTGAGGCCATGGGAGATCACCTCCCAATGCAACCAAGATCGACTAACTCGCATTCCATTCGAGGGTGAGTCCCAAGTGTGGGCGGACTGGTTAAGACCTCTAGGACTTGGGAGGAATGACTGGGGGTAGAGTTCCATGAACTCTTCATGGGCAAGTATTTTCCAGGCACTGCCAGACATGCAAAGGCCTAGGAGTTCCTATAGCTAAAGTAAGGAACGATGACAGTGATGGAGTACGTGGCTAAGTTCACAGAGTTAGCCCATTTTTCTGATGACTACGTGGCCACAAATATGGCCAAGGTGAGGAAATTTGAGAATGGACTGAAGTTGTCCATCCGGGGTAAGATTGTGGGACTCCTCCTACAGGATATAGACTCTATGGTTAGGACGACTATGGTCATAGAGAGAGATATAGAGGATGCACGGAGCATCTAAGATGCGGGTGCTAGTGGCAAGAAGAAGGAGAGTCAGTCTTTTTCCAGTTCGGGAAAGAAGCCAAAGCCTTCTAGTTCGCAAGGATTTCAGAGCCGCGACCATCAGGGCCAAGGTCAGGCCAGGGCTCCCAATCAGGCGGGATTGTCGATTTGTTATTTCTGCCATCAACCTTGCCATATAAGGCGGGATTGCCCCTAGAGGCAGGGATCCAAGAGTTTTCGATGGTGCGCCCCACACAGCGGACAAAGCGGACACGCTTATTTCTCCACCCCGCTGTGTCGAGGAACCAAGACGCCCTGTGGTGTTGTACATGCGCCTTCTACTACGTTGACAGGCCAGAGAGGCCAGAGAGGCCAGAGTGTGGGTCGAGGTCGAGGACAGGGCTCATAGGCTGGGACGTCAGGGATTTAGGGGCATGTCTACGCTATCATACCACTGACTGAGCCTGTAGATCAGTCAGCTATACAGGGTATGTTTTTGTTATCTCGCCTATTGGCTAGAGTGTTATTTGATTATGGTGCATTACAATCATTCATCGTTGCAGCAAGAATTGGGCTTAGAGGTTGAGACCTTGGAGAAGCCCCTATATGTGAGTTCTCCCATAGGGACTAGGGTGAGTGTTGATCAAATATGTTGGGATTGTGAGTAAGAGATCTCAAGGATTCAACTCACTGTGGACCTAAGGGTCATGGACATATCGAAGTTCCATGTCATCCTTAGGATGAACTGGTTGATTGCCTATAGAGTTGTCATTGATTGTGAGCATAGGAGGGTTATCGCCTCACTACCACGTGACTCCATACCGTGTTACGCTTCGTGGAGACACGATGTTTTGTCCTAGACCGTACGATCTCCGCATAGCTACTGCATAGCTGATGGGCTGGGCTAGCAAGCCTACTCCCGAGGACGCAGGTGAGACTAGACTTAAATCTCTCGGGTCTGTGAGTATGAGGATGTTTTTCCGGATGAGTTACCGGGATTACCACTACAGAGGGATGTAGACTTCTATATTGAGTTACACCCTGGCACATCGCCCATCTCTATGACTCCGCATGGGATGGCACTAGTTGAGTTGTAAGAACTCAAGGTCCAGATACAGGAGTTGCTGGACAAGGGATTCATTAGACCGGGCACTTCACCTTGGAGCACTCTAGTTCTGTTTACTAGGAAAGAGGTTAAGTTCAAGTGGAATGACCTGTGTGAGGAGGGATTCCAGGAATGGAAAAAGAAGGCTCATTTCAGCTCTTATTTTATGGTTCTCGGTAGTTAAAGAATCATGATCGAAATTACCCCACCCATAACATGGAGTTGGCGCCCATTGTCCTTGCCTTTAAGGCTTAGCGCCACTAGGTATACGGTGAGATATTCAAGGTGTTTTCAGACCATGGGAGTTTGAAGTACATTTTACACGCCAGACCTCAATAAGGAGGCAATGCAGAGGGACGGCATCCGGAGGAATATGATTACATACTGCATTACCATTCCCAAGAAAGCAAAATGGTGGTTGATGCACCTGGGCCAGTCATGAGGAGTATCGCCGCATAGCTTCCCTAGGGGTAAAGCAAATGCTCGAGACTATGGGCACTGGGCTACAATACAAAGGAGCGTGTGATCGAGGATTGAGTCTTAGGGTAAGATGCGTAAATAGTGTCCATCAAGGACCACAATAAAAAGGAGTGACTAAGGTCGGGCCATCCACATTAATGGTAGTCTTCGATATGGGGGACAGGTTGTAGTTCCCTAGTGGACAGGTCTGAGAGAGAGGAGATCCTTAAGGAGTTCCACTGCTCTCAAATTACTGTGCATCCAGATAGCATGAAGATGTATCAGAATCTCATCACAAGACTACCGAACGACGTAAGAGACACGCTGGGACTTTATTTCGGCCGATGCTTCACGTGTCAATGTGTTACAAGGAGAACCGTACATTAGGGCTACTCTAGCCATTCGAGGTGGTCGAAAGGGAAGTGGGAGCATGTCACTATGGATTTGCAATCTGTAATCGCCGCGACATCGTGGAGGCATGATGCATGGCGGATAAGCTGACCTGCTCACTGTCGGGTACACTTTCTAGCCGTGCGGATTACCTTCACACTGGAGGAATTCTACCGATTATAAATCCGAGAGATTGTCTGGCTACATGGAGTGCCAGTGTCTATAGTGTCGGATAGAGATCCCAGATTTACGGCACACTTTTGAAAGAGCTTCCAGAAGGCCATAGGGACACAAATGATTCACATATGAGCATCAGATTCCATCCTCGTACAAATGGTCAATGGAGAGACCATATTGCATTTTAGAGGACATTTTACGAGCATGCGTCTTGGATCATAAGGGTAGTTAGAAGGAGCATTTACCCTTAGTGGAATTCTCCTACAACAACAGTTATCAGGCGAGTATACAAATGGCACCCTATGAGGCTTTGTATGTGAGGCCATGCCGATCACCTATTTTTTGGACTTAGGTGGGAGAGAGCTCCATCACTGGTTCCTGACCGATTAGGAGACAATTCTATGTCATGAGTTTCATAAGGCAAAGATCTCTCACCGCTTAGGAGCTTGGCAAAAAAGAGTGTAAGTCGATAGGTGACGTCAACCTATAGAGTTCGAGGTGGTGATCACGTCTTCTTAAAGGTGATGCCTAAGAGAGGAGTGGTCAGGTTCAACAAGCGAGGGAAGCTTTCGTTGAGGTACATCGGACCCCTCGAGATACTCGAGAAGGTGGGCATAGTTGCGTATCGATTGGCGTTACCACCGAGTTTATTAGGTGTCCATGAGGTGTTCCACGTCTCCATGCTCCGGAAGTATACTCCAGATCCAACTCATATAGTGCATTGGGGAGAGATTACTGTTGATACTAATGGGACCTTCGAGGAGGGACCAATGCGTATCTTGGATAGCCGGGATCAGGTTTTGTGACTCATGACCTTAAGGCTAGTGAAAGTGTTGTGGCAACACCGAGAAGTGGAGGAGGCAACGTGGGAGCGCGAGGACACGATGCGAGCTACCTACCCTTTCCTCTTTGAGGACGAAGGTATGTGGTTTAGTCATTTAGTAATTAAATGACTAGTTTACATGCATGAGATAGTGCACATTGCATATGCATGTGAGTGATGTGAATGTGCGTGGAATTTCGGGACGAAATTCTTTTAAGGGGGGAAGAATGTAAAACCCGAGAAAATTCAATTTTTTGAGAAAGAGTAAAATGGTAATTTCAGTGGGAAAAAATGAAAATTTTCTAGATCTCGGATGAAGAAATGGACTTCATCGTTGGAATAGTCTTGAAAAATCTAGCTACCACATCGAATTTCGTCGAATTCTAAGACAGTCGGAATTTCACGTTTTTCGAGGATTGAGGGTAGTATGAGACACTTAGCACATGATGAGTGGTTCAAAGAGTGCCACGTGTCAAGTGCAGGGTAAGTCAAACAAAGAGCTCGCGGACCTTATAAGAGACATGTGACAACACACGACGTGAGCAAACTGGGCAGCAGATTGGACAAGGCTGATAAGGGTAATCCGCTGGTTCAACGGGTATTGACATGTGGCAAAAAGTACTCTCCAAACTTAACCATCTTGGACCAACCGGTGGGATGGAGGGGGAGGCAGGAGAAAGAGAAAAGGGGGAGAAAGCTTAGAGAGCAAAGCTCCACCTTCTCTCTAGGTTTCCTGGCGATCGGACCGGTGGTTCCCGGCGGAGCAAGAAGAAAAGTGCTTCCCTGTGCAATGCGTTTCAAGTAGAGACCGGAAACGGGGAGTTTCGACAAACTTCAAGAGGTAGGTCTTCTCCTACTTTGGTTATTTTCTACCTTAAGGACTGAGTGGTTGTGTCTTGCCCCAAGGGGAGTGTTTGGTTGCATTTTGAACTGTGGGAAGCTGTCCTAGTTTGATATAAGCATTAGCAGAACTTTAGGACTGGTTTTCGGGTGGGAAATAAAGTGAATTTGGCACTGAGTCCTTCAGGTAAATTGTAGCCACATCGGTGAACTTGATGCTAGGCTTTTGAATTACCAAAATCGGATCTCTATAGCCTAAGTTATGGTCTGTTTACCCTGAACAGTCTAAGTGGAAAGGTTGTCCGGCTAGGTCAGCTGGCTAGGTAGGTCGGCCGGCTAGGGATCAACCGGTTAGGGCTGACAGGCTAGGGATTAGTCGGTTAGGGCTGGCCGACTAGGGGTCAGCCGGCTAGGGCTGGCCGACTCATGCGAGGCCTCTAACTTCGGATAGCCATAACTTCTTCCTCCGAACTCTGTTTCGGGTGTTCTTTGACTCTATGGAAATCCCATTGAGTCAAGATTCCAACCATATTCTTGTGGAGGATAGTGGGTGGTCATAAATTTTCTGAATTCTATGTTTTGCACCAAGTGTGGTATGTTTGCTGTGTCGATGTACATAGTCGCTTTGACATGACCACATGGCGCATGTTGTGTTATTATGTTAGGTAGGAATTGCCATGAGTTAGCCTAAGGAAGGTTGTATGACATAAATTGTTTAGTCATGGATTGATGGATGCTAATATGCTTGATACGATATATATATATATATATATATATATATATATATATATATATATATATATATATATATATATATATATATATATATATATATATATATATATATATCTCTGTGCGTGTGTGTGTGTATTGGCATGAAGCATATGGAATTTATATGCTTGCGATATATTTTTGCATGGTAATTGACATGAAGTACAATTGATGAGAATGGTTCATGTAGTGTGCATCATACATGTAACATGAGAAATTGCAATGACATTAGCATTGCATATGCATAGGACATCAAGATATCAGGTGTGGGTGCAATGGGTATGATCATCCATCATCGTGTTGATGAATGGGTAGGTAGCCTGCATTTGACGACATTCAATTAATGACTATGGTTCAAAGAATAAAGTGAAATAAAATTAATGTGTGCATGGAGCAAGAAGGGGGCCGTTAATCCCCTCAGGTGAAAAGCCTGGAATATTGGGTGTAAGAGACCTGCGGTGTGATCCGAAAAGTTCTGTTATGGGTGTAAGAGACCCGCAGTGTGATCCGAAAGGTTATGTTGCCTAAAATAAGATACATGATTAACACATAGACTTAAAGTTGTGTGATAGGAGTCGAGATTGACTCAGGATTAGTTTGCCCATTGGCACTTACAGTGGGTATTGGTGAGCCGGTAAGGGTTCGATATACGTGTGTCATTGGTACTATTAGTGACAGTCGTCACACTTGGCATAGGCATGTGTGAGGAAGTCGGTGAATGACTCGAGATATGGGTAGAAAGACATTCCATGCATGACATACGACATTCATGTAGACATTTTAACTTGGATTCGTATGGGTTGGTTTGATCACTGCATGAGCACTTAGGTGGGGAGTAACCCTTGTAGGAGATTATCACTATTGGGTTTTGCTCACCTCATCGTGGGACCCCCCTTTCAGGTACACAAGAAGATGGCTCTCCTTTCAGACAGTGAGTATGAAGAAGGCCGGGTTGTGGCATTGAGAAGTATTTTTGTAAAAATATATTAGAATAATCTAGTTTTAATGTATTTTGACATGTAAAAGTGTAAAAGAGTTGTACATCAAACTCTTGTAAAATATTATAAGAAATTGTGTAATTGTAAGAAAATTATACAGAAAAGCAACCATGAATATTCTGCAGGTTGACGGGTTGTCAACGAGACCCCCGGAAATTAAAGCGCCACAAGATTAGCAAATTCTTCTAGTAAACAAACACAGTGAACAAAAAAGAGGAAAAAGTAGGATGGTGATTAACTACAAAAGATTAAACGATAATACAGAAGATGATGGATATGATATACCAACAAAAGAATATTTATTAGGAAAAATAAAAGATTGTACTATATTTAGCAAATTTGATTGAAAATTGTTTAACTAATGGGCTAACAAAATAATTATTTCCTAAATTTGTTTTACATTGGTCTAAGGCTTGGATTAGGTTATAAAATCCTTTGAAAAATGGTCTAGGATGATTTGAAATATAAGGAAGAACTTCTTCCCATGTTTTAAAATAATGGTTTAAGTAATCTCAAGTAAATAACATAAAAGCTAAAATTAACGTTACCATTATTCTTTTTGTTAAAATATTATGATAAATAGTTTAAGCAAGTAATGAAATATTTTATATCTAAACTCTTATTAGTTTGGTTATTAAAAATCTGGCTTAAACTAATCTAAAGGTTATCTATAATACATTTTTGTTCTTCATCTAGTTCTAAATGAGGTAACATATTAAAGTTATATTACTTCTAGGATATACCTTAAGAGAATTCTTTCCGAAGGTAAATACATTTTCTTGATCTTTACTGGAATAAGTTGAAACGATCCCAGTTATCTGCCTGTTCATTCGTGACATAAAATTTTTAATAGAAAAGTTAAAATATTTTATACTTTTACATGTATTATTATTGATGTTTTAATAGTTTTAATTCTTTTTACATATATTCATTTTTTTAGAAAACATTAATTAATTTTACATACATATATTTGTAATAATTATATTATAATTTTGTAATTCTTTTAGTGAATACTTTTATAATTGTTTAAATAATATCAAACATAAAATAATTTACTTTATTAATTCTTGATTTACTAAATTGCATATGTTTTCTAGTAAATAATATAATATATTATCATTTATATAATATTTCCTTTTTTTTTTTTTTTTCAATTTTTCATCTTGATTTTCATATGAGCCAAGTTAATACATTGAGACTAATACGTATCAAGACCCTCCAAGCAAAGAGGCCCAAGAGCTGGATTGTCTTGGGTAAAGGCACAAAGACATTGCTCAAGGCCATGATTAACCACCTTTGATTGTCCATCAGATTGCGAATGATAGGCGTTAGTCATGGACGATATAGTACCATTGAGTTTGAATAGTATACACTAAAAAGAGCTCATAAATACCGCATTGTAGTCAGAAACTACTAAACGAGGGAACCACAAGATCAACAAAATGGTCAAAAACCTTAGCTGCTGAAAAATCAGTAAGGGGCCAAAATGTGCAGATTTTGATAAGTGGTCAACGACGAAGATAATGATAGTGAGGCCCTTAAATGGAGGAAGACCTGTCACGAAATCCATGGTCACATCTTCCCATATGGCCTCTGAAATTGGGAGTGGTTGCAGAAGACCAGTTGGACCTTGGATAGAATATTTTATTTGTTGGAAAACGAGGCACTTGGAGATGTATGCTTCAACTGACTGTCGCATATTGGGCCAAAAGAAGTTGGCTGCCACCCGAACTAAAGTTTGTTTGATGCCAGCATGTCCCCCACTTGGAGTGTCTATGAAATTCTCCATAGCGGCCTCAGAAGAGTACAGATCCATGAAGGACAGTGTAAGGCCGAGGTAAAGAGCCTTATTTATTATGCTGCTCATGAAAAACTAGAAAATATGGGTCTAATGAGTTGTCTTGGCGCAACTGATATAATATATCAAATGTAGGGCTAGACACAAGAGCCAGAAATGCTGGGGATGGGGGTGCCACTCTTCCAAAACTCGAGAAAGAGCATCAGCCGCACTGTTGGAGGTACTGGGCTTGTAATCAACTTGAAATGAAAACCAAGGAGCTTTCGGACATAAGCTTATTGGTCTTGTGTTTGAATAACCTGTTGGAGCAGCTCTTTGATGCTCTTGTGATCAATGTGAATTACAAAAAATTGCATGAGGAGGTATTGACGCCATTTCAGAATTGCCTCAATGATGGCATGTAACTCTTTAATGTAAACTGAAGAAGCACGAAGTTTGGGGCTAAGCTTCTTGCCGAAGAAATCAATGGGATAGCATTAACACTGCGCCTATACCAACATTTGAAGCATATGTCTCTATGACAAAATCCTAATCAAAATCGAGGAGACGCAGCACAGGAGCCTCAACCATGGCTCTCTTAAGAGCCTGAAAAGCTGTAGAGGTGTGGCTGGAGTCCATGTAGCATCATGGCGAAGAAGATCTGTCAATGGGGCGGCAATGCTTGCAGAACCAGTAATGAAACATCGATAGTAGCCTGAGGCCGAGGAAACCACAAATTTGTTTGACATTTTTCAAAGCTAGCCAACAAACCATGGCTTCGATTTTATTAGGATCAGCATGTACACCAGAGGAAGAAACAATATGCCCCAAATATTCAATGGTCTCTTGACCAAAAAGACACTTGGAGAGCTTAATGTAAAAATGGTGAAATAGTAAACAATCCAAAACCAAATTCAAATGAGTTACATGATCTGCTAACGAAGAACTATAAATCAAAATATCATCAAAGAAGACAATGACGAATCAACGAAGGTAGGTAGAGAATTTGGTTCATGGTCACCTAAACACTTCAAGGAGCATTTGTCAACCCAAACGACATCTCAAGAAATTCGTAATGTCCGTCATGTGTCTGAAATGCAGTCTTGTATGTGTCTTTGGAATGTACACTGATTTGATGATAACCTACGCATAAGTCAAGTTTGCTAAAAACAAATGCACCGCTTTGTTTATCAAGCAACTCGTCGATTGTCAGAATGGGGAACTTATCTTTCACTGTTGTGGCATTCAGGGCTCTGTAGTCCACACAAAAACACCATGTGCCATCTTTATTCAGGACAAGGGGAACCAGAGAAGAAAATGGGCTACGGCTCAACTTATACTTAATGATGCCCTGATCCAACGTGTCACGAATCTATTTTTCAATCTCAAACTTCTTGTAACGAGGATAGCGATATGGTCGGACATTGATCAGTTTGGTCTCAACAAAAAGGTGAATCCGATGGGTGACTGTTCGAAGTGGTGGGAGACCAACTGGTTGTTCAAAAAGGCATTGGTATTTAGCTAAGAGGTCTGTAATTGGAGGGGGAAGATCAGTGGTGAACGGAAAATCAAGAGATGGAGGGCCACTGTCAGCAATTGATTAACCTTCCAATTCGAATATCCTTTGAATATCCTCTTTGTGTGGAGCAAGGCTTGAAGTTGGTGAAAAGATACCGAGCTAGGTAGTTGTTCAGTCTCACCTTTAAGTTTCACTTGTTGCCTATTCCACATGAAATCCATGGTGAGGGTAGAATAGTCGTGGGAAACATGACACCTAACACCAAATTCGGCCCCTCAACAGCCAACATAAAGATATCAAAAGTGAATGAAATACCTTGTAATTTGAAAGAGGTAGATGGGCAACGATATTGTTACACCAGAAAAGCACCACTGCCAGTTGAAACACGAAAGGGAGGGATAGGAGTCACTAGGAGACCCCTACATTCAACCAAAGCTGGTTTGATAAAGTTGTAGGTACTTCCACCGTCAATCTACACCTGAAATTGATGAGTCACATGGAAGCCGAAAACCCGTAGAGAACGACCTTAGGGTTGACAAGAAAGGGCATCGAGGGTGGAAATATCGCCCTCCTGATTGTCATCAATGTCGGGGATTTCGTCGGAAAGAATATCTTTATCATCATAACTAAGCAACAACAAAAATTTGTTGCGACAACGATGGTTCGAGCCAAACTTCTAATCACATTTATAACAAAGCCCTTTTTCACGTTTATCACGAAGCTCTATCGGGGAAAGGTGGAGAACAGGAAAATAAAGCGTGGGTAATAGCAATGGAAGCTTTGAATCGGCTGGAAAGGGGATCAGTCTAGGGTTTGGAGGAATTAGGGACGTTGAGGAGGATGTAGGTTTTGGTTCTATGCCTTTGGGAAGAATGTGACTGGGCTATACTTTGGGAAGGCCCATAACTAGAAGATGGAGAAAACCCACGGGACCAAGGTTTCCCCGCCGGCAGACCATCTTCAAGGCAAGCCGCGTAGGCACGAGCCAAGGCGAAAGCCTCCATTAGGGTGGCTGGTCTGGTCGATTGTACCGCAGCTCATGGTGGATGGCTGGTTTGAGCTCGGTAATGAAGAAACTGATGAGAAGGGGTTCCGAAATGCCAGCACCTTGTTGAGCAATTCTTCAAATTTGGCTTGAAAATCACTAACAGATCCTGTTTGTGTAACCATTGATACATTGCCCTCATAATCTTCGTCAATGGTGGGACCAAAACGATGCTTCATGACTGCCAAAAATGTCTTCCAAGTTGGAAGTAAGTCATTCCTCATGACCCATTGAAACCAGGTCGAGGCACGACTGTCCAAGTGAAAGGTGTCGATCTGTAAATGAGATTCCTCCGAGGTAGAATGATAATCGAAAAAAGCCTCAATGCGAAACAACCAATCTGTTGGATCATAACCGCTAAAACGAGGGACGTCCAATTTAATAGATAGAAACGATGTTGTAGGATCAGTGCAAGGTACGGACGAGTCGGAGACATGGGATGATGAGTCGGAGAGGAGGAACCCTCTCGACTGGTGAGAAATTCCGAAATTTCGAGTGTGGGTTAGCCATCTGAGCACCAACAGCAAACATGTGCTTCTGCAAGGCGTTATGGACAAAATCAGAATGGGTATCGAACTGTTTTTGTAGGGTCTTTACAGTCATAGCAAGATCCATGAGTTGAGAGAACAATTTGTAAGTCAATGAAAGCACCACTGATACAACCTGCAATTGAGATGAGCAGATTGTGGAGGCCACTCTTTGAGCGAGTGTCAGCTCCACAGAAACAGAAGACAGACGAAAACAGGGCAGAACCTTTAACACTTATTGTGTGCTTTTCATTGTTATGAATAAAAGGCTTCTTCATTAATTTGATATTCATGCTATGAATTGATGACGATTTTTAATCAATTAATGAAGTCAATGATACATAACATAGCATGAAAGAAATCATAATGAGATCATGAAAATAAGATTTATATCATGTGCAATTATGTTAGTATCTAAGTTATCCCTAGTCATCGGATCAACAAGACTGAACATTAGTTGATCCGAATAGACTAGCACATGTTATACTCCTTGATTGGATCAAGCAGTGGATCTTATAAATTGTAGTCATATGTTGATTAGAGTTAACATGTTGATGCTTGCCAGGAGTAGTTAAGTACATTGGAGACTAGCTATGAGACTATCATATGGATTATATATTTATTTTTAGATGATGGTCTCATCACAGCATTGGTGCAAGTATCCTAAGACCAGAGGTGCTCAAGGATATCTTGAATGTTGATCATATACTTAGACTTCATTCCTTGTTGCCTCTTAATGGTCACTCATAGGGTATTGATCGAGTACAACTTGAGGTGTTCGAAAGTAATTGAGAAGCCAAATAGAGGATTCATCATTCCTAATAGAGGGAGAGTATACCTATGACCTCTTGTCGGATCATTATTCGGGAATCTCTAGCTATAGTGGACATGTCATGATGAGTGCCTTCAATGACATGAATAATGAGTAATGAGTCCAAGAATAAGAACTATATCACTTGGGCTAGATGTGGCATAGCCAATCTGGAGAGAGTTACACTTTGTCCATGCATTGAGCCGAGTGGGGTATAGGATGGTGAAAGGACAAATTGCACGGTATATGTCTATGCACTACAAGAAAAAAGAGATTTAGCAACAAATTTTTAACATGGAAAAAATAATTTGTCACAAAATATATTTATTAGCAACAAAAATAAAAATTTGTCTCAATATCAGTTCAATGTTGTAGTTTTAGAGACAAAAATGTAAATTTTGTTGTAAAATATATTGACAAGAAGAGAATAATATATTTTTATTATTTTTAAAAAATAAATCTAAAACTTTTATTTCATGTTTTTGTGATTTTACCGTAAGAAATTCTTTTATATATATATATATATATATATATATATATATATATATATATAAGCTCTTATATGATAGCTTTTAATGGTTTATTTATTCCTTACAAACCCATATCATTTACAGTAATTTGAAAATTTTGTTGATTATTTGTAAATTTTGAAAAATCAACTATCCCTAAAACATAACTCTCTCTTTATATTATCATCATTTAAAAAGTTATAAAAACTAAATTTTTAATCAACATATTAGAATTATTTTGATTACATCATGATCGTTTTATAAAGTGTAAGTTGTTTTTGAGAAAATAAATATTATATAAAGTAATTACATATAATAATGATAAGATATATGACATGCATGTATAACATAAAGTGATAAGGACATTTTTGGAAGAAAAATGTCAAAATACTTTATCCAAACCACAAAAAATGAAACCCTAGAAATCTAAATATTCTAAACATCCCCTTCCTTCTCTCTCACTTGCTCTGGGTTTGCACGGTCTCAGCCATATATTCAGTCTCTATCTCCACCCAAACAACTAATCGATTGGTCCAGTTTGGCCATGTCGCCTTATTCACTACATCGATCTAGTTTAGGTTTTCGTGATAATATGAGTAAATCTCACCTGAGTCTAAGGTTTGGAGAGGGAGGCTTTGTTTGAGATGACCTGCCACGATCGTGGTGGGTTCGGTGATGGACTTGCCAATTATGATGACAACGATCAATACGAACTCGTGCATGACATCAATCGGGAATTTCGAGTGTATGCCGATAAGGGATAGCAAGGTGGTGAGCTTGTTGCAAGTGAAGTATGTATCGGGAGAGGTGAGAAGGATAATGTCTAATCTTGTGTTTGTTTTTGAAAATTTTGATTTTTTGTTTTTCTTTGGGAATAGTTAGAGGTCTTCTAGCTGTTTTTTTATTCTATTTTGAGCTTCATTTGAGTTTTGGAACCTTAGATCTTGTGTTCGAGGTTATTGTTTGATTCGATCTTGACAGTATGTAACTGGGTTTTATTTCCAATGGAAGGGGAGGGTTTCAATTACTCTTGTATGTGCATTTTTTTTTCCAAAATTCCGAGGTTTCAAACCCATATATGTGCACTCTCCTCTCGTGCGCCATTGGCTCCACCCCAATACCATGTTGGAAAATCAAATTCTAGCAAGTACCATGCAGAAGTTGGATAGTTAATTCAATAAATGACACCCTATTTGAATAGAACTTTGGGATTTCATATTCCACTCTTGGAAAATGCCACCTTTGCGTGAAAGCAATGCTCTGATCCAAGAGAGGATAAATCAGATAAAGAAATGAATTCACCAATAGTATTTGAGCTCTTAAAGGAAAACAACCCGCTCAATCACCATCAAATCTTGTGTTTGGCTATCTTAAATATCTTTTCTTATGGTGTTGTAAGTATCTGTTCTGTATATTTGGTGTAAAGCTATATGATAATTTATTCCTCAAGGTTTAATATTTTACTAATCTGAAATTTTTTTTGTAGTCAAACTTAATTTGTATGAATATTGTAACACATGCTTTCTTGTTTTATGGCTATGTTAGTGGGTGGTCTTGAACTATATTTTTGCTTCCTCATGATCTCCCTCAAGATGTTGTGATTCTACCTCCTGTACCTTGATTGCCTATGACTTTTTTTGGCTTCCTGTGCAAGAATCAATCATCTACATTTCATTATCATAATATTAACTCCAATTTTTGACTTAATAAGAATAATTTTTATGATTGTACATTTACAAATCTTTATTATTATGGTTATAGTGAGCTGATATGATGTCTTTGTTTTAAACCAGAATGTGTCCAGATTCTGTGTTTGCCTTTACTTTAAACTCCTTCAATGTTGAAGTTTTTTTCTCTTGAGACTGCTTTGGGAAGTCTTAAGGAAACATGCATGTTCTTTGTTTTTAAACCAAATGTAATGATACCATATTTCTATTTTAGTTGGTTATTTACCTTCACTTCTTGTTTTTACCCTTTACAACGCAGAAAAACATTCACAAAAAGGTTAGGACAGGAAGAAAATGAAATTTTAGTATGATCTGTGGTAATGCCCAAAATTTTATTATACTCTTGATAGATGTGTGAACTTTGAAAGGAACATAGCAACTTTGTAAACTTATCAAGTTTAATTTTATTGGATTTTTATATGATTTACACAAAAGAATCTTGTAAAATGTTAGGTGGCATGATGAGTTGGAGATATTAGATTTTGTAAAGTTATAACATTCAAAGTTTTTATCAAATTTTAAGCATGGGAACATAATTGTAGTTGATGCGCCATGGAGTAAACGTCCGCCAGTATCAGCTTTGCATTACTTTGACAAGTAATTTTGTAGGTTGCCCATTTATTTTATGTTCCATTGTCATATAAAGCAAGGTGAGTTTGAGGCTTGAGAAGATTCAGTTCAGAACACATGATAGTTCATAATTTAGTTCAGAAACTAGTCCCTTAACAGTCCCAAAATTTGGACACAAACCATTAAACAACTTATGTTGTAGCAGTCCCAGGAAATGGACCATAACTTGAGCTGTAGAGGTCCAAATTGGGTGATTCAAAAGCCTACATCAATTTTACAGATGCAACTATAATTTCTATGAAGAGCACTAGCCCAAAATCCCCCTTTTTTCCCATCGAAAATCTGTCCCAAAATCGTGACAAGGTATAGGGTCAGAGGAATTTCTATGGCGCCCCGTAAATGGACTATAATTTGAGCTATAGAAATCCAATTTGGGTGATTCAAAATCCTACATCAAGCTTACACATGCTATAATTTTATGAAGAAAACTAGCCCAAATTTCCTCTTTTTTTCAGCCGAAAATCTGTCCCAAAATCTGAACAGTGTAGAGGGTCAATACAGGATAGCATGTGGCAGTCCCGGAAAATGGACCATAACTTGAGCTATAGAGGTCTAATTTGGGTGATTGAAAGTCTAACATCAATTTCACAATTGCAGCTACAATATCTATGAAGCACACTAGTCAAAATTCCCCATTTTTCCCAACCGAAAATCAGTCCCAAAACTGACGCCCATAGGGGCCAAACAAAGCAAAGATTCCCACGCCCCAAAATTTTTGCCAAACAACCCCTTAAGTAAAAAACGCAGCCAAACAGCCCCTTAGGGCAGAAACCCAACCAAACAACCCCTTAGGGCAAAGAAAACACAACCAAATAGGCCTTAGAGTGGAAAATAAACCAAAGTAGGAAGAATCTCTTCCTCTAAGAGCGTAGAAGAAACTTTGGGAAGTCTTGTGGACACTTCCTAAACTCAAAACCTTTGATTTCCCGAACTCCTCGCTTGAATCCTCGACGAAATCCCATGTTTTCGGTACTCCACGCAGCTCCTCGTCGAATAGATGAACTTTCGCTCTAGCCCGACACGAATTCGAACAAATAGAACTACGTACATCAAAGAGAGAAGTTTGGATTTCTTTCTTTTCTCTCCCTCTCTCTCTATGGTTTTTTGTTTCCCGGCAGAAAATCTGCTCTTTTCCCCCTCCAATATGATTTTCTACCTTTCACTTAAGTCTTAAAGACTTGGCCACATCACGCCACGTGTCCGGGACTGGTCCGAGTCTATTTCTTCCCTGAAACAATTTATTTCATTTCGGTTCAAGTTCAATTTACTTTAAATGAACTTTAATTAATTTATTTTTCACTTTCAAGATTTTTTTTCTCAAAAATGCCCTTTTTGGGGTCCGTCAGGCACCTGATGTCTTGAAAATCGTGAAAATCCAACTGTCTCGAAATTTAACGAAATTCGTTTGGGTAACTAGATTTCACGAGACGGATCCAACGGTGAGGTCCGTTTCATCCTCCGAGATTTAGAAAAAATCTAGTTTTACAACTGGTACACTAACGGCAATTTACCTTTTTGCCCTTTTTCGGAAAAATTCAAATTTATCCGGGTTTTCACAACTAACTCATGTTGCCCTTCTGGAATTTATTCATTCACTCTCACCTCTCACCGTGTGATTTTGGAACTTGACTACTTAATAGACATGATATTCAAATTTTTAGTTTTCTAGCTTAACCTCTTTTTGGATTTGAGATTGAAAAGTTGATGAGAAGTATGCTATTATGTAGTTGTTTGAATTCTATATATATTTTAGGGGCATTAACCTCCAATGAGAAGTGATTTGAGTGAATTTTAATGTTCAGTATCTATGATTTTAGGTGTTTGCAATTGAATAATTGTTTTGATGTCCATCTGTCATTGAACCTACCTCTTTTTGCTATAAAAAGATTTTGAAATTTTTATGTTTATATTTGGCTATTTTTTGCAGTCCTTAGTGTTGCATTCACAAACAAAATCAACTCTTGGAACCCCCGCATTCCATGCTCTTGAAGTCTTAAGAAAGAATATGATGAGAAGGCAATTCATGTCTCAAGTAAGACATCATTTTTAACCCCACCAGCGGAACCTGTGTTGTTTTGTTGTTCAATTCTATTGTTTTTCTCTCACTTTCCCATATCTTATTTTGAACATCTAATCCATATGAGATTTTTTTGGTATATTTTTTATAGTCGCTTCTCTAGGAATCTTAATAAATTGGAGGTTGACAAGATACAATAATGCGTTTATTAGGATATAGAATAAATCTGGTGACTTTATCACACATGCTAATGTTTGATTTATATAAGAATTAATATACATATATATATATACATATATATATATATATATATATATATATATATTAATGTTTTTGTTTAAATGATATTTGAAATTCTATATCCCACATTGAACCTGAACTCAAATTGAGAAAAATTAAAAATTGAGTTATTCATAAAGCCCATTTTTTAATAACTATATTCAATATATTTTTTTGGCATATTATTTATAGTTTTTCTCTAGGAATCTTAATAAATTGAGGTTGACAAGATACAATAATATGCTTATATTATGATATAGAATAAATCGGGTGACTATATCTCATGTTTGCTTTGTATAAGAATTAAAAAAAAAACATTTGTTTTAATATTACTTTAAAAAAAAACAAGTTATTTGAAATTCTATATCCCACATTGAAAATGGACTCAAATTGAGCGATACTTAAAGCCCATTTGTTAATAAGTATATTCAATATATTTTTTATAATTGTGTTCTTTTAAAAGTATTTTGAGGAAAATCAATGATAAAGTGGTTCATAACAATGTATCAAAGTCTATCCATGTTTGATGCAGTATTGTAGTTGAAAGTACCTTATATGGCGAGTTTAATACTTGTTGCTACATTTCTATTAATGTTATGTCTTTTCTATTAGGTATCCAAGAAATATAGCAAAAGGAAGAATGTGGTGAAGAATTGAAGACTACTATGAAGAATTGAAGGCTATCTTCACAAAGATAGCATTGTATTTACAATTAAAGTTTGTATTCATCTTAATTAAGTTTTGTAATTGGAGTTCTTTTATGTATGAATTAAAGAATCACTTATAAAGGATTCATTCAATTTTGTCTTTAATATTGAAACTATGTTATGACATATTTAATTTATTTATTTACTTATAGCTTTAAAATTAAGATATCACAAATTTTAATTGTTCATGAAAAATATTATTTGATATATATATATATATATATATATATATATATATATATATATATATATATATATATATATATATATATAATGCAATTTCTTTATTTATTCATTTTTAAAATAAGAACTAAATTTAATATGAATAAAGTTTGTTCTGAAATTCATTTAGCAACAAAATTATAATTTCTGCTATTATATGTACCTCTATTTAGCAACAACTTGAATCATCATTGAGCATCTATAGCAACAAAATTTTAAATATTCAACGAGGAAACTTTTCGTTAAAAAATATTATTGGAGACAATAAGTAAATTATGTCTCTGTAAACTATTAGATGCGAAACACTTTTTTTGTCGCAAAAACTTTTCGCGACGAGGATAAGGCGACATTCGAAAAACGAAAATATTTTCGTTGCAAACTTTTTTGGTGATACCTTAATGTTTTGCAACAAAATACTCTCGCCACCGTTTTATCATATTTTGTAGCGATGGAAGGGTTTTGCAATCGCACCGTCATCTCTCTCGATCAATTAGAGGTCATGATGTTCGCAGATACTACTACGACCGCTGGATTTCTGAAGCAGCCTGAACTGCCGACCAACATAACCAGGAATCAAATGGGTCGAACACTTAGAAGGTGCGAGGCTGATATAAAACAAGTTTGGATGTGATCCAAACATGAGGGAATTATTTTGTGGAATGGAATGTCATGGGATTAGTGGACTCTTGGGTACAAAAGGGCCTATTAAGAGACTAAAAGAAGGCTTGGGCTTGTTCATGGCCTTGAGGCCCATGAGGGTACACGCCATAATGCATAGAGATGCATGTAGCCTATTATCTCTTAAGTGAGGGGTCTTTTGGACATTTCATAGGCTAGGGTTCTCCTATATAAAGGTGTTTATAGGGAAACCCTAACCATAACCTAAGGAGGCCACATTCTTAAGAGAAGAACAACCCCCTCTTGGAGAGAATTGAGTGTCAAATATGCTCCTTTTGGCTTCCCTATTCGAATTTGTTCTTGGCTAGCATCGAGACCTCATCCAGCATCGTATCCTTGGATGTAACACCCCGAATTAGACCGTAGTACTTTTATGACAGTTTTGTAATATAAGAAAAGTAAAATTTGTATTTTTCGGAATTTAAGTGCTAAGAGTGAAAAATGATAAAGCCAGAATTAATCCAAGAGTAAGGGTAAAATGGTAATTTTTTAGATTAAGGACTCGAAGGACATAAGGTAAGAAGATTGTACGTTAAAGTAGGATTTTGATAAGTTGACGTGCAATTAGAATGAAGAAGAAGGACTTAATAGCAAAAAGAAGAACTTTAAGCCAAAAATAGGATTAAGACCAAACAGGGTCTTATGAGAAGATATTTTTCTCATTTTTGATTTAGGAGACCTAGGGTTTACGGTTGAGAGAGAGAAGAGCCAAGTTGGTTTGATTTTCTCAATTTCTTGGTTCTAATTGCTCAAGCAAAGAGAAGGAAGAAGAAAATGTTTAAGCTTCAAGAAATCAAGGTATGAATACGTTTACGGTTGAGAGAGAGAAGAGCCAAGTTGGTTTGATTCTCTCAATTTCTTGGTTCTACTTGCTCAAACAAAGAGAAGGAAGAAGAAAATGTTTAAGCTTCAAGAAATCAAGATATGGAACCTATAACGTCTGTTGTGCTACCAGTACTTTTACTTTTACGATATATTCAAATACCAATACAAATACAAATACGTTCAATACTGTAATCCCCATGCTACTATGGCTTTGATACCATTCAACCAATTGCAATTTCTCATTTAAGACACATTTCAAAATGCTCATTTTGTAAAGGATAACTAACCTTATGAACATATATCGCAAACATCATTTTAACTTAAAGGGGCCCTATTTGTTCACAAACGTATTTTTTGTTTTTTTGTTTTTTCTTTCATTCGATATGGAATTATATGCCCATTTGGTCCATTTCACCTCGACATAATATGACATAGTCGCTTTCAATATAAAAATATTTACAAAAACGAAATCTAGCTCACTTTTTCAACTAGTTTCAATACAAAATAGTCAACCAAATTAAGGTATGCATATACTGGAGATTTACTACTTCCGTGTGGCTTTGACGATGACTCTGAATCTTAGCGACCCTTGTTTTTGTACCTTTTCTCCCGATACCTGCGCGATGATAAAACAACGCGCTAAGCATTTTCATGCTTAGTGGTTCTATATAGTTTCCTCTTCCATTTCAGTTTAATACAAATCATGCAATTTTTCTAAACAATGCTTTTTAACCTTTTTGAATGATCAATGCAATACAATACATATACATTCATTTACAGTTTATTGATCATTCCAAATATGCACTTTCATATGCAATAAATCATTCAAAACACGAATCATGCATTTCATAATTTTATTATCATTTCAATTTTCCCTTAAACGAATTTAACCTATGCTTTCGGTGCACAGGATAACGGAATCACAAGCATGGTCCCGCTGGTTTATAGAATGGTATAAAAACATTTTGTTTTATAATACGCGACGTCCCACTGGTCGCTAACCGTTATTAAAATCACTCGCGAACATTACCGATACTCCGTCCCAATCGGGCTACTGACCGAAAGGACACATTACGCTCGCTCGCTAGCATCAAGCACTTGACCCTTATTGGTATACCAATCTATCCTCAACTCGAATTTAACGGTTAACATTCTATTAAGGGAGTTCAAATCATTCATAGCAAAATACAACATAGTATATACATCTATATACAAATAATTCATTTTTCAATACTCATACAATTTTTCATATGTAAATCATTTCACAATTAATTGCCTCAAATCAATTAAAACACTTTAATATGCAATTTTTTGAAAATCATTTCAATAATAGAACAATGATCGTAAAACTTGAAATAAGAAGAGATTGAATAGAGAACAAACTCCAAAATACAAACAAAAGAGAGAGTCGAAGAACAAACCAAAAGCGGACAGACTTAATTCAACTCGAATCTTGATCACTCGCTTTCCTCCTCGTCAGCCCCTATTCCAATACAATTAACAATCATATTATTAGTCGGGTATTCTAGGAGTTCTATTTAGATTTACTTTCTACCTGACTCCCCTTTTCCATACATTCTTTCTTTTTCCCTAATTCCTCATCCTTAGAAAATCCTTAACATTTGTTTTAGGCATTGTTATGCCTCATTTTTAATTCTATTTGTGGGCTATGGGACGCCCACACGGTTCACTTACACTTAGGGAGATTCAAGAAAAGAAAACTCAATTTAAACACCAACACAACAAAGTAATTAGTACACTTGGTGCTACAATCAAACTTTTAGCAAATATGTTAGAACCAATTGTCATTCAATGGTATATGGTTAGATTCTAGACTCAAAGAGCTTTCCATAGAGTCCAAGAACGCATGAATCGTAGTTCGGACGAAAAAGTTATGGTCGACAGTTTGGCATAAAATTCTGATGTGTGGGGTCGTGGAAAATTTCGTGCTCTACGAATTTTTTTTCAAGGGCTAGGAAATTTTTTTGCAGTGGGTAATGAAATTAAGTAAAATTTTCGCAGTTTGCAATACACACTTCGCATTCTCGTTCGCTTTTCTTTTCCTCTTTTTTCATGTTTAATCCTCTCGAAAACAATTATCCAACACTAAATCAGTCCATTTGCGGTTCTTAATAGAACACACATGCAATTTTCTTGATGATGAATTCGAAATCACTTTACACCACTCAAAACATCTCATTTTTGGTTCCAAACAGGGCATACATTCATGTTCATATGTGTAATAAATTTTGCATTTGAGTTTTTAAAACAACATATGCCCAGTTTATAGAGAAACAAGAACAACCAAAAGATTGCTTTGGTTCTTCTTTGTTCTGATCTTTAACTAGCTTATCTTCTCTCCATCTCACTTCAAAGCAAACACTAAAGAAAAATAGGAAATATCACTGTCAATAGAAAGATTTTCTGCAATCTTACACTAGTCCTTTCCAGATGTTCATCAGGTTACATTGTCTGTAAGAAGGAAATGAAACCTAGTTGGTTTTGACTTTAGTTTTAAATGTCTCACCATACTTCAAAGCCTTATTTGGCTAATAAAGTAATCTGCTTAGGCTTAGACAAGAGATGAACAGCTAGAAGAATGAGACGATTTCCATTGATTTTCGGTTCTTAAAATGGAATGTGTGGGAGATGAGGGTTTGAGAGAGGAGTTTGTGTGTGTGAGAGAGTTGAGATGAGAGAATGAGAGGAATGAGAGAAATGTCTCTCAAAGACCAATATTTGGTCTTTTAATCCAAATCCTTCACTAGGCCTTGTTTTGCTACACACTAATTCTCATTTTTCTCATTTTTTTTTTCTCACTTTAAAGCTTCATTTCACCTTCATTTTCACTTCATTTCATTTCATTTCATTTATACTTTGGCACTTACATTATTCATTTACACTCCCAAAGTCCTCATTTGACATTTTTACCAAATTTATTTTGGACTCTCTTTAAAATTTTCGTGTTTGTATCATTTTTCGTTTTCAGCCATTTAAACGCCGAAAAAAATATAATTTAATTTATTTTACACCTTGAACATGTTATAAAACTGTTAAGGTATTTTCAAGGCGTTACAACTCTCCCCTCCTTAAAAGAATTTCATCCTCGAAATTACCTTCATTAAACAGTTGAGGGTATTGTTGCCGCATAACTTCTTCGCTTTCGCACGTGGCTTTCTCTGTCTTGTGGTTTCTCCACATTACTTGTACCAATGGGATTCGCTTTTTTCACAACTCTTTCACTTCTCGTGCCAAGATCTCTACTGGCTCCTTTTCATATGTCAAATCCGGTCTAAGCTCAATCGTCTCCGAAAAGACTACATGCGATGGGTTTGACCTATACCTCCTCAACATTGACACATGGAAAACATTATGAATCTTTTCCAGCTCTAAAGGTAAAGCTAATATGTATGCCACTGGACCCACTTTCTCTATCACCTTATATGGCCTAATGAACCTAAGGCTCAACTTGCCCTTTTTCCTAAATCTCATTACCTTCTTCCAAGGTGATACTTTCAAAAACACTTTTTCGTCGATCTCATATCGAATATCCTTTCTTCTCATGTTGGCGTAGGATTTTTGTCTATCTATGGCCACTTTCAATCTTTCTCTACTCATTTTCACTTTTTACTCGGTTTCTTGAATCAAATCGGGGCCAATTATCTTCTTCTCGCTTAACTCGGTCCAACACAATGGTGTTCTGCATTTTCTTCCGTAGAGAGCCTCATAAGGTGCCATTCCAATACTCAATTGGAAGCTATTA
Source organism: Tetrastigma voinierianum (assembly GCA_016808115.1). NCBI lineage: Eukaryota > Viridiplantae > Streptophyta > Magnoliopsida > Vitales > Vitaceae > Tetrastigma > Tetrastigma voinierianum. The sequence continues at coordinate 225,177 of JAEQBH010006084.1, forward strand.
TTATACACAAATTCAACTAGAGGAATGTGTCTATTCCAACTACCCTCATAATCGATCACACAACTTCTCAGCATATCTTCCAACACTTGGATCACTCTTTTCGATTGTTCATCCGTCTGCGGTGGAACACTGTATTGAAATTCAGTCAAGTGCCTAAAGCCTCTTGCAAATTTCCCCAAAATCTCTAGGTAAACTTCGGATCTCTATCTGAAATGATCAATATTGGAATCCCATGTAACCAAACTATTTTTGCGTAAAGCTCGCTACCACAAGTGAATAGTCGGTTCTCACCGGTAGGAAGTGAGCCGTTTACCAATCGGCCATTGACCCAAACTGAATCATGCTTTCTTCCTGTCAATGGTAACCCGACCAAAAAATCCATTGTGATTCGATCCCATTTCCATTCGGGTATCTTGATAGGCTGTAACAATCCCGAAGGAACTTGATGTCCAGCTTTCACTTTCTGACACACCATACACTTGGTCACAAATTCTGAAACGTCTTTTTTCATTCCGAACCACCAATATAAAGTCTTTAAATTCTGATACATCTTAGCACGGATGGCAAGTAAAGATCCACTGCAGGCTGCTCGAATGGATTTCTTCAACTCATCATTATTGGGTACACAAACTCGATCTCTATAATACACAAATCCATCCTCGTTCATTGTAAATTCGGCTTATTTCCCCTCTCTACTCTGATTTACAATTGTAGAAATTTTGTCATCATTCTTTTATGCCTCTAGCACTTGATTCAACAAATCCAGCTGCAGTTATCAATTCCGCCATTACTCATCTAATGTCGATAAATGACAATGAGCATTCAATGCTCAAAGCGCTTTGTACCGACTTCTCTACTTGTATATGCTACTACATCGGGCCTTCCTAGGATGATATAATCGATCACACAATCATAATCCTTGATCAATATCATCCATTCACGTTTGTCTCGTTGCTTTCTTTGCGAGGGCAAATACTTAAGACTTTTGTGATCGGTGTAGATGAAACACTTTTCTCCATAAAGATAGTGTCTCCATATTTTCAATGCGAACACAATAGCGGCCAATTCTAAATCATGCGTAGGGTAATTATTTTCACGCTGTTTCAACTGCCTTGAAGCGTAAGCTACCACTTTACCCTCTTGCATAAGGACACATCCAAGTCCATTTAATGAAACATCACTAAAAATCACGTATTCTTTACCGTAGGTCAGCTGAGTAAGAATCGGTGCCTCGATTAAGAATGCTTTCAACTTTTCAAAGCTAGCTTGATACTTTTCACTCCACTCAAATCTCACATTCTTTTGGAACAATCTTGTCACAGGGGCCGCAATCATCGAAAACCCCTTAATGAACCTTCTGTAGTAATCTGTCAATCCCAGGAAACTACGCACTTCCATGACATTTCTTGGTGGTTTCCATTCAATAATCACCTCTATCTTCTTTGGATCCACTCGAATTCCTTCTTCCGATACAATATGTCCAAGAAAAGACACTTCTCCCAGCCAAAATTCACATTTGCTCAGTTTTGCATATAACTATTCCTTTCTCAAGGTTTCTAGCACTACTCGAAGGTGTGTATCATGATCTTCCCGATCCTTTGAATACACAAGGATGTCATCTATAAACACCACTGCAAATTGATCTACATACGGTCGGAAAACAGGATTCATTAAGTCCATGAAAGCCGCTGGTGCGTTTGTCAACCCAAACGGCATTACAAGGAACTCATAATGTCATACAGCATTCTGAACGCCGTCTTATGCACATCCGCATCCTTAATCCTCAATTGATGATACCCAGATCGTAGGTCAATCTTCAAAAATACACTTGAACCTTTCAATTGGTAGAACAAGTCATCAATCATGGGTAACATATACTTGTTTTTCACTGTCATTTTGTTCAGTTGCCTATAATCAACACACAATCGAAGTGTACCATCTTTCTTCTTAACAAAGAGCACTGGCTCTTCCCATGGTGATACACTCGAACGAATAAATCATATCTCTAACAACTCTTGCAACTGAAGCTTCAATTCTTTTAACTCCACTGGAGCCATTCTATATGGTGTAATGATGCTGGAGAAAGAACTGAACAACGTCAATTGCAAACTTAACTTATGTGGGAGGCAAATCCCGACAATTCTCCGAAACCCATCCGATAATCACAAACTGTAGGGATGTCTGATAAACTAGGCTCCACCTTTTTCGTATCTATCACATATGCCAAGTAGGCTTCACACCCCCTTTGAACCATCATTCTAGTAGTAGCGGCGGATATCACATTAGAGAGGTGGTTTAAGCTCTCGCTGATAAAAGTCACTTCCTCGCCACTCGGTGTCCTTAAGGTCGCTCTCTTCATTCTATAATCAACTACCACTTGGTTTCGGGACAACCAATCCATCCCCAATATCACATCAAACTCTCTAAATGACAACTCGATCAAATCTCCCAGAAATTCATACTCTTGTATTCTGATGAGGCAATCTCTGTAAACTCTATTCATATAATGACATCATGCCCAGCAGATTTTACTACCAAAGTGTCATACTCTCGGTTTTAGTCTTCAAAAGAAACTACCCAAACTCGAATGGTATACAATATAAGAGTGGGTTGAACTTATCTATCAATGCATGTACAATAGGGTTCAAAGATATGAAAATTACCAACTATCACATCCGTGCATCTTTCTTCCACGCTTATCAGATATGCCCTAGCCGGAGCACGAGCATCCGCCTACCCATAGTCTATGTCGCTTGTCTCGGGTGGTACCAGGAGCAAACACTCTTGTTATCCTTATTGCTCTTTTGTACTGCTGAAACTATACCCCAGTCCGGGGTGCTGTGAACGAACGAGCTCTAGGACAATCTTTCACCTTGTGCTCATTGGATCCACATACCAAACAAGCACATGACAATCTCCAACACTCTCCTTTATGTTTCCTCCCACAATGTGTGCAATAAGGAGGAGCTGGTCCTCTTGAAGAACCTCCTAGTGCACTAGCAACTGATGGTGCCGGTAAAATAGCCTTACCACCGGTAGCCTGAGCTGTAGGTTGATTAGAACCCTGTGGTAGTCTGAATTTCTTACTTCGTGCCGATAAGAATTTCTTGATCGGGTCTGTGGTTTTTCACTCGTTCTCTTCTTTCTTTCATACTCTTCTTTCTTTATTCTTTCAACATTTAGCGCACATGTTACAATTTTAGAAAAGTCATCATGGCAAAATCCTGTTACATGGGCCCGAATATGGTCATTGAGACCATCTCAAACCATGCATTTCTCTTCTCGCCACTTCCATCTCGAGCATACTTGCTCAACCTGGTACCTTCGATACCAACACATTCATCCGTACCAAACTAAGAAACTCTTATCTCATATTGCTCAGATAAATACAATCCACAAATTGCTTCTTGAATTCTCGCCAGGAAGAACTTCTATGTAACACTCTCCGGTGGTGTGGTCTTAGTCACGGAAACCCACCACTGATAAGCTTCATCCTGTAGAAGTGAGGTCGCACACTCTAAATTCTCCTCTGGTGTGCCATGCATTTCTGCCGCAAAGATTCTTTCGCTCTTTCAGCCAATTTTCTCCATGAAGTCATCATCTTTCTTCCCAAGAAAATCTATGGGTCGATATTTTGCCATTCTCTCTATGGCCGACCGCTAAGGAACAACTGCAGTTGGTTATGCTGCTCTTTGCAGTGCCTGAGCTATCTGCTAGAGGATATCCATAGCACATCCTGCTGCTTGACCATGCTCACGAATCGATGGAGCATGGGACGCTTGCCCACCCTCCACACATGCAAGGCTATTTGGGTGACTTCCCGAGTCACCTCTAACCTAATGGGGTCTTGAACCATCCATGCTTACCTATTAAGACCGACAAGATTCACATCAGAGTCATGTTATCCTCTATATGCAAATAAATGCATGTCATAAACAATTTCAAAAATCATTTTGTAGAATCGCCTAAACCTAGGCTCCGATACAAAAAATAATTGTAACGTCTGTTGCTCGATGAGTACTTTTACTTTTACGATATATTCAAACACCAATACAAATACAAATACGTTTTCATTACCATAGCTCTATGCTACTTATGCTTTGATACCATTCAAATCCAATTGCAATTTCTCATTTAAGACACATTTCAAATGCTCATTTTGTAAAGGATAATTAACCTTATGAACATATATATGTAAACATCATTTTAACTTAAAGGGGGCCCATCATTTGTTCACAAATGCATTTTTGTTTTGTTTTTTGTTTTTTCTTCATTTGATACGGCATTATATGCCCATTTAGTCCATTTCCCACCTTGATACAATACGACATTATTAGCCATTTTCAATATAAAAAACATTTACAAAAACAAAATCAGAGTTCACTTTTCGAATTATAATTTCAATACAAAAATAGTCAAATCAAATTCATGTATGCATATGACGGAGCTTTACTTATCCTCCGTGTGGCTTTGACGATGACTCTAAATCTTAGCGTCCTCGCTTTTCAGACTGCTCTCTCGCACCATGATGATAAAACAATGCACTAAGCATTTTCATGCTTAATGGTTCTACATAGTTCTCTCTTCCAGTTTAGTTTAATACAAATCATGCACTTTTTCTAAACAATGTTTTTTAACCTTTTTGAATGATCAATGCAATACAATACATATATTCATTTCATATACATTCATTTAAAGTTTATTGATCATTCCAAATATGCACTTTCATATGCAATAAATCATTCAAAACACGAATCATGAATTTCACAATTTTCTTATCATTTCAATTTGCCCTTAAACGAATTTAACCTATGTTTTCGATGCACAAGATAACGGAATCACCGACACATAGTCCCGCTGGGCTATAGGCCAGTATAAAAATATTTTGTTTTATAACACAAAGACGTTCCCTCCGTTGTTAAACTTGTTATTAAAATCAATTCGCGGACACTACCGATATCGTCCCAATTAGGTTACGGAACGTAGTGACACATCATTACATTCATTCGCAAGATCGCTAATTTAACCCTTTATTGGTATACCAATCTATCCTCAACCTCGAATTTAATCTAACATTCTATTAAGGGAGTTCAAATCATTCATAGAAAAATACAATATAGTATACACATCTATATACAAATAATTCAATTTTCAATACTCATGCAATTTTTCATATGCAAATCATTTCACAATTAATTGCCTCAAATAAATTAAAACACTTAAATATGCAATTTTTTGAAAATCATTTCAATAATAGAACAATGATCGTAAAACTTGAAATAAGAAGAGATTGAATGAAGAACAAACCCCAAAATGGAAACAAAAGAGAGAGTCGAAGAACAAACCAAAAGCTTATTACACTTGGATTCCAACTTGAATCTGATCAATTTGGCTTTCCTCCTCATCAGCCCCTATTCCAATACAATTAACAATCATATTATTAGTCAGGTATTCTAGGAGTTCTATTTAGATTTACTTTCTACCCAACTCCCATTTTCCATACATTCTTTATTTCTTTTCCTTAATTCCTCCTCCTTAGAAAATCCTTAACATTTGTTTTAGGCATTGTTATGCCTCATTTTTAATCCTATTTGTGGGCTATGGGACGCCCACATGGTTCACTTACACTTAGGGAGATTCGGGAAAAGAAAACTCAACTTAAACACCAACACAACCAAATAATTAGTACATTGGTGCTACAATCAAATTTTTAGAAATTATGTGAGAACCAATTGTCATTCAATAGTATATGGTTAGATTTAGACTTAAAGAGCTTTCCGTAGAGTCCAAGAACGCGCAAATTGGAGTTCGAACGAAAAAGTTATGGTCGATTGAAGTTTGGTATAAAATTCGGATGCAAGGGGCTGCGAAAATTTCGTAGGCTTTGCAAAAAAAATTTTCGTAGGGGTTGCGCTGCAAAAACTTTCGCAAGTTTGGGAAAATTTCCTGCATTCTCTGTTTTCATTTTCTTTTCCTCTTTTTTCATGTTTAATACTCTTGAAAACAGTTAGCTAACACTAAATCAGTCCATTTGCGGTTCTTAATATAACACACATGCAATTTTCTTGATGATGCATTCGAAATCACTTTACACCACTCAAAACATCTCATTTTTTGTTCCAAACAGAGCTCACATTCATGTTCATACAGAACAATGCATTTGTTTTTGGAACAACATAAAACTTGAAATGAGGAGAGAAGTAAGAAGAACAAACCAAAAAGAGTTGGTTTTGGTCTCTTTTCCTTTCAGTCTTGATCTTAACTCAGGCTTTATCTTCTCCGACTCCTATTCCAGCACAAACACGAAAAATAAGGAAATATCAGTTGACCATTCTAGGGTTTCCAGTTATGGTTGATTTCTACCCCAATACTCTAGCTTTTCCATGCATCTAGACTAGAGTTACACTTACCTTGCAAGAAGGGACGAAAACCCTAGTTTTTTTGCTTGACCTAGCCGAAATGCCTCACCATAGATCGGCCTACGTTTTATCAGTTTAGGTGCGAATCGGTTACGGCTTAGACAAGAGATGAATGGTTGGAAGAATGAGACGATTTCCTCTGATTTTCGGTTCTCAATATGGAATGTGTGGGAGATGTGGGTTTGAGAGAGGAGTTCATGCGCGAGAGAGAGTTGAGATGAGAGAATGAGAGGAATGAGAGAAATGTCTCTCAAAGACCAATATTTGATCTTTAATCCAAATCCTTCACTAAGCCTTGTTTTGCTAAACACTAATTCTCATTTTTCTCAATTTTTTTTTCTCACTTTAAAGCTTCATTTCACCGTCATTTTCACTTCATTTCATTTCATTTATATTTTAGCACTTACATTATTCATTTATGATCCTTAGGTCCTCATTTGACATTTTTATCAAATTTTTTTGCTCTTGTAAAATTTTAAGGTTTGTATCATTTTTTGTTTTCAGCCATTTATACCCCGAAAAAATCTAATTTAATTTATTTTACACTCTGAACATGTTATAAAACTATTATGGTATTTTCAGGGCGTTATAGAACCTATACGTATGGATAGTTGTTTGGGTTTATGTATGGATTTGTTGGTTAGGAAACCCTCATAACTCTTTCTTTGCCTATGTTTAGGTTAAAAGAACCCTATCTCTGTATAAAAGTGATTTTTGTTGGTGTTTGTTCAGTTTTGTGGTTGGTTTTGTGTTTTGGTTCAAAATTTTGGGTGAAAAGAGGCAAACCTACAGAAATCGTAGGTGAGTTCCGATACTGAAAGTTGAGTACCAGTATCAAAGTTGTTTTTGGTTTAGAGGATATTGAGTACCAATGCTGAAAGTTGAGTACCGATACTCAAAGTTGTTTAAGGTCCGACATCGTTCCACAACCTCGTTTTGTTCTGCATTCTTCTGCGACTAATGAAAGGGTTAGTACATGTATAAAAAGTTATATGAGTACCTATTCTGCACTTTGCAAACATTGTTCTTGCCCCTTATTTGCTAATGTGATTAAGAACAAAATAACAAGCTCAGAAACATATATAATTGTATGCCTGTTTAAGACCAAATATCTAATGATTAGGCATCTTTGTTCAGTGCTATGACACTCCTGATAGTGCTACGAGACTTCTGCTACGTGGGCAGGCACGTCTCTATTCAGTGCTACGACACTCCTGCTAATGCTACGACACTTCTGTTATGTGGGCAGGCACGTCTTTGTTCAGTTCTTCGGCACTCTTGCTAGTGCTACGACACTTCTGTTACGTGGGCAAACACGTCTTTGTTCAGTACTGTAATGTTCCTTCGGGTACCTATTGTGTTGTGTCTCTATCATTCATTGTTATTGGTCTATAAAGACAAACATTTATATGATAAAAATATGAATAATGAACAATAAGAAAGCATAAGGAATCAATTCTGTTTTGTTCTGTAATGTACCTACGGGTACCCTTTGTATAAGATTTATGTTCTGAACTCCTACGGGAGATATGAAAACCCTGTTATAAGAATTATGCTATATGAAAACTCTGTGATAAGAATTTGTTTATACTTAAACTTTGACATATGCATTATGTTATATGTCTCTTGTAATTGTGGGCCACTTCAAGTGGTCATATCTGTTATCTGTTTCCCACTAAGTTATAAGCTTATACAGGTGTTTTCATCCTATCTTAGGTATTAAAGAGGACATTGACATTCAGCATCTACTTGAGGCCAACACAGCAATGAGGTCCACGTGTAGGTTTTGATTTTTGGTTTTGGTGTAAATGTAAAAGTTTTTCTAATAGTGGAGTTTGTGTAAGTACAAGTAAATGGGACTCAAGCATGTATATACAAGACATTTAAACACCACTATGGTGGTTATATTACAAGTTGTATTTCATTATGAAATTAGATATGAAATAGGCCCACCAATGTTAGAAAAGCGGGTTAAAGAGTCTCAGTCCCGTGTCACACCCCTCTCTTCACCCAGGCGGGGGTAAGGGCGTGACATTGGAGGTTCTCGGTTCTACTCTTTGTGTGGATACTGTTAGAGGTGAACTTAGGACTTGGTTCGCTTCAGTCGCTTCTGCATCACCCTTCGGGTCAGTTTTCTATAGACGTGAGGTACAAAACTTGCACCCTTTTTTGTTTAAACCAATTTTGATGCCACGAGATAATTTTTGGTTGGTTTTTCATGAGATTTTTAAATCTTCAAATGCTTTGGAAATTGTTGCCTCCCATGAAACCTAACACTTTACAGCCTCATCAAGATCCATGAGTCAATTAAGAAAACAATTTGTAGGTCGATGAAAGCACCAATAATCCAACTTGCAACTGAGATGATTAGATTGTGGAGGCCACTATTTGAGCAAGTGTCAACTCCACAGAAAACAGGGCAGAACCAAGTCAGAAATTAAAGAGAAGAGAGCCACAGTGAAGAGAAAAGATAAAGAGAGAAAGAAAGGAAGAAGACAATCCTTAATAATATTCTCTGTCCTTTGAGTTAGCCAAAAAACAACCCATATTACATGATCCCTGCTAACCAGTTAACAGCCTCTTTGGAAAACACAATAAAAAAGATTAACAAACTTCACACAGGAATGGGAATTAACGACGATGATAAATGATAAAAATTCCCAAAATTAGCATATGTAGTCTTTCATCCTTTCGGGTTTCTTAGTTGCACATTTAGGCCTTCCTTGATATCTAGGAATATCAAAATCATAAGTATAAACTGTATTATTTCTAGATATATTGTTGTTGTGGTGATTTTTGAATTTCACACGGACATACAAAATACAAGCGTGCCAAGAAATTAAAGTGTTTCCAAAGTGGAATGACTCGTAAGATCAAACTTCTAATAAGGTTATGTAGGTTCTCTAGTTCCCTTGACAGTTTCTCAAAATCAAAATAGAAAATGTTGAACAAATGGAAATATTGCAGGAATCAAATGCTGAAAAAATATTAGATTTCCCTAGGAATGAATGAAATAACATGATGCTGGAAAATTGATAGACTTGAATGAAACTTGGAACTAGAATGCTGGAATTGCTAAAGTAAACATTGGATTTCACTACAAATGAATTAAATAACATTGTGTTGGAAAATTGACAGAAACTTGATTGAAACTATTATGAAAGAGACTTGCATATTATTGAGAGAGTTGAAGTATATGTATATATATATATATATATATATATATATATATATATACCTAAATAAGGATAAAGTAGTAAAAGCATAAAACCAATACAAGGAAACCCTAAAATACTCTAATAAGCCCCCTCAAGATGGTGTGCCAAAAATAACACTAATCTTGTTACATAAAAGAGGTGAGGCCAAGACAGAGATTTGGTAAGTGCATCGACAAGTTAGTCACTAGCGGAGACATGAACAACACGCAACTCAGACGACTAAACCAGGTCACGAACAAAATGATAATCAATTGTAAGATGTTTCATGTAGATGAAATCTGAATTGGCGAAGAGATAATACTTTCAAGGTTATCAGAAAGGGTGGGCAAGAATTTTTACATGACGATTTCACCCATTCTGCAGTTCGGTGGCGGCGTTGGTACATGATACCGATCCTCGGTAGAAGAACAAGCAATAGTGCATTGCTTTGCTTGAACTCCGAGTGGGTGGCACGGGGACAGAGGAAGGGCGAAGCGGATGGACATGAGCGTGGGGACTTTCCAGCCTAGTCCGCATCAAAGAAACCATGCAATGTCAAAGGAGTGTCGGCAAGAAGACGGATGCCAAGGGATCTTGTGCCATTAAGATAACGAAGCAGACATTTGACTACTTCTAATGGTGTTCAGATGGTGTGTACATGAACTGTGAGAGTTTATTCATGGCAAAGGAAATATCCGACCACCGAGTCATTCGGAGATGCTGAAGGCCACCAACCACCTAATGGTACATGGTGTCATTGATTGGTGCAGTACCATCTTTAGTAATCAAAGAAGTACCCACGACAAGCAATGTTGAGACAAGTTTGGAGCCTAGCATGTTATGTTTCTCAAAAGATTAATAAAATACTTTTGTTGAGATAGTAGGACCCCGTTGGGTGGCGAAACGTCCATGGAAAGAAGAAAGATAGCATCTTGATTCTCCTTTGTGGAGAGTGAGTCAAGTTGTTGAATGTGAGTGTCAACAAGTGAGGGTCACCTGTAATAATCAAATCATCAACATAAACCAGGAAATAGAGGTGCATCAGCGGGGAGTAAACAAAGAGGAACAAGATTTTGTACGAATGACAAAATTGAGAGGAAACAAGAAGGTGCGAACTCACGCAGTGCAAGCTTCGTGGAGCTGTTTGAGACATAAATAACCTTATTACCTTGGATAAACATGATATAGATAATCGGTGTTATGCCACACACGATACGCCATATAGACCTCCTCCGTGAGATGCCCATTGAGAAAGGCATTATTTACATCAAGTTGTCGAAGTCCCCACTTGCGATTGATGGCAATGCAAAGCACAATACATAAGGTGATGAGATTTATCATGGGATTGAAAGTCTCATGAAAAACAAATGCCCAGCTATTGGTGAAAGCCTTTAGCAACAAGGCAAGCTTTATACCTCGCAATAGAATCATCGAGATTTTGTTTGATGGAAACACCCATTTGTTGCCACTATATTCTGCCATGTTCTTGGGGGAACTAGAGCCTATGTACCATTTCTTATGAGAGCATCATATTCTTCCTGCATCGCCTGAACCCACTTAGGATCTTAGAGAGCTTAGGTGACAGTTCATGGTTCAGGGATAGTTGGAATTATGGTGGTGAGGCCATATTTCGAGTTGGGCTTGAGGATGGCATTTTTAGAGCTGGTTTGCATGGGATGATGGTTTAGTGGGGAAGAGAGAATGAGTAAGGGGTCAGAAGGATGACGAGGTGAGGGTGTCAGACATAACGGGCCAACATAAGGAGATAGCTACTGGAATGGTGTTGGTGTGGTCGGGAATGCAGGTTAGCGGGAGGACGGGCTGGGTGATAGGGAAGAATTCAGCTGTTTAGGGGAGGTTGGTGGTATGAGTGGATGAGATATACATCAATGGGAGGACGAGTGGGATGATAGGGATGATCTCGGCAATTCGGGTGAGGTTAACGGAATGGGTGGGTGAGATGCAGCTCGGCGGGAGGACGGGTGGGGTGATGGGGATGATCTTGACAGTTCAGGTAAGGGCGACGGTATGGGTGGGTGAGATGCAGTTCGACGGGAGGAAGGATGGGGGAATGGGGATGAGGTAGGAGGTGTTGGATAGTCGCTCGAAGTGAACGATGAAGTGGGGAGGGCATAGTTTGTGTCTACTACTGGTGTGGTGGAGGTAGGGGGAGACACAAATGGGAAAACATTTTCCACAAACTTGACATGATAGGACACAAATATTTTTTTAAGGATAGGGTCAAAACAAAGAAAGGCACTTTGGGTGAGGGAGTAACCGAGAAAGACATAAGGACTGGATTTAGGATCAAGTTTGTGAGAAGAATAGGGACGTAACCAAGGAAAACATAAACAACCGAAGACACGAAGTTTGGATGGGTCAGGAGCTTTGTGGAACAACTTTTCGAAAGAGGAACCAAGGGAACAACCAACTTTAGGCATTCTATTTATTAAATAGACAACCGTAGCTAAGGCATACGCCTAGAAGGTGAGGGATGGAAGCTTGATGCAAGAGAGTGAGGCCCATTTCGATAATATGTCGATGTCGTCGTTCAGAATACCCATTATGTTCAGGAGTGTGGGGAAGGAACCGAAATCTTCATTTGGGCCTTGTAACTAAGTAGGTGCTCAAACAATTCCTCAAAGGTAATTGGAGTATCCTGAGCTTGTAGGGCATGGGACATGTGTGAGTAGAACGGGCCAAATCCATTCAAAACACGGATGGAAACTCATCAAAAGTGGCGAGAGACATTCATAAAGGCAAGGAGGATAATATTGTGTTTGACATCTTGAATATAGTTAGTAATAGTCCAATTACCTTGCTAAGGACTAGCAAGATTTTGGCGATGGGTCATGATCGGTTTGCGTGAATGAGAGGCATACATCTTTTTAAGAGTAGTCCAAGCCGCATGAGATGTGGAGGAGGTAGAGATGAACTGCACTAGAGTGGCAGAAACAGGCCTAACAATTGCATTGAGAAGCAATTGGTCTTATCTGAGCCAAAGAATATGGTTTGGATTGGGAGAGAGGGAGGTGGCATCGGGTAGAGTTATCATTGTCAGAGGACACGACTTTGAGCCTTCGACGAAGCCAAGTAAATCATACCTAAATAGGAGTGGTGCCTAAATATTGACATTGAGAACAATTAAATTCTGAGATGGATCAGTTCCCTTCAAGACTATCGAACGACGAGGAGGCACGACGGTAGTGGTGGAAGAGGATTTGTCGGCCATTGAGCCTAAGAGCATGTGATCAGTGGAGCATGATGGGCAGCGGTGACTAGGGTTAGGGTTTGTTTTGTTGTTAAGCTTGACACTCTGATACCATATTGTGAAAGAGACTTGCATAGTATTGAGAGAGTTAAGGTATATATATATATACCTAAATAAGGACAAAGTAGTATAAGAAAAACTTGATAAAGAAACCTTTAAAATACTCTAATAGGAAACTAGGAAGTAAAGTGTTGAGAAAGTCTTAGGCTGACTAAAAAATAACGTGCTGAGAATGATGAAGCTTATTGAAAAACTGCAGTCGCTAAAGTAGATTGACATTGCTGAGTCGATTGATTTGTTGATTGATTGATTGGTTGATTAGATCTCCTTTGCTCCTTTTATAGATGTCTTGACTTGCTGTCCAAGTCTTCATTTTCTCCACTCTCCCCACTTCTTGAAGACATTGCCCATGTCTTCTATTAGGAAAGTTTGTTTCTCAAGAATTTATCCATGTCTCCATTAGGGAAACTTGTTCCTCAAGGAATTTATTCACGTTGCATCAGTGATGCTTGTTCCTTAAGGAAATGCCACATTTGCAAATAAACATCCCACATTTCTGCCACTTCGGATATTTGAGAAAAAAAAACTTTGTTTGACTTCCAAAATATTAAAAAAAAATTAGAAATACCCCTTGGCTTTTCTCTGGGCTTACTCAAATGAATATTGGGCCGCTTTTTATCTAGACTTTTACTCATGGACTTGGGCTTAGGTCTAACCCAATACCTGGATTAGGCCAAATTTTAATTTGGGTGCAAACAGTTGTTTATGATTTTATTTTATTTTTCTTGTTATGATTATATCTATAAAGCCATACAACTATTAGCATATACTCTAAAGTGATTTAGGAATAAGATCTAAGTATTCATTACATATATAGAGGGACACACTATATCTCAAACCACTAATAAGATATCTTAATGTCTCCATTTGTACAATAATGATCCGATCTGTAAGAAATATATGAACTTCTTAAGGTCACATTTGTACATAGGTCAAAGCCATTGATGACTCAACACTAGTTCAATGTTCACTACAAGAAGAAAAACCTATAACCATGGTCGCTGACCCTAGCTAAAAGTGACATACAATGCGGCTATAGAATATAGTTACAAATAAAATAAATCGCGGTATAATGTAGTCATAGGTGGTGTGGATAAATGTTATGGACGCAGCCAAGTTCAATTGCATGGCTATAGTTCAAGATCTATGGTCACGACCATTTCCAAAAGGGTGGCTATAGGAATTTGCCTTGCTGTAGTCGCGGTCAAATGTCGACCCTGGCTATAGGATACTTGTTGCGATCAGATGTTGATCCTAACAATAGGATACTCTATAGCTGCGATCAGATGTCAACCTTGGCTATAGGTTACTCTATAGCCACGGTCATATGCTGACCCTAGCTTTAGAGTATTCTATATTCGTGGTCAAATATCAACCCTGGCTATAGGTTAATAAAATTTAACAATTTATTTTGATATTTAAATTTGATATATAAGTATTTTTTATAGGTAAACCATTGGGCCACCATCAGGTTTGTTAACTTTTTACTAATAAACTATAATATCCATTTAAATTTGGTACATTATTTTTGTTAACTTTTTACTAACAAAACTATAATATCCATTTAAATTTGGTATATTATTTTTTAAATATAAATAGCATTAAAAACTACACGATTTTTTGTTCTTCCGCAGCTTCTCAGAATCTTGGACATTCTACAATAGTTTTGGGTTTTGGTGGTTTAATTGTTGAGCATTCATACCATGTAACTTAAGCAAAATGTTGTGAACTTTGTAAACTTCTAGAATGTATAGTGTTACAGGTATTAATGTTATTATTTAGTTATTTACAAATTTTCAACCCTTTGATTTTGCCTCTCAATGCAACTTCTACACCTATATAATAAACAAGAATCCATATTGAGTTACAACTCTAAAACAAAGGAAAACGGAGTTTCATTTGTTATTGTTACTGTGTTGAAGATTTCACAGAAGAATCTAATACAAACTATACCAAACATATATGCATTTTTCTTTCAATGGGCTGCAGTATACCAAATTTTCTTTCTATTGATACACACTTAGAAGCTAATTTGAGTGATGATTACCTATGGCTATGCACCCTCCATAGCTAAGTTTTCACTTGATATAGCAGTTTCCTGAAGATCAAACAACAGAAGAGGTCAAAACAAACACATCCTAATCTCAAGACTTCCTTTTTTGAAGATGCATCTTGATGTAACAGTGCAACCGCAATCTAATAGCCATCCTACCTTGCAACAAGTCTCATCCTCTTGTCTTTCACTAACTAAACACCGCAATTGCTTTAGGAGCAATATGAGACTATCTTTATCCCTAAGTGACTTCTGGTTATTGCCTTCAACAAGTTCTTGAAAATCATTCTAGGGATAACCCATCAACCGAATAAGTTCAATCAGGCAATGGAACACTACCATTGTATCAAAGTACAAAAGAGGCGGAGGAAGCAGGGACTTGCATTCTAGGAACCATAGATGCTAGCAACATAACTAGAGCCCTGCCAGACATCAATAAGTTTCCCTTAGCATAAAATACTCTTAATAGAAACTAGGAAATAAAGTGTTGAAAGACTTGGCTGAAACTAAAAAATAAAGTGCTGAAATTGATGAAAGCTTATTGAAAAGCTAGGAATCGCTAAAGCAGATTGACATTGTTGAGTCGATTGATTTGTTGATTGATTGATTGGTTGATTAGATCTCCTTTGTTCCTTTTATAGATGTCTTGACTTGCTGTCCAAGTCTTCATTTTCTCCACTCTCCCCACTTCTTGAAGACATTGCTCATGTCTTCTATTAGGAAAGTTTGTTTCTTAAGAATTTATCCATGTCTCCATTAGGGAAACTTGTTCCTCAAGGAATTTATTCACGTTGCATCAGTGATGCTTGTTCCTTAAGGAAATGCCATATCTGCAAATAAACGTCCCACATTTCTGCCACTTTGGATATTTAAGAAAAAAAAACTTTGTTTGACTTCCAAAATATTAAAAAAAAAATTAGAAATACCCCTTGGCTTTTCTCTGGGCTTACTCAAATGAATATTGGGCCCCTTTTTATCTAGACTTTTACTCATGGACTTGGGCCAAATTACAGCAATCTCTTGGGTTAGGCAGTACCCACCCTGAGCTGGTGCAAATAGTTGTTTATGATTTTATTTTATTTTTCTTGTTATGATTATATCTATAAAGCCATACAACTATTAGAATATACTCTAAAGTGATTTAGGAATAAATCTAAGTATTCATTACATATATAGAGGACCTTGTATATCTCAAACCAGCAATAATAAGATATCTTAATGTCTCCGTTTGTCCAATAATGATCGATCTGTAAGAAATATATGAACTTCTTAAGGTCACATTTGTACATAGGTCAAAGCCATTAATGACTCAACACTAGTTCAATGTTCACTACAAGAAGAAAAACCTATAACTGTGGTCACTGGCCCTAGCTAAAAGTAACATACAATGCGGCTATAGAATATAGTTACAAATAAAATAAATCGTGGTATAATGTAGTCATAGGTGGTGTGGATAAATGTTATGGACGCAGCCAAGTTCAATTGCATGGCTATAGTTCAAGATCTATGGTCACGACCATTTTTCAAAGGTGGGCTATAGGGGTACTCTATAGTCGCGGTCAAATGTTGACCCTGGCTATAGGATACTTGTTGCGATCAGATGTTGATCCTGACTATAGGATACTCTATAGCTGCGATCAGATGTCAACCTTGGCTATAGGTTACTCTATAGCCACAGTCATATGCTGACCCTAGCTATAGAGTATTCTATAGTCGCGGTCAAACATCGACCCTGGATATAGGTTAATAAAATTTAACAATTTATTTTGATATTTAAATTTGATGTATAAGTATTTCTTATAGGTAAACCATTGGGCCACCATCAGGTTTGTTAACTTTTTACTAACAAAACTATAATATCCATTTAAATTTGGTACATTATTTTTGTTAACTTTTTACTAACAAAACTATAATATCCATTTTAAATTTAGTATATTATTTTAAATATAAATAACATTAAAAACTGCGATTTTTTGTTCTTCATGACTTCTCGAGAATCTTGAATATTCTACAATAGTTTTGGGTTTTGGAGGTTTAATTGTTGAGCATTCATACCCTGCAACTTAAGCAAAATGTTGTGAACTTTGTAAACCATCGAGACATGAACACTTGTGTGAACATCAACGCTAAAGCATAAGAAAGAGAGATCCCCACAAGCCTACCCTAATTTACACCTTCTGAAAAGTAAGTTTCTGTTAGTCATTGCTAGTACTTGTTATTGCCAATAATAAAATCAAGTGAACTCAACATGATATTAGTTCTTACTGTTCCATTGGATTCATTGAAAAGTACTAGCATTCATGTTTCCTCCTTATATAATTATGTGTTGGTATGATGTATAAATTGGTGGCAGATGTGCTAATGACAAGCCTTATGCCCAATCCGCCCGGGTACCCCATGAGAAAGCAAAGAATTTAGGCATTCAGTTCAAACCTGTGGAGGTGAGCCTGAAGGATACAGTTGAAATCTTGAAGGAGAAGAACTTTGTTAGTTTATGACTCATGGTATTTAGTGGCTGGCCATGCAAATAAATCATATACTAGTGTTGTTTTCCTGCTATTTCTTTCCCTTATAAGCCCATGGTATGCTGGTTTGGGGCTTTTATCTTGTAATATTTGGAGTTTTAGACTGAAATAGTGTTTTTGGGGAAAAAAATGACAAATTTAGTTTTCCTGCCAAACTAATGCCCAAAGTTGTGTGTTTGAGCCTCATAGGATTAGAAGATGGAAAATGGCATTGTCATGGACGGCGGCAATTGAAATTTTTATCAAATGCCACTATCATGGACAACGGCATTTGATAAAAATTCCAATTGTCGCTGTCTATGACAGCGGCATTTGCTCCTATGTGGCCCAAACGCACTATTTTGGGCATTAGTTTGGGTTCCAAACTAATTTTGTAATTTTTTTTTTCAAATGAAGTATTTCAATCGAAAAATCTAATATTTGGTTGTAAGCATTGTTTTTGGTACAATTGGTATCATTAGTAAGTTTCCCATTTCAAGTTTCCTATTTGTATTAGAATAAGGTGAAACTCAATCACTTAGGAAGGGAGAATCAGTCTAAGTGGACTGTGAGAGTCCAAGAATGGAATTAGTTGATGGAACTGGTAGAATATATTAAACAAAATCATATTGTAGTAAGACACGAAACCGAAAATCGTTTCATATTTACAATTAAAAGACATAACAAACAATATGCTTGTGTTTTTTGAGCATCAACCCCATTATATGACTGGTCATGTTACCATAGAACTGGGTATAAGGAGGTCCTCGGACCTTGGATGTGACTTCAACAGAGCTCACAATTGATGCAAGAAAAACCATGAAAACTTAAACCTGTTACTCTATTGTGCAATTAATTACAACAACCAGAAAATCTGTATTCCCAACTTGGTAATTCAGTTTTCTTGATCCACAAACCTAAGGAATATAATCGATATGATTAATTTAAGTTTCATCAAAGTGCTAATGGGCTCTAGAGATATTTCAGTCATTATGCAATATTTCCGAAAAACTAGGAATTTGATAAGAAAGAACCAATCCCTTTATGGATTGTTAAAACAGAGAAAAGATTCACAACGTACATAAATTATCAGACATTAAGGAATATGAAACACCACATGGTTGAAATCACATAACCTTAGAACCCTAGGAAATCACAGAAAGATAATTATTCAGAAAACTTATAAATGAGCAAAACATATTCGAGCAACATCACATCCATGAGAAAATTATCATATCAATAGAAGTAAAGAAAATAAAAATGACCGAAAAATCTCTCCATCATGAGATCGAATAGAGTAGCTTCATCGATCTTGACGAATTTGGCATCCTAAGCCTTGAGAATATCATCGGTGCCATGATCCTCGGAGTTGGAATCCTCCACGTGCTTCTTGTTGTACTCTATCACAGCGAGGGGATCCTGCTGGCGACCTACGGACGGGCGGCATGTCGGGAACTGACAACCTCCATCATTTGTGATAATCGACCATTTGCAGCATACGATCTTGTCCTTCCCAGCGTCAGCCATGAGACTGTGAAGTTCAACTTCCTCGCCACGCTATCTCTCTATGTAAGGAAAGAGTAACCCTTGACCCGAGCGGGGTAAAATGAAGGAGCATACCATTGAAAATTGAAAGAGAGGAACGGGGGTACAATTTGGGGTGGCCTATATGGCGGCGGTCACGAGTCCACGCACCTAATGGGCTATCTATGGCATTGGTCATAAGCAGTGTTAGAAATGTCGCGATATATTGTCAACATTTCATGTGTCAGGTCTTCCCGACAGGAATGAAGGAAAAATCCAAAAATATCGGTCAAAATTGCCGATATATCGGCGATATATCGCTTATTTACCGATATATCAACGACAAAACAACGCGTGGAACAAACAAGCTTGTCAGTGGGAATTTTTGCATTTTTACCGATATATCGATCGTTATCGGCGATAGGGGTGTTCGTGGATCATTTGGATCGGTTTGAGCATCATATTCAATCCAAACCTATAACATCAGTTTGAAAAAATTGCATTCCGATCCAAACCGTTCAAATTACTCAAACCAACCAAAACGAATGTTGCGGTTCGGTTTGCGGTTTGAATCGCAGTTTGAACTCAATTTATGTATGTAAATGAAATAATTATAAATAAAATAGTCAACATTTTTTTTCATAAACTTGAAATGAAAATTCTACAATAAAATATTCAACAAACATAATAAGAAAAATAGTTTAAAATACCTAATAAAATTAAGTACTACAAATTCTCTTAAACATTGATACAAATTATCCAATAAAATCTAAATTTTACACAACCCAACAAACATAGAAAAAAGCTTCACATTTCAAAGCTTCACATATCCTCTTCCATTGGATCTTCCTCCACAATTTTACTTGATTCTTCAATTTATAGCAAAACATTGAAAAAAGAAGAGTTGTCATTTTATATATCACAAAAATATAAATTACCAAACCAAAAGATTTATGTATAATACCTTGTGTAATGTATTCATGCTTTTCAACCTCCTCTAAAATTTATTGCAAATTGATTATGTGATCTTTCTTCAACCAATTTTGTGAACAAACAAGTGTCTCCTTGTTTTTTAGGAGATAATGTGAATTCTAAATGCATCAAGTATCGTCTTTGTGCTAAAGCGGATTCGAGAAGTGTGGTGAAATAAGAATTGCCTGCAGCCTCTGCCGTCATCTTTGAGAGAATTGGATAGTCGACATTCAACTTCCATCAATCGAAAATATCGAGAAGATCGACTTTTCAAGATTATCCCAACAATACTAATTTTATATTTTGTCTCCAAAAGATGCCTCATCATTCCAATTTCTTTCAATGCATCATCAATACCATCGCTATCATTATCATCAATTCCTCTAATCTAGTGGGAGTATTCATTTCATTCCCAAGTTCGCGAATAAAAATCATAGCTTCATTCATACAATCGATTGAAAGTTGATTCAGCAAAGCAATTTTGTAATGACTTCACTTGCTTCATATACTTGCTCAAAACAAATTTCATATACTAATCTTGCTGCTCGGGGATCAAAAAATAGCAACATGCAATGAATAGTTGACATTGCTAAAATTTTCCCAATATTTGGCAATTTTCCTTCATTCTACATGCATAGACAGCTATCACTTTATCTCTGATAGCCATTTTTTGCAATGTTCTTTGTATAGCCACCAGTTCTTTAAAAATTTTTTTTTTGAAGTAACATACAAAAATCCTGAAAACTTCAAAGTATTTCTTGCAAGAAACACATCTTAATTTAAAAACACCCTTGCTCTATTCAATCTTCTTCTTTTTACTGGAGGGCCATAAAATTTTCTATTTCTCAAAATGTTTCTTATATTTAGCATCATGGTATTGTAATCTAACAAAGATTGCTTCAAATTTTTCTGCTGTATCCAACATCAAATAGGTGGAATTCCACCTAGTCTCCACATCAAGACACAAGAGACTTTTATTTGATAATTTCACGTATTCAACACACTTTTTAAAAGCATCAAGTCTAGCTGGAGATGATCTAACATATCGAACTGTATTTTGGATCTTGATAACAGACTCATTATGCTCTTTCAAACCATTTTGAACAACACGATTTAAAATATGGCGGAACTACTTGAACATGCGAAATTCGTATTTAAGACCTTACACCTCCAAGATTGATCTTTCCATTATCACGATAGCTAAATCATTAGAATATATTATCATGATAATTGCAAGAACAATGCAATTCAACAAACAACTCTCAATTACCCCTTCCAATTGTATTATGATTAGGAACTTGACAAAGTTCAAAATTCATTTTAGCACCAATCTTGATCAATCAAATGGCGATTAAGCACATATAATTACAATTAGAGCAGATGATGATATCGGTTATTAAGCACAAACGTTCATTCTTCAAATGGTTTTTCAAAAGTTTTTTAT
Organism: Tetrastigma voinierianum; assembly: GCA_016808115.1. Taxonomy (NCBI): domain Eukaryota; kingdom Viridiplantae; phylum Streptophyta; class Magnoliopsida; order Vitales; family Vitaceae; genus Tetrastigma; species Tetrastigma voinierianum. The sequence continues at coordinate 246,621 of JAEQBH010006084.1, forward strand.
TCTCCATGAAAAGTTTCATGCAATCTCTCCAAACAATGATGCGAGAAGGAATTACAAATCTAGGTTCTAATAAGCAAGAATAATCCTTAAATCCCTCCCCTTCAACGACTCTAAAAGGCAATTCATCACGAATAATCATTGATGCCAAGGCTTGTCTAATTGATTAAAGATCATACTTAACAACCTTTAAATTCCCAATCTGCATGCCATCATCATCTGAGCCTCTTTCTTAGTATCAAAACTAATGGTCTTTGTTTCTTATCAATCATTCTATAAGGAGATTTTCTACATTTTGATTGCAAGTGACTCCATAAATTACTAGTCCCTCTTTCTAGAATCACTAGCATAAGATTATGTAATAGTGAATTATAAATGGTTTTCTCTGATTGTATAGTGACAGTCTCATATATAAATTTTCCACTACTATTCTTTAGACTACATCAGATTCGACAGCTTTTTACCTTCATGTCTTCTTGTCATTTTCAACGCTATTGTTTTCAAATTTATCCCACTTGTCTTCCACCTTCTCCTTTCATTTTTGATACTATTTCTTGATCTTGGCTTGCCCTTCAACGTTTGTGGCACATCCTCATCCATCTACAACAATTAATAAGATATAATTTATATTTAGAGTGAAATTGAAATGTAAACTTATTTTCATAAATAAAATAATGCTTTAAAATAATGAAAATTGACATAAGTGACCATGGAGGATTGATATGAGTAGCAAAAACATTTCTATTTTTACATATTTTTATATGCATCTTCATAACAAAATTCCATTTTTTTTATTTAAATATTTTAGCATCTAAAAGTATCAAACTCGTGGTTTGATATCAATAAAGGGTATAGTACTCTCTTATTGTGTGGCTAAGTGTCTACTTTTTATTCTCTTCTAAAGTCTTTAATAACTACAATTTAATATGCTTTAAAAAAAATAGTAGTTCACTTTCTATATTAAGCTACTAATTTCAACATGAGGTTATTGATAAGGATTATCTAAAACATTGTTTACATGTTGTATACGGGTTGAAGTTAGTAGAAATATCATAAGAAAAAAAAAAGAAGACTTAAAGAAATTAAATTTCTCGAAATTTACTATGTATGATCTGTCACTAAATTCTATTTGTAACAATTATAAAATTAATTCAATTTTTTTTTATTGCTAAACACTTTAACTCAATTTATTTCTTTCATCTACTTGGGCATTATAAAAACTATTATGGTAAAATAAAGAAAGTACAATATCACCAAATAAATTAAAAATTTATTTAAAATTAATTTTTATTAAGTTTAATACTTTAGACTTGGAATTTAATGTATTTATAGTCAATATGGTAACATACATTTAACTAGAGAATAACTCCTTAAAAAATATTTTTTAAATTATATAAAAAATAAAATAAAATATTATTTTCCTTATATACATTTAATTTGAATTTCATGAGATGTGGAAAAAAGTCAATAAATTCGACGCCGAAAAAAAGTAAATAAATTCCAAACTTGACTGAAAAGAGTAGCATGTTGTATTTAATTTTTTTTTTCAACATGAGTTTACATGACCTACAAAGACAAGAATTAAAATAAATTAGGAAATCGAATTTAAGGACCCACAAGAGGCGATGAGTTCTTTCATTACCTAGTTCAAATACAAATCCATAAGAAAAAAGAAAAAAAAAACATAATTTAAAAAATAACACAGAGTTTCCTTACAAGGCGAGATTACAAATGCGAGGAACAATGGGTTTAAGGAAGAATGTGAATCATTTGGAATTTGTGAGAAAAAAAAAAACTTTGAGAGAAGAGAGGAGGGATTTGCAGATGAGTGGGATAGTCGGAGATTGATTTTTCTGCTGGACCGTTGCTATGGTGAGCTTCTAGTCGTGCATGAAGATGACAAGAAAATTAGGTTAAGACTTAAAGAAGATATATATATGCATATATGGTACAGACAAGCCCCAGGCTTAAAAAGTTTAATGAAGCAAGATGGTTTGAATGGCCAAATAGAATATATATATATATATATATATATATATATATATATATATACTCTATATATATATATATATATATATATATATATATATATTAAATAGCAGTTTGGAGTCGATTCGGTTCTGTTGGTTTTCACCCCCTAATCATAAATCAAAGGCGATGTATGGTTTCAAAAATTTCAAACCAATCCAAACCTATGAATTTTGAAAACCATGGTTTCGGTTCGGTTTGGTTCGGTTTGGGTGATTTGGGCAATTTTTTACAATTTATGAACACTTATAATCGCGATATCGATGATCCTAACGACCGAGTTGTTTTGGACACGTGGAAAGTGAAGAGATTTCATGCGGGTTTCAAAATCTCAACGGCTACACACCGTCGACGAGTTCAATGCGTGTTGATCAGACCGGATTTCAATCCTTTGATTCTAGCGGCGGTTACACACACTGAATTTGGCCAGTTTGAATATTTGACTTGATCTAACAGGCAAAATTGATTTCTAGCAGCTATATCAAGATCTAACGGTCAGATTTGATCCAAAATCAAATCCAATGGCCAAAATTCATTTTTAAAGGGTTTTTTGTTTTACCAAAAAACTGCTAGTTTGACTCCCTAAAATATATAAATAGCACTAAAATCTCTAGTTTTTCATATCAAACTCATCCATTCTCTCTCAAACAATTCTTGATTTGTGCAAGTCTTGGAGAATAATATTTTGGTCTATTTTTTGTATTCAAGTCTTCCATTCAATACATAATTTTTGCAACAACATGTTTCCATGTTAATTTTTTTTTTTTTTATTTGTGCAATTTAGTACTTCATTTTAAGTTTATATTTGAATTAGATTGTTTTATATTTAGATTAAGATTTAATTTAAGTTTTATATTTAGATTGAATTTAATTTAAGTCTATATTTAGATTAAGATTATGAATATGATATAATAAATTGTGTGTTAATTAATGTAAAAACAATTTCTTTAACTTATGATAATTAATGCAACTTTATATATTTAGATTGAGATTTTGAATGAAATATGAAAATTTGTTATTAATTAATGTATGAAATATAAACATGTATTATGTACATTTAGATAGTTAATAGCTAGACTTAGATTACGATTATGAATATGAAATATAATAAATTGTTAATTAATGCTCTATTTTCTTTAACTTATGATAATTACAACTTTATATTTAGATTGAGGTTATGAATATGAAATATGAATTTTTTAATTAATGTATGAAATGAACATATATTATATATATTTAGATATTTAATAACTTTAGACTTAGATTACAATTATGAATATGAAATATAATAAATTGTTAATTAATGTAAAAACACATTTTCTTTTATGATAATTAATGCAATTTTATATTTAGATGAATTATAGTATGAAATATGAAATTTGTTAATTAATGTATGAAATAAACATATATTATGTATATTTAGATATTTAATATAACCGAGACTTATATTACGATTATGAATATGAAATATAATAAATTGTTAATTAATGTAAAAACACATTTTCTTTAACTTATGATAATTAATACAACTTTATATTTAGATTGAGATTATGAATATGAATTGATTACAATTATTGAAGTTTATAGGATGGATAGTGGAAGTGGAAGCAATACTGGAGGTCGTGATCCTGCTTGGAAATATTGTACACCTATTGAATGGAACATAAATGAAAAATATGCAATTTTTGTGGTATGGTGATTAAAAGTGGCGGAATTACTCGGTTTAAATTTCACTTATCACATACAGATCCTCCACTGAATAAACGAAATTGTCTAATGTACTTTCTGAAGTGAAAAAGTAAGAATAACTTTTTGGTTGAAAGGAATAAAGCCAAAGTAAAAGAAAATTTGCAAATATTGAAGAAATTCGGTAGTGCGAGAGCCTGTGAATTGGTAGCCATAGATATCTCTTTGATGATGAGGAGGAGGAGAAGGAGGAGAATGACGAGGAGGAGGGTGATGTCTGCATGTATCAGTGGCATGAACATATGATGAGCAAGGCGACTATAAGCCGACATGTCATCAAAACTAGTGAATATGTCGACAACAAAGAAGAAGAGAAGAAGGGTTTATGAGAGAGCGAAAAGCTTAGGTAAATCTTTTAGCAAATTCATTATAAGCAGTTTACAAACATTTCTAATATATATAATTGCAATAATAGGTGAGCCATCACAATCATCAAGCGATCGATGGCGCATGCAAAGATCTCAAAGTGTGAGACAATCGAATCCATCACCACCTCTTGCTCTCCATACGTTATACATAAATCTTGGCGGCAAGACAAAGAGTATTAAAAATATTTTTTAAGGAGGTGCGATCAAAGAAGCGATGGGCGATTAATCGAGTAAATTCTCTTTGTATATGAGCATTGCTTACAAACAAACTCTCACCACTTCAAAAACATGATTGTTGGTGCACAACAAGTTGGTATGTGAAAATTAGTTTCTAATTTCTAATAACATTATTATCTTACATTATAGTTGCAAACCATATAATTATTTACTTCAACTTGTAGGCATGTGAATAGAGCCACCCTCTCCATATGAAGTAAAACAAATATTTGGATATGGAGTATAAAGACATGGAAGATGATGTGAATCTCCAAAGAGAGAAATGGAAGACCTATGGGTGCACAATTATGTGTGATGGATGGACCGGTCCCACGAAATTAAGCATCATTAATTTCATGGTATATTGTAAAGGGAAGCACAATTTTCTTATACATTGATGCATCGAGATAATATCAAAGACAACAAATACATTTATATGGTTTTGTTGAAGAACATGATAAAGGAAGTTAGGCGAAGCAAATGTTGGAGCAAATTGTTACGAACCGATTGATCAACATTTGAAAAGCTGAGTATTAATGAAGAAGTACAATTTATATTGGGCGCTCATATTACCTTTATTTACGCCGACCTTATGTTTGAAGATATTGGTAAACGAGAAAGTGTTTTCAACTTGATTACCAATGCACGAAAGATCGCCAACTTCATTTACAATCATGGTTGCTTGCTTGCAACAATAAGAAAGGTTTGTGGTGGAGATATTGTCATCGGGGAACTATGAATTTCGCGAACAAATTACATTGCCCTAGAAAGTCTTCTAAAAAAGAGGGCTGATTTGAAGAAGATCTTTATTAGTAATGAATGAGCTTCTCACAAGCTTAGTCGGACGACCGTCGGACATGAGGTTGAAGGAATCATGTTTAATCATCAATATTGGGAGAAGGTCTCTAACCTAGTTTCAATCTATGAGGCACTATATACAATTCTTTGCATTGTTGATTCCAAAATCGTCCCAACAATGCCATTTGTGTATGAGTTGATTCGAGTAATGAAGCAAAATTTACATGCACTCAAAGCTAAAGAATGGGTGAAAAAATTCATCGTAGATCATTGAGATAAAATCCTCAAACATTCTCTTCATACAGCAGGTAACTATTCAATATCATAATCTTGCCAAGACAGAAATTCCAATTTACGGAAGGGGCAAATCGTAATTTTAGTTTACAAAATTGTAATTTCAGTTAAAAATCAGGAATTTATTATCTGGATCTCGGATGAAACAGATTGCACCATTGGAATCGTTTTGCGAAATCTAGCTAGCACGAAAAATTTCGTGGGAATTAGAGACGGTCGGGTTATTGCGTTTTTTACGAGGCATGTCAGCGGTTTAGGTCTTGAAGTAAACGATTTCGATGCTCTGAAAGTCACATATAACAGTACTCATGTGCCATAGAGTGGCATGGTAGAGAAATGATAAAAATGGATGGCGAGGTAGTGGGAATGTCAAAAGTGGAAATGAAGGGACATAATAGGCATTTTAGAGTTTATTTAAGTCACTAGAAGACAAAATAGGAATAAGTGACTTGTCTTCTCAAAGAAAAGAAAGAGAAAAAATGTGGGAAAAGGAAAAGGAATCCAGTGGCTGATTTTCTTAAGTACAGTGAGAGAGAGTCTTCCTTACTCTCTAGAAATACGGACGTCCAAGCCGTCGGCGATCTTGGGACAAGAAGGAGAGAAGCGCTGCAAGCGGAGAGGGGCTTGCGTGGGTGATACCCGAGGATTTTAGGGAGTTTTCTCAAACTCCGAGAGGTAGGGGTTTCTCCCTACTTGGGTTTTATTCTTCGCTTAAGTACTATGTTAATGTTTCGATTGGTTGAGGCCTTGAACGGCCATTTGATCAGTTCCAAATCTTGGAACTTAAATGTTTGGATTTGAGACCCGCGTGCGGTCAGTATCGAGTTCTGATTTGTTGGAGTTCATGTGTGATGAATGGTTCCATAAATCATGTATTGAGTTTGATGAGGCGAATGGCCGAAATCTGAGTTCTAAAGTGGCCCGATGATTTGTGTTTGATAGGAGCATTAAACGGGTTTGCGTTTCTGGTATTCAAAAAATATAATTTGTGAAAATATGGGTTTGGTCAAGTAATTCAAATCGAATTGCACGTGTGTTTGATCATTAGCCAAGTGAGCTAATTTGATGTTTGAGATGATAATTACATAACATGATTGTGTGATTTAAATTTTATGTGAATATATTCATGTATGCTCTTTGCATGTGAATTAAATTTGTATTGGATTGACATACATGCATTCCATATACCTTGGAACATCCTGAAGTTATAGGAGTAGGATGCATGAGTTGAGTCTAGAAAATGGTTCGGAGGAGTTTATTCTAAAAATGTTAATTATCGGGTAGTCAAATTAAAAATATCAATGGTCGGAGCTGCCCAATTATTCATCGGAGGGGTAGTCCACAAATAAATGGCATATATCAATCGTCGGAGGCGGCCCAATTGACATATACACATCAGAAGGTTGCCCTGAAACTAACAAAACTATAATTCTCATACGAGGGCAGGCGAGTGTGAGAGAATCGATGAGACTCGGGGGTTGAGTTAGTCATGTAGACATTCAAGTAGGGATCATGCATTTGCTTGAATGTGTGTTTATTTTGGAGCATTGCTTGCACTTAGGTGGAGAGTAAGCGCAGGCGATTCCACTGCGACGATAAGCTCATCCGTCGTGGGAGCCTTTGGCCCCCGGGTCACGAGGGAGGCGCACGGGGAGACGGCTCATCATGAGAGGCCGCTTTAGAGAAATAGGAGTTGTGGCTTTGATTTTGTGATGTATTACTACATATTAGAATTTTTATATTTTTAATATATGTTGTATAAGAGTAAAATTTGAACTCTTAGAACTATTAGGTTATAATTAGTTCATAGTTGGTATGTATTTATGAGTCTTTATGGGCCCCGAGTGGTTTTACTCATGTTGTAATTATATTGGTGGGGACGAGGTTTCATGCGGTGATGTATTGTTGGGTAGGCTCCCAGGTACAAAGGAGACTCTGCCCGGTTGTCTAAAGTGAGGCGTCGGGTAACCCGACAACCACTTTGTATTCCAGCGGGTTAATGGTGAATCACGACCCGAGTTTGGGGCGTCACATAATCACTTTTAATGCATATTATTTTCCTTTTATCACATACTAATTCTAAATCACTTTTGTTACATTTTATCTTAATCCAAGATTTCAATATAGACCTAAATTGAAAATGACTACTGAGCTACCCAATTTGTTCATGAAGTATTTGGAAAATTATCTTCTACTACTGTAGGTCTTGGTAATATTGGAAATGAGGTACATCAACAAGCTATATTTCTAATTAATTGATTCAATTTATTTGGTTACACTTACACATATATTGATTTGACATGTTCATTTTTAATTCATAGCTTATAACGTTTCGAGATGCCAAAAGGGGATTCGATGATCGAGCAGCAATAACATCAAGAGATTTAATGGTTCCTGGTGAGTGTTGCTTCTCATTAAAAGTTTAAAAGTAAAGTCCATTGAAATGTTATTATTAGATTTTGAACGTTAGTAATTTACTTTGGCAATGGTGGATTTATGTATGGAAACACGATCCACTCAAATTTGATATGGGTTCTTTCCCAAACTGCATCATCTTCAGCATGTGAGAGAAATTGGAGCACATTTGCTTTGGTCCATACAAAACAAAGAAATTGGCTAGCTTACCCTAGCCTCCAACAATTAGTTTTTTGTTACTACAACATGTAACTAAAGATACGAGATATGCAAGCAGAGATTGATAAAGTTGCTGAAAAAGATTACCTTGATTTACTCGACATTTCAACCGAGTTTGGTGAAGAAGAGGATAATCAATTATTCCAATGGGTTAGGCCTCTCAATTTAGATGATGAAAATGGAAATCTGATCCTGAATTCTTTGCATGTTAGAAACGATTTGTTGATGTTGGCGGGTTTATCGAGAAAAGTTCATAGTGAAGTTTGATGAGTACTTTAGAGACTTATTTCAGCCAGTTGTCATGCTTGACCATTTTTTGATTCAAGTGTTGAACATACTAGTGAACTGTTGGCACTTTACTACACAAGCTATGATGGCTCAAGAAGGGGGACCAATGTTAGTGATTATAATTAAAATGATGGTAGGATAATAGATAAAAACAAGTAAGATATCCATTGAGGCCATTCACTGGTGAAGATGATTTCACACATGTTACTTAAGATGAAGAACACGGGTCTAGGAGAGCTAGTCCAGGTATTGGAGCCATTGGAAAGCCATATAGAGGTCAACGAAAAAGGATGGCACAACACAATGAGGATTCGTTTTCGGCTAGTTTTGAGTCCATGAGCATTGGCACTCAATACAGTAATTCATCCAATGATGCCCAGCGTTTTCCTCCGCTTTGCGGTCGGCCTTCTTCACATCCTTCAAGTTCCATTGGTGAAATATGGAATGATTAAACTATCCTCATGATCCTAGCTTGTCATTCCAAATTCCATATCAAACGCAACAAGGATTTCAAACAAGCATGTGGGTGAACCTCAAATTTCCTATCCATGGAGAGGTTGTGGGTACAAGTCAAGACATTTATGCATGGCATGTTCGATCCTATAATTAATCGTTTCTTGTCTTAGTAGCAGTGTGTAGCTACGAAGATGGGATCCCTTCGTCCAAATGTTGCAATGGAGCCACATCATTCATTTGGTTTTGAAAGACCATATGATATCAATTTGTATATTTGATTATTAATGTCATTTTTACACTTTTACAAAGTATTTCCATGAATTTCAAAGTATTTTTGAAAATTTATGATATATCGATATTCATGTAAAAATATTCACTAATATATCTCCGATATATCTGATATATCCATAAAATCCAAGTACTATATATTCATCGAAATTGATATTTTTAACCTTGGTCATAAGGCTGATGTGTCCATTGTGCCACTATACAGTGACAAATTTATTGTTAATGTAACTATAAGTAGGTTTATAGTAAGGGCTAATTAAATTCCCTGCCTAAAAGGTTAATAAAAAATTTCTTCCACCACGCCAATGTAATAAATGTAGTGGTATGAGTTTTTAGTTATGAACCTTAATAACCCCTGCTAAATTTATGTGACTATAGCTCTTTTTTTTTTTATAGTGGTTCTTTCAAGTCTGACAACCTTTGCAACGTAGTAAATGGTGAAGCTATGACACCTGATAGTTGAGAATTAATTCTCATCATAGGTGTTGACGTCTGTTAGGCACTAAATGTGTGAATAAAATATGAATGCCTAAGTACACAAGTGCATGCGTTGTGAACAAGTAATAAAGTAAAAAATAGAGTATCGAACCCATGAGGATTGTGCTATTAAGTACTAACGTAAATCGAGCTTTAATTATATTTGGATGGACAAATCTAGGTTGAAAATAAGATAAACTAGCATGCAAAATATTACCCTAAATTACCAATGAAGACTCAAAACTCAATAAAGAAAACCTAAAACAATCTAAAAACCCTAGAGTATCGATTTCCCCAAGATTATGATTAAATGAAGGAATTTGGATTTAAATGAGTGTGTTTTGTTTGCTTATTGTTAGCGGATATTACTTTAGTTGTAATTGATATCTTTTGAGGTTTCAATACATTTATTGGGCAACAATGACGCTTCTAATAAGAATCATCTTTGGATAACGTTAATAATTATGCTTATAAGAAGCATCATCATTGAACATTTTCAATTGAAATGACAACCATAACAATGACGCTTAAAAGGAGGGTCATTGTTAATACATTTTATCAAGACATGCTCTAGAGTGTCAACTTTGTTTCACTTTACTTTTAACATTTTATATTAAAAAGAATATTTATATCTTGATATTAAAATATTGAAGTTTTATATAATGAAATAAAAATTAAAAAGAAACTATAATCAAATTGAATTTTACTAGTAAAAATATCTTCAAATATTTGTACATAATAACTTGGTTCCAACCAATAATGTAACCACTTATACATAATAATCACAAGTCATATTTCAATTTCTAATTCGTTCAACAAAAGAACAAATATTGATAGTCTTCGTATTTTTGGGCATCACCTCCTTTCAACATAATGATTTCTTGTCTTTTGGCTAACCACTTTCATCTTAAACCTATAAACAAATTTAAAGAATAGAAAGCCTTTAAACTATATGTGTAACAATCATAAGCATAATTGGAACTATGACTTCAACAAAAATTTGAAACAAAATGAACACTAGAATCAATATAAAATGAAAAGTACAATGGGAAAAATATGTCAGTGGGAGGCGGGTTGGCGGCAATCAAGAAGAAAATTCTTTGTCAAACAACGAAGATCTTATTTATTAAATTAAGGATGAAAAATCTCTCCAAATTTCTTGTATTCCTATTGTATTTGATCTTCCCTAAACTATAAATGGATTTACTTTTATGGACTTATTTTTTTGTTGTACATATCAAGATTAACCTTTATGAACATGAAATACAATTGATATTTCTCTTCTTTTCAATTGTTTATATGGTATCAGAGCTTTTGCATTTTGGCTTACAACTCTCTTGAAGAATTTCATTTGAGAATTTCTTTTTTTCTTTGTATTCACCCTTTAGAGGATATGTTCAAACTTAAACCTTGTGTTCCCAAAACCTTTGGTTATTCACCATGGATACAAACAAATTTGAAGTTGTATTTGTCAAATTCAATGGCAGAAATTTTGCACTTTTGGAATTTCATTTTGGAATTTTTGTTGATGGCAAGGGATTTTCTAGAATTCTTGATGGATCAGAGAAGGTAGAAGATGATGAGAAGAAGAAGATCATTGGAAAACAAAGAATGCACAGATTATTTCTTGGATTCTCGGCTGGGTTAATTTTTGTGATATTGCACCAAGTCTTGGATAACATCTTTGCTGGCATTCTCTGAGAATCATCTCAAAGATTTATTCTCAAAGTGAACGGTCGAACAATTCGAGCTTGAATCACGAAATAGCGACATGACTAAGAAGATGGGGATGTTCGGCTTTTATCTTAAATGTTGGGTTGTGAATGAGAACAAGACATGATTTCCTCTTCTCAGATTTCCACTACCGCATATGCCGAGGTTAAGAAAGAAAGAGATCGCGGAAGAGTGATGCAGTTCCTCATGAAGCTCATACTTGAATTTAAGAATGACTAGAACATTAATTAATAAATGGGAATTTAATGATGGAATACATTGGAGAACTCATTCATGATGAAACACGCTTAAAGACACAGGCATAACTAGACACAAAAATTAATTCAGTTGATTATGTATTTCTTGCTTCACGTGGTAGATATTATTCAGAAAAAAGGCATGGAAACAAAGAAGATATTCGATGCAAGTACTGTAATGAATTCGGGCGTGTACAATCTCATTGTCGGAAAAGGAATACATGCAACTATTGTAAGAAATCAGGCCATATAATTTTGGAGTGCAAGCTTTTGAAAATTAAGCAATCAGCCTTTGTTACTATGAGCAATGATCAGAGATTAGAAAACACATCTTAAATGTCTCTTAAACCGTAGGCTATTCAAAAGATGATTCAAGACTCAATGCAATAAACTCCCTGGTCTCCTTTCCTCTGTTTTTTTGTTGTTGGGTTATTAAGTGTAGGAATTAAGCCTACCCCTTGGTTTATTGATTTAGCTGCTTTTAACCACATGAAAAATCAAAAACATACATTTGTTGATTTGAAACCTTGTTCCTTAAACCAGTATCCACACGGTTCTTGATGAGTACAAAATTACCCATTCGAGGCATTGGTACATTTTGTTTGTCAAATAATTCTTCATAATCCATTGCCTTCCTAGTACTTTATATGTTCCTCTGGCAATAACTAATTTGATATACATTGGATAACTTAAATTAAAATTGTTCAATTAATTTTCTCTAATGGTTGTGTTGTGTAAGACCTTCAGGCGAGTGATCATGAAGAGGATAAACATGGCGTTTGTTTTCATCTTGATCTAAATCAGAAAGAGTCCTCCTTTTGTCTTATTGTCGCCATCATCTTCTTCCACCTCACATGTGAAAAATGCACAGGATCTTTTGGCATCTGTCAGTTAGGTCACCCATTACTGATCGGTTAGATCTGTTTAAATCTCAAGTTCTTCCTGTTAAGTTGATTCTTAAGAATAATGATTTTCAACATTGTCAAACTTGTGTTCTTGGAAAATTTGCTAAATTACCTTTTACTTCAGTACTACTAAAGTTGATGCTCATTTTGATCTTATTCATTGTGATTTGTGGGGACATACCCTATCCGGACTTGGGGTACAAATATTTTGTTCTTTTTATTGATCATTTTACACGTTTTACTTGGGTGTATTTCTTGCGTGCTAAATCTGAACTAGCAAATATTGCCAAAAACTTTGTCACTATGATAGAAACACAATTTGGAAAAGTAATAAAAAAATTTCGATTAGAACCAAGAGGAGATTTTTGTGCCTCATACCTTGCTCAATTCTTTAGTGAAAAAGGAATTTTAACTCAACAATCTTGTCCTGGTACTCTTGAACAAAATAGGGTAGTGGAACGAAAAAATCGTCATGTTGTGGAAATTGGTCGAACTCTCTTACTCGAGTCTTTTGTTCCATCTCATTTTTGGGTCGATGTTATTCATACAGCTATCCATCTTATTAATAGGCAGACTACTTTTATACTTGGTAATCAATCGCTTTTCTTTGCTCTTTATCGTAAGTCGCCAAATTACATGAATCTTCATGTTTTTTGTTGTGTCTGCTTTGTGTTGCTTCCACCACATGAACGACATAAACTATCTGCAAAGGCTAGCAAATGTGTTTTTCTTGGTTCTAGTGATAAACAGAAAGGTTACATTTGTTATGTTTCATCTTTGAGTACAGTAGCTCCAAATTCTTCCATTACTACATTATACAATTTTTTGGATCCTTCAAATTCTTATTTGTCTAGTGATATTTATGACATGCTTGTTATGCAACTTCCTGATCACGGGCCTGAAGGTCCTCTTACTGATGTTCCAAGTGATACACCTTCACCTACTTTGCCTTATTTGAAGAGATCAACCCTTGTCAATTTTGGTAAGCCACCTAACAGATTCACTCTCTTTACCAATCTAAATTTTGTCCAAATTCCTACCACCTATAAGCAAGCAATGGAACATGCATGTTGGAAAAGGGCAATGGATGAGGAAATTGAGGCATTGAAAGCAAATCATACTTGGGACTTAGTCTCCCGACCCTCTAATACTTCTATCATCAATAGAAAATGGGTATACACCATTAAGGTCAAGCCTGGTGGTACTCTAGACCACTACAAAGCCCGTTTGGTAGCTCAAGACTACAAGTAGGAATATGGGATTGATTCTGAAGAAACATTTGCCTTTGTTGTAGATGATATTTGGTTCAGACTCTTCTTATATTGCATCCCATGTAAACAACAGCCATTGTATCAATTAGATGTCAAGAATGCATAACTTCATGGTTATTGAAACACTTTATATCTGATTCTTCATACTATTCTCTTGGTGATTCTAATATGGTTTGCAAACTTAATAGGTCTCTTTATGGTCTTAAACAAGCACCACAAGCATGGTTTGAAAATTTTCATTCTACTATTTGTTCAATTGGTTTCCAATAGAGTTATAATGATCACTCTCTGTTCACCCATCGCTCTTCACATGGTCTTATTATTCTACTTCTTTATGTATCGATGATGGTCACTCTGAGGCGGTGATAAAGGAGCGTCTTGGGTTAAGCAGGTTTCTTCATAATTCTTTTCATATGAAAGATCTTGGCACACTTACTTATTTTCTGGGCTTGGAAGTGTAATATTCCCCTCATGGTCTCTTTCTCACACAGTGTAAGTATATTGAGGATTTAGTTAAACTTACGATTTGTATTATAAAGTTTGTTCGATCTGTGATCAATTTAAAATTACAACGTATTGATGGTGCACTTATCTTTAGTCTACCTTATATCGACTAGTGCCGGGAGTCTTATTTGCTCCTTTGTCTTTGGGCTGATATAGGTTCTTCGGGTTGTTAGTCAATTTGTTTCTCAGCCTCAACGTCATCATCTCTTGGCACTTCATCGAATTATTTGATATCTCAGAGCCTTAGTGATGAAGTGGGGCTCTTCGCTTTCTTCTCCTGACTCCTCTCAAGGCATTTCGATCTTTGATTTATACGGGGTGTAAACCCGATGCTCGTTGGTCTATGACGGGTTGATTGTGTTTTTCTAGGTGCCTGCCTATTTCTATGGAAATGTAAAGCGAAAGAGTGCTCTAAATCTTCTCACCCGAGGCTAAGTATCAATCATGTCTTTTGTTGGATTCGGAATTTGCTGTACTTGACGACTTCTTCATGACAGTGTAGCCTTGATGACTCTATTCACTCTTTTTGGTAATAATACAAGTGCTGTGCGTACCACTATCCATCCATCATGAATGTACCAAACACATAAGGTTGATTGTCATTACATCCGTGAATTGGTTCATGATAAAGTTCTTCATCTTATTCATGTCCCATCCCGTGATCAAGTCGCTAACTTGTTCACAAAGCCCGCATAACGTTTCTCGCCATGGTATCTATGCGAGTGATCTTTGTTGACCAGCATCATCAGTTGAGGGGATGTCAAACGGAGCCAGGCGCGTGATCGAGAAGAAAATTTCTTTGTCGAACAACAGTCTTGCTATAAGTGGGGCGAAAATCTCTCAAATTTCTTGTATTCCTATTGTCTTTTGGTCTTCCTAAATTAGCTAAGTTTACCTTGTATGGACCTTATTTTTGTTGTATATATCAAGGTCTGTAACCTTTGTACAAAGACATCGAATACAATTGATATTTCTCTTCTTTTCAATTGTTTATAAAATAAACATGAGGCAAAATGTTAAAGTGACAATATTATTGAAAATAAAGAAAGACAATATATAGTGCATTTGCAAACGAAGTTAAATATTCTTGAAATTTTGTTGAAGAAATATTGGATGCATATTCTAAAAAAGATTCTCTATTGTTCAACGAGTTAGTTTACGCACTTCATTTGCAATATTTTTTTTCTTTAGACACATTTGGCATGGTGCTTGAAACTTGTTCAAATACACTGAGGTTGATTGATATAACATTAGATTCTAGTACAATAAATTCAAACTCAACAATTTAAGATTTATTTTTTAACTACAGAAGATGAGAAGTAGTATATATGATGGATGAGTAATGCCTAATGCTAAACTCAAACTGAATATTTTATAAATGGTTAGTCTGTGGTGACTGCATTTTCATCTAGTTCAATTGCAAAGCTGGTGTAGGCATCTTCAATTGTGTAGAAAGAAGAGGAATTAAGTGCTACTGAAACAATGTTAAGACAAAAAAACAAAAACAAATAATGATCCTTGAGTGATCTACCAAGTTCTTATAGGTTCAAAAAGGTTTTTTGAGTTTGGGTGTTCCAATTGGAAAGAAACAAGAAACCCTTCAACAAAAATTTTTACCAAAGGGTGATGAGGAAGAGAATTCACTCAACCATTCTCATAGATGTTTGTCATTATGATAACTGGCTATGGAAACTCTATTATCTTTATACGTCCACCATTGAGAATCTTTCACTTACCTAACCTGGACCTAAGCAAAACCAACATCTTCCCTCAATACATATATCATTCTCTTTCCCTCACTTCTTCCTTATCCCCATCATGAGAAGGGAAAAAAAGAAAGAAATAAAATATGCAAAAAGAACTTTATAAAGCACACCTATTTTGTTTCTTCCTTTTCCTGTTGATGGACCCCTCAACCTATCTTTTTTATTCACTTGCTTTTTTAAGTAGGTACTCTTTGTCGTGCATCTTAATTGCATTTGTTAACAACACATACATACATACATGCACTTACAAGTCCCCTATCATGTATTCTCATACATGCATACACACATAAAGAATAGTTAACATTTGTAGAAATACAAGATAAAAATAGTTAACATTTCATCTAATTTTTTTATTTAAGGTACTACCTTTGACCATAAAAGTACTATTTTAATCATACAGAGACTATCTTTAACCATCTTATATATTATATTTGATTGATAAAGCCATGAAATTTGAATTATTTTTGTGTAAAGGAGTTCTATTTTATTATTATTTTTACATGAGATTGATCAACAAAGTTTGTTTGTTCAAATTGGTAAACTCATTAGTTATTGACTTTCCTAGCCTTGAAACAACTTTTAACATTAGCTAATCAATGTTTGGTTGATTGTCTTATTCTCTTTTTGGTTGATCCTCCATTTCAATCCTTAAAACATAAGGAAATAAACATCCACCTTCAAAATTATTAGAATAAATAAAAACGATATTTCAATGTCTCATTAGTGTGAGGGATTAGTGGATGAGTGTGAATATGATAATCATATTACTTAATGAGGACCCAATTGCAAATAAAAGAAGAGGAAAATGAAAACATACCAAGCCAAAGTACACAAACAAACTAAAAATAATATACTTAGGCGTATCATATTACATCTCATTAATTCAGAGAGATATCATGTTCCTTATGCATAAAATTGGAAGCTCAAGATACAAATGAAGCAAAAAAGAAAAGATCCCAATTCGGAGATTGTAAGGAATTTGACTCTTAAGAGACGGCTTCAAGCACAAACAAATAAATAAAAAATAAAAAAACAAAGTAGAAAACAAAATAAGACAAACAAAACTAAATCATTGAAATTTAACCTGCCTCTTGAAAGAATAATAAAATAAATCAATTTAATCGAAAGAATTCCCACAAATTAGAAGCCCTTGATGAAAGAATAAAGAGAACTACTAAAAGAAAGTTTCAATCCCGATGGTTAAACATTGATGTGTATGCTCAATTTTGACATTATAAGTTCATACAAGTTAGGGGTCTGAAAAGTGCAAAGGAAAACTATTTAGCAAGAACCATAGTTGTCTCCTCCACCTCCTCGGTGATGTCCTCTGGTATGGCAAAGTCGCCAACACTGTATACTCAACGTTTTGAAGCGGTTTATCCCCGTGGAGAAGCCTGGAAGGCATAAATATACGATGCGGAGGGAGGAGGAATTTGGGAAGACGGGTGAACACGACCTCCATTGTCGATAAAGTTGAGATTCTGAGTTGAGGTTCGAGAGAGGTTCTTCATACCATGAGTTTATATCTTAGATCTAAATAAAATGATGTTTAAAAGTAGTGTCATTATTTTTTAACTTATGTAGTTCAATAACACTTGCGTAGCAAACATCGCAAACCCGTCTTATAGGGGTTTTATCATCTTTAGTCAAATAAAATGAAACTAAAGAAAGTGTATTATTTTTAAACATATGTAGTTTAACGTATTACTTATGTAATCATAGCAAACAATGATATTGTTTTAGTATATCAACTAATAATGACATTCTTTTTAGAGCATCCATGGATATGTGACGTCATTAACACTAGTTTTTATCGTGATGAACTCATGGCTTACTTCAGAGAAAAATCAAGGTTATGTGGTGCAAAAATTTTGACTCAACTACCCTCAAATTAAATATTGAGGCTACAACTCTTATAGATATGTAATGTGACTGTGAAAATTGTTTCCCATCTTAGCGATTACGGCCCAAGATGTTTTTGTATAAACACGATTATGGTGGATCTACGTATATTAAATCTGTTAGACTCACAGGCTTGTATTTCATATTTCTTTCCACTAATATAGACAATACTCAACATTTAGGATCAATATGTCTTTATTTGGATTATAATGTATGGCTTGGGTTGAGGTATGGTAAAGGTACTTTTGAAACCAAGTTCTTACCCATAGACATGCATTTAACAATTATCTTCAAACTTCATTGAGCTCACCACTTCACATCATACAAACCCCATTTGATTACCACTCTCTTTGATGCAACTCCCATTTGTTCTTTATCTTTGACAAGATTATAAGAGTAGTGTAGTGTCTAAAATACATAATCTACTACCTGCCTACCTCCTTAGTGAGCTTTGGGTTAATGACTTCAAACCGATTAGTGCAGGGTACTAGGTGTAAAACACCCTAAAGAACATAGTTGCTCAAGGTCAGAAAGCTACAAAATCAAACTTACTCAACCTTGACTATATATTTTTTTCTTTTTTTTTTTCAATTATCACTTCAACCAATCACCCAATCCACATAGCTATATAATAGGGCTTTTATTCTTATATCATAGGAAAGATTTGGATTTTAATTGAAGGAAAGTATTCAAGAAACTAAGGGCATCTATGATTACAAAAGGTTTCATTAGGCTCAAAGGTGACTAAGGATATCATTACATACAGGATGGCTAGATTAAGCTCAAAACAAACCCCAAGATAGCCTAAATCATTTCTATTTGTGGGGGTTGTCTGAGTTTGCGCTGAGATAATTGGGCAGTTCTGAAGGTTATTGAGATCATAATAGGGGTGTTCACATAACTCTTCTCTAAGCCCAGCAAAAATAGCTTAAGAGGGTGACTTATGCTTTAAAGTGCTCCAAGTATGAAGCTAAACTTACACAACAAAAACGATGAATCATGCATTTTTATGAAAAACACCTTTCAATCTCCCCATGCTATTAGAAACTCAATCAATTTTCATCATTGGATTTTGAACAAACACTAAACCAAATAAACTCATAGTGCTTTTACTTTTGAAGCTTTTAAAAAAATGTTGATCAACAAGACAATCCCCCAAACTTAAAATATACATTGTCGTCAATGTATGAAATAGTAAAAGTAAGAATAGAGGACTCCTTTGGATAATTAGGTATGATCAATGGGCGCGGGTTTTGGTGGGCTTGATGAAACTCTCTCAATATGACTCAACTCCAATGACCAATATGCCCGGTTGGGCCACAAAGTGTGCCTAACCTCATAAGAGAAGGAAACACGCCTCCTAGAAAAAAAAATTAAAACCAAAATAAAGCACTAAAAGAAATTGAAAAGCTAACTAAACAACTATGGAAAACTGAAAGACTATAAAGTTAAAGGCTTGGGTTGCCTTCTAAGAAGCTGATCCGTTTTTTTTCCTGTCCAACTTGGCTCTATCAACTACAGATTGAATGGTGATTGTTGCCTCCATCCTTCCCCAAGATGCGAAATTTGTGCTCATGTAGTTGTTTGAGCACATAATCTTTTTGGCTTGCATGCTTTCTTAGGGACTCAAGAGTTTTCTTAATCATAGCTGCTTTTCCAATTTTTATCAACTCCAAAATAGTCTCATCCACCTCTATAATGGGAGTTATTTTCTCTTTTTCTATTTTCTCATGCTCATCCCCCCAAAGAGTCATCTTTGGACTAGTCTTCTCAACCTCTTTTATCATCTCTTTATGCTCCAGAGAAGTTGACTCCTCTTTTGTAACTAATTCATTGAATTCCTTGGCATCCAACTCTTCTCTTATAAGCTCCTCAATTGTGGGCAAACTTCTTATTTGATCTTCTAAAATTATCTTATCCATTTGCCCTATTTGCACCTCCAATCTCTCAAGTTGGGCTAATTGAATTGAGAACATTGCTCTAGTCTCATCCATGAATTGGGCTTGTGACTTATGCATTTCAAATTGAGACTTTGCCAATTCAACTTGAGAAAGTAGGGTATAATAAATGTCTACTCACAAGGAATGGAAGGATATTAGAGATGTAACTCAAGGAAAGATTCCAAGGTTGATTGTCTCCATTGATGCATTTATGGTTTATGTTTATTAAGCGGCGATTAGGTAAGGCATTACTTGGCCATGTCGAGGAATCCGATATGAGGTTTACACTTTCGTATCTCCCCTTAATTTCTCATACCAACTCCCTATTCTCCTTTTGGTCCATCTAGGTCATTAAATGCGATACTTTTCCAAGGCAGTGCTTTCCTTGAGAATCCTATTGATCACCTCAAGTCCCATTACAATGGGGCCCCACTGGACCTACGCTAAGATCGATCTCTAGGTCCGGCTCAGTCACCTCACATAATGTCGAGATGGTGCTACTCCTAAGGAAATCCATCTAGTACTAGACATTCCCAATTCCCTAGACTTCTTTGATTAGGTTAATTAGTATTTAAATTTACTTATTCATACCTTAAGAGACAGGGACCCCGATTTTGGGGCGTAATCGAGTGATAGGCCATGTCTGGGTGTGTGGTCATCCCTTTATTATTATGCAGTGCACGTCAGTATCACAAATAATAAAGCAGTGAGTGAGTTATCATTCCCACGACGAATGAGCCTATTAAGTACCAATTCTAATTTAGTCTTATTCTATTCGGATGACTCAAAATTGTTTGTGATTTAATTAAACTAAAAAGTAAAAAATTTATAAAAAGAAAATACTAGAGTTTCGATTTCACCTAGCTACATCTGAAGGATGTTTTCGCAAAATCATTTAATGGTTTTCAAAGCCTTTATTGATGGCAGGTTAATCTTGTGTAAATGTCAATCTCTCTCGAGCATAGGCACCACATCTCGAGCAGAGTCATATTGCATCTACGCCCAACCTAAAACTCTAGAGGATGCATTAGTACCTACCCTCAATGCCACATATAAAACCACGAGTATCTTCTACTTTGTGATTGATTATACAGGAAATCTTCATTTCATGTCCCTAGGGTTTATCATCTTTCGATCTCAAACCCTGGCCTAAGCATGCCTATGTTGATCGAGAGTGATCGTTTGGGCATGGTGCCACTAAAGCATGTAATTTATCTTGTGAAAACAATTTTCTATATTTGATTCTTTTATACATATATTGTATAATTTAGTAAATATCATAAAATCCTAAGTTTATTAATGTAACTATAATATTAGTATATATGATTATATATGAAATGAAAAGTCAAGATTATAGATAATAAACTAAGCGCATCTAGTAAATCAAAGTATGGATCTTTGATCTATAATACCCCTATTAAATGCGATCAGTTGAACATTAAGAACAAGTAATCTTGATGGATTAACGATGTAGTGAGAATAAAATGGAGGTGCTTTATGTAATCGATTACACTGGGGCGGGACCAGAGACATGGATTAAACTCTTAAATAGTATATCGTTGCCATTAAGAGTTTTAAGCGGAAAAAGTGTCACTGATGATCATATGCAGTTGATCTTAATCCACGGGTAGCCATGAACTCTGTCTATTTCAGATTTTGATTCATGGGTTAGTGTCTAAGATGGGCCCGATGCCCCCATGTCTTAGGCCCATTAGGATAGGTAGTGAACATGTCTATAGATATGGAATCAGGCCAGCGCTGAGAATGGATAATTGGTTCCCTTAAGTGTTAATTACAGGCCCCGCAAAATGGTTTGAGGCGCTCTGTTTATAACGGGTTTATAAATTAGCTGTTCACCTAGTGAATTAATGGAACTTAGGATAAAGATATCACTAGAGAATAAAGCGGTAATTTCACCTAGCTCTAATGATGGAATAATTTTGGAGGATTGGTGCATGTAATGATCATATCAATGGTACTTGAGTATCACTCCATAAATTCTATAATTACAAGAGTTCAATTTGATTTTTAGTGGAATATCTGGAACTAATAAATTAGATTAATTGATTAAGAGTTTAATTAATTATCAAATTTTTGGAGACTTGGAATTAGGTCCAGGTCCGAACTCATACGTAAAACCTTGTATAGGATTAAATTAACAAAGAAATCCCTTTGAGGGCATAGTTTTGTAAAAGAAATTGTTTCATAGCAACTATGTAGTAATTATTGGATAATTAAATGTTGTTAATTAATTATGGAATGAGTAATTAATAGTAATTACTATATAGATGAAGCAGTTAATTGAAATTATAACATTAATTAATTGTGAATTAATTAGTGTAGTAATACTATATGGATAGAAGCGGTTAATTTGAGAAATTAATCCTTTTTTTTTGGTCATAATTTGAATTAATTTTAATTTTATATTAAATATGCCCTTGATCCGATGGTTGAAATCAATTCAAGGCATATTAATGACTAAATAGAGAGCCAAAACTCTAGGTGTCAAGTGATAAAAAATTAGAAAAAAAAAAGAAGAGTTTCACTTTTTTTGCCTCCATCTAACCCTCTTGATCTCATCATTTGAGAATGTCAAGAGTTCTAAAAACAAAACCTTCGTTAATCATGCCCACCGTACCACTGGTGAGGAAGGGCATGTGGAAAATGAAGTGGAAAACATGGAAAGAAAAAAGGAATCTTGAGTTTGTCAACCTACTTGCAGGAAATCTCCTTAATTTGATTGAGGTAATTCTTCTTTGTATTTTGTTGATTAGCCATGCTTCCATGGGATCGTAAAAGAGTTTTATTAATTTTTAAATTCTTGGACTAGAAATCTGGCTGTAAACTTGTTTTGAATTTTAAAAACACCCGTTTAGTCAGACGATCTATGTGTATATGCATATTAATGTGTATATGGGCATTCTTGCATTATTTGATAATCTTGTTGAATGTATAATTGTTATATATGGATAGATATTTGAATGTAGCAATTTTAAAGTGCGTTAATTGTATGGTGTTTTGGGTTAAGATTTGTTGTTGTTTTTAGATCTTATGTAATATAATGGGGCATAAGTTTTTTTTGTTTATTTTGTAAAAATTTGTACACGAAAGATCGTACATCAGATCTAAAAAGTGATCAACGGATGGATTGTAGCCCACCTCTGTTTCCATACCTTCAAAATCGTCTTATATGGACATGAGAGAAAGTTATTGGAATTTTAAAAGAAGTTTGCGTTACTGAATCAAGTTGAAGTGGATCGGTTTGCACAAAGAGTTGAAACGAGATAAGAGTTATATAGCTACTTGAAGCCCGACTTTGTAATTTATTTATTTATTTATTTTATTTAGGGTTGTAATTTTTGAAATACCAGACACTCGGCCCGATTTTCTTTATTTATTATTTTATTCTTTGTTGTTGTGATATGATTGATAACATGTCATGCATTTAACACCATACATGAATGCCCACATTTAATGCTTTTGCATACATATCATTTTCTAGAACATGATAATTAGGATTGTCTATATTGCTTATCTTGTTCATCTTTAGTGGAACAATTAATTAAATAATGTGCATGAATTTAATTAGCTAAACTTGGTAAAATTCATTAATTTAATTTGAGTTTCACGTCATCATCTTGAAAAGCCAATTTTTCAACGCTAATAAAATAAAGATTTTATTGATTAATAGTAGAATTTTATGGCAGGCATATTTTATTTACTAGGGTTTACCTATAGTTGGCCCATAATTTATGGATGAATTGTCTAATCAGCAGCACCAATAGTTGGACTCATAATTTGATTAGAGTTCATCTTAGTAAGTGAAATTATATGGATTATAATAATTGGCTAGGATTCTAAGACATATGATGTTTTATAAATAGAAAACACTTATTTCAAGATAGTGAGTGGGAGAAGGTTATATGACAATATACCCCTACGGTCTCCATTATTAATTAACAGTGAGATAGATGGGGCCTAGCAACACTTAGATTTCATCCTCCTACGGAGGTTTCTATATATTAATATCAAAGGTTAAACTTCCTTAAAGATAGGATTAGTGATGTGTTTGAGTTGTCCTATCCTACAGCAATTTGGTTAAGTCATTAAATATGAAATAATGGGTCCACACACTCACAAGGGTATGGTTATTTGTTCATCGCTACATCGACCAAATTTTGATGGTAGTTAATAAGTAAAGAAAATATGAGATATTTGATTTTTTCTTATTAATTTGAATAGTCTCAAAGTTGATTTGAAATTGAGTATAGCGGACCTACTGACCCATAATTATTTGAATCAATTTGCTCCTTGGATTAATTATAGGTTTTTATGTACATTTTACTTGCTGCATTCATGCAGCTCACGTTTACCAAAGCTTGTGATATTTATTTTCATTTATAGTAATTGTTTGAGTTATTTATTTGACAATCATGTCATGAAACAGCCCGCTCCTTTTCCTTTAATGAAAAGCGAGTGGTGATGGCAGATTAATGGAAGTCGAACATTAATATTGTGCCTAATTTGTGAGAACGAGTTCGTTTCTCAACGAGGAATATCCTCGAGCCACCTTCGCGCTCTCGTCTTTGTGCAGGGAAAATGATAGTTGGATTCATTTCAATAACAAAGCCCGTTATTTACATGCTTGCTAGGAGAATGAGCGATGTTCTTAGGAAACATGAGGACATGGAAATTTGCATATGAGGATGAGGAATCTCTCAGACCATGTTTGGGCAACAATGTCGACCGATCTTTAGTCATGAAGCTACTGTCTTCCTTGAGCACTAAGATGAAGAAAGGTGTTTCGATCGAGGAACATGTTTTGAACATGATCAACTTTGATGCAGTATTGTGAACTTATGGGGCCACCATTGATGGGTGTACTCCCAGTTAGTATTATCCTTTAGTCCCTCACTTGGCTTTCGCGGTTCACTACCAACTATGTTATGAACAAGGCTGCCAGTACAACATGGCTCGACTCTGAATGAACCTCTGAGACTTTTGAGGCCATAAGTAGACTAGGCCCGAGAGTGAAACAAAATATTGTTGAGCATAAGCCATCTTCTCTTCTAGTAGCGAGAATAAAAAGAGGAAAAGGAACACCTGAGGTGGAGTGCGGGCACAATGAAAGGAACCAAAGGCAAGGGAAAGAAGAACAGCCTAAGGACAAGAAGCCTAAAGGAAAGTGTTCCATTGTAGGGTTGAAGGTCAACGGAGAGCGCCAAGCGAGAATCTCAAAATTGAAGGACCAAGAAAATTAAATATGATTCTTGGTTTGAGAAACTGCTTGATGGAAGATGATTTATCACCCTTTGGATAGTTGATTCGGGAGCCACTAACCATATTGTTCTTCTTTGGTCTTAGTTCTTGAGGGAACTTGCCTAATAGGGAAGTTCATGAGGTTGGCGAGTGGGAGAATTCGTCTAAATGAGCGGAGTGGGAGTTGCCATTTAAATTTAGAATCAAATTTCTTGTTTTTGCAATGTATTTTTATTCTGGGTTTCAGGAGAAATTTGATTTATGTTTCTATGTTTACTTGAACAATTATTTAATTTATTTTGATAATAATGATTATTTATTTCAAGAAATAGTTTAGATATTTGTCGTACAAAGAGCACAGAAGAAAATGGGTTACAGCATACGTCTTAAAGAATGACTAAGCGATCTGTTAAATAGTCGGAATTATTCTAAGTAGAACATCCTAAATCTAGCAAATGTCAAAAGTTTCCCATAGTGATAACACGTATCTTTGGCATCTTGGAGGCCAAAATTAACCTTACAGAATAGCCCAGGTTTAGTAAAGGATGGTCCTTTAAGAAAGCTAAATGTTGGCAGTCTTCTTGTTTGTGAATCCTGTTTAGAAGGTAAAATGACTAAGAGACCTTTCTCAGCAAAGGGCGAGAGATCCAAAGAACCTCTTCAACTTGTACATAGCGACGTCTGCGCTCCACTAAGTGTACAAGCTAGAGGTGGTTATGAATATTTCATCACCTTCATTGATGATTATTCAAGATACGGTTATGTTTACCTAATGCACAAGAAATATGAGACTTTTGACAAGTTTAAAGAATTCATAGCAGAAACTGAAAAGCGGTTAGGTAAATCACTAAAAACTCTTCAATCAGATCGAGGAGGTGAATACCTTGATACAAAGTTTAAGGATCATTTGCTAGAGCATGGAATCCTATCCCAACTCATAGAACCTGGAACACCACATCAGAATGGTGTTGCAGAAAGGAGAAACAGGGTTACTAGATATGGTTAGATCAATGATGAGCTACTCCTCGTTACCAATATCATTTTGGGGATATTCACTACAAACTACGGTCTACATTTTGAATGTAGTTCCATCTAAGTCAATCAAAGACACATTAGGTTGTGGAATGGACATAAACCTAGTTTCACCGTCACTTTACTTATATGGGGTGTCAGACTGCAAATCTTTGAAAGGAAGAAGTAGGGAAGTTGGAACCCCACACAGAAGTGTGTATGTTTGTAGGCTATCAAAGGCTGGGAGGTTTGTTCTATATAGTCCTTGGATGGATGCGACAAATCTTGACTTTTCTTGAAGACTATGTAATGAGGCACAAACCTCATGATAAGGTTGTCTTGGGAGGAACCCGTTCTAATCGGATCGGAAAATCCCACCGTCGACCAGCGACGAGCGACAAAGTCGAAGGCCGTTATTCCTATTCGAATATCGATACCTCGGCGTAGTGGGAGGGTAGTGAGACTACCATCCCGTTACGGACATGAAGGAGAAGTATAATTTCTAGTGTCAGTCACTAACCAGGATGATCCATTGACATACCGTGATACCATGGATAGTCAGAGCAAAGGACAAATGTAAGATGTTATGAACTAGAAATGGAGTCCATGTACTACAACTCTATAAGAACTTGTAGATCCACGAGGATGTAAAGCCCATAGGATGTAAATGGATCTTCAAAAGAAAGGAGGCATAGATAGAAGGTGGTGGGAGGCTTTTAGCTGGGGCTAGTGGCAAGGGTAATGCAAAAGGGTGGACTATGAAGAAACTTTCTCTTGATGGTATGCTTAAGTCTTTCCACATTCTTTTATCCATAGCCGCTTGTCTCAATTATGAGATATGGAAAATGGATATCAAGATGGCTTTTCTGATGGCTATCTTAAGGAAAGCATCTACAAGATGCAACCATAAGGTTTTGTGGCTAAAGGCCAACAACAGAAAGTCTGCAAGTTGCTTAGGTCCATTTATGGGTGATGACCAGGAATCTTGGAATATAGCGTTTTGATGAAACTATCAAACGTATGGTTTCAACAAAATGTTGATGAACATACAGCCTGCATACCGAAGTACATCAAAGAAAAGAAAATTAGTCTTCTTGGTTCTTTACGTAGATGATATTCTACTCATTGAGATGATGTAGAAACATTATCGAATGTAAAGAAATGGCTAATAGAGAGCAATTTCAAATGAAAGATTTTGGGAGAAAGCCAAGCTATATTCTTAGGATCCAAATTATAAGAGATCGTAAGAACAAGCTTTTGGCATTGTCTCAAGAATCTTATATTAATAAGGTGCTAGCTGAATTTTCGATGCAAGATTCCAAGAAAGATACATTACCGACCCGACAACCCAGGAATTATCCTTTCGAGGAGCGTGTCTAAGACACCTCGAGAGAGGATGTAAGACGATTCTATGCCTCAGTTGTAGGCAGCCTCATGTATGTCATGTTGTGTACGAGGCCTGATATCTGTTATGCAGTAGGGATAGTCAGTCGTTACCAATCCAATCCTAGAATGGGTCACTGGATAGCAGTGAAGCATATTCTCAAGTATCTTAGGAGAACGAGAGATTATGGCAGTATACTCGGTGGAGACTGAGACCTATTAGATATCTTGATTCTAATTTTCCAATCTCAGACAAGATGAGTGAAAGTCAGCATCTAGGTCAATATTCACTCTTGGTGTTGGAGTCGTGATGCGGAAGTATCAAACAATCTATTGTGGATTCTAACCATGGGCCAGAATATGGCGGCTGTAGGCGTACCAAAGGAATCGATTTTGCTCAAAAGTTTCTAACATTCTTGAAGTAGTTCCAAACATGGAAAAACCACGTGTTTTATACGCATGACAACGAGTTGAGCGGTGGCAAACTCCAAGAACAAAGGAGTCATAAAGAGAGGGAAGCATATAGAAAGGAAGTATCATCTGCGAGAGATCGTACATAGAGGGGACATGTGTTATGAAGATAGCATTCGAAACAGAACCTTACGGATCCGTTTAGCAAGACTTTACTTGAAAGGGTGTTCACGGGTCACTTAGAGGGACTAGGTTTAAGAGACATGTCTCACACCCTTTAGGAGCAAGTAGGAGGTGTGGGCGTAGTGCCCTAAAAGCATATAGTTATCTTTGCTTCATGAAAACAAATTTCTATATTTGATTCTTTATACATATGTTGTATAATTTAGTAAATATCATAAAATCCCAAGTTTATTAATGTAACTATAATCTTAGTATATAACGATTATATGAGATGATCAAGATTATAGATAATAAACTAAACTATCTGTAGTAAATCAAAGTAGGGATCTTTGATCTATAATACTACTAGTACGGTCCACTGAACATTAAGAATGTAGTAATCTTGATCTGGATTACTGATGTAGTGACATTAAAATGGAGGTGCTTTATGTAATCTGATTACATAGGACAGGACCAGACATGGATTAAACTCTTAAATAACATACTGTTACAATTAAGAGTTTAAGCGAGTATCAGCAGATGATCATATGCAGTTGATCTTAATCACGAGTAGCCATGGATTCTGATTTATTTCAATAGGCATTTCGGAGTTCACTGGAGTTCTGATGCGTCTAAGACAGCCTAATACTTATGTCTTGGAAGCCCATTAAGATAGGTGGCTAGGAATATGTCCTACAGATATGGAATCCAAACCCTTCTTAAGGGAAGCCGGATAATTGGTTCCCTTAAGTGTTAATTCTGGAACTGAACAGTTTGAGCACTCTAATTTATAATAGGTTTATAAATTAACTGTTCACTAGTGAATTAATGGAACTTAAGGATAAAGATATCACTAGAGGGATAAAACGGTAATTTCACCTAGCTCTAATGATGGACCAATTTTAGAGAATTGAATTGCATGTAATGATCATATCAATGGACTGCTTGAGTATCACTATGTAAATTATTTTGTAATTACAGAGTTAGGTTTTGATTTTTAATTGGAATAACCACTGGAACTAATAAGAATTGGATTAATTGATTAAAAAGAGTTTAATTAATTATCAAATTTGTTGAGCTTGGAATTCTGAGGTCCATAGGTCCCAATTATCTACATGCAAAACCTTGTCACGGGATTAAAATTAACAAAAGAAATCCTTGGAGGCATAGTTGTAAAGAAATTGTTTCATAGCAACTATGTAGTAATTGTGGATAATTAATTAATTGTGAATTAATTAATTAATAGTAATTAATTACTATATGGATAAAGCAGTTAATTTGATAAATTAATCCACATTTATTTTTGGTCATAATTTGAATTAATTTTTTAATTCAATATTTAAATATGCCACTTGATCCAATGGTTGAGATCAATTCAAGGCATATTATAAATAGAGCAAAACCCTAAGGCATCAAGTTGAAAAAATTAGAGAAAAAAAAAAAGAAAGAGTTTCACTTTTTGCCATTAACCCTCTTGATCTCATGTGTTGAGAATATCAAGAGTTCTAAAAAAAACAAAACATTTGTTAATTTATGCAGCCCACACGTGCCATTTATGTAGTGAAGAGGCGGCTTGAAGATCATGGAAAACATGGAAAAGAAAAAAAGGGATCTTAAGTTTGTCAACCCTGCTTGCCAAAAAATCTCCTTAATTTGATTGAGGTAATTCTTCTTTATTGTTTGTTGATTAGTATGCATGTACCATAGGATCGTAAAAGAGTTTTTATTAATTTTTAAAATTTACTGGACCAAAATCTTCCGCTGCAAACTTTGTTTTGAACTTTAAAAACCTTCACAAGCATGGAATTAGAATGGGTATAAGACATTCAATAATAGCAAAGAAAATGAATTAAATAATTAAAACTAAAATTAATCCATGGTTTGGAGCAAGGTTACATCAAAACCCTAGAAACCAATCTGAAACATTCTAAAAGGAAAAACAAAGAAAAGGGAAGAGAAAACTAGGGCAGAATGATGGCTAGTGTCGTCTCCTCGATCTCTCACAGCAGCTTGCAAGTCGTCTTCAAACCCTAGACTCTACTACCCAAGCGCCCTAAGGTGTCTCTACTCCTATCTCTCTGTCTCTCATCCCTCAAATCATCCATTTTTATGTCTCCATAGGTCCAATTTATACCCCCCATGAAATCCCCTCGGATGGGCCTTGAAATGGATCAAATTAAGGCTCATTTTCGTCGCCCACGCAGGTGCATGGAGGTCCCACGCAGGTGTGTGGCTCTTGCACGCAAGTGCGTCGGAAAGCACAAAAAAAAAACTGCTCCTCGGGCACGCAGGTGCATAGACTCTGCTCCTTGTGTTACGTCATCTCTTCATGCCTTTGCATGACCATAACTCTCTCACCCGAACTTCGAATTGCTCGTTCTTAGACTCTGCGGAAAGATCTTGAAGTCAAGAATCCATAAACACCAAGAACAGTTCCATCATATGTCATTTTCTATGTTCAAAATGCAATAGAGAATAACCGATTCGTTGTTGCTGCTCTGCAGTTGCTTCCTTGTTTTTGTTCCAACTTCCTAAATGTGTATCTCCCTTGTCCGGATTTTGAATTGAGTGATCTTGGTCTTGTTGGAAAGCTTGTGAAGTCCTAGGAATGCTCATAGTTCCTAGAGTAGTTTCATTTGATCTCCCCCATTAATCTGAGAGAGAAAAATTGAAAGGTCATATCTGTTGTGCTATGTTTGCAATTTTTCCACTTTTTTGTTGTCTTTGCTCCAAAATCATGAAATTCCGCCAAATGGATGACCTAATCATAAATATGAACATTTAGAGCATTAGGGCACTTATTTAACATGAAACCTTACTAAAAACTAAGTAAAACTTAGGGATGTAATGAGTATTTTATATACTCATCACACCCCCAAACTTAAATTTTTGCTTGTCCCCAAGCAAGATACCGACTCAAAACAAAACAAAATTTGAAAATGACACGAACTAACAAACAATGAGATAAGTGTGATAACATGATGCCAAATGGAAGACTCACTATGAACACAATTTAGCAATATTAGCATTTTCAACAAAAAATTATGATCCTTAAACTTTTAAATTCTCTAATGAACATGGCCAAGCACAGCATGGTGAACAAAGAAAGTCAACCCCCCATGTCCTCAATGACTTTTCCCAAGGAATCTAAGTGTAGGTGACATCATGATCTCGAGTGTATAGCAAGGTCCTAGCACCCCCAAACTTAAGCTCAACTCACCTATTCGGAAGAAGCTAACTAAGAAAGGATAGGAACACATCCTTTTTATTCATACCTAAAACAACTAAAGATTACTTAAATACCTAAAAATGAAAGAAAACCAGTGCCAAGAAGTTTTAGATGAGTGTTCCTGTAGCGGGGATCCATTGGTGACTCTCACCAGTTGGTTAAGGGTACCAGGCATTAAATTTCCTTCAAACTTCTCTCCGAACACTCAACCAAAATCAAAGGCCCTAGGTTGTGGGACGGATCCATCTTATGTCCCATGTAGCGGGCAATGAAGTCAATGACTCTCGGCCAGTTGGCTCAAGGAATTAGGCTTTGAAAGGCCCCTTAGACTGTGCCCGGGATTCCGATTGGATGATCCCACTTATTTTAATTCACAAACCTCTTTATGAAAATTTTTTCCTTTACTTTTTTTTTTTTCTTTCTTTTCCTTTTTCTATTGTTTCATTTTCTCTTTTGGATAGGGTTCGATGGCAATCCTCTTTTTGTTTAGGTGTCCTTAAGCCAGGTGGTTAGAATCCCACTGGAGTTATTTGAACTTCGAAGCGAAAATTCGAGACCAAGGTATACAAAGGAGACCAAAATTTTTGTGTGTGATAGATTCCTTGAGAAATAGTTTCTTGAAGCACAAGAGAGATGACTAAGCTAAGTTAACCATACCAAGCAAGCACACAATTCCAGATCACTTAAAAACCTAAGGGTCCAATTCCTCTTTACACTTGGCCTTTTCGAATTGTTGTGTTCAAAATGACCTTTTACTAGCTAACAAGGCATCAAACTCACTCATATGAGACACGAAACAAACAAAAGAAAGAAAGCAAAGCACATGTAAATAACAACCCCACAACTAGTGTCACCTCAAGGCCTAGATCATTGAAAACACACAACTAAAGCAAGTGTAACAATATAATTCCTCATCCCACATCACCCACAAACTTGGTCTGAACACTACCCCCAATAAGATATGAACTTGCAAAATAGAAGAGAGGTACTTCCCTAAAGGTGAGGTGGAAATGGCTCCCATGGTTGCGATCTTGGAGGGTGGAGGCAGAGTGGTGTTTAGATCTTTGAAAAGGGTAAGGCGGCTCGCGTTTAGCCCAGCAAAACTTGAAATCACGGCTCAGAAACAAGATCAAAGTAGAGACTTTTTTCAAAGAAAATTATAACTAAATAAAATGATAAAATGAAAGAAAACATTACCTAATATTGGAGTTTGCCTCAGTACCTTTCAGTTTTAGAGTCCAACTTCTTGGGCTACGACCAGCCACGGAATGGATGATGATCCAATCCTCCACCCATCCCTAAGAAGTGGAATTTGTGCTCAGGTAGCTGTTTGAGCACATAGTGTTGAAGGCCGACATCCCTTTGAAGGGACATATGAGCTTTCTTTCCCTTGGATGCTAGTCCATATTCACTCGATGTCCCCTCCACCTCTAAGATGTAGGGCTCTGTCTCATTGTTCAACTCATGCATCTCCCGCCAAAAAGTCATCTCCAAAATTGTTTCAACTTCCTCTTTCTTTTCTTCCGATTTTGGAGAAGTTGACTCTTTCTCTTCCTCAATAATCACATGTGGCTTCTTGGCATCCACCTCTTCTCTATGTTGTTCTCCAACTTCATTGGCAATACTCAAGGTGAAAGCTTCATAATGCTCTAACTCTTCTTCTTATGGATTCACCTTAAGAGGAATAGGCGAACTCACATGTTGTTCTTCGAAGAGCAACTTAGCCATTCGCTTCAAGCCGCACTTCCAAATTCCTAAGTCGGGAAATGCAGATGGTTCTCACTCAGGTTTCGCTGCTCTAAAAGATGTTTACTTCCTCGCCTCATCCAAGGATTTGGGCATGTGAGATTGCAACTTGTGCCAATGTCCCCTCAAGATGCATCCTTCTTTCTCGAAGCGCTCGCTCAATCCTCGTGCCTCTTCGCCAATTCCTTTCCTGCTGCTTCTTCAAGTTTTTCCTTCTTCTCATGGAGGTCAGGAACATCAAATTTGAGTTCCATGAGAGGTGTATCCCGAATTGTATGTGTTCAAGTACTGCACCTATACCGAACTTTGTGCTCCATAGGCATAAAGTGAGAGTTCCATGGTTGACTCACAACTTTCATAGTTGTCTTATTTGTAGTTGTTGAGATAGGAGGGTGATTTGAATTGATAAGTTGTTGATAGCATCCATTGTTATTCAAGCTCCTCCAAGACACAAAACAAAAAAATAAAATAAAATAATAAAATAAAATAAAATTCAAAACAAAACTACCTATATCCAAAATAGAGCCAAACTATTTCGACCCAATATCAATAGCTACACTCATTCCCTGGCAATGACGCCAAAAACTTGATAGGCCATGTGCATGAGTGAACACCCGCCACTCGTACCTGGGCGCACGCTCGTGATACAAATAATAACGTGAGGAGCGAGTTATTCCTTCCCATGAGGAATGAGTCTATTAAGTACCAATTCTAATCTAGTCTTACTCTATTCGGATGACTCAAAATTGTTTGTGATTTAATTAAACTAAAAAGTAAAAAAATTATAAAAAGAAAATACTAGGGTTTCGATTTCACCTAGCTACATTTGAAGGATGTTTTCGTAAAATCATTTAATGGTTTTTCAGAGCCTTTATTGATGACAGGTTAATCTTGTGTAAATGTCGATCTCTCTCGAGCATCGACACCCTATCCTAAGAGCAAGTCATATTGCATCTCTGCCTCAAACCCTAGAACTCTATGATGCATTAGTACCTACCCTCAATGCCACATATAAAACCACAGTATCTCTACTCTGTGATTAAGTATACGAAATCTTATTCATGTACCTAGTGTTTATCATCTCTCGATCTCAAAACCCTAGCCTAAGCATGCCTATGTTGATCAAGTACAAGCATGGAATTAGAATGGAGATAAGACATTCAATAATAGCAAAGAAACTGAATTAAATAATTAAAACTAAAATTAATCCATGGTTTGGAGCAAGGTTACATCAAAACCCAAGAAACCAATCTAAAACATTCTAAAAGGAAAAACAAAGAAAATGGAAGAGAAAACTAGGGTAGAATGATGGCTCGCGTCTTCTCCACGATCTCTCGCAGCAGCTTGCAAGCCGTCTTCAAACCCTAGACTCTACTATCCGAGAGCCCTAAGGTGTCTCCAAGCCTATCTCTCTGTCTCTCGTCCCTCCAATCCTCCATTTTTATGTCTCCATAGGTCCAATTTATACCCCCCATGAAATCCCCTCAGATGGACCTTGAAATGGATCAAATTAGGGTTCATTTTCGTCGCCCACGCAGGTGCATGGCTCCCGCACGCAGGTGCATGGGAAAGCACCAAAAAAATTGCTCCTCGGGCATGAAGGTGCGTAGGGTCCACGTAGGTGTGTGGCCCCTTGTGCTGCTTCACTTCTTCATGCCTTTGCATAGCCATAACTCCCTCACCCGAACTTCAAATTACGCGTTCTTAGACTCTACGAAAATATCTTTAAGTCAGGAATCCATACACACTAAGAACAGTTCCATAAGATGTCATTTTCTATGTTTAAAATTCAATATAGAATAACTGGTTCGTTGTTGCTGCTCTGCAGTTGCTTCCTTGTTTTTGTTCCAACTTCTTGAATGTGTATCTCCCTTGTCCAGATTCCAAATTGAGTGATCTTGGTCTTGTTGGAAAGATTGTGAAGTCTAGAATGTAGTTCTGGGTAGTTTAGAGCCATTTGATATCCCCATTAATACAAAAAAATTGAAAGGTCATATCTATTGTGCTATGTTTGCTGATTTTCCACTTTTGTGTTGTCTTTGCTCCAAATTTGCAAAATTCCGCCAAATGAATGACCTAATCATAAATATGAAAATTTAGAGCATTAGGGAACTTACTTAACATAAAAACCTTACTAAAAACTAAGTAAAACTTAGGGATGTAATGAGTATTTTATATACTCATCACCAAGGATGTCCTAGTATGGGGATCGAAGACCCAACTCTCAGTATGGGTTAATTAACTAAAACCATAATAATCCTAAGAACTACACCAACTAACATCCACACAAGCATGAGTTCACAACACCATCATAAAATATATACAAACCAAGCATCAACTTCAAGCAATCAACCCTAGAGGATGTTTAGCTACTCCTTGCAACCAAGTAATCTAACAAAATCATATTGAAGATAAATATAATACTGAAAGATTGAAAAACAGAATAGAGTTTAGAGATACAAAACAAATGAAAGGTGAAATTCATCCCCAACTCTACACCATAGTTGCAAGAGCTCCTCTAATGAGCTAGATCTTCAATATCAACTCAAAAACAAAGTGGAAATGAACAAAAACTAAAACCCTAAAAATGGCTCAAGAAGAAGGGAGAAGAAACCATAAGAGGGTGTTCCCTCTCCAAAAACACGAAACCTAACAATGTCTCAAACATACATATTTATAGGAAATGGAAAATGGGCTCAAAATGCGACGTTTATTGTTCCAGCCCAACGTTCTTCGCCTAGGAGCTCTTCCTTCACCTAGGCGAAGGCAAGCTTCTCCTTGGCGATGGTCTGCTTCGCCTAGGTGAACCCGAGGCCTCTTCTTTTCTCCTGTCTTTAGCTTCACCTCGGCGAAGCTGTCTTTACGCCTTTGTGAAGTAGTGCTTCTAGGTAGGTTCTGCTTTCTTGCTTGCTTTACTTTCTATTCCTACAAAACATGAGCAAATGGGAGATTAATGTAATCTTTAGGAATATAGGTGTGAATCTAGCATTTAGGTTACAAAAATACATGTAAAACACACTACAAATGCTAACAAGATCTATACCTATCAAAGAACATAGGGTAGAAAGAAAAAAATCTGGGTGTTTAAAAAGAATCTTTGTCTCCTACTCGAATCTCTCATTAGTAAGGCTTTAATTCAACCTTGAGACTCTCGTTCTCGTTCCCTAATCTCTAACTCCTCTCAGCTCCTCCAACCCCTTCTCGTTTTGAAGTTAGGGTTCTTCTCTTTTTATAAACCAAAAATCCGAACATAAAATAGAAAGTTACTGGCTAAAAATTGCCAACGACGTCACAATATGTCGGTGTTGTGTCGTCTCGGCAACATCGCGAGTTGCGAAGTCCATGTTATGACGTTGAATGTTGCTGCTGGAACATTGGTCTCGAATACCGCGATACGCAGCGGTGACATCATGCGACATCCGTGCGCTTCTTGATACGCCTTTGCGTGACGCCGCAGCGTTGATCGTGATTGCCGATTTCATCCTCGGCGCCACGCTGCTGATGTGCGCGATCACGCCACGACGCGGAGGTTGCTGCTTCGCCAAAGTAGTTATGTCGCTGCTGCGTAAATGTCGACGCCTACTCTATTTTGCTGAATTATGAATTTGATGTCTTTTTACTCCGTTTTGATCCCCTTTTTGCTCATTTAGCTTCAAACTTGCCCTAAATCAAAATATGAGAGAAACAAGCATTAAAACCTTCTAAATCACAATAAAAACATATGTATGATAGGATATTAATGATAATTAAACTAGCGTAGATTACACCTATCAACGTCCAATGTGTCACTAAGCACGCTAATACACTCATCCCATATAGATGACCATTAATACATCTTTTCAATTAAAAGGTAGTGCATATATTATACCTTCAATTTGATTCTCTAAGTCCACAAACTACTTCTAAGCAACTCATCAACATATAAGGAACCTATGACTTAGATTTTTCATGCAACTCCTAGTATATCTAAGTTGCATACAAAGGATGTGATACATGGTCGTGTACTCAAAATAAATATGAATGCAAAAAAGAATAGAACAATTAAAATTAGAAATCTTATTTGTTGTATCACACTTTTAAAGGCTCTATCTCAATAACAATAATATCATCATTGGAAAAATAAAATTTTATATAGCATTGATGATAAAATAACAATTATCATGGAATCATTTTTCATCTAAATTTCCTATGACACTTTTATTCCACTAAATAAAAACATAATAATACCTTTAGTAGCAATAAAATATTAATTTGTTCCATTAAAACTAAGGTTTTGCTGATGAGATTTGAAATAAAATTAAAAACTCATCACTAAAAGTTTTTTTTTTTTCTTGTAACCATGATAAACCTAACAATACTTTTGTTTTATTAAACTTTATGAAGATCTAAAAGGTATACTGGATATACATATCCAAACAATTTTAACTTTAATTTTCTTGAATAAATAGAATCATATGAGTACTAGTTCCATGAACATGAATATTATTTATGTGAAGAAATTAACAACAATGTCATTTTGGTCTTACTTTTCTTCAATTTAAATGTAAACTACTTATTAAGATCTCATTATTTTGGGATGCATATGCCTTTTTGGAGACCATTTAATTTGTGCTTTTTCAAGGACTATTTCTTTAATTTGTATGTTTTAGGAGCTAGTTGTTTAATATATGTCTCATTAGAGGTTATCTATTTCATTTGTCTTTATCTTACAGATATTATTTCTATGAAAACTCGGGTAATGCGAAACGATAGGTACCATTACAATATAGACTATAAGTCCGGAAAATTCTCTAGATCTCATATGACAACGCGGATCACGCCGTTGAGTTCGTCTCACAAAATCTAGGTACACAGTCGAATTTCGTCGAATTCTGAAACAATCGGAATTTCATGTATTTCAAGATGAATGGGCAAATCATAGAGTGACACTTGGCATGAGGGTGTGGTGCCATGTGGCACTAGAGGAGAGGAAACATGGCACATGGAAAACCAAGTGTCATGCTCTTGTCATGCATGGGAGGATAGTGGTGGACAAGGGCATGGGTGACACTTGGTATGGAAGAGATGCTAGGTGTCAAAACGATTTGAGAGGGAATTCTCCACCAAGACCAAATCAGTTTAGTGGAATATGGAAGAAAGGAAAAAATGAGAGGGGAGAAAAGAGAAAGGAGGAGAGAAAGAAGAAGAAAAAGGGAAGGAAAGAAAGGAGGGAAAAATAGGAAGGTAAGGAGAAAGAAAAGAAAAGAAAGGAGAAGAGGAGGGGAAGTCTAGTTTTCTACTGGTTTTTCCAGCACTCTAGCAAGGAGAGTCCACTTACAGAAGGGGGCTGGTCTGCACTCCAAGGTAGGGTTCTTTTCCTACTATGGCTACTCTTGTCTAAGGGCCATCCAATGGCCATGGGGTCTAGCTTTAACAGTGGGGCTATTTCATGACAATTTGAACTAAATTGTGATGCATTTTTTGCTTGTATTCTAGTTTCATAACTGCAGTTCTGGGACAGATTGAGGATACTAGTATTTTGGGATCTGAACATGAAGAATCTGGATTGTGTGTATGCTGTTTTTCTGAGTTGGAAATTGAAAAAATTTCCAGTTTGCATGTTGGTTGCTTGGTTTGAATAGTATGTAGTTTTTGTGAAAATGATGTTGGTATACGCCTGCTTTTTTTTTTTTTTTTCTGAGCTGGAAAATATGAATTAGAAAATAGGTTGTGTTGCTAGAAATATGAACTAGAAAATAGGTTGTGTTGCTGGAAAATATGAACTAGAGAATAGGTTGTGTTGTTGGAAATATGAACTGGAGAATAGGTTGTGTTGCTGGAAAATATGAACTGGAAAATAGGTTATGTTGCTAGAAACTATGAACTGGAAAATAGGTTGTTGCTAGAAAATATGGGCTGGAAAATAGGTTGTGTTGTTGGAAAATGGGTAGGAATTACATGTAGTAGATGTAGTTGCCCATGATGCTTGGTAAGCATGATTTTTAAATATTCCATGTAGTTCCTTTGTATGCATGTAATATGTAAACTTCATGCAGTGGCATTAGACATTGTACGTGCACTAGACATCACGAATCGGTGTGAGCATGGAATGGCTAACAAGCAAATTTATCTGAGGTCATTCCAACAATAATTTCTGTTATGTCCACTAAACTATATTTCAGACGGTTGTCCAATATATATTTGATATCGGAGTATGTCCAATGAGTTTCAAAAAAAAAAAAATCTTTTGTTTTGAAAAAAATAGATTTCATACATGGTAAATGCATGTGTGAGGAAGTCGATGAGGACTCGAGACACACGGGCATGTGGTATTGCAGACATTCACGAGAAACATGCATATTTTTACTCGAACGTGTGTGGATGTGTGAACATGGTATTGCATGTGCACTTAGATGTGTGGAGCAGCCCTTGTAGGATATTTTCTTTTATCGGGCATTGCTCACCCCGTCAGGACTACCCTTTCGTGTACACAAGAAGACTCGCATCTCTTCATGCCATGAGTACGAAGAAGGCCTGCCATGCCTCGAGAAGTATTTTTGTAAAATATATTAGAACAATCTAGTTTTAATATATTTTGGCATATAAAAGTGTAAAAGAGTTGTGCATCAAACTCTTGTAAAATATTATCAGAATTTGTGTATTTGTAAGAAAAATATACAAGGTTTCATATGCCCTTGTAAAAAAAATGTTGTTTTATATCGAATTAGAGGCGTATGGAAAAATGACCCCTGACTGGGGATCACTAACTTAGGCATCAAAGCCTAGGGTATGCGATTACCTAAGGCTTGTTGGGGCGCAATTCAGACACGCAGCTACTTCAGATAGAGCTTGGTTATGCGACACCGTAGCTCCGTGTTTGGTACAAGCATCACGCCTTACACTCCGCATATGTGCATCGATTGCTCCTCAAGGTTCTAATATGTTCCACGGGAGATGTAGTGTGTTTGTGAATTACGCATGATAGAACATATATAGAGAACACTAGGGTTAGTGAACATAACCTTCGGGGTTCGGAAAACAAATGTGCATGATAATGCAGGAATGGTTATTTATTAGCGTTTGGCATTATGCGCCACTAATGTGATAAGTGAAAAGAGATAATCTCAAATTGCTATCTTAACTTGTAGATGGCAAGTCGAGGGCGCAGACGCAGGGTCAGCCATGTGACAGTAGCGACCACCGCCTGGCTTTAATCAACATGCATTTGTGGAGGTGATGGGCGTTGCATTTACCACCATTGCTCAAAGCAGGTACTTGGCGCCGTGGAGGATCGAGTGGACTCCAGAGATTTGTAGCCATCATCCTCTTACATTCAAAGGGGGAGAGGACCCGGTGGTGGTTGACCATTGGTTCCAGCAGGTAGAGAGAGTTTTGGAGGCTATGGAGATTACCTCTAATGTGACACAGATCCGTCTGGCAACATTTCAGCTAGAGGGTGAATCCCAGGTATGGTAGGATTGGGTGAAAACCTCTAGAGATTGGGAGGCCATGACATGGGTAGATTTTCGAGAGCTCTTTATGCGTAAGTTTTTCCCAACATCTGTGAGGCATGCAAAAGCCTAGGAGTTCCTTCAGTTGAAACAAGGAAATATGTTTGTACTTGAATATGTAGCTAAGTTCACCGAATTAAGCACGTGCTGAGTGACTTATCCGCCACGTATACTGCCAAGGTGAGAAAGTTTGAGGATGGTCTAAAGTTGTCCATCCGGGGTAAGATCATAGGATTCCTCCTACAGGTATGGACTCTATGGTCAGGACAACTATGGCCATAGAGAGAGAGGTAGAGGATGCATGGAGTATCCAAAATGTGGGTACTAGTGGCAAGAGGATTAGCGGTCACTTTCTTCTAATTTAAATAAGTCAAGGCTTCCCTCCTGTGATCTTATGGTTTCATGATGGCTCGCTATCAGCCAAGGCCATACCGGCTCCTAGCGCCAAGGCCGACATGACTTATTTTCACTGTCAGAAGCTTGACATATGAGAAGAGATTACCTTACAGCGTGTGGATCCTGTGACTACGTGGACACCCCACCCTAGTTATCGCTGAGACGTACGACGCACAGTTCCTCCTTACCCCGATACAAGCCAGGGGAACAGGTATTAGGCTACGGGTACTGAATAAGCACCAACGGCTTCGCAAGTAGGGTAGAGAGGCCAGAGCATGGGTCAAGACAGAGGTCAGGGGCCACAAGCCAACATTTCATGGACCTAGGGGCGTGTCAACGCCATAACACCACCAATTGAGCCTGCGGATCAGTCAGTTATCCAGGGTATGTTTTTGTTATCTTGCCTATGGTCAAGGATATTATTTAACTCTAGTGCATCGCATTCATTCATTGTTGCATCATGTGTGGAAGAGTTGGGCTTAGAGGTTGAGACCTTCGAAAAGTTATTGTATGTGAGTTCTCCTCTCGGGACAAGGGTGAGTGTGCAGCTGATATGTCGGAATTGTGAGTTAGAGATCTCCAATATTCTACTCATGGTGGACCTAAGGGTCATGGATATGTCCGAGTTTGATGTTATTTTCGGCATGGACTGGTTGACGGCACACCGAGTCATCATCGATTGCAATCGTAGGCAAGTTACTGCCTACACACGGGATGGAGTCTGTGTTGTGTTTTAGGGGGATAAGCATGGTGCTTTACCCTAGACTGTGTATGACTCCAGATGGCACGAACAATTGAGGGGTTGGCTAGCAAGCCTTACCATGGAGGATGAGGTGAGAGAGGATGTGAGTCTACCTCGGGTAGTCTGCGAGTACGAGGATGTTTTTCCGGATGAGCTACCGGGATTACCTCCACCAAGGGATGTAGACTTTTGCATTGAGTTACACCCTGGTACGTCACCCATTTCTATGACTCCACATAGGATGGCGCCGGTTGAGTTATAGGAACTCAAGGTCTAGAAAGAGAAATTATCGATGTGGGTTTCATTCGACCGAGCATCTTACCTCGGGGCTCTAATTCTCGCTTATAAAAAAAGGATAAGACCCTTTGATTGTACATCATTTAGACAATTGAAATGTGGTTACGATCAAGAATTCCAGATTCCTACTAAGGATTGATGATCCGCTTAATCAATCAAAAGAGGCGAGTCTACTCCAAGATGCACCTTCACACCGGCTATCATCGCTGAGAGTTGGGGTGGAGGCGCATATCCCTAAAACAAATGCTCAGACGCTGCAGGCACTTTGAGTTCATAGTGATTCCTTTTGGGTTGACGAAT
The DNA here is from genome assembly GCA_016808115.1 of Tetrastigma voinierianum. NCBI lineage: Eukaryota > Viridiplantae > Streptophyta > Magnoliopsida > Vitales > Vitaceae > Tetrastigma > Tetrastigma voinierianum. The sequence goes on from JAEQBH010006084.1 coordinate 288,895, forward strand.
GCACCGGCGGCATTCATGGATCTCATGCATAGGTATTCCAAATTCTATCTAGACTGGGCTTTGTGTGGTCTTTGCCGATGACATCTGACCTACTCCCAAATGGAGGAGGAGCATGCGATCACTTGGAGGATTGCTCCCTCTGTGCCCTCAGAGAACATCAATTATACGCTAAGTTCAATAAGTGCTAGTTGGTCAACGAGGTGATTTTGGGACATGTAAGATTAGCTTCGTGCCCCAATGGACCCGAGAAGGTCGAGGCGCTAGGAGCTGGGAGAGACCGAAGTCGCCTTCGAGATAATGCCAGCTGGGATTGGCAAGGTGGCTGCTGTGGGTTCATTGAGGACTTCTCCCGACTAGCTGCACCTATGACGAGGTTGACCCAAAAGGGGGTTAAGTTTGAGTGGGATGACTTGTGTGAGAGAGCATTCCAGGAATTGAAAATGAGGCTGACTTCAACTCCTATTATGATAGTCCCGGAAAGGGGACCGATGTACACAGTGTACTGTGACGCTTTGAAGGACGAATTGGGGTGTGTTTTGATGAAATCTGGGAGTGTTGTGGCTTATGGTTCTAGACAGTTGAAGAACCACAAGCAAAATTACCCCATGCATGATATGGAGTTGGCGGCCATAGTCTTTGCCTTAAAATTTTGGTGCCACTATCTATATGGTGAGAAGTTTGAGGTGTTTTCAGACCACAAAAGTCTGAAATACATCTTCACACAGTGGGACCTCAATATGAGGCAGCGCAAATGGATGGAATATCTACAGGATTATGACTTCACTTTGCATTACCATCCGAGTAAGGAAAATGTGGTGGCTGATGCACTCAGTTGGAAGTCACAGAGAGTACTAGCCAGTATAGCTTCCCGGGAGTGGCAGATGCTCAAGACTATAGATATTAAGATAAAGATTAAGGAGGCAACAAAGGATATAGAAGTCGGTGCTATCGATAGCGAAGGCGATGCAGGATGTGGATTTACTGAACAGTACCCATGGGGACACAGATAATCTTAGGCAGCAGGCGGAAGAGGGCAGATATTTAGATATTGTGGCGGATGTACAGATGGGATAAGGCGTTCCCGCTTCGATGATTGAAAGGAGATCCTCATGGAGTTCCACTACTCTCGGTTTGCAGTGCATCCAGGTGGCAAGAAGATGTACCATGATCTTCGTCGCCAGTATTATTGGAGCAGGATGAAGAGACATGTTAGGGACTTTGTTCGACGATGTCTCACGTGCCAGCAGGTAAAGGTTGAGCACCAGAGGCCAGCGGGGCTACTCCAGCCATTAGAGGTAGTAGAATGGAAGTAGGAACATGTCACGATGGACTTTGTGACTCACTTGTCACGAACAATACGAAAGCACAATGTAGTATGGGTGATAAAATGACCGACCAATTAAGTAGGTTAATATTTTCACTATGGATGACCTTCACACTGGAGGAATTCTGCAAGCTGTATATATGAGAGATAGTCCAACTACATGGAGTGCTAGTCTCTATTGTGTCGGATAGAGATCCCAGGTTTACGGCTCACTTTTGGAAGAGTTTTCAGAGGGCCAAGGGGACACAGTTGATGATGAGCATTGATTTTCATCCACAGACTGACGACCAGTCAAAGAGAACCATACAGGTGTTAGAGGACATGCTGAGAGCATGCGTCCTGGATCTCAAAGGTAGCTAGGAAGAGCATTTTCCCTTGGTCGAATTCTCCTATAACAACATTTATCAAGCGAGTATACAGATGGCACCCTATGAGACTTTATATGAGAGGCCATGCCGATGTTCAGTTTGTTGGACTGAGGTGAGAGAGAGATCCACCACAGGTCCAGATTTGATTAGAGACACCTCGGAGAAGGTGGAACTAATACGAAAGCCGCCTTCCTCACCGCCCAGAGTCCTGTGAAAAGAGTTACGCCGGGATGCACTCCGCAACGACCCTGCAGTTTGAGGATCGTGATCACATCTTCTTAAAGGTGATGCCTAAGAGGGGATTGGTCAGGTTCGGCAAGCAGGGAAAGCTATCATTGAGGTTTATTAGGCCCTTCGAGGTACTCGAGAGGGTGGGTGCAGTTGCGTATTGGTTAGAATTGCCGTCGAGTTTATCAAGTGTCCACGAGGTATTCCATGTCTCCATGCTTCGAAAGTATACCCCTGATCCGACTCATGTGGTGGATTGGGGAGAGCTTGTTGTTGATGTAGATGGGACCTTCAAGGAGTGGACTGCGGCGACATTTTGATAGTCAATGACTGCCTTGTGTGATGCAAGACGAGGCAGCGAAGGTGTTGGTGGCGTTGACCGAGGAGTCGGCGAGGTAAATAAGGAACGTGGGGACATGATGCGTACCAGATATCCTTCCCTCTTTGAGGATGGAGGTACGTGGTTTAGTCGTTAAATGTCAAATGACTGTTGCATATGCATGTGATAGTATGTATATGTGTGTGAATTTCGGGACGAAATTCTTTTAAGAGGTGAAGAATGTGAAAACCCGAGTAATGCAAAACGATAGGTTACCATTACAGTACAAACTGTAAGTCCGAAAAATTCTATAGATCTCGAATGACGACACGGATCACGCCGTTGAGTTCATCTCACATAAAATCTAGGTACACAGTCAAATTTCGTCAAATTCCGAAACAGTCAAAATTTCACGTATTTCGAGATGAATGGGCAAATCATAAAGTGACACTTGGCATGAGGGTGTGAAAGCACGTGGCACTGGGGAGGAGAGGACACTCGCACATCGAAGCTGGGCGTCATGCTCGCCATGCATGGGAGGATAGTGGTGACAAAGTGGGCATGGGTGACTTGGTATGGAAGAGATGCTATGTCAAAACTATTGAGGAATTCTCAACCACGACCGTGATCGGGCCAAGTGGAATAAGTGAGAAAAGAGTTAAGGAGTAGGAGAAAAGAAAAGGAAGAGAAAGGTTAAGAAAAAGGGAAGAAAAGAAAGGAGGGAAAAATCGAAAGGAAAGGAGAAAGAAAAGAAAATAAAGGAGAAGATGAGGGAAGTCCGCTTACCAGTTTTTCCAAATTTCCTGTAGTAAGCGAGAGTCCACGTCCAGAAGGGGGCTAGTCTGCACTCCAAGGTAGGGTTCTTTTCCTACTATGGTTACTCTTGTCTAAGGGTCATCCAATGGCCATGGGGTCTAGCTTTAATAGTGGGGTTGTTTCATGACAGTTTGAATTAAACTATGATGCGTTTTTTGCTTGTATTCTGGTTTCGGAACTGCAATTCTAGGACATATTGAGTATACTAGTATTTTAAGATCTAAACATGAAGAATCTGAAATGTGTGTATGTTGTTTTTCTGAGTTGGAAACTGAAAAAATTTTCAGTTTGCATGTTGGTTGCTTGGTTTGAATAACATGCAGTTTTTGTGAAAATGATGTTGGTATATGCCTCACGGTTTTTTTTTTTCTCGAGCAAGAAAAATATGAACTGAAAATAGGCTAAAGGTTAGAAAATACGAACTAGGAAAATAAAGTTGTGTCACGTGGAAAATATGAACTGAAAATAAAGCAGGTTACTGGAAAATATGAATTGGAAAATAGGTTGTGTTACTGGAAAATATGAATTGGAAAATAGGTGTTACTGGAAAATATCACTACCATATCGCCTCATATGCGCCAGCTTACATACCACCGCAAAGACCATTAAACCGCCGTATTAGATCTAATGCGCGGCTTGGGAGCCGATGATTTGACCCCGTTGCAAAAGGGTATCGGTAAATCGGTTTCAGAGATGCAATCATAGCTGTTTGATAACCGTGCAATAGGTCATCTATTGCAGCGGTTTTCTCTAGATTTGGCTAATAGCCGTTTATTTAATCTAATGCAAATGTTTATCAATTATTTTACACAATGTTTAATATTATTTAATGCGTCGCTTGGGATTTTATGCAAATACTCTTGTCCATGATCTTATACGTTTTTTGGCTTCCACGCAACGGTTCAATAGCTATTTTATTACGCTATCAGTATCTTTGGCCTAAATATTTGTTATCAGGTGGAGAAGGCAAGTGTTTGGCCCTGTGCGCATTGATCTCATCCCATTCAACTTAAATGTTTCATGTAATCACGTAACTTCTTAAATGAGCCTTAGTTCCATTATCAAGGAAAATATTTTAAAAAGTTTTACTAAGAAGCCATCTGCCATGTAATATGGAAAGGATATTTTGTAGGAAATGTCCAAACGATCGAATCCCTAATATCTTGTCCACGCATGGAATAGTCGTGATGGTTTACAAAACATAACCAAACACATTATCTTGAAAGGGGTTATCAAACCTACTAAGGTTGATTTTAGCCAAAATATTGTCACAAACAGCAATCTTAACTCCATCTGACGCATACAAATATTAGAAAATCATGACCTGTGATATACTGGGCTTGCAAAGTCAGTTCATCCAACATCCTCTATCTCAAATTTAAACCGACTAGAGGCCAGGATTTCTAACTAGAATTTCAGGAAGTCGTCCAAGCCGGAAATTGTTTATTGTTTCAAATTCTCCATCATGCCAAATAGGGAAGGCATCATTCACATTGCTCTCTTCAAAGAACTCTAGATGTGCTCGAGACACTTCAATCTTGGCCATAATTGCATCTCTTCCTGCTGACAGAAACTCATTGTGCAAACAAATGAAAGATTAATCGGCTGTGCCAGCAAAACTAATGCAAGGGGTTTGAGCTGAAAAGTGCCAAAGCAAGTTGAAACAAGAATCATCAAGAAAGAGTTTGATAACCAACTAAAAAAAAATATATTTAATAAAATGAACATAGGTACAGCCTTAGTTTCCAAAATCCAAAGTTTCAAAAACTAGCAATGATTCTTTTACATACTTAGATTCACAAGTCAAACAAATATAATATCCATGTAAACAACAACTCTCTAAAACTTGAAAGAAAGAGTAAAATACATATCTTTTGTTTGACTTAAAAGCCTCGAACTCAATCTACAGAAGCACCTAAGGGCAAAAAAAGAAAAAAAGATCATGTACAAAATATTGATTCAACAATTATTATCTAAGTAAAGATCACATGTAAACTACCTGATGACGGTGAAGTCCTAGCATGACTCACTTGATTTAGAGCACTATTAGCATCTGCAAGAGAGCTAGAAACCAATGCCCCAAATAGTTTTCGATTCAAATTCAACCTCGGGTTCAAACTTTGGAGTTGGGAGAAGATCGAGAGCATTTGTTGATTCCAAGTTGCTTGTCTTTGTTCCATTTCTTTTATCATTTATGTTCTCACCTCTTCTTGCCATTTTGTTTTCATCGATTGTATTAGTTCTTTGAATGTCTACTGACGACTCCGGGCCATGTTTAGCTTGTGTTAAGATCAGTAGGTGTGACACTCCCTCCCATATAACATGGCGCCCAGTCTGTGATCCTCCAATCACTACGCAGAATGGATCACCCAGACGGAAGTTGCTCTCACTTGTGTGTTGAGACTGCACCTCATGCATTTGAGCCTATAATTGAAGAGTAATGTCATTAATAATAAATAAATAAACTACAGTAAAAAAAAAACCCTAGCAAAACCATAATCCCTAAAGTTTGAATTGGATATATAGCAATTACTTATAGTGGAGAATGAAACAAACAAGTAGAGGAGAAGAGAAAGGAGAAGTGAAAAGGATGGTAGTGACATTTTTTCAGATGATCGCAACAGAGTGAAAGATCATAACTACGCAAGAGCTTCTTTAAGTAATTAAAGCAGTTAAAAAAGATGTGCATGAGTCCCACTGATCTCCCTTTTCTTTTCACTTTCACCTTCGCTTTCACTTTCAAGATAAAGGGTATATATACATTGCTTCCTATGGAGGTTTCTTTTCTCTATCACTAATTTGACTTCTAAATTAACTCACTCAATCTCACAGCTTCCTAGCTACTTTGCTAGTTGCATACCTACTCACCTCTCAGCTCCATCGATAATATACAGCTAGGAATGAAATACAAGAAAGACTTGTCAATTAATTTAAGTTCACAAAAGTGAAAAAGCTAAATTCAATAAACTGCAATTAGCATCTTTCACTCTATCATACTTCATTAAATTAATGTCATCAAACTAATAACATACTTTGCCAGTTGCATACCTACTCACCTCTCAGCTCAATGTTTGTTGCTTTAATTTAACAATGATTAATTACGATTAATATTCATCATTACTAAAGGAAAAAGATCCAGTAAATCCAGAAATAAAATGGAAAAAGGTTATATGTTAGTTAAGAACAGGGAACAAAAAATCGGTTTTTTCGGCCGATATATCGCCGAAAAATCGGTTTTCGGCCGGCATCGAGAAGAAAAAGCAGAGGAAAAATCGGGGAAAAATCGGTAAAATCTCCGATTTAAGTCAAAAATTCGAAACCGATTTTTCCAATCGAAAAATCGCGATCGCGGGCGCCAAGCGCTTGTGCAGTAGCCTTTTGAAAAAATATCGTAAACATCGGTAAACATTCCTGCAAATATCGGTAATCACTATTTTGACTCCAAATTTTTTTATAAATACCCATAAAATCATACAATCTTTTTACAAACTCATCCATACACATCCAAGCTCCATTTAACTCTCAAATTATTTTTTCTTTGTGATTTATCTCAATATTTTGAAGATCTTATTATGAATATTATCTTCATCAAGATGGGATCCCTTCATCAAATAATGTAATGGAGCCACATCAGTCTTCATTTTTGTTTTAAATTACTATTGTAATGTAATTTCTCGATAAATTATAATGAATATTATTTTCAATAAGTGTATATTTGCTTATTTATGTCTTTTTTATAGTTCAACAAAGTATTTTCATGAATTTCAAAGTATTTTTGTTAATTTTCGTTTTACCGATATTTTTGTCAAATATCTACCGATATTTACCGATATTTCCGATATATTCGTAAAATCCAAGTACCGATATATCCGTAATTACCGATATTTTGTTCCTTGGTTAAGAAGATCTTATTTGTGTGTCTTGTTTAAATGATTTAACTGATCTAGACATCCAAAAAAATTAAATCATTAAAAGTAGAAGTTCTTACAATCTTATTAAGAGTATCCTCATTTGATTCTCTTTGTAATTACGCTCCTATTTTTCTTTTCGAAATCTCACAAACATTTCAAGATCGTAAACCCCTGGGCCGATCTATAACCTCTTAGTGTTAAAAGATGGATTAGAGAGGTAATAAATCTCTCCATTAGATTAATTAAATCTCATGGCGTTAGAGAATTATCAGTTTAAGGTTGATTACTAAATTAGTTAAAATCCCGTCCCGAGAGAGTACATGCACACATGCCAGAGGGCGTATAATAGCACTAAGTGTTACATTGTAATATTCTCGAAATGAAATTAGGAAATTATAAATTATGTGGAACCTGGAATTAGTACTTGAACAAGGGTTAAATTGTAACTGAGAAAAGGATATGAAACTATTAAGTGAGTAGAGATGGGCCATCATATAAATAACAAAAAACTAATTTGAAAAATTAAAAGGACGTATGACTCATGGCACCAAAGGAAAAACAGCCAGCATAAAAATGGGAACAAGAATCCAAACTCATTTTGGTCTCCAAAGGTTAGCTCACTTTTAGAGAGGAGAAGAGCAAGGAAGAGGAAGCAAGATAAGAAGGTGAGGCGAGAAGAAGTCCAAAAATTGCGATGTGTTTGCCTTGGAATAATGGTATTGGATTGTTTAAGGTCTGGTGCTGAGAATTAGTTGCTCCTTTGGTCTAGGTTTTGTGAAAGATCACATAAACCTTGAATTGTTGGGTTATGAAAGTAAAACCCCACTGTGGAAAATAAACATGAATCATCATATTTATATGGGTTTTAGAAGAATTGGGGTGGGACCTTGGTTGAATTCATAAGATTTACCTAGGGTTTTAGCTTATGGAGTTCCAAACCAACAATACAAGTGTTATGGAGTGGTTTTTAATGAATTTCATGTTGATTATTGAGGTATTACGGTTTTGAGGATTGGTTGTAAAAACAAAGGAGAATGTTGGGTTTAAAGGAATTGCTAATAAAATTCTTGTAAAACCCCGTTTGTTTTGACTATAAATTAGTTAGAATCATCAAATTACCATTCTAATTGCAAGAACTACAAGAGATAGGCCTACAAATGATAGAAGGGACACCAAGAGCAAAATTGTAGCCTCTAAGGCTCCCTAAATATGGACTGAAAGGTGAACTCGTAGCTCACTGATTTTGCTCGCTTTGGCATGGCTAGAGGTTGGGTCATATGGGAGTTTTCCTCATCCAAATTGAGGATTCAAAATTCTGCAAATAGAATTTAGGAAATAAGTTAGCTGAAGGTTCAGGCTCTAACCCCAAGAGTGCTCCTAAATATTTCCAAGTGAGCCATGTGCAGATTCTGTCTGCAATTTGAGTAATCTAGATATAAAATACAATAACTTGAGTTTTGGTGATCCAAATCAGATTCCAATTGGAGAAGAAACCTTAGGAAACCATAGCTTCAAATGAGTGAAGAAACAAAAGGCAATTTCTGTGTGACTAGAAGGTGATATAAGTGAGCCGTAGGGAAGAATAACTAAGAAATGGAGCCCCAGCAGCGTGCTACCACCTGCTCAAGAGGGCTGTCCAAGCTGAGTAAAAATATAATTTTTCGCTCCAAGCCTTCAGTACTAAACGGATCCCAGGGTGATCCCTATGGGTCAAAAAACTAAAAACTTTTACATAAAATCGGATTAGAAAGTCTCGTTGAGAAACAAGTTAGAAGGGATATATAGAGAAAAATGTCTTAATTGAGATTCTTTAATTTATAGTTGAGAATTGAAATTTTTTTATTGACTAGTAATGATGAGGAATATTGTGTAGGTGATCAAGAACGGAGCGACGTCCGTGAGCCTCGTGAGAGAAACTTGACTCGGGAGTGACGCTGCTTCAAGGTAAGTGGTTCGCCACTTAAGATCTTTTCCAATTTACTGTAATTGGTTGGATGCTGGTAATGAATATGGTAGTTAAGTAATCTAAAAAGAAAATATTTGAAAGAGAGTTTTAGGAAGCTCAAAACGAGTTAGGATTTGTGCTTTGACACTAAGTAAATGTAGTTTTAAAACCCATGTATATTCCTTAAGATATAATGAGATTTAGCTGCTATGTGACGACGCAATAAATTCGGCCCATAGTCGTCACAATAAAGAAGTTATTCTACGCGATTTGATGCAGAAAATTCCGTCAGAGTTGCTCGCCATAGAAAGTATAAGCGCTACTTTGCGATGCAGATAATTCCGCACGTAGTTGGCTATTTGTATAGTTTGGCACTACGTACATGCAAGAAATTCCACGTAGTTGCCTGTAGTTTTAGCACTACACTGCGATGCAAGAATTGTATTAGTTGCTCAATGATAGTTTTAGCGCCTCACGTGCGATGCAAGAATTCAGAATTTAGTGGTTGAGATGACTTAGTGTTTCATCGCATGCTAGCTTTAAATCGCCCGTGATGGTTGGGCAAATAATTAAAGGATATACATGGGTTTTGAAAGAAATCATAAAACAACATAAATTGTCATGTTAGTGTATGTGATATATATTCGCCAGATTAACTTGTTCGCTCATTTTGTAGCCATTTATTCCATTGTGTGCTATCGCAACGATGTGACGTCATCATTTTGTTGTCTATAGGTGGGTGATTTGGTGACCTATGATGTAAAAACTTCATGTATGAGATGGATATGTAATTGAACAACATATATTTGGATTTTGAAATTGTATATTTGTAAATATCCATGCATTTCATATATATGATGCATCTAGATATATTCTACTTAAGTTTGTAAGTTTAGAATATAAATTGAGAATTGAGTGTTGAGGTGGCATGTTGGTGGAAATATGATAATGATTATTGCAAGTTTGGGAATAAAGAAGTTGGGAGGAATTGAGGTTTTAGTAGAAGTGTAAATTTCTTGACAAGTAAATTTTGGTTTATCAAAATACGTACCGCTTATGTCGAAAATTTTATAAAAATATTTGAAACAAAAGTTACAAAATTTTATCACTCCCAATCCACTTAAAAGAAAATTTCAATTTCTGAATTTAAACGAGTAAACCGGTTATAGAAAGTTAGGGTTCACTCGGATTTCGATCCGACGAGTCGGTTTCGAGGAGTTCGTTATGCCCTAGGTGATCCTCCACAAGAGTCAGATAAGGTCCGAAGGGTCCCGCTGGCACGGTTGGTTCCTCCTTGTTTTCCTTTTGCTCTTGCTGAGATTTGAAAGACAAAAAGTTAAAATTCATATATCATAGTAGTTGATCCAGTTATAAAACACAGCAATGCTCTCTTACCAGTTCCTTTCTTATCCTAGCAAAACTTTTTTTGCCCGATGTATTCATATTCTTCTGTCGTTTGCGATTTGCAGCATTGATCTCAGTTATTTTCTGCATAAACATTATAATTAGTGATAAAAGCATGTAACATATTATGTTTAATACCAAAATAAAGGTAAAAACTTTGTTTGCTTGTATATACAACATTTGAGAACATGGAAAAATTCCAAAATACTTATACCCTTAACATTAGTTGAATTCCGCATTTGAGCAACCATTCACTTAATATCCTCCAGGCACATTTTTTGGACGATGATTCAGTCCGTCTGCTGTGCCTTGTAATAATGATCCTTCTTCAACCTACATTTGTATATTCTCCAGTTATCACCTATGGTGGACAAAACCCATTTCTTGCCTTCAGGTGGGACAATGTATTTTTTCTGCAGTAACAAATAAAAGTTAAGCAATATTATCCATGTAAAACAAATTGCATGTAAATGGGATTAAAAAATTATGTAAAAAGCTTTATAATGTAAAAGTTGAATAACCAAGACATAATCCCATAATGCATCCTTAGTGGGCATCTTGGGCCAATTGACTTGATCCAAAGGTGCGAGGGTTCCATTTCAAGCCAATGTTCCTAAAAAGCTACTGAATTCATTCAAGGTCTTATCATCAGGTCCTATTGGCTGGTTTGCTGCATTTAAGATAATAGGCTTTCGTTCTTCAAATGCCCGTGTATGTACCCCCTCATCATTGCCGGGTCCTCTTCCTTCGACTCAAGATCCTAACTGAAAAGACGACATAGTGTTGCTTGTGCAAAGTATGAGGATTAAAATATCTCAATTCAAATAGAAACAGACCATAAATTATATAGAAACTCCACAACTGAAATGCAGGTTACTCGATCAGGAAGGACAAGAAGACAGTAGTCCAGAAGATACTAGATTCTGATGAACTCATGACAAACATTTTATAGAGAAATTAACTAGAAACAGAGGAGGCCAGTCAGTAACATAACACTTTAAGGCAATTGAAAGAGCTCTTATATCTACAAAGATACATTAAGGTCTTTCCAAGCATGCTACTAAAAAGAGAGACAAAATGCAGGTACTAACCATAGCATAGTATTGTAAAACAGCAATGTGTAAATCAAAGAACTTTTTATTTTGTAGTTTTATGACAATAAACACTCATCTTTCTACGTTCCACAGTCCACAATTTCCAAACTTTACAATTGACAAGCTCACTGGTGCCAAATACACTGTTAGCTTTCTCTATTGTTATTCAAAATTTGTACAATTAAGGAAAAATGTGACAATTAATAACTGCTTTTATGTGGTGCTTTCATTAATCTCTTGAGCATTTGATCGAAGTTTGCATTTCAAATAGTTGTTCATTACTGAATCAGATTTCGTAACTTTTGATAATCTTCAATAATGCTTGTCGTTTTGTCGAGTTGCTACATCCTTCTTGAACCTCTTTTCCATACCCAACTTGTGGTAGCTGCTCTTTTTCATGCCCAACTTCTGGTAGCTGTTCTTTTTCATGCATCTGCTGTTGGGCCCTTAAATACGATGAGATCGATCCTGGTGGAACAAAGGCTCTTCTTCCTTTCTTTCCTTTCTTCATTCTTAATTTATTAATATTCATACTATCATCTTCCATCCTTGCGTCTTTTCACTTAACCAAAAAATAAAAGGCTATTAGGATTTCTTGAAGCAAAGAGAACAATTCTTAAAACAAAATAATAAGGACGACCTGGAACATCAAATAAAAAGAAAGATGATAAAAATCAAAACAATGTTGAGAACAATTTTTCAAAAAAAAGAAAAGAAAAACATAAATAAAAATCGATAGTGATACCAATCTACAATGGCCTAATGGCTCGTATGTTTTGGAAAGTTTGTATAAGAAATAAAGGTCACATGGTTTCTAAATGATACTTTGGATTGCACACACGGCATGGAAACTAGCTTAGTCAACACAAGGTACATAGACTGATGCATACAATATAGTTGCAGACAAGATGAGAAGTCTGAATTAAGTGAATGCAGCTGTATGGGTTGTCAAGCACATGTGATTGTACATATCTCCACCAAAAAACCCTACTCATGGTTGCACTGGTAATTAAGAAATTACTACTACATGGATGCACTTCCCTAAAATACATTTAAACTTGAGAGAAGAAAACAGCAGAGCATAGCACTTGCATTTCCAAAGCATTTAAAATATTGAATGGCATAAGCAATACTGAATGGCATAAGCATGGAGTGGAACTTGATATAACAAGAAAAGCAATGAAAAAATGGTATAATAGATGTATAGGTTACCTATACACCTTTTACTTGCATTTGCTGTATAAGTTCCGTGAACACACCTGGATTACAAGCCAGGAATCTTAGCAAAGAGGTTTCCATTCAAAAGCTATAAAACGATATGGATATAATGTATGTTCATGCATGTATCCATCTGTGCTTCCTTGGAAATTAACAATCCACAAGCTTAAATTGCTAGTTGTATGGTTAAAAAATTAGAAACGTAGCATGAAAGATTTACAGGCACAAATATTCATCAAGAGACAGAAGATTAATCCCGTTTTAGGGAGTCTTTTATTGGTTACGAGAATCATGATTGGTATAGAGCCTATGTACAGATAGAGTCAAGAATCAATGAGCTATTTGTTCCAAGACAGGGACAAACGTTGGATGAGAGGAGAAGATAGAAAGAAAATAAAAGAAATAACTAGAATGAAGTGGGGAAATGGATGAGTAAAAGCAGAACCAATGAGGAGAAATTATGTCGTTGGGAAAAAGCACCTAATTTTTGTCTACCAAAATAATCAAAACCAATTCAACAATAACCCCCGTGGAGACCCCCTAAAAATCCGCATTTTGGCGAAGGATAAACATAATTTCGGTCAAATCCCGAATTTTTCTAGATCTCGATGATGAAACGGACGACAATCGCTGGAATCGTCGCGAAATCTAGCTACCACGTCGAATTCCGAGACAGTCGGAATTTCACGTTTTTCGAGGCACCGAGAGGGATGTAGGACACTTGGCACGTTTTGGGTGGCCCAAGAGGCGCCACGTGTCAAGCTATGGGAGAGTCAAACATTGAGCTCAAGTGGGGAACACATGGGACACATGGCATCATGCCATTTGATAGATATCTCAAGGTAGATGGATAAGGATAAGGGTGTAATCCCATGGTCCAATGAGAAATGGACACTTGGCATAGAGAGGACTTTCCTCTTGACCAAGTCTCCCAAATCAGTTTGGGAGAGGAAGAGAAAGGGAAAAAGGAGAGACCAACCGAGAAAGAGAAGGAAAAATGTGGGATTTTTAGAGAGAGAGGCTCCACCTTCTCTCTAAAAATTCTGATCATCGGACCGTTGGCTTCCTAAGGAGGCAAGGAGCAAGTTGTTCCTCACTAGCAAGGACTACACGCAAGGTCATTAGGAGTTTCAACAACTCCAGAAAAGGTAGGGGTTTTTCACTTGTTTTACTTTTTGCTTAAGGGTTATGTAATGGATGGGGATTTGTTGAGGCCTGGATGGCCGTGGGTTTTTCGGTTCCAAAAGCTTTGGACCGAGTTAGGAAATCCCTAGAGGCTTTGGACACTCCTACCCGACCGTCTGTTTTGCTTGATTTGCGTGGGTGTTACAAGTTATTGTCATGAGAAAATAACATGTTGTGTGAAATTGTGGGTTGTTCCAAGATGAACCGCCGATTGTGCCTAGCCCATGTGAGTCGTAGTTTATGTTATTATTATAAACTCGACAACATGATGTATGGAATTAATTTTGTTAATATACGATGAGTGATATGGGTTTAGCATGTGTTGGATGTTTGTGTGCCATTGCATCGCACTCCTAGGTGGGGAGTAATCCATGAGAAATCCCACTACTGGCTTTGCTCACCTCGGGCCGTGGGTCTATTTTTTTGTAAAATCAAGACGCGCTTGGGGATGAACGCCCTGGCCTTAGAGGCTAAGAACGGCCAAGATGGCCTTATCTTATTTTCTCTGCTTTTTTTTGTAAAATTCGGGCAAGACCCGCTTTGTATAAATTGTAATTAAATACAATTGTAATAAATCATTTTGTATAAATGTACATTTTATGAGTAGGATGTGTAGGCCCAAGTGGCCATTATTTGACATGCACGTGCCTCATGACATGAGACACGATTACGGTCGACGGCAGTCAACAGACACCCCGATTGGGGCCACAAACCCAAATCCAGCAAAGGGCAAGTAATCTTCCAAAACATTGTTCATTCAAAGATATTATCATCTTCCACCAAATTTTCTTGTTTCTTTCTTGAAATTGAGAACTTACAGCAAAGAAGGGAAAATGACAATGATAAGGATAAGATTAGTTTCACTCTGGGGCTATATAAATCCTGTCATTGAGCGCGGACTCCTCCCACAACAACAACCAACTTGTTTTTATCAGTTAAAATGGCTCGCAAACCACATACAAAAGACATATGCACTCACATAAGATGATATATTTCTAAGCACAACTACGACCTAATAAAACCAAACAATGACACATACTGTTTGACAAATAATTCCTATAAGAGAATAAGTACAAGAAGCAAAATGAAATAATAGTCAAAATGTCAATTAAATTATAAATATTTGAATAAGTACAAAAAAGCAGCCAAGTATTCTTAAACTGAATGCCATTAAACTCTATTACATTCTATTCCATATCTATGCATTCATAACAAAAATGAAATTTAAAGTCATTTCAACACCAAAATAAAAAGCAACATTTAAAGCTAAACTATGTAGTGTCCATCCAATCCCATTCAGTATCATCCAAATCAAAATCTTCTTCTAATATGTCATTAGGCTCTTGAGCTTCCAAACAACTTGTAGGCACTAAAGAGTTTCAAAGCAGTGTATCTTCCCTAGCCCACCGGATGGGATCATCATTAAATATCGCGCATATGTGTCACTACAAGAATCATTGAGTTCTCCTGTGCTGTCTCTTTGAATATTTGAACAATTGTCTTCTTGAAGATTATACAAATCTCTAGGAACCTTTTTCATGACATAATGGAGGCCTTCTTTAAATGTAATCTTCTATATAGAAAACTTGATGCACTTGAGATGCCAAAACAAAAGGATCATCCGAATAGCATAACTTGTTAAAATTTACACAAGTAAGCCCATATTCATCTTTCTCAACTTGAAACCAATCACATCTAAATAAAACAACACTGAATTTTCCCTAATAATCAATTTCAAATAATTTCATGTATTGATCCATAGTAAGTGACATCCAAATAGGATTTTGAACCTATGATCCAGCAAAACTAGAGTTAATGCTTGCAGTTAACTCCACTATTCTCGCTGCTTTAAGACCGCATCACGTTTCTTAGTGTGAAAGCGATATCCATTTATGAAATACCCAGTATATCTAGTTGCAATAGGATTTGGTCCTTTAGATAACCAAAAGATGTAATCTGGGACTTCCTCATTCTTCATCTTTTCTTCAAACCAAAATATAAAATCTTAATATGGTTTTGTGCCCTCGCCCATTTACTGTTTCTACCTTGACTATTGATAAAAATTCTTGGTGTTCCCCAGATTTAAAAATCATCATTTACATTTTTAATCTTGATATGGAAACCAAATTATAACTAAGTTAAAAGAAACTAGAATGATTAAATTCATCGGATATACCTACCCATTTGTCTCCACAATCAATACGTATAACGA
The DNA here is from genome assembly GCA_016808115.1 of Tetrastigma voinierianum. Taxonomy (NCBI): domain Eukaryota; kingdom Viridiplantae; phylum Streptophyta; class Magnoliopsida; order Vitales; family Vitaceae; genus Tetrastigma; species Tetrastigma voinierianum. Next base: position 304,919 of record JAEQBH010006084.1, read on the forward strand.
TGTGTCATTCCAAAGATTGATAATCTGAAAGTGAATTCCTTTACCTTTCCTCCTCTCCCCCATGCAGCCTATCTTAGGAAAAATAGGTGATGAATCATTGCTAGTTGTGACCATATCATCATTCCTCCAATATCTACTAAATCTTGTCTTTACACCATCATGCATATATCTTGAGCAAAATATTAAGCATTCCTCAACTAAATAACCTTCTGCTATGGATCCTTCAGGATGACTCCGATTAAGTAACATATGATTCTCAAACTACAAAGTCTCTCTCACTGGATACATATAACGACAATGAACTGGGCCACCAAGTTTAATTTCATCAACTAAGTGAATAGGCAAATGCACCATTACATCAAAAAAACATGGAGGAAAATTCATTTCAAGTAGACAATTTGTTTCAACAATTTCTAATTGTAACTGCTCAAGATCTTGTAGCTTCACAACTTTACTACATATGCCCCTGAAGAAGTCACCTAACTTAATTAAGGCAATTGCAATATTCTTAGGCAATGTTCTTCTCACAGCAACTTGGAGTAAATAATGCATCATAAAATGAGCATCATGACTCTTATACCCAGAAACTTTCTTATCCCCTACTTGAACACATCGTGCAATATTTGATGCACACCCTTGTGGTAGTTTTGCTTCTTTCAACACTTTGCAAAAAAGTGCTTTCTCTAGTGGAGTCATAGAAAAACAAGCTTTAGCCAACCGAATCTTCCCATCACCATTCAACAAAACGGGTTGAAGCTCTTTCCTAATACCCATTTCTTGTAGGTCCAATCGTGCATTTAGATGATCTTTTGTCTTTCCAGGAATATCTAATAATGTTCCCAACACATTATCACATACATTTTTCTCTATATGCATCACATCCAAATTATGGCGCAATGTGTTATGCCTCCAATAAGATAAATCAAAAAAGATTGACTTCTTTCTCCATGGACCACCACTATCTAATGTCTTCTTCTTTCAGGTCTTCCAAACACACCTTGAAAAAGTAGACAACTTTTCTAACACCTCAACTCCTGATGAAGGACTAGGCGTACCTCTTAACTCCACATCACCATTGAAAAATTTCTTGTCAAATCGCCATGATGATCCTACAAAAATCTTCGAGGACTCCATGTAACATGCCTTTCATCGTGTTTCGTACACTGAGAGCAAGCCTCATAATTACATGAAGGGTATGCAAAAGTCCCTTTAGTGCTCCATCTGCATAAAGATTGCATATGCCGAAAATCACTAATTGTCCATAGCAAGGCCACACGCATGATAAATGTTCAGTTGGTTGCACGATCACATGTTTCAACACCAACTTCCCAGTCTCTAATTCTTTTAACTAATGGCTGCATGTAGACATCAATGTCTTGTCCTTGAGATTTAGGTCCTGGAATGATCAAACACAAAGGAAGATATTCAGGCTTCATGCAAATCCATGGCGACAAGTTATAATTCACTAACACAACTGACCACGTGCTATGAGCAATGCTCATGGTTCGAAATGGATTAAAACCATCACTAGCTGTGGACCCAACCTCACACATTTAGGGTCTTGTGCAAATTCGTATGCAAAGAATCAAAGTCTTTTCCATGCGCTTCCATCCGCCGGATGCCTTAGATTTCCATCATTAGGACGCCTTGCATGCCATATCATTGCATTAGCCGCTTTTCACACATGTATAACCTTAGCCTAGGTGTTATTGGAAAGTATCTTAACACCTTGGCTAGAATTTGATTTTCACTACTAGAATGATTGTTCATATCTCCACACTTCTCATCCAATTTCCACCTAGAAGCACCACAAACATGACAACTAGTTGCTTGCTCATGCTCATCCCAAAAAAGCATGCAATCATTAGGACATGCATGTATTTTTTGATAATCAAGACCCAAATCTCTCACTACTTTCTCGCTTATCGAAGATTCCGAAGTTTTGCATCAGGGAAAGCCTCTCTCAATAACTTCAAAAGATCACTAAATGCTTCATTACTTAGTCCATGGAGACACTTGAAAAGAAATAAATGAACAATGAAAGAAAGTTTTGAGAAATTCTGGCATAATGGATAAAGCTCTTCTTTCCCTTCCTCCACCAACTTAAAGAATCTCTTTGCCTCTCGCTTGAAGCACTCCAACCCCTCGCGCTTGCTTCTTCCGCTATATTCCTATAAGTGTCATGCAAAATGCCATCCATGTCGTTAAGAGTATCTAGTCCTCCATCATTAAATATAGGCTCTTCATTTATTCTTGATGTATACCCTTCTCCATGAAAAACCCATTCACTCATATCCTTTATCAAATGTTCATGGATGCCGCCTCCCTCTTTCTCCTAATGAACATTACAAAATGGAATTTTTTTTGTAAGGACAAAGAATCTCTTTCCCTATAGTCGCTGTTTCAAAAGCTGATCTAGGTGGAACAATAACCCATTCATGTACTCGATCTTCAAATCTTGGAAGCGGCCATCCAACTCTCTTACATCTATTGTCCATGAATTTAATTTTCTAGAATGAGAACATATTTCTTTATTAAACAAAGATATGAAAATAAATGTACAGATCAATATATTTCGCTCATCAGCTGATATATCATTCAATCGTTAATTCAAATTTCATACTTTCCAATTTATTGAAATTAAATCTATTTAGTGTGTTTGAAAAATAAAAAGACATCAACAACACAAGCACTATGCACCATACAACCAATAACATTTAAAGAAGAATAAGAACAAGAAAGAAGAAAATATGACTTAATTTCAATCAAAATACTAAAATTTGATCATTCTCTATAGCGAAGAACATACATGGCTTCAGCGATTTTCTTTACTGTAAATCATAAGAGAAGATTAGTCCTCAAGTAAGAGGAAAGAGTCATTGCAATAGTGCTAGGAGAGACCAGCAAGGGGTAAGCAGCTACTGTTTGCGTATGAAGACAAATCTAGTAGTAGGTGTACTGTTGATATAGCTTGATGTTTTGGTCCTATCCAAATCAGTAGATAGCAGCTTAATTTCTTTCTGTAGTTCTTCTTATGTGTGACCTAAGCAAACATCAATCCAGAGAAAAATAAGCTTTAGTCCTATCCAAATTTTATTAAAATTATCAATTATTTTGAAATTAATAAGATTTTATAGGAGCCTTGAGAAACAAAGAAAATAAATAAATAAAAAATTATGCAATTTCTCATTTAATTGATTTCAAAGATAAGAAGAAAAATAGAAGACAATTAATTTTTACGAATTTTTATATTTTCAAAGTAAGAAATTGGATGATTGTGTGGTAAAAATACCAACAGGGCTTTTATCTATATTCTCCTTCCCTTCCCTTCATGCTTCTTTTATAAATATCAAAGTTTTGAGAATTTATACACCTATAAGAAAATTTGATTATTATGGTGAAGAAAAATATATGTACTCCCACTGGTAGATTTGCCAGTAAAATTCTTCTTTAATCTTCAAGAATTCAATGGGAAGAGTTCCACACATGCTATTGTTTATGAGAAACACATGATCATTCAATCGTTGTATGGGAAGAAAATAAATGCAATTTGAAGTGAATGACTTAACCAAGATCTAAAGAGAGAAAAGTGATGTTTGAATCTTACCACTTAGATCGCTTCAATTATAATCGTGATATAACTCCGTTAAGTTGTTGAAACAAAAGTAAATTAAGAAAAGAATATGAGAAAGAAGAAAAATAAAGAAAATGATGAATATATATGTAAATATTTGAAGGTTAAATGTGCACGTAACTTAACAATCTTTACATAACTTAGGAATTCTAATGCAGACTTCTTCCGTGATCAATGCATTCTATCGACCTGGTGGAAAAAAATGGATTTTTTTACATGAGAGATTTAGAAAACAAAACGGAATTAGAAATTAAAGTTTAAAAATGAATGGAGGATGATCATACAAGTCAATTAAGTTCTTCAAATTCTTAATGAAATCAAAAGATAAGCTAAAATTGAATAAATCACTTATTCACGACAGTTATTTATGAACTCTATTATTTATGAATAAATCCTTTATGAAACAACTCGGTTTAAGTTTTTCCAAAAATTATGGATATATATATATATATAAGTAAGAAAGAATTATAAAAAGAGCTTCTCAAAATACAAGGACTTAATCAAGTCCTAAACAAACCAGCAATTCAAATGTAAAGCTAGAAAAACAAAAAGAATTAACCCCCACCCCCTACCCCCCCATTCAAAAATAGAGACCGTATTACACCACTGAAACCCAAACACCCCTCTACAAGCTCTAACCGGCCTACAAACTATGAAGCAACCCCTATCTCATTGGGAACTTATCTAGATATATAGATAAGTATATATATATATATATAACCAAGTAAAATTAATTTTCATGAAAATGATTACTTATGGATGGAAAACCTGGGCTGCAGAGCCTCGAATAGTCAGGTGCTTCATATCATAACTATTTCCTATGTACATGCATATAATTTTTTCTTTTCTTTTTAAAAAATCTAAAAATGAGTACCTTACATGTACTTGTACTTTGTTCTTAAATGTTTTCTTGCAACCAAACATGGCTAGGATGCTCAATTTGTTCAGATGCCTTCCGAAGAACTACAAGCGTATTCAAGACACAATTCCATACGAAGAACTTAAACAAGAATCAGGTATCCACCCTATCTCGCTCTAGATATGCCAATGCATTTTGACCTACCAAATACACAAATGTATTAAATATATATACATATATATATAGAAATATATACTCTAACTCTAGTTATTGTTATAGTAGCTAAATCGATATTTTCGGAAAATTAAATCAATAAGATTGAAGTCCACTCAATTTCTAGCCCATGGGTACAAGAATATCTTAAGAGAGCATTAGAAGTATATTCAAAATGGCCTCCACACATCTGCCACTCCAAAATTTCCTTTTAGGTCGAAAGATAGGATCGAACCTCGTCCTCTACTCCAAAGGGAATCATTAGTTCAACTATTTTGTTTGAAGTACATTTAAGAATGGTAAACATGAGAAAATTAAACCCAAGTTTTGGAATCAAGATAATTTAATACAAGCACCCTTCCTTGATGCAACACAAATCCATAGTCCTACTCTGCGATATAGTCTATAAGAACATTTTTGGTTGGCAATGAGGGAAGAATCAATATTGGATGAACTACATGTGCTCATTTGATTCTACAGCTCCCAACAGACACTCCAGGCGTACTTGCTTGGCATTTATTCAACTAGTTTTCGCTTCTCCCATCTTAAGAACATGGGAATGACAGAATTACGACAAGCATATAAAATAAGATTATTTAGAAAACAAAGAAAAGAAAAAAAGGAAAACTTATATGCCTGAAGTACCAATAGAGATATTTATATAAAAATAAATAGAAAATCCACAAGATAATCATCATAAAATACTATAGCCTTTGTTATAGTAATCAAAACCAAGTTGTAAACTCCATATCCCTAAACACAAAATCTTTGTTGTTTATAGCCTGATAGGATGATTAAAGTGGGATTAAGAAAATGTTAGGGCTATTGAATGATTTGTATTTCATCAGAAATTGTCAATACTAAAATTTGTTCACAGAGTGGATAACATGACAATTTTGAGAAGTACTCAGAAGTTAAAAGAATTATAGAAAGCCGAGTTCTCAATAGCTAGTTTGAGTAACACCGACAGGTGCACAGCTTTGGAAATGATCATGCTGTTCAGAATGCAGAAATTCCCAACCTTCGAGACTAATAATAGCATAGTCGCCTCTTAACTATCTTTCAAGTATACATGGTGTTGTAGCGTTCATCAAGGACATGCAGGTTTCATTCAAAACAAGATGAATCCTAGCTCTCATGACCATGTTCGTAACATCTGGATGTACAAAGAGATAAGATAAGTGGTGAAGATATGAACATTGATTCCTTCATCCAAAAAAAAGATCCGAAAAAAATGGAAGATATGGAGGAGTTCCTATTGGAACAACCTAATTTGAAATATTATGGTTTTGTCAGTAAGTATAGAGTCACATAAACAAAGTGTTGGTTCGACACCTAAGGATAGAAAGTTATTTTTAGTCACCATGCTTGCTCCAAACATGGCGTAAAGATGTCTTATTGTACTAAATCTTCAGACCAAAATTCATAGAAATTAGAATATCCACGGAAGAGCAGATATAAGTGTTTGATGTAGTATTACATGACCGGGAAATGGCAAGTAAAACAATACTCAGATTGTAGACTAATCAAAATGTTCAAACAAGGTTTAAATTCTTCCATTGCAGACATCAAAGAGTTGAAAGCAGCAACTTATAATTCTAAGACAGGGAAATAAATAGGGAACTCAAGATGGAAAATATTGTACTAATAATCTGGAAAACATTGGGATAAGACAAAGAAGTAAAGGTGAGCAAATGATGCACATTAAAAATAATTAAAAAACCCTAGACATTTTGGTAAGACTTATGACAAACAATAACCAAATACCTGCTGAATGGCCTATGGATCCACATCCTGGAAAACACATATCAGAAAGAAAAGGAAACATTGGAATATATTCAGTTCAGAAAACAAGAAAGAATTTGAAAGGAAAATGGAAGGAATAATATTTCTCTTGTTTGGTAATTCATGAAATTTTAAGGAAAAAATCTATATATTTTTCTCTTTCCACAAATTTAACTCTCTTATTTCATATTTGTACACATTCTAACCAGCCATTATTATTATTATTTTTTTTTTTTATGGGTAAAAGATAATTTTAGACATGGAAAAGAATTCTAACAAACATTATAAGTGTTCCAAAGTAAAGAAATAGGTATAGAAAATATGCTCAATCCAAGTCAAGATACAAATCCTAACTACTTGTTCATCTAAAAAGATAGCGATGCATAAGAAAAGGGCAGCAGCAGAAGAAGAGGCGCAAATTGAATTAGATTCTCTATGATCCGCATATGATAACATATGCCAGATTGGTATAAGCAAAAATTCATGCCACCGACCGTAAAGTATTAATTAAAACTCCGCCACATCGTTAATATAATTCTTAAAATTCTGTTTTTCTGACGGTTGAAAATCTCCATTCCTCATGCAGAATCCGTTTTAAAACCAGTTAAGCTAGATCAGATTTATGGTCTAAGAGTAAAGCACTGAACTAATGTGTAATTCGAACTATATGCAACTTGAATTATAAACTCAAGTATATGCAAATTTAGAGCCTATCTATTGCTTTACAAGTATGCTCAGTCGGGTATTTAAAAATTGGACCCAAAATTTTCCTTATGAATTCAAGTTATAACATATAATTAGGTCTCAGATGCCTTGCTTTTTCAACATTAAGAAGTCTCAGTTTCAATCTAGTCACGAGATCTCCTTAGTAAGTCTTCCCTTGAGGAAAAGAAGATTCACGAAGAAAAGAGGGTTTTACATCATTGAGACTCAAGAACCATTAACATTAGCACTATATTGAGCATTTAAAAAAACTAAAGAGTTGAAAAGGTAAAAAATGAAGATCTGACTATCAGATGTTCTCATTTATATACATATGCATTTACACCTTACAAAATAAATAAATTTTGGATCACAATTTCTCTACCCATCATAAAAGAAAAAGGACGCACTTGATCGTAGAATGCTTTATGGAATAAAAGTATGAAAGGAAAACCAAAGCAACAACCAATCATATTTTCAAATAAATGAAATCTATTATTTCTGACGACATCATTTAAAATCCAAAGCAAGTTAAATATTCTCTTGAAAGAAAAATTCAAAAAATAAAACAAAATAAATCCAAATAAATACGTAAGATTCAACCCTTCTCAACATTGTGATCATAAATTTGATAACCAAAAAACAATGCCAAGATCCGTACTAAATCCTAGTATCAAACTACATGCAATCCCAATATCGAGCTGTCTTAAATGCACTTATTCTTCTCGTCTAAATTAATTGAAGCCAAAAAGAACAAAAATCGCCAGATGAAACCAAAATGGGGTCAACCCACGCTAGAATCATCCACTAAGAACTGGTTTGAGCTCCACAATGCATCACCATCAACCAATCAAAGGTTGGATTGGGGAAAATAGGAAGCAAAAACATCCTTTGGTTGAATCGCAGAAAATAAATCCTCGCCCCTTGAAGAAACTAATAAAGTTTCCAAGCGACGCCAACAAAGAACCGCGGTACAAATGAGCAAACACTACAAGTTATCTAAACTAAGAGAAGCCATCTCACTGCGCCTTCTATGCGGAGGTGGATTCAAGACAACCGCCACAGCCAACACTCACACTTCCAGAACATGCTGACATATGAATCCTAAAAATGAAATACTTATCCGTATCAAAAACTCGACCAAGTTAAAATCTCTCAAATCAATAGCTTACTTACCTAGATTCATCACTATCAGCGCCGTACCTCTCCCTCGATGTTTGGATGTCGCTTTTTTAGGGCTTTCATCCCGCTGTAAAATTTTGAATAAAATGAAACAAAAAATATGGTTGAAGCATGGATTGTTGGAACTTACTAACGCTAGGTTTGAGCAGTAGTCGATTCTCTAAGGCTACGGGTGGTACTAGACCCATAAATCAGTCAAAATTGATGTGGAATGATAGATCCTGAATGATGAAAGGGGTATTTTGTTGTCCAAGAATTAAAATATGAAAATAAAGGGACCTAATAGTAGCTCTTCCATTTCCATGGAAGAGAGAGGGTTGTTGTTGAGAAAGAAAGAGAAATCTTAGAAAGAGAAAGCCGCAAGAGAGAGCTGTAAAGAGAGAGATAGAGAGATGGGGAAAGACAGGGGGAGGAGGGAAAGATCAAGTTTCCTGGCAGAGAGAAATCTAGGTGAGGCAATGGGGTTTCAAGTGGGGATGGGAAAAGGGGAGGGGAGCAGCCTTAAAAAAGCATTTAAAAATATAATGACTTTTAAAATTAATTTATTCAAATGCATCGAAATTAATAAACTTTTTCAATGGTTTCATTGAAACAGATGAATAAAAATTAAATGTATTTTTTAAGTATGATTTATGGTTGTCGAAAAAGTATAACACTGAGGGTTTATTAAAAGAAGTATGATTTATGGGTGTTGTACAAAAAAAGTATGGATTTTATGGTTGCTTTAACAAAAGTATGATTTATGCTTTACTTAAAGAAATATTAAAATAACATTTTAATATAAAAATAAATAAATAGCAAAATTGAAAAATATTTCAAAAATAAATTTATTTGTTTTTTATTTATCAGCCTGAGGTGATAAATAAAATTTTAAAATTTTTAAAGATTCGTGATGAGGATGGCAACTTTCTAGTAAAGTGAGGAGTCAATCAGAGAGAGTGAGAGAACAGGATTTTCAATTCGTGGTATGTGTACTTAGGACTCAAGGTGAAAGCGCATGAAATCTGAAGGGTAAGAGCAAGAGTAGTCAAAGTTTTTGGCGCTGTTTATAAATCGCGCATGTCAATTTTAGGAAGTGTTATTTTTCAAAACACTGATAAGAAAAACTACGCAAGTGCCAGTTTATCAATGTGGCGGCAGTTGTTTTTTATTTTTCGCGGTACCGCTTTAAACCGTTGCAAACCATCGCTATAAGGAACCTATTGTAAAGGTTTACTAATCACACATAAATAATCCGCATAAAAGCTGATATGTGGTAGTGTATGGGCTAGAAAATAGGTTGTGTTGTTGGAAAATATGCTGGAAAATGGGTAGAATTACGCGGCAGATGGTAGTCGCTTATGATGTTGTATGAAGCATGATTTTCAAATAATATTCCATGTAGTTCCTTCAGATGCATGTATAATATGTAAACTTCATGCAGCTGGGCATTACATTGTAATGCGGCACAGACATCGCGTGAATCAAAAGTAGTGCATGAAAATGGATTTTGAACAAGAAGATTTATCGGAGGGTTGTCCAACAATAATTCTCAAAGCATGTCCACTAAATTATATCGGAGGTGATAGAGCTTGAAAATGGGCTCAAGTAGCCCACTCACTACAAGGCCCAAAGAAGTGGCGTCCCAAATAAGCACAATACCCAGCCCCCTCTTATCACCCAAACGGTTGGGTCTACCGCGAGGTCCAAAGGACGTATCTGGATGAATTAGAAGGTCCATATCTTGGTGTATCAAATTGTATTTTGCTTCACACAGAAAATAGAATAAATCTCTAACAAGTGATATCATCCCGCCGATCCAACCAAGTCTTATCAAGAAGGGAAAGAAAATAATGTATGCATCATCACACATTCCCCCAATAAGGAAGGAAGATTTATCTCAAATAAATTTTCTTTCCTAAATCCATTACCAAATCCGATATTGATAAGAAAATCCCATCAAATGGGAACAAACTTAGTTACAAGACACTGGCTGTAATATCTGCTATAAATACATGGCCACCCCAAATGTGAAAGGTACGCACCTGGGATGCATACTCATGCCATGTAACACATTCGCTTCTCTGCGCCTCTTCAAGAAAGGAAACTCCGACTTGGGTGACGAACCGGCCACCCGGCACAACCCCGCGACCTCCCCTTTGTTCCTGCAGGAGTGCGCCACCCGAGCTCCGCAGACAACAAAAGGCCAGCGGATCCCCGCTCAACCCAGACGAGGCCAGACGCCGTGATCCCCACTTCAATGACCCCCACACGCTCCAAACCCCGCCCGGCAGCTTGAAAAAGGCATCATCACAACAAGTGCCACCTCAGGTGGGAACTTATGTTCTATATAAATATAACTCGATTTCTCGCTATCATGGTATCAACCACCAAGCAGAGAAATTAATCACCAAGGATGCGGATCCACCGTGCGACGCCGACAGCGTGACCTCCTAGGATGTAGAAGCAATGCGTTAACACAAACGGTTAGCTTACTTCCCATCTATTAATCAACGCCTGATAGAAGAGTTCAGAATCAACTTACCGTATTATACAGCATCGTGAAACACGACAGCCCAGAGGGTCATGACATCTCCTCCCCGTAGGTGAGCCAACACCCGCCACGACATTCCCCAAGGTGGGCCGGGAACAGGCGCAGTCCGGCCGAGCCGGGGCACCTGACCACAATTGGCCCCCGTCGCAAAGAGGTGCAAACGGAGCAATGCTCCTGAGGTGACATATCAGAACTACACTACTCCACCCTGCGTATGCTGCAGAGCACCTCCGCTGGAGCGTAGGTTGGGAGTCTTTAGCAGAACTCACCACAAGAAGGAGGTGGTTAAACGCGCCCGCACACTATGGTACCTTCATATAGAAAATGAATCACCCTTCACTCCGCCGAGGTGCCACGCCACTCCTTCAACAAATTCGTAATGCGCTGCGTGAAGTATTCGATGGAATCAAAGATCCCGTCACCACCCTCAATACTTACAAAAATCAATGGAGTTGTACGGGTATCGTGATCCCGGCGCGGGCGCGCGCACAGCAAAGGGCCCACTTTGGCTCCGTTTATCAGAATTGACTCCTCCTTCGTCACCCTTCATGAGAACTATCCACGCGTCGCCTCCCACTTCATCGGGGCCGACGTACGTAAAACCGAGTTACCATCCGTTAACCGGCTGCTGTGGCTCGCAGAAAGTTCAAAGTCCCACGTGCAAAAAGATTCAACGCCGAGTCCCTAAAGATAGACACATTCGATGAAAAATTCGCGAATCAATGCATTCATCGCTTCATCAGAGTGTAGCTTCCGAAGGATCCGATGTTTTCCATTCTCAAAGAACCTTCGCGCACGTCAGGTGCTAGCAAAAGCAAAGAGAAGATGTGAGGGAACCCCCGCAGCCCTCGTTATCCAAGAAGCGAGTAGCTCCTCCACCCATAAAGAGTAGCGCAGCTGAAATCGTACAAACGACGTGACAAGCCCTAAAAGACAAAGCTTACCAAGCAAAGGATCTCCAAGAAAAATGAAGTAAGAACGAATCCCCAAAAAGGCGTGGCAACCTTTAAAGATATGCCTCCGGGTCCACCGCAGCCCGAGAGAGACCCACGACGTTATTCGCCTCCTAGTTTTAACCCTTCCAGGCGCCTCAAAGGTCACAGTCCTACATGAAGCATTTAAACGAATGGGCCCTAAGGTGGCCAACTCAAAATAGAAATCTGATCCCGCCCACAAGGGGCAACACTAAATATTGCGAGTTCCATGGTGGACTATGGACATCACATCGACAACTCGTATACATCCCCAAGAGAGAAATAGAATACTTAACATGCAGCTGGATATCTGTACGTTCTCTTTGCAGTGGACAAATAGTAAATTCCAAAGCCCAAATCTCAAACCCAAAACTGTGCCCCCAACTCAACAACCGCCCCGCGACGACACTCAAGAACAAAGAACTCCCTGGAGAAATCCATGATCCTCGAGGATTCGCGTGGAGGAGAGAGTCTAGTTCGTAAATGCATACCCATTCACACGCAAAGATCGTGACGCGAAATAATAGGGGAAATACGCGGGCAAGATCCAACTACCGCGCCCACACGTCCATCACATTCTTCGACTGATCTCTATGATGCGTCACCCCACAGACATCAGATTAGTAATTCGCAATCAGGTTTCACTGTATTAGCTTCATCTGCCCAGTTGATAAACCCGAGCTCAACTCGACATCATCTTCGCCCGCCTTCGATAAATGCGGGCATCGGGAGAGAAAACCGGGAGCCCGTCAACACACATCCGTGAGCCCCAAGGGGTGTTACCTGGCTCAATCCAACCGGGTGCTCACCGGGAGAGCTCCTTGCCGCATAACAACAGCAAGATTCCATTGTAGACGCCCATCGCCTTATAATAGTATGTTGTTAGGAAGACCCCTATCACTCGCCAAAGCCATCCCTCCGCATATCATGATAACCGTTCCCAACCATACACCCAGTGTGATGTTATTCACGAGGGAGATCATTAAATCTTCGACAGCTAAGGAATGCTACAATACCTCCATGAAGCGTGGTCGCCCACCACGTGAATATGGACGAGCTTGACATGCGTGACGAGGTGCCCACCCAACCCGAGCCTTCGTAAGAACATGAACCAAGATCACAGATGACATCTTGTAACATTCCGCCATGAGTATTTACCTAAGCTTCATGTAAGACCTCAAGAGCTTCCTTACTCGCAAGAGGCAAATCGTAGACGTTTCGTATGCAAGTTAAAGTGACATGTGGGGAGGAATTTAGGACTTACAAAGACTCATCATAGGCTGAACACTGTAAATTTCATCTTCAAAACCTGGGCTACAAAGCAAAGGAGTTTTTCGCACTTAAAGGCAAAAGCCATATCAACGAGGAGGTTTCAAGCCCTCCAAGCGGAGCGATCGTGGAGGTGGAGTATCCTGAGTGGCTGGCAAACGTCGTAAATGCGGGCTGGGAAGAAAGCGAATGGCAAGCGGCGACCAGATCGACCACCGACATGTTATGCCTTAAAGTGGCGCTTCCCTCACGTGAGATCACCCTCATCGTGGACGCCATCGCAGCCATGATGCTTCCGCCACAACCAGATCAAGACGGACCCGCATCGACCAAGAAAAGACCTCACCGTCACAACACGTGGAACCTATTGTTATCGGGCAATGCCGTTTGGACTCAAGAACGTAGGAGCCAATCTACCGCAGGCTGGGGTGGTCCATGTTCCAGGCGCATAGGCGTTAACTATGGAGGTATACATAGACGACATGCCGGTAAAATCCACCACCGCCGACCTTCACATCACTCATCTCTCTGCCGCTCCAAATCCCAAGAAGTTAAATACGAAGCTAACCATTTAAGTGTGCCTTCTACGTGTCACTAAAAATTCCTCGCTCTATAGTGAACAACCGGGGAATTGAGGCAAATCCAGATAAGATAAAGGCGGTGCTTGACATGCCGTCACCCTCTAGTATAAAGGAAGTACAAATACCGACAAGGAGGATTTGTGCCTTAGCTGTGTTCGTATCCGTGGCTGAGAATGCCACCTTCTTCCAAGTTCTGAAGAAAGCCTTTCAATGGGATACAAAGTGTGAAGAAGCATTCTCAGCTTTGTAAACATACTTGAGTTCCCCTCCCATTCTAGTAAGTCATGTCGAAGGGGAGCCCCTTACTCTATACTTAGCCGTGTCAGACTTCTCAACCGCCCTCACGTGAGATAAAGAGCGAGTTCGTAACCTAAATACGGTTGCAGCCTAGCTCTGGGGCAGAGCAAATGGCAGGTACCCAAGAATGTGCCACTCGCTCTAGTAACCGCTTAGCTGAAGCCCGCCTGTATTTCCGTGTTTCGCGCTATAGTTCCAATCCGGAATATCTGGCGAAACAAGGTTGGGAGCAACCCGAGACTCCTAAGGTCATGAAGGGCCAGAGTCGAGCGAAGTTCGGAGCATCGATACAAAGCTAAAACTCAGAATAAAAGGGTAAGTCTTGGCCGATTTCATGGAGTTTACGCTGGCCGGAACTCCGCTAAAGATGCCTGGCAATAACGACCGACCTCTCCACTTGGAAACTCTCCGTAGATGGAGCTTCGAACGCAAGGAGTGGAGCAGTTCATCCTAACTCGTGAGGGAATGTGACATTGAGTACGCACTCGCATTTGATTCCATAAGTCCAACAACGGTCGAATATGAGGTCATTATAGTAGGCCCTCCCTAACCTCGCCCATTCATTAGAAGCTCCACCAACTAGGGTATTCACAAAGGACCCAATTGGTGGTCGCAAATAAAAGATACCTACGAGGCCAAAAGCAAGAGGATGATCTTATACCTCCGAAAGGTTCGCTACTTATTGAAAAAAATCGTGTTGGTACAGGTCAAGCATGTCCCCAGAGCGGAGAACTCCCGAGCCGACGCGCCTTGGCAGCTTAGCCACAAATTTCACAGAAGACCTCGCCAGGTCGACATTCATCGAATACCCGGTGGAACCTCAATCGATCTCTATGGCGAGGTGGTTGCCCAGCTCCAGTCCAAACCGACTCGACCCGAGCCCATTTGGTATTATATTATAGACGAAAGCTCACTGCATCGACCCGAAAGAGCCGCTAAAATAAGGGCGAGGTCTCGCTTAGGTTTACTAATCAAGGAAGCCTCTTTACAAGCGAGGATTTTTCACACCTTTCCTTAAATGCATCGCAGAGAAGACACCGGTACATGTCAGAGAAGTACACGAGGGCATATGCGGAATCACACGGAAGTTCGAGCATTAGCAGAAAAGTCTGAAAGGGTGGGTAATACCGCCTACAATACTCAAAGATGCAACCGACCTAGTCAAGAAATGCGTATCCGCCAGAGCACGCCTGATCTCGCACCTCCCACGTAAACTTAACGCTGATCAAGTCCCAAATTTTCAATGTTTCGGCTCGGGACATACCGGGACCCCGCCCATTGGTAAGTCGCAAATTCATAATCGCCGCAGCGGGATTACTTCACCCAAGCGGGCGTGGCCGAGCCTTAGCCACAATTACAGAGCGTAAGATACACAATTTTGTGTGTGGGCCATCATATGTGTGCTTGGTATCCCAAGAGCCTTGGTATCGCATAACTGAAATACTCGACAACGCCTAAATCGAGATTTCAGGCTTAGCTCGGAATTAAAAATTATTACTCATCTCCAACGCACCCGCAATTCAACGGACAGGCTGAAGTCACTATCAGAACCCTTAAAGCCGCCCTGAAGACCAAATTGGAAGACCTTAAAGGAAATTGGGTAGAATACCTCCCCGAGGTATTATGGGCCTACGTGGTGATCCATTGCAGGTCAGCGACTGGAAACCCATTTACTCTAGCCTTTGGTAATCACAAGAGCCCCCGCTAAGGTCGGAATGTCTCTCGCATCGAAAGTTAGCATCGCGGGAACACAAATGACGAGGCCCTTCGTCTAAACTTAGAACTCCTAGATGAAAGCGCGAGCAAGTCCTAAAACGCATAGAGGACTATCAAAGGAAGACGGCGAGGTACTACAATAAAAAAGTCAAACCTAGAAGCTACATGTCGGGTGATTTAGTCTTAAAGAAACTCCTACCAGCAAGGAAGAACCCGGCGCATGGAAAACTGGGCCCCAACTGGGAAGGTCCTTACATCATATCTCGAGTCGTCAGGCCGGGCAATTATGAGCTCCAAGATGCAGGAAGGAAAAATCTTTACAAAGATACATGGAATGCGTAGCATCTTAATCGCTTTTACCAAAGAGGCATCGGGTTTATATTATTAAATAAGAGTCCTTATCGACTCTATGTAACAAGTCAGCGCTCACGGTTATTTAGTTAGACATCTCAAAGGTTCGTGATATATAAGACATAGAGAAATACATAATGAGAAAATCTAGCCACTTTATTCCAATCGGATTACATTCGTTACAATCATGATATCATCACTACAATCGCATAAGCGTTATAAGAAGGCCAGCACTCAAAGTCACCTAAATCGCTCCAAATTCTCCATCAATCAAGATTAAAGACGCTCGCACCTTCCAAGAAAAACCAAGTCGAATGGCCACATGCAGCAAACTCATCTAAACAGTCGCCAATGAGCCTAAGCAAATACTTTGACGAGTTCATCTACTCGAGACAGCTACGCCGCCTGTGAGTCGTATCACCAGTTATCGCACTGTACTGAACGCCACTAAGGGCCACGCCACGAGCCAAGCAAAATTTCACTTGACAAGTTCATCTCCTCTCAGACAGCCACCGCTCGTGGTCGATCACCAGTTACATCGCCACTCGGCTGAAACGCCACCAAGGCCACCGCGCCACGTGAGCCAAGCGTACCACTTTGACGAGTTCATCTACTGCACAGCCACGCTCAAGAGTCGATCACCAGTTACATCGCCACTCGGCGAACGCCACCAAGGCCACCGCGCCACGAGCCAAGCAGCTCACTTTGACGAGTTCATCTACTCTGCACAGGCCACGCTGCCTCAGGAGTTAGATCACCAGTTACATCGCCACTTACCGAAAGCCACCATACACTCGCCACGAGCCAAGCCCACTTCGACGAAGTTCATCTACCCTACACGCCACGCCGCCTCGTGAGTCGATCAGCCAGCCATCCCACCAACGCCACCAAGGCCTGACGGGAATGGGCCATGAGCCAAGCAGCTGACTTTGACGAGTTCGTCTACTCGGGACAGGTCACGCTACCTATGAGCCATCCTACCAGTAACTCAGCAACAAAATGGAGCTCCAAGAGGTTCATACCACGAGCCTCGCCCAACACCGCGCCGACGAGCTCTTCCCAAAGCCAGTCACTACGGGACGAGCTCTACCTAACCTGCTCGCATTGACGAGCTCTTTCCTAGAAGTCCACATAGACGAGCACCAGTCGCACCGACGAGTTCACACGGACTCGCCCATCAGCCGAAATGACGAGCTCTTCCCAGGCTCATATGGACGAGCCTCGCTCCCAACCTGCTCGTACTGACGAGCTCTTCCTAGAAGTTCACATGGACGGCTCTTCCAATAGTTTCACACACTGAGCCTTCCCGCAAGCTCATAACAGCTTCACCAACCGTTCGCATCGACGGCCTCTTCCTAGAAGTTCATACGGATCTAGCCTCGCCCCAACAAGCCATAAGCTGACGAGCTCTTCCCAGTAGTTCACATGGACGAGCTCTGCTCAACTGTTCGCTTTGACAAGCTCTTCCTAGAAGTCCACATAGATGAGCACCGCCTGAAGAATTCGCACTGACGAGTTCATACGGACGAGCCCCGCCAACAAGCTCACGACGAAGCTCTTCCTGGGGCCAGCTTCACATGGACGAGCTCTGCCCAACTGTTCGCATTGATGAGCTCTTCCTAGAAGTCCACATAGACGAGCACTGCCCAGCAGTTCGCAATTGATGAGTTCACATGGACGAAGCTCCCCGCCCAATGTGTCGCGCGACGAGCTCTTCCCAGCTAGCTAATACGGACGAAGCTCGCCTAACTGCTCGTGATTGATGAGCTCTTCCTAGAAGTCCACATAGACGAAGCACCGCCCAACAGCTCGCCGACAGCCTTCCCAAAGAAGCTCACATGGACGAGCCTACCTAACCGTTCGATTGACGAGGTCTCCTAGAAGTTCACATGCACAAGCACCGCCCGCCAGCCGTAATCGACGAGTTCATATGGACGAGCCTTTCCAAATGACCAGAGCAGATTCGAACCCAACAACACATTAACGAGCCCCAAAATAAGTCATGCAACCTAAGGAATCACTAACTCGCGGTAAATCACCGATGGAGACAATGTTTAGTTAACGAGCTCGCCTCAGACTTAAAAAGTCGGGCCTTCAAGACATGCAAGATGTACCCCACGGCTTCCTCGACTACCGACGAGCGACTGTTCGACCTGCACTTCAATCCGGTCGCATAATCTGCGAAGAAAAGCCAAATACTACAGTTGAGAACGTTGCACGATAAAAATGAATATTTATTAAAAGGAGAGTTACATATGTCTCGCTCCCAGCCCGACAAAAGGAAGTGTGTACATAAAGAAAAAGTCGACATCGAAGTGCGTAGAATGAGTACAAAAACCTAGAAGGTCAAAGAGAGGAACATACGATGAAGAGGGGGGGAATGGGCTTCAAATAGGAGATCCCGCTTCGAGAATAATTTCAAAAAGACTCCTCCGCTCCTCACTGAGATCGGTTGAAGTCCAAGTCTGGGTAGACGTTAACGGCCTTTTGCTGAAAAGCGAGCCACCCAGAGGCCCATTGAGCACTGGCTTGGTCCCTCAGTCTGCTAATAACATCATCCCTCTGAGCAACCAAGGATATTTGCTGGTGAAGATCCCCGCGCAATCCGCGACACTCCTCATCCAACCCGGCCCGTCGAATCTACGTACCGGAGGCCCCACGACGAGCCGCCTAGCAAAATACCGTCTCTGAGGTCTGGCCACGAGCCATGGTTAGTCGCGCTTACTATCATATCAGACGCCATTGGTCGCACGTTACCTCCTCTCGAGACTCCCAGCTCGCTCCGGATGTGACGAGCCCTCCCCAACCGTCCGAAGCCTGCACCGGGAGGATCGCAGCCCCATCCCGAGTCTCGATCGCACCACTCAACGCAACCCGGAGCTCACCGACCTTTGAAGCTCGCTCCAACCGCGCCTTGCCATCCCGAACTTCATCCTACTTTCCGCCTGCAAGACCCTACACTGTATGCTTGAGATCAGATTTAAGTCGCTCCACTTCTTAAGTCATACGCTGCGCCCGCTCTTGCGTACTCTACTTTCCCGTAAGAAAGAGAGGTCAGCCTTCGCCTTATAAATCCGCGATTTTACATGCTTTTCGTTGACTTGCCTTATCTGGCCAGACCCTTCAAATGAGCGCGACCGCGCATCAAACATGAAGTTAACATCCAACACGGGGTCAACCTGAAAACAGACACTATCAGATATAGGGACTTACCGAGGCAACCCCTCAAGGGATGTGAGCCAACCCCATCAATCCGGGTGTAGCTGACCTCCCAAGGTCAATCCCTAAGGATCTGACGTAGATCGCACTCGCGCAAGTTCAGTGATTGAAGAAAGAAAGAGTCCTCATCTTCGCCAACTTTGATTCCGATTAACTCCTTCCACCCTTCGAGGAGGTGGCCTAGCACTCTTCGGTTATGATTCCAGACGGCATCAGCATAACCGCCAACTAACGCCGGCGCTCCCATCCAAGAGATTTTTTGCCCCACAAAGCAGTTTAGAAGCGGGGGTGGTGAGCCTGTACACAGAGCCCTAACTGTAGGCGACCACGCCTCATCCTATTGCTCGAAAGTAAGAGAAGCCCAGACGCCCCACCTTCGAACCTTGGACCGAAACCGCCTACCTTCTCACTGTGAGTTTGATTTCCACAGACCGGCTTCCGAGACAAAGGCCCCCTAACTCGGGACCAAAATCTCCTCTAGAGGGTCAGCAAGCCAATGGGAGAGACTTCTGTGGAAGGAGGCAAGGGCTCAAGGCAAGAGAACGTGCAGACCTCAATTTTGACGGGCCAGGAATGTCCGATTTTATCAGCTTCGCATAAGGACGAGCAGGACATTCCGCCAACACCAGAGCTACGACATTATCTTCTCAAGACAAGGTCAAGCCTAAAACTGGGAAACATGAGAATAATGCAAAGTCAAATATTCAACAACCTCACATGAAGTTACATCAAAACAGAAAGCAAACACTCAATGGAAGATTATCGTAGGGTGGTCCAAGCACCGTAACACCTGCAGAGTCATCCCTATTTAAGGATCATATTCTGGCCAGGACAACTAACAAAGAAATAACGCCCTTCCACGACTCCATGGGTTAAGGAAGATCGCAGATCACTGTGAGGAGCCCGCAGGCGCCCGGGAGAATAAAGGAAGCCCCAGAGTCTCTACAAAGATAGAGGGCGAGCACTAGGGACGCGAGCCCCCGTCCCTAAAAAGGCCAATAAAGCCCACCAAAAAGCCCAAACTTATCGGGAGCGAGTCGGCGCACGCACATTGAATGCCGCGTGAACCCCTTTCATGAAGCGGGGTGCAATGGAAACGAAGACCATTATCGGGGCGACCAAAGAAACATACCATCCTGTGCACTAAGCTACATGTGCTGTCAAGACGTCGTGGTCCATACCCGGACACACCCGGGAGGTCGATAACGCCCGCCAAAGGTAACCCCATAATGGCGGACCACCCAGCAGTCCCATATAGTCGCGATGTCAGGACCGTTAGATTAAGGTAACCCGACCCCCAGATATTTAATTAGGTTTATTTTCCCTTTATCCTTATCCAAGGAAGAGGAGGCGCCCAGAACTGAAATTAACCACGTCGAACTGCCGAAAGATCCCTAACTCCGTTTGTGAACCCAGAACAATCAAGAGTCATTGCCAATACCGTGAAAGCAAGAGCGGTAATCTTAATCTATGCAATAAGAGCAAACAGAAAAACGAAATCCAATCAATCTAACCCTAACGCCTCGTCGTACCAATCGAAGAGAAACCAAAGAGGTAGAGACGCAGTGGTCCAGGGAATAAGACGGAAGAAGCTACAAAAATGCCAGAAAAAGACTCTACACAAAAGGGTCGACAGAACTCGAGCAACAAAGTACGAGATCGCGAAGGGGTTGGAGGACCGTAAAGGCAGACAGAGGAGGTCCGCAAAGAAACCAAAGAAAATAGAAGAGGTGAAATGTTATGAAAACCCAAGAGTCATCATTATCACAAGACATATGACGACGACTAAGCCTTAATCCAACCCCAACCTCAAACAGACATCGTGAAATTGTATCCAATAAGAAACGATACAACCCTTTGCTCCACGTACACAAAGCACCCAAGGGCCGGGGGCAACCGATGTGGTTTTGAAAATGGGTCGCAGCAGCCCACTCACTAAGCTAAAGAAAGAAGTGGCGCACCCAACAAGAATACCTGCACTCTATCAAATTTCAAAACGAAGGCCCACCGCTAGGTCCAAAGGACTCCATCTTGGATGAATTAGAAGGTCCATCCATCAAATTGTATTTCGCCACGTAAAATGTAATAACCCTCAACAAGATATCATCCCGATCCAACCAAATCTTATCAAGCAGAAGAGAAAGAAAATAATAATGTGATCATCACCCGCCAATCTCCCCAATAAGGAAGGAAGATATCCTAAATAAACAGCTATATTTCTAAATCCATTACCAAATCCGATATTATTAAGAAAATCCCATCCAATGGGAACAAACTTAGTTACGCATAACCGGTCGAACATCTACTATAAATACATGGCCACCCTAGCGGTGAAAGGTACGCACTCTTAGACGCATACTCATATGCAACATATTCTCCTCTAAGCAAACTTCTTTTCAAGAAAGAAATCGACTCAGCATCGGAGCCGCCACGGGGCACAGCCTCACGACCCCCTTCTTCTTGTTCTGCAGAGGAGTGCTACGTCCGAGCCTCGTATCAACAAGGCCGCGATCCCGCTCAACCCGCACGATCCAGACGCCGCATCCTGCCACAACAACCGGTCCAGCCGACCCCACACGCTCCCAACCTGGGCCCGGCTTGAAAAAGGCATCATCAGAGGGGCCAGTCTAACAATATATCTTGGACCATGTCCACTAAACTATATTTCGGAGGGTTGTCCAATATATATTTGATATCGGAGTATGTCCAATGAGTTTCAAAACAAAAATCTTTTGTTTTGAAAAAAATAGATTTCATACATGGTAAATGCATGTGTGATGAAGTCGGTGAGGACTCGAGACATGAGGCATGGCATGTAGACGTTCATGTAGAAACATGCATATTTTTACTAAATGTGTGTGGATGTGTGAACATGGAATTGCATGTGCACTTAGATAGGGAGTAGCCTTTGTAGGAGATTTTCTACTGACATTACTCAATTTATCGCAGACCACCCTTTCAGTACACGAAGACAAATAGCCCTTCCGAGGTCGTGAGGTAAGAAGAAGGCCTGCTATGGCCTCTATAGGTTACTTGCAAAAATATATTGAAACTAGTTTTAATATATTTTGGCATGTAAAAGTGTAAAAGAGTTGTATATCAAACCTTGTAAAATACAGAAAGCATTTGTGTATTTTGTAAGAAAATATACAGGCTCATATGCCCTTGTAATAAAAGGTTGTTTTATACAAAATTCGAGGCGTATTTAAAAATAAAAATAAAAAGATCCGGGGATTAGAGATACAGTAATCTATAATCTTGGGATTGATTAGTCATTTATCCGTGTCTGTGTAATTTTCTGCATTTATCTAAGAATATCATTAATACAAACTTCATGTTCTTGACAAACACTTATTTTACTCTAATATACAATAAAACTGTAATTGGTGGCTGACTATTCATTTATTTCACATAGAGTAAAGGTGAAGTTATAGAAAATCATACTGATCCCTGTGATCATCTATATTATATTGATTCATTAGACAATATTCAAAATTAATAGATGTAAAAAAAAAGTGCATCACTACTTAGTTAATTGTCCTATAAAGTGATACTAGGGTATTTATAGATATATAATTCTATATAAATTATTTTATCACTTTTCGTTGTATCAATAAATGCATTTACATTGAATAATACTATGAAAAAAAATGAGAAAAAGTTTATGTATTCTACACCATTTCTCATTGTTTTTCTAGAATTGGCTTTTAATTTCTCTTTCAATGGTAGTATATATAATAGTTTCTTTAAAATGATGATATGTTGTATAAGTGTCACTACATCAAATACTTGATCATCTCATGACATAAAAAAATTAGAACTTATATAAATCTTAGGTCTTTGTTAGAGTTCCATATTAATGCATTGTGTATGTACTTGGTACATATACATATAATTGAAATTTGTAAGTATGAGATATTTGATTGTTTCCTAAATATAAGTTATAAAGTATTCATTGTAAGTTGTACCTCAACACATACACAATATGATATTCATAAGTAGAAGTACGTAAATTAGTTTTTATCAAAGTAAGAGTTTAATAATTACACATGAAGACATTGAATAAGATATTCTACCAAGTGATTATAGGGATGAAAAAAGGTAGCAAGATATCCAATATCAATCTCAACTAACATGATTATCAATTGATGTTTTGGAAATGACTTTGTCAACATTATTGAGACTTTATCTTTGAATCAATAATTTGGAAAATGTGATCTTAATTGGATTATTTGTGTAAAGAGTCTAGCAAAGACAACTTTGCAAATTAAAAAAGGAAAACATGTGGGTGAATAAAAGTTTACATCTACTTTGTGGATAAAAGGAAAACCTAGAAGAGTACACATCAAAATCACAAAATAACAAAAATTTACATTGTGGGTGGATAAACAAACATATGACCCCTTGAATTTTCTCTGAAAAATTTTAGTGATTCAACATCTACTTTGTATCATTTATGAAAATGTTATATTATTATACTAGGATCTTCAAAGAAATCAATGTCATAGCAAGGTAATAATAAGCCATGAAGTTCATTTTTATTTCTTTATTTTGCCTTCAGAGAGGCTTACTAAATGTTGGCTCAATGTCTAGGCATATGATAATGCAACCTGTCATTTCATGCTACATTTATAGCAATTCACTAAGGGTCTGTTTGGAACCAAATCTAGGATGAAATTCAGTTCAATTTAATAAGTAGAATTCAATTCAGTTCATTTACTGTTAGAATTCATGTGTTTGGAATGAATATGAAATTAATAGAATTGAATTGATTTCTCTTGTTTGGAAGAATCTGAAAAAGAATTGAACTTTATTTTACCATAATATCCTTCATATTCTTGCTCCTTTATAATCCTCCTCTTCCTTGAAACTAAATTTTAGTTTACTGAAAAACAAATGTCAGTACATTTGTTTCTAATAATTAACAAAATAATTTTCGTACTTGATTAAGCATATAAAGGCTACAACATTAATTACAATAGACTTCATAACCATATCTTTACAATAATGCATATGTAAACTCTATTTACTGTTGGAAAAATGGGTTTGAGCATAATAAATTAGTTATCTATGAGCTAAAATTACAATGGGTCCCACAAACTCTTTTCGGTGGGTCCACATGGGAATATGTTCTCCTCCATGAAGAGATGAAAATTATATGTTGAGTTGCTCAAAACCATTAAGGAGTGAATTAGAAATTGCCTCCAAACATCACCCCTTGAAAATGGTAACTAAAGGTTTAAGTTTAGAAAAACTCAGGTCCTACATCGGAAGGGAACAAGACTTTTAAAGGGTATATATACACCTACCTTGTAGTTGGGTTTGGGCCGAAAGGGGCACCCCAGTTTTGTAGAAGGGGGAGGACTTAGCTCATGCTTGGTTCACCACACGCGTCGCGCCCAAGTGTGGCTCGTTCGATGTATATATCCCACTTTAAACTTGAAACAACAAAACGATGTTGTTTTGCAAAGGTTACCATTTGGAGTCCAAAACACCATTTTGATAGCACCTGTTGACTGAATGGACGCCTTCTTCTCCACAATCACGACCCTAGCCAAGCTTCATGACTGTACCGAACAGTCATGAGTTCATTTTGCATTCGATTCATTCATTCATTTCATTATCATCTTCATTTTGAGACACTAAGTTCTGCACATTTCTGTTGGGAGAGATCATTTTATCCTGGGAGATGAATTGCCAATAACTCGAAGCACCAATGCGAGGGTCATAATTAACTGGTTTGTTTTTTCATTAAACGTTTTATTTGTTCTCTCTTCTAATCTGTTCGTTCTATTATATAGAGTTAATGCTAATAGTCTTAAGAAAAATTATTTTATTTTAAATATACATATCAGTTCTAGAATACAGAACCACTGCACTGTATTTATTTTATTTTAAATATACATATCAGTTATGGAATACAGAACTACTGCACTGTATTTATTTATTTTAAATATACACTACAAGCCTGCGGTTGATTGAATAATTGGTTTTCGTCTACCAATTTTAATATTGTTCACTCGCTATTTCTGTTTAAGTGCTCATAATTAGTTCAGTTTTTTTTTCTTAAATTCAATATACTGGTTTATTCTCCGTTTATGCAAGAATTATTAACTTAATGCATTGTTTCTTATAATATTGTTTAGTTCTGTTATTTAAAATAAGAATCAGTTTGCTTTAATATTGTTTTATTTTACAAACAGAATTCGCTAAGCCATATTTTTAATTTTAATATACGTTTACAAATGTAATTCCGCCTGAATGGCGGCACCCCGCTTCCTACTGTGGTGCCTCCAACGCCCTCATATGGCGCCCAATGACCGTGAGTCACAGAGAAGCCAGAAAAGTTTAATGGGATAGAATTCAAACTGTGGCAACAAAAGATGTTGTTCTACCTTACCACCTTGAATTTGGCCCGTTTCCTTCAAAAGGATGCTCCCGCATTGAAGGAAAATGAAACTGATAGGCAAGTGGTTGTCGCTGTGGAAGCATGTTGATTTCTTATGTCGCAACTACCTCTTGAATGGCTTGGACAACACACTGTATAATGTGTATTACGCCTTCAATACTGTAATAGAACTGTGGGAATCCTTGGACAAAAAGTACAAGACTGAGGA
The DNA here is from genome assembly GCA_016808115.1 of Tetrastigma voinierianum. Taxonomy (NCBI): domain Eukaryota; kingdom Viridiplantae; phylum Streptophyta; class Magnoliopsida; order Vitales; family Vitaceae; genus Tetrastigma; species Tetrastigma voinierianum. The sequence goes on from JAEQBH010006084.1 coordinate 330,851, forward strand.
TGTAGGGCTCAAGAAGTTTGTAGTGGAAAATCTCGCACTACAAGATTTGATTCCAAGACAGCTGATCACAAGTTCAAGATCTATATGATTCTGATGACATACATGCAAGTTGACGTTCCTCTCGAATCCTTCCAAGTGGCTGCAATTATTGAAAATTGCCACCACTATCGAAAGAATTCAAGAATTACCTAAAGCATAAGCGGAAGGAAATGAGACTTGAAGACTTGATAGTGAGGCTGAGAATAGAGGAAGACAACCGTGAATCTGAGAAAAAGGCAAGCAAGGGCATCATGGAATCCAAGGCCAATGTTGTAGAACAAGGACAAACCTCCCACAATCACAAGAAGAGGAAGCACAATGTATAAATCTGTCCAAGGTCCCACAAAGTTCCAAGGCAAGTGCTATGTGTGCAACAAGCAAGGGCACCGTGCTAAGGATTGTCATAGTCGCAAGGTACAAAGGAATCCAAAGAAGAAATGCCCTCAAGAGAATGTGAATGAAGTAGACGATGTCTTAGACATGAACCTCTCAGTCGTAGTCTCCGAGGTGAACTTCATTGGCAGCAATACCAAGGAATGGTGGGTGGACACAGGGGCTACTCTTCATGTTTGCTCAGACAAGAAGATGTTCTCATCATATCAAACTGCAGATAATGAGAATGAACCCTATTGGCAACCTCTCTTCCAAGGTTGAAGGCCAAGTGAAGGTAGTATCAAGATGACATCCGCAAGGAACTTACTCTCAATGATGTTGTATGTGCCGTAAATTCGAAGAATCTAGTGTCCGGATCATTGTTGAGTAAGAAGGCTTCAAGTTGGTGTTTTGTCCGAGACAACGATCCCCTCACCAAAAAATGGGATGTAGTGTGGGGAAAGGGCACATGAGCAATGGATTCTTCAAAATGAATGTGAATGGATCGGTTGTACCCTCATACTTAGAATATTACTGGCCAAGAACACGCCTTCGCTTATATGCTTGAATCTTCAAATGTGTGGTATGGTGGACTAGGACATGTTAATTATGATACATTGGCGCAGATTAATTAATATGGAATGTTTGCTTCAAATTTAAACTAGATCCAAATCAGTAATGGGAGATTTATGTAGAATTAAACTTATAAGAACTTCTTTCCAATCAATTAGCAAGTAGTGAACTTAGAGTTAATACACCTGTATATCTCTGATCTCAAATTTATTCAACAAGAGGTAAAGAACATTTTCTACATTAATTGATGATCAGACAAGATATTAAGTGTTATGTTTACTTATTGAGAAGTAAAGATTTATGCACTGGAAATGTTTCAACATTTCAAGAATGAGGTGGAGAACTAACTTGATAGGAAGATCAAGGTGATAAGAAGTGATAGAGGTGGTGAATATAAAGGTCCTTTGGCATTTTGTTCACAAAATGGTAATACACCAAACGCACCAAGACCCTATTCACCTCAAAGAAATTAGGGTCATGAACGTAAGAACATAACTTTAAAAGAAACAGGATGAATGCATTACTATTAAACGTTCCGGATCACCTCTAAATTTCAGGGAAGCAATTCTTCCGCAAATTCATACTCTCAACCGAATACCTAACAAGAAAACCACAAATCCCCTCGAGCGTGGAAAAGTCGAAGACCTTCTTACAAATACTTAAAAGTGTGGGGGTGTCTCGCAGCTGGAGAAAATTATACTCTAAAAAGGTTAAAATAGGAAACTTCAAAAACGCTTGATTGTGTTTCATTGATATGCATTATATTAGTAGTGTATATCATTTTTCTCGATTTATAAAATCAAAAATTATTGATATGCATGCTAATACTATTATCGAATCAAGGAATGCATCTTCTTTGAAAATGTTTTCCTTACAAATCCACACAGGAGTCTAACCTAAGTAAAGAACTCATGATACCGCAACGCGTGAGTCAAGGACAACAAGATGATGATGAACCTAGACGCAGCAAAAGAACTAGAACATCAAAATCTTTTGGTCCAGATTTTCTAACGCATTTGTTAGAAGATGAGCCTCAAAGCTTTAAGGAAGCTATGTCAAGCCCTAAAGCTCCATATTGGAAAGAGGCTATAAACGATGAAGTAGAATCCATCTTGCAAAATCATACATGGGAACTAGTGGATCTTCCACCAGGTTCAAAACCTCTAGGATATAAATGGATATTCAAGAAGAAAATGAAAGCAGATGGATCTATTGATAAATATAAAGCCAGACTGGTTATCAAAGGTTACAAGCAAAAAGAAGGCTTGGACTATTTTGATACCTATTCACTAGTAACAAGAATATCATCCATTCGAATGTTAATAGCTATTGTTTATACACACAATCTGATATCAATGTGGATGTAAAGACAACTTTCTTAAATGGTGACTTGGATGAAGAAATCTACATGGAACAACCCGAAGGGTTTATTGTTCCAGGTCAAGAAAAGAAAGTTTGTCGGCTTGTTAAACCCCTTTATGGATTAAAGTAAGCACAATGCAGTGGCATGAGAAATTTGACAGTGTAATGATGACAAATGGATTCAAAATCAACGAGTGTGACAAATGTGTATATGTCAAGAACACCACGGATTCGTCATTATTTATCTCTATGTTGATGATATATTTCATTATGGGTAGCAATAATGAAGTCATTAAAACTACCAAGGAAATGTTCAACAATAAGTTTGATTATGAAAGACTTAGGTGTTGCCTATGTTATACTTTGGGATAAAGGATTCCAAAACATCATATGGACTAATATTATCTCAATCACATTACATTGAGAAAATTCTCAAGAAATTTAAACAAAATGATAGTAGTCCAATGAGAAACACCTTAGATAAAATCTACATTTATCAAAATATCCAAGAAATGCCTTTCCCAACAAGAGAATATGCATACTAATTGGCGTTCTAATGTATTTCATGAACTGCACTTACCCGGTATTATAGTTTATGTCGTTAGTAAATTGGAGTAGATACATAAGTAATCCAGTCCGACTTCATTGAAGGCAATAGTTAGAGTTTTGAGGTATTTGAAATACACCCAAAACTATGGATTGCACTACTAAAAATATCCAGCAGTACTTGAAGGATACTGTGATGTGAATTGGATATCCAACACCAAAGACTCGAAGTCCACTAGTGGCTATCTATTTACACTTGGTGGTGGAGCAGTGTCTTGGAAATCTTCTAAGCAAACATGCATTGCTAGATCCACGATGGAATCTGAGTTTATTGCACTAGATAAAGCTGGTGAAGAAACAAAGTGGCTTCGTCATTTCTTAGAAGATATTCCAATATGGCCATAACCTCGTGGCCCACTATCTCAGATCACCATGTATAGTCAATCAGCAATTGGAAAAGCATAGAGTCATATATATAACGGTAAGTCTTGACAAATTCGTCGAAGACATAATACCGTAAGACAACTTCTCTCCAATGGTATTATGACCATTGAATACATAAGGTCAAAAGAGAACATTGTGGATCCGCTAACCAAATGTTTGACCAAAGAGCAAGTAAGTAAATCATCAAGGGGAATGGGTTTAAAGCCTATACACTAAAGAGTCGCCTGAATGGCAACCCAACCTAGCTGACTGGAGATCCTAAGATCTAGGTTCAAAGGGACAATCGAATTTTGTGTGACTCATTGAAGATCACTACGGAGAACAAATCTCCTACTCGTTCCTATAATCAGAATAGTGATGCCTGCAGCGTTGAACAGGGTAAGCCATGCTTTTAATGATTCTTATATCTTATTAAAGACAAGTGGGGTATAGCAGAATACCTTCCATAAGAAGTCACCTATGTGAGTGAGAACTAGGCCGGTTCTATGAGAATGATAAAGGCTAAATTCTCTAGGAGCACTCATGAAACCAGGAATTGTTCAAGGCCAAAATGAACACAATTGTGTCAGAAAGATCTCTCGCTGGAATCTTACGCCCCGTTTACACAATGATTTAACAAGCTTCAAGACATCATGTTCACTAATCAATTAGTAACCCCGATAGCATTTCACAAGGGAAGGTTCAAGGCCACAAGCTACCTTCCTCAATACAGAAAATTTCCAACTGAACTCTCTCTTAGTGTCAGCATGTCATTTACATTAATTTCAGTCAATTTCATTCATGTGGGGGATTTTTGGAAAAATGGGTTTGAACACAATAAATTAGCTATCTTTGAGCTAATATTACAATGGGTCCCACAAACTCTTTTCGGTGGGTCCACATGGGAATGTGTTCTCCTCCATGAGGAGATGAAAATTATATATTGAGTTGTTCAAAACCATTAAGGAGTGAAATTGAAAATGGTAACTAGCTACGAAGTCAAGGAAAGTTCTTACGTCCCACATCTGGATGTAACAAGACTTTAAAGGATATATATACACTTACCTTTGTAGTTTGGTTTAGCCCCAAGGCACCCCCAATTTTGTGGAAGGGGAGGACCTAGCCTATGTTTGGTTCACCACACGCGAAGGCCAAGCCGCAACCGCGCAGCTCGCGCACTGGCCGCCCGCCCTGCCAAAGCTCAGTTCGGGTTCGGCTACACTCCAACAAAGCCGCGCCATTTTGATAGCACCCCATTGATTGAATGGATGCATTCTTTTCTCCCACAGACGCTGGACAGGTTCGAACAAATACGACTTAAAGTTTCCAATTTTTCACGACCGTATCTAAATAGCTTCATGAGCAAGTCTATAAATAGGCCATTCGATTCATTCATTCATTTCATTATCATCTTCGTTTTGAGAAACTGAGTTCTGCACATTTCTGGTTTGACAGCCAACAAAAAGGAAGTGCTTTCTTTGTGTTGGGAGAGATCATTTTATCCTGGGAGACGAATTACCAATAACTCGAAGCACCAGTGCGAGGGCAATAATTTGTCTGAAGGAGATTGTGTCCAACACAAGACTTGATCTTTCTCGATTAATGCAAATAGGTTCCTACTTATTGCTTTAATTTTATTCTGTTTTTTTTCTTGCAAACAGTTCCTGATATAGGTTCTGCAAACTGGTTTGTTTTTTCATTAAACGTTTTATTTGTTCTCTCTTCTGATCTGTTCATTTTATTATATAGAGTTAACGCTAACATTTACATATTCAAGTTAAACCCAATGCACCTATAGTTGGCTTTCAACATTAGCAAAAGTAAAGTTTACAAAAAGTTACCCATTACACTAAAGGGTGCATCTGATAACTTTCAAAGTTCCAAAAAGAAATTTGTAACCTTTCAATTGTTCATTTTTCTAATAAGCCATTCCATGTGAAGATCTTCTGGGCATGCAAAAAATGTCCCAATAAGGCTCGGATGAGCTATATGTAACACCCCTTTTTTTCTAACAATTTAATTGTAGCTCTGATACAAAATAAATGTAAAGTCCAGCGCTACCGAAACGAATACAAATATGTTTTTTTTTTCTTCGTATACTGTAGAATATATAATAATATGCATCAAAACATTTACGGTAGGCCCATCATTTTGGGATAAATCCCACATTTGTACAATATGGCATTATATGCCCTTTTCAATCAGATCATTTACAAAATATATCAGAGTTTTCAATATCAAAACATTTATAAAATAAAATCAGAGTTTATACAAAATGGTCAAATTCATTTCATAAATGCATGGTCGGATCTTTACTTCGACACCACAAAGCTTTGACATTGACTCTAAATCTCTGCGGTCTTTGTCCTCGTACCTATTCACTCTATACCTGCATGATGACAAAAACAACGCGCTAAGCATTTTCATGCTTAGTGGTTCTATACAATTCTCTCTTCATTTCAGTTTAAATCAGTACATGCAATGTTTATAAAACAATGCTTTTGTACATTTTTTAATGACCAATGCAGTACAATACATATATACATACATATATATAACAATGCTTTTGTACATTTTTTAATGACCAATGCAATACAATACATATATACATACATATATATACATATATATATATTCAATTTACAATTCATTTACATTGGTCATTTCAAGTTATGCAATTTCATATGCACTAAAGCATTCAAATCACAAATCATGCACTTTTCAATCTTATTATCATTTTTCCCTTATCGAATTTAACTTATGCTTTCAATGCATAGGATAACGAATCACCAGCAAGATCCCGCTAGGCTGCAGGCCGGTATAAAAATGGTTTTATAACACAGTACGGTCCAGCTGGGCTACTAACTGGTTATTAAAAATCAATTTCGTGAACACTACCGATACTGTCTCACTAGGCTACGGATCGGAGTGACACTTCATTACATTAGGCGTAGTACTCTTAATTTGACCCTTATTGGTATACCAATCTATCCTTAACTCAAATTTTAACGGTTAACATTCTTTTAAGGGCCTTCAAACCATTCAATACAATTTACAATAGTGTATATACATTTGGATACAATAATTTATTTTTCAACACTCATGCAAATTTTCATATGTAATTTATTTCGTTAATAGGTTGTCCCAAATCAATTTAAAAATATATCATTATAATTATTTATAAATCATTTCAATATTTCACAATCAATTTGAACAATGAAAGAATAGTGTAGATCAAACTTTCACAAATTTGAATAAGAGAGAGAGATTGAAGAATTAAACTCAAAAGGTTGTCAGTCAGATTTCATCCTCGAACTCGCAAGCTTCCTCGTCACCAACCCCTAATCCATCACAAATATGTCACAATTAAAGAACAACCCAAGAAAGAAAAATCAGTTGTGCATTCTAGGATTTTTGGTTAGGGTTGATTTCTACCCAATACTCCTTCACTTGAAAATTTTTCTGGGGACATATGAGCCATATTTTTCTCATGATTCCTTCAATAAAATGATAGTTCTATGAGTCTATTTTTAGTAAGAATTGGAATCATCTCATTTGGATCACCCAAACTCAAGTTACGGCATTTTAATGTCAAACTAGTCGATATGCCCAACTCACTGAATCACCTACTGTTATTTTTGATTTCTGAGGTCTTAACTCCTTAAATTGGTAATGGTTTCTTCACTAATTTGAATCTATGGTTCTAAGGTTTCTTCTCCAATTGGAATCATCCAATTTGGATCACCAAAACTCGAGTTATTTCATTTTACATCTAGACTACTCTAATTTGCAAAACAAAATCTGCACATAGCTCCACTTTGACAGATTTCTAGGAACTTTGGGGTTACAATTTAATTACACTTCCTTCAAGTATATTATTCCCCTAGAAGTCTAGTTTACCCAGAATTTTTAATCACACAATTTGGATGAGTGAAACTCAACTTATGGCCAAAACACAACAACTACCCCAAAACAGAGCATACCCGTAAGCTACCCGAAACTCACCTTTAAGCCCATATTCGGGAGCCTTAGAGCTACAATTTACTCCTGGTCCCTTCCATACATTTGTATCTCTAGCTCTTGTGGTTCCTTACCCATTGGAATCACTTCATTTGGATGATTATAACTTAACCTATAGCAAAAACAAGAACATGGGTTTTGACAAATTTTTAACAGCAACTCCTTTGAAAACACAACATTTTCCTTTTCACAAACATTCCTCAAAACCAATCCAAACCAATACTAACCAACAATACACTTCAAAACTCAACCCAACACAACCCCAAAACTAATCTACAACCAATCAGAATCACTTTTACATAAGGTTAGGGTTTTTCCCCAAATCCAAACACAAAGTAGAAAGCAGTTCTGTGGTTTGTGTTCCTTTACTTTAATCTCTAGAAACTTCGCCTACCTTCCTCCTCGAACTTTCAGAAGATTCGCACCAAATGAACAAGTTTCACACCAATCTCGATCTTCACTCAAACCCCAGCTTTTTCTCTCTCTCAATCCTAAATACGCTTTTGCACAAATGGCCATTCATCAGACCAAATGTGGTTCTAAGTCACTTAACATCATAAGGCTATGTTTGGCTCTAAAACCCATTTTTTTGGAAGTTGAAGCTCCCAATTTGCTATAACCCATATAATTTTCTATTTGCACTTCAATTCTCACTATTCACACTTAGACATATTTTCTTTATCATAAATGTCCCTTAGGTCCTCATTTGATAATTTTTTTTTTCCCATTTCGCTTTAACACTCGGAAGAAATTCCTAAGCCATCTATCAATCATAATCAATCATTTATCATTTAACATATGATCATTTAAAATACCCGAAAAATCCCTTGTTTGCTCAATTTATAAATTCTAAACACATAATAAAAATATTATAAAATACACAAGACACCAACTATTATCCCTGTGTGGTCTTTAGCATGCTACACTACAAGCCAATCAACTAAATCCAAAAGTGATGTACCTTTCAAGCCGAGCTTTTCCATTGCAACAAAGATTTCTTCTTCCGTCCAAATGAGACAATTAGTTTTTAGAATTGCTTGTGCTATGCCTTTCATAGCACTAGTTACTTCTTGGATCGCCTCCATTACTTGTGTCTTTCGTTTAGTTCCTTTGGAAGAGACTTCTTTTGATGATGAAGTTGCTACATCAGGCATGGATGTGGTTTAGGCTTGATTGTTTGGTGTTGATGAAGAATTGTGACTATCGAAAGGCAAAAAGTTCTCCAAATGTATTTCATTGTTTATTTGCATCTCATCAATATCCTCAATCTGTATCTCCCTTTGCTCCCTTCCCGCCTTGAACTTTCAGCACTCTCGCACCATCAACGTCATCGATCTTTCATTGATCTCGTGTAGTAATTCTAAATTGAAAGTTGTTTATCTCGAACCAACCTCATCTTATCATTAGCCTGTTTACAAAATAAATAATCAGAATAGTATCTAATCCACATGTTTGGCTATTTTTAGAACAATCAGGACTAAAAATAACATGAAATATATCTTACATTGATTAAGTCATTCCAAACAGCTGGTTCAACATCAATCTTTTTGGTAACATCATTCCATGAGAAACCACTCTTTTGATTCAAGACTATCAAAGCCAAACCCATTTGATCTTTCAAAGTCTTCAAGCGATTAACAATTTTCTGCCTTGTAATTTTGATTCCAAACTTTTCATTCATTTCTGCAACCACAACTCGATAAGCTTCAACAGAGAAGCTTTTATCATCTTTTTGTCCTTTGAGTTTTTGTTCTTTAAGCACCTCCAACATCAATATGTCCACCTCTATACTCCATCTAAAATAACCATCATTGTTGTTCTTGCCTTCTTGGCCATTAACGTTAGTAACCTCTTGTACTTCATCCATGACTTGTCCTATAAATGCAAATCATGAACAAAATACTAGTTCTTCCATGTCAAATATTAAAAGGAAAAAAAAGGTTCCAAGTAGAACTAAATGTTAACATTTGCATTGTTGAAGGGAAAAAACAAACAACTAGAAAAAATAAATAAGATCCATCAAATTACAAAAACAAATCATACATAGGTTATACCAAAAAAAGAACAAGAAGCATCTCAATAATATATTTCAAGACTTCAAGATGTGTAATCATGCCACATCTCTGTAGAAATAGCTTCCCTTATCATCTCCCCTCTTCGACCATCCTAGCTTCTTGCAATATATGTTGAACCAAATTCATGGGCAAGTTGGTTCGTGATGAGTTCCCTATCAACTTCTAAAATTAGTTGTTCATCTGGATCCACACCCATAAGATAATTATGTAAAATGCAACATGCTGTTACAATTTCAGAAAGAGTGTTCACATCATATTGTGCCTTGATACCACTTGCAATTATTGGAAAATGCTTCTTTAATACACCAAAATTTCTTTCAATTGCGTTTCTCAAACATGCATGTCGCAAGTTAAACAATTCTTTTGCATTTTTAGGATCATGTCGGGAATATTCTTTCAAGTGATAACGTGTGTTTCCATATGGAGTAATAAATCCCGATCACAACATAAATCCCTCATCGGCTAAGTAGAACTTACCTAAAAAACCATAAACTTTGTGTAAAACTTTTTCCAATTGCATGCAATGCCATAATGAAAAAGTTTATATAAAATAGTTTTTGTACTACTTTAAGGGACTTGTAACTTTTCCTCTCTACTTAAAGCGTTTTCTAACACTCTTGAATCTGATGCAAAGCCTTCCCACCCAGGTAACACATATGTAAATTTTAATTCAAATGTGCATGCAGCCAAAATGCTCATTGTAGGAATCCCTTTTCTTCCTCTATACCTTGCCATTTGATCTCTAGGAACCTTAACACGAATGTGGGCTCCATCAATAGCACCAATGTAATGCTTCAAATTTCACATTAAAGTTATCATTTTCAAACATAAACATGAAATCAATGATTGCTGTAATTTAATAAAACATATACTAAAATATGATAGTGATTCTTCTCAGATTTAAAGGGAACTAGCTGAACCATTTGGTTAGACTAAAAATTGATCTTCAAGGGTTATAATTGCCCTAAGGACTTGATGAAAATGGCATCTAACTGTCTCACTCGATCGACAAAAGAAAATTTTCACGGTATGATTACGAACATTACATCCTATGATATGGAGGAATTTAACTAATTGTTCCTCAATTGTACTATATATATATAGCTATCTCTCAAAAGACCTCTTCCTCTTAAAATTGAAACTTATTGTCGAAAAGCATTAGGTCTCATACGTATTATATCACGTGAATTTTCACTTGTCTCTAAAGTCTGAAGCAATTCTTGTCTAACTTCATCTTTGTCCCTGTTTGATTTAGAAACCAGTCTATCTAAATGAGATACATATTGATAGAGTTTAACTAAAAATACCAAATAACCCACATAAGCAATCAAAGAAAGCAGAGATTCTCTCAAAATCATTACATAATGTCACCTACATTCATGAAATTTTAATCAAGTGAATGATAATTAAAAATAGTAAATCAAACTCTAAGTGGAGGTCATTAAAACATAACAAAATAAAATGAAGTAACAAGAAAGTGTACTTAAAACCTTAAGGAGAGAAACTTATTCGTCCCTAACCTCGAGGAGGTGAATTTAAATTAACCTTTTTGTTTTTGTTTATTCCAAGCATGGCAGGCAGAAACCTAGGATATAATATTTCTTAGAATTAGATTCGCTTAGGCATTCGACAAAGCTAACTTTCGAGAAGAAAGAGAAATGGGAAAACTTAATTTTAATATAAGTATATGCCTCCATCTCATATTGCCTTATGGAGTTATGGTTAGAAGAAGATAGAAATTGATGGGTAATTTAGTCTTGGAAAGGATCTAATACCTCTTCCTCATGAATATGTTGGGTCATTAATTTTCAAGTTCAATTATCAACTAGATTATTTATACGTATTCAAGAAACTAAAACTAACTTCTTAACCTAATGTGGAAAATAATTGTGCCACGTATAGAAATAAAAGGATAGCTAGAAACTAGGCATTTATTCAATTCCTTGGATTATCTATCACAGTACATTATTTTCAAATTTCAGCCAGCTTAAAAATGCCAAAAACATGCTTAGGTAGAACTAATATCAAGTAAAGATTTCTACATGAATGTAAAAACCCTAATGCTCCAAACATCATCAAGATTCAAAATATGCCATAAAAAAGAAAAAAATCACAAATGCTGATGAAGTAAAAAAATTACCTGTAGAGGGTTTGCAAGCAGAAGTAGAACTGCACTAAAGCATAAAGACATAAAGTTAAAAGAGGATGAGATTTTAGTAGAAAAACCTTTGATTTTGTCGGTTCTTGATCTATCAATGGAGATGAGCTACCAATGGAAATGAAATGACTACCGAAGAAAATAAGTTGTGAAAATTAGAGTCTTTAGCGGGAAGAAGAACCAGATTTTAGAGGGTTTCCCGCATGACAAAGCAAGGGTAAATATGGGTTTCTCATTTTAGATGGAATGAGACCCACTTTTAGTCATGACAGCCATTAGAATTCTACACAAATCACACCATTTTTTGGTTCAATTCTTTCTATATGGAAATCTTCATTTTTTGCTCCTAAATGAATTCTATTCTTCCCAATTCTCTTGTTTATAAATTTCTAAACGTGATATTTGGATTCAATTCTATCCAATTGAATTGAATTCCATCAAAATAAAGGGATTCCAAACATAGTGTAAGAGACTTCTCTTGTGAACTCTTTCTATTTTTTTTTTTATTGCTCTTTCTATCAAGCAGGGTGACTTCATTTTTCTTGGAATTTGAGAATCATTATTGTGGATACAATATACTAGAAATTCTTTCCATGACCACGAGTATGCGATCATCGATATTCCATTCACTTGAAGAAACCTTTCTCACCCATAATTATGGGATGACATTGCATTCACTTTAAAGAATCATTTAAAAAATTATTTAGAATTAGTTGGGGTGAGACTAGTGATCTTTTAATTAAAAATTTATTATTTTATTCCATAAAAAGAAAACATGTAATCAAATTTGATTATTTTTGTAAGTTTACATTCCAGATACTATTGCTACAAGAGGATATTCAAGGCATGGGATGTAGAATAAGTTATATATTTTTAACATGTCTTCTATAGGAATTTTTCTGCAAAGCTTTAATTGAAAGTTGATCTAGAATAATGTGGAGATGCACTTGAAATTCTATAACCTCGAGAACATATGTTGTATCAAAGCTTTAGAATAATTTTTTCAATAAATTTTAATAATCAATCTGTCCTTCAAACTGCTCAAGAAAGTAAAAGGGTATTTTATCATAAGATACTCATTTTTTAAATCTTCATGAAAGCAATAGTATGTAAAAGTGCATTCTTTTCCAGAATTCTACTAGAATGTTTGATTTCCTTTCTTGATCATTTGAAGATTAGTGATATCAAAATGTAAATTGATCAACAGAAAATATATAAAAATATCAAAATTCTTTCTTGAAATATGAAGTGTGAAAAATTCAAAAATCAAATTATCATAAAACTTTTCGTAAGTAAAGAAATAATATTACTAGAATTAAAAACAAGTTTTAAAAAGCAAAGCCATGTTATATATACAAATAAATTGTTGTGCAATTTTTAGCACTTATATATATATCCAAAGCTCAATAACACATATATATCTTCTAGTTATAATCAAATATAAATTGCTTCATACAAATTTTAGTAATAAGAAAATTTAGAATAATTTTCACATAACTTTTGGTTATGACAATAATGAAATAACTTAACATAGCTTCCAGTTATAAGAATGAATCAATGATTTAACATAACTTTTATCTTTGGAACATCTCATATATGATAACATGCAATTTAAAAATAATTCAAAGTGAAAAAAGTAGGAGATCTAGATAAGTGGAGAGAAATAAAGAAAATTGTTATCAAATGTTTGTATGTGATATATCTTGTTCTTGCTCTATGACTTTTGGGTGGTACTGCATATGATAAGCTATAAAATGGACATGATGACAGTAATCTATAAGGTATTGATTGATGGAATATAGTGGATTTAGGTAGAGAATATTGCCTGGAACCAAGGATCAAAATATTATTAAACACGAATATATAGGTAATTGGATTTTACGGATATATCGAAAACAAAAATATCAGGGAAATAGAAAATGATATAAAATTTATGAAAATACTTAGAAAATTTTTAAAAATGAAAAAAAAAATAAGTAAAATACATATATTAGAGTTATTTATAATTACTAAATTAAATATATAATTTAATATTATTATGAGTAATTATTTTAATTCATACATATATAGATGAATATTATTTATATAGATAATGAGAAATAATTCATATCTTAATTAAGCTTAAGCTTAAAATCAAATGGATTTGGATAATCATTTAATTATTAAATTGAATATGTTATTATTTTATATTATTCCAATATTATTTTATTTTTTTCCCTTATTATTACAACATTACTAGATAATGAAAAAATTGAAAAAATTGAAAAAATTAGATATTATAATATTAAATGAGATATATCAACTAAATAATATGATAACAGCAATTAAATTTTACAAAATATTCGAAATTTCTTAACTATATTTGTATTTATTTTTTAACAAATAAAATTATTTTCATTTTTTACTTTACTTATTTTAGTTAAAACATATTTAATCACATTTAAAATAAGAAATAAATTCTTCTTATTATTTACACAAAATATTTTATATAAATGTTGATTTATTAAATTTAAGAAGGTATGTAATATTTTTATATTGATATTAATTTATAATTAAAAATTATCTTGATATTTTATATCATCAAATTAATTTTAATTTTTAAAATTTTGAAAATATGAAAGGATTATTGAAAAATAAAAGGAAGGAAGTGATAATGTTAAATTAATAATGTAAAAATAACTGTAAAATGGTAAAAATATTCATCAATAATACAAGAGAATATAATTTTTATTTGCACCTTGTATAAAAACAGAGCTTGCTAGCCTGGTAGAGCCGGATGGTGCACTCCTTATTTTTTTTCCTGGGTTCGAAAAATGGGGTCCATAGATTTAAAGATTTTTTAATGCTTCAGCCATAAAATCGTTAAAATATCATTTAAAAGCCTATGTTTCGGCGAAACTAACAATAAATGCTCGAAATTTCTTCCAACCGACTATCGGTGGAGGATATCGTGTCGACCTCCACCGATAACCGAAATAACAACGATATTTTGCTGACATTTTGTTCCTTGCCTAGAACCATTGACTTTTTACGATTGTTGGGCTAGTTTAGTGGGTCTAGCTTGTGATCTAGGAAGACAACAGCCCAAGGTTGTGTTCAGCAATTCAGCTGAAATCAACAAGGGAACCCAAGTCTTTCAGACTTGGCTCAAGTGGTAAAAAAGAGATGGGTGATGAAAGCTCCCAAGCTCGAGTCTCTATAAGATCATAATACTAAAACGATGTAATGCAAAGTAAATTGATGGAAAAAAACAACAATGGTAACCTAAGCTTGCCAGTGGAGCAGACTCTGTGGAATTAAATTTGACCAGGAATTGAAGCTGGAAATTTGAGAATCCTGCTTTGACTATGAAATAGGTAATTGAATTGGGGTCTGTGGAGTTTAAAGGTCTGAATGCAGTATGAAACAAGGCTTAGCCCAAGTTTGAAAGCCCATCATTTCAATACTTGGGCCAAAAAATTTCCAAGTATATAGGTGGCCCTCTAAATCGGTACATGGCTTCCAAGGGCTTAACTTTGTTGACCAATAGCAGAACTGCAGGCCGCTGGGCAGCAGCTCAATTGACCATCTCAAGTCTTTGAATCCTGCTCTCCATCTTTACTTTCTTCCCCCTTTTATTCTTTTTTTTTTTGGACATTCATTCAATTTGCATAACAACGTTATAGAGGCTCAAGTTTAGAACTTCTCACTCTTCCTTTATCACTTGAGCCAAGCCTAAAGGACTTTTTTCCCTTTTATTGTTTTTGATTTGTTCACATTCCCCCACTCTTTTGGCTAATTGACATTTAGTGCCTGAAATTTGACCAAAGTTTTCCAAAAACAATGGCGTGAACGTAATGAAAATTCCAGTCTAGATGCACAAAGGAATGGTAGTGATTTGTTACCAAACATTCCCAATTTTAAATATTCCTCATGTTTTTGCCAAACATTCATGTTGACTATTGATGATGAAACCATCTCTTCAAGGGGAAACATGGAGGGGATGTTGCGTATTTGTGATATTTATATGAAAAGTGACATGGGTTTCATCATCATTATCTATCCTTTCCTAATTACTATCACCAATTAATGTCAACTCTAGGACCTCAATTGTGAGGCACCAATGTCAAACCCCTTTTAGGCCACAATATGGGTTGATGACAAGGTGTTCTACCAGATATTAATTAAGTGCATGCTATGCTAAATCCCATTACCTACACTCCTCCATTAACCTCTTCAAACAAATATCTTTTTAAAAATATCACACGCCGTGTTTGCTTAAGTGCTTGATCCATCTATTGATAACTTCTATATGCTATTATACATAGTATGAAGATTATACCTTATTTTTTAATATGCTAGTATCATGAAATGTAAGGTTGAAGTTGAATGTGAAACCTAAGGGTAGCTCATTTTGTCTGACCTTAGGTTTACTTAGATGGTCACCAGTTCGATCGATTGCCCTTAAGGTCATTGAAAGATTTATGTGATCGTTCAGTCTCATGAGACCAGTTGCACAATTAGGCTTCAACACCCACATGTATAAAAAAAAAGGCAAACAAGTTGGACAAGTGACGGATAAGAAGGTCCCGTTATCTTGTCCATGGTGATGGTGAGTGGGATAAGGCTTGGTTGGGAGCTTAGTGAGCATCAATGTCGTTTTTATCTGCGAATCAAATCAAAGCCGGCCATTGATTTTAGGCATGTGAGAGATAATGAAATTTAATTACAAAAATTCTCTCTCCATAAAAAAGAAAGAAACGACAGGGACAAAATAGGTAAATGTCTATCTGCAAGTACTAGGGCACACAGAGTGTGTGATGCATGTTGGATGGTGAATGGTGACATGGGCAAAAGGACCAAGTGGGCTTTGGTGCCTTTTGACTGTTCATGGCTGAATCAATCAGCTGGTTGAGGACTGAGGATGGGAAGCAACGTTTGGTTATTCACAACTTGCTTGTTCCGGAAAGCTCGCGTCCAATCAAACCTCATACACAACTTTGTCCATAAAGACAGTGATATAACTCCATTCCTATGGTCTACAATGTACATTCCTTCCTATGAAAAAAATAAAAAAATAAAATAAAATAGACAAGGTGCACGTGAGAAGATAAAATAATGAAAGTATACTGACAATTTTCTATCTTATCTTTGGGGTACACTGATCGTAACACCAAAGAGAAAAGAAAATAATTCATAGTAAGTTGAATCATATTTTGTGAATTAGTATAGTACTTTACTAGTAACTACTATATATAGCATATAGTTTCATTTCCTAGTTTGAATTTCTTCACAAAATTCTGATACGTCCAGTCATTGTGCAGGTGGTAGTGGCACACAAGGGATGGTGGATCCATGGCTCTCTCTCTCTCTCTCTCTCTCTGAACAAAAGTGGGGGAATTGTTTGTTTTAGGTGGATCCCTAGGTGACCAAAATAATTGAATGTTCCAAAATTTATTCTGAGCGGCAAACGCTTCTTGCCTCCCAAATTTGTCACAGGAATGGCATCAATGTTCTCTCCATTGATGCCACTAGAATATGCTTATATATGGCTCCCACACTTTCATGTTTCAGGAGTCATGCAAATAGAGAACTGAGAGAAAAATCATATCGAAGTTTTAGCTTCTTAATCCTTTGCTTAATTGTCTTTAGAAATTTGTCCATTTGTTAGAATTGAGTGACTCAATTTTTTTTCCATTGAACTAAAAAAGTTTCTCTATGTGGTGGTAAATAAGAGATTGGGCAGCTCCTAATCAACCACTAATCCCATTGGGGGATGTGAGGACTTTGCCCCTAGGATATGTACCTTTTCGTATTTGATATTCCTTTTAAATATAGAAATGTTTGGTTAAAATACATAAAAATAACCCTAAATTAATGAATTTAACTTCTTTCATGTTTTTTTTTTAAAATAACTTATTTTAGAAAAAAAATGCCTTTTTCTATTCATATATTTACATTATCTATGAAAAGAATGAATTGCTTTTACAATAAAATAATAAAGGCATTTTGGTCAAAATTAGAGCAAAAATCGAGGAATTGTCAAATTTCTAAAATTAGGTTTTCAAAATATCCTTTAATTAAATCACCCTAAAATATAAGTGTCATAATATTCTAATGGACACATGGTTTTTTCACGTAAGTAAAGTCGTATTCATTGTGTTCATCTTTTCTTTTGATGCATATTCTCGTTTTTTTCTTTAACACCCTACGTAACCAAACATTGAAAAATGATGATGAAGATTCTGCCGTAGAAAATAATTTCTAAAAGAAATGTAACTCAATATAGGCTACAATGAAAATCAACGGAGTCCATATCAGGTGCAGCCAAGCCATGGTCCATAGGAAGGCATATGAACATGATCTAAAGAAACCACTGGATCTACTTTGACCGAGTCTTGAAATCATGAATGCACTCATTAATTTCAAAAGTGCTTATCTTAAAAAATATATATATATTAGCAGTCCAAGAAGTTGGTAAAAAGAAAAAAAAATTGCAGGAGGCCGGTGGAGTGGTTCATGAATCAAGACAAGTAAAATAAAGGTAGTACTGGCCGGTATTGCTTAAACCGAGAAAAAGAAGGAAACATAAAGACGTGGAACTTCATGGGAAAGAAAAAAGCATTTTCCGAAATGCCCGACAGGGCTTCTAGACGTGATGAAGAGAGAGTTTACAATATCTAGAAAAGTAGCAATTAGCCAGTTTAAGAGTAGCGTGCAAAACTCTTAATAATCCGAATGCGTGATTCCCTCGAACACACATCTAACACAGTGATAGAATATGTATGGAAAATATGTTAGGTGGTTGTTTGGTTTCATATTCTAATCTTGTTGCATGAGAATGAAAAAATAAAGAAAAATGAGATCACTAGCAAGCAAACCCTAGGAAAGTTAATTTTCTTGGTGTAGACTCAATCTCCATAATCTCTCTTTAGAAAGATGCCCATCCTTGTGATCAATTATCCAACCCCACCAAACATTCTCTCCCATAATTTATGCCTTCCATGTGCTAACAAACAAATTTCCATCATAAAATCTCTCTTGGAAAAAGGAGCCTACCATCCTTTATCATGCCATCTTTTGACTTGTGTCTCTGAATATTGGTCTCTCTTTTCATTTTCTACAGTTAATTAATTAAAAAACAAACATACACACATATCATGCCATCTTTTGACTTGTGTTTCTGAATATTGGTCTCTCTTTTCATTTTCTACAGTTAATTAATTAAAAAACAAACACACGTATATATATATATATATATATATATATATATATATATATATATATATATATATATATATATATATATATATATATAGGTACCAATTCATATATATATATATACCTAATTCATGGAATTTCTTTTAGGCACACCCTTTGTTTTTCTAGAAGGGATTGGGCTCTTTTTGGAGTGCATGAACATCGAAGGAGTTGGAAAAGTAACCAAAAGAGGAATTGGATTGACCTCTTTTTGGAGTGCATGAACATCGAAGGATTTGGAAAACTAACCAAAAGAGGAATTTTTGGGCATGTTTGATTACAAATTTTTAAATTTGTTTTTTTATTTAAAAAAATAAAGAAAACAAGAAAAACATAGAGAACAAGTTTTGTTCATTTTTTTGTCATGAAAAACATAATAACACTAAATTTAAAAAATAATAATAGTTTTATAGAGCATCGAAATAGTGTTTTTTATGCTTTAAAAAACTGTATCTAAGAACAATTTTTAAAAACAGGAACAATGATACCTTGTTTTATAACTTTTTATTTTTCTTGGCATTGGCAACTAAAATAGGCAGTGAAGTTAGGTGGATGTTGGCAGTTGGTAGGTTTTTTTTTCTGGCCTGGCAGGTCAGTTAGGGGAATCATCCTATTATCCTAATGGTCTTTTTTGTGTAGGTCGACTTCTAATTAATTAACAAAGAGCACCACATTTCTTGCATCCCAATCCCCACACATTATTATTATTTTTTGTTATTTATTGAGTGCAAGTTTGGCCCTTGGAAGAAAGAAAAAGCAAAGGGAGAGAGAAGGAAGCCATGGATTAGGAGAGGGCCACTCACAAAATAACTATAAATTTAGATTTGCCTGATCTTACCTGCCAAACCAAAGCCCTAATCATCTGCTGGATCTTAGTTGAATGACTCACTTTTAAATTTTTTTTTTATTTTTTTTTTTGGTTCAATAATTTCATGCCCCTCAAGCAAAAAGCCAAACCAATCAAAAGAATCCAATAAACAAAAGGGGACCCAACTCTTTATCAAGCATGAAACTCGAGAAGACTATGAATGAAAATATGAAATATACATGAGATGATGAAAACAAGCGTGAAGGGGATAATCACATGTGGGGGTCTGGCCATGTGCACACGTGGGGGGGAATGGTATCCAAAAGTTGAATGTGGAAACCTCTTGTGCTGTCATGGGAGGGCACTTGCTGTCATTCTTGTCGGACTGATTCATCCTCTTCATGACCCACATACACCCTTCTTCTCCTTCTGCTTAATTTCGACATATATATTCACCATTTCCTTACTTTTTATTTTTGCCTAACACTTTTCTTCTATTATTATGTTCCTATATATGCTCCTATTGTGGATTAAGTTTTCAGTACTTCTCCAACCTTGATTAGTTAATTACATCTGAAATTATGTTAAACTTATAAGGGACTGAGACTTGTTATGGTATACATAACAGCTGGTCCCTAACCCAGGTTTGGGTAAATATGGATCTTGTTTTAGATTACAAGATTTTTTTCTCATGCCATAATTGACAGAAGCAGTAACCAGACATTTAGATTTGCCCAAAATAAAATAGCCAGTTCTAAGTAGTATATGTATTGAACTGTGGATTGAACTCGGGATCACACGTAGAAACTAGGAGTAAGAAGACTTGAACAGCCCAGTAACCACCACTTGGCTACTGCCTACTCACGCGATATTTTATTATTTTTCAAAATAAAAAATATGTATTTCTAAAAAAATATTTATAATATTAAATAAATATAATATAATATTTTATAAAATTATTAAAGTAGTTTAAATCCACAGTTGCATTTACTCATAAGTAGCAATGGACCCCTCATACTTATTAATAATCAAATCACAATATATTGTCTAAAATCTAGCAGAGAGTAATTAACGGTTTCATCTATTTCATTTCGATAAACTCTAGTAAAACTTAAATATCTTAAAATTTCTGTAAAATTTAATTTTTGTGGACACAAGCTAGATCATATGGAAATATCAGGAGATAGTTGGGAGATCAGACAAACTTATATGACCCATGTCTATAACATCTCAGTTCCATTTGTTGGTTAATGCGTTGGATCAAACATTGCAAGTGGCAGATTCCGAAAACACTTTTTTTACATGATATTTGCCCAGTTGCAGGCCCCATGTTAAATGACCTTGTATTTCCTTTTCTTCTTGAATTTGATAAGAGAGTAAGAAACTTCCCTCTCAAGAGCATTGTTTCAAGTTGAGTATGTTGGAGGATAAGAGTTTTTCGCCCTAAGTTATCAATAACTTATGTTGTAATAGTAATGTTTGCTCAGATTTACCCATCTGAATATACAACTAACATATTCAATGTATAAAGAAAATATTTTGAATTTTGATCTAAGATGCCATGTGCTAACTGTTAAAAAACAAACAGTGACCAACTTCCCAATTTCAAATAAATAAAATCACAAAGTTATGTTAACAAACACTATTTGAATGTTCATAGTCTTTACCTTCCATTGAGAATAGATGCTCCACTTGATTATGTTAAAACGTAAATCAAACAGTTAGTACTTCAACAACGAGTGAAAAGAAAAGAAGAAGGGAAGATGTTAAATAACCAACTTTCTCAAAAACTCAATTTTATAGGATTTGTGTTTTACATGAATATATGTTTATTAACACCCATCTTCACTTGTGGCTCATATTCATATATGGAGAGTCAAATAAATCAGGTAGTGTTTGGACTTTCAAATAGACAAATAGGGATAAAATATTTAAATTACAGATATATGTCTCGAACCATGACCTCTTGCCAGACCAAGTTATGATACATGATAAACAACTTGCTCTCCTAAAAATTCAAGCTTCTAAGCTTTAGGTTTATATGAATACCATGTTTCTTAGTTAATTGAGAATCCTAATATCCTTTTCATTAGTTTAAAGTTTAAACATAGGCAGCACTTAAGTTCTGATTCAAACAGGATAGGATCACATAAATTATGAACAATGTAATATGTAAAATGATTAGATATATAAAATAAAATAAAAGAAGTTTGAACATAGGCTTAACTTTCAACTTAGGGACAAAAATCATGACATGTAAGTGTCATTGTATGAAGTAGTAGTACATTTGTCCCAAATTCTGAACCTACATGGTGGTTTGTCATTATTGAGGGCTATGGGGGCGGTGAGCTATGCGAGGGGCTATGTGGGCAATGGAGGGGTACTGTCATTTCCACAAGTGGATAGCATCACTTTTCAGGGCTGTCTCTTGACATGGCTCATCCTTCTGTGCTCTCCGTCGCTTCAGGTCGACAACTGAGGAGCTGGTGGAGAATGGTCACTGGTCTTAGTGCAAAAATATTACCAATAAAACCATTAATATATTGTCAACAACATCTTGAAAACTTTTTCTTCGTCCTGCATTAACAGGGTTCTCTGCAACTTGGCCAGTGATGGATGCAAGCAAGGGCAGCACCACCAGTCTGTCATTGCACAAACATACATAGCTGATGGACAGATGTCCCATCACTTTGCCCTCCTTCACTTCATCAAGCAGATGAATTTTGTCACCGAACAACAACCCTCTGATGGTTTTCGTGACTATCTGTCTACAACTTGCCTGAGAAAGCGAAATCCCTCGGACGTTTCAGTGTTTAGCTTAGAGAATATATTCTCTCTATTAAGTGGGAGGAACATGTTTGTGTGATCTCAACTGTTTCTCCAATTCATGAATATTCATGTTGTTTCCCTTTTCTTCTTTAGGATTTCCTGTTTTTAGTTTGATCTTGCCTTTTCTTCATCGGTATTTATCATATTAGTTTGATCATGGGTAACCAACTTGGCTATATACAATGATGACAATATCTGTTTTAATTTTTTATTTTACGGATACATCGACGATATTTGGGTAAATATTTTTACATAAATATTAATAAAATATAAATTATTTAGAATTCATTAAAATTTGTTTATAATTTTAAATTTTGATAAAATAAGTAAGAAAGTTATTTTATAAATGTAATATATATATATATATATATATTAATTCTTTGATTTTAAATATATAAATATAATGAATAATTGATTTCATTTTATAAACGTAAATTATTTATTTTATTCAAATGTATTTAAAAATTATTTATTTTATTTAAATATATTTAATTTTATCATATAAATTATACTATATACATATATATTAGTATTATTATTATATATTTCAGGGACGTGGTTTCAAAAGGGATGATATTTTGATAATATCGATGATATATCACCTATATTAAAAAATTATCCAAAAAACAACCTCTCATGAGCGTGTGATCTTCACTGTCGATAAATCCAGGATATATCAATGATATTATCGATTAAATAATGAAATTTCCAACAATTTCCAACAATCGACTATTGTTTGCTGATATCATGTCTATGTCGACCGATATGGGATATATCGACCCATATCAGATATATCAATCGATACATCTGTTGTTTTAAACTGTGGCTATATAATTCTAGTTTCCCCTCCATTCTCATATTTTACTTCAATAAATATCAGCAAATGATGGAGTACTTGAATTCAAGTCTATCATAGTCAACAAACTAACTAAACCTTCAGGTTTACCTGGCGAGTTAAATTAATCTTATGACTTTGATTTTTTTGGAAAACTACCAAGAAAAGAAAACAACGAGGAAAGTAAAAGAAAAAAAAATTGGAAAAAAATAAGAAATAGGTTTAAACTTAATAAATTGATTCTATATCTTATTTAAATTCATTTTATTTGTTTTTCTATTATATAATAACTAATAAATTTAAAAATATATAAAATTTTATTGAAATTTGAGTATATTTAATTTTCTTTTATATTTTCAAACATAAGAATTATTTTTTTTCCTTGTAATTTCGGAGTTCCAAACGAAACCTTTTGGAAACATGCCTAATGAAACTCCATAGAAATTTACATGGAGCTTGAGTACCGTGAACCTACGACTTGATCACCAAGCTCAATAATCCTACTCAGCCTTGACAGTATTCGCGTATGACCTACAAATGTATCCATACACACATGAAATAGTTGGTGATAAAAATTTAAATCTAATTCAATCACCTTCCTAAACGCGTTTTATGCGATTTAAGTTTAATTCGTGATATTTCACACGTAGAAAAGTCAAACATACTATTTACGAACTTTCAAATAAACAAACGGTATCTAACGATCAGCCAAGAATTTAGTTTGTTAACGTATAAATCGATAAATACGAAACCTACCTAAATCTAAGATACCATCTAACAAATCCACTTAAGTGCATAATTACGCTGGTCTCGAGTCTACAAGAGAAATAATTTTACAAAATTTCAAGAAGAATACGCCTCAAAAGATTATTTATTTCAGTCGCTAACGAGGATTCAAAGTTTAGGATAAGGTATCAAATCCAAGATCTCTTGTTAGACGCTTAAATTCTATGTTAAACAAACAACTTTCTAATAATAAAACTGAAACTTGTATAATTTGAATTTAATATGAATATCATATTTCTAACACATATAACCTTATTAATTATTCAGAATTGATTTTATTTCAAACCCTTATCTTGATTGTTTACCAACTGTATTTATGAAGAACACTCAAAGAAGCAATTGAGATAAACTTTTTGACTTAGACTTGTTTGATTAATTAAATGCCACTTAGGTGGAAATTTAGAAAAAGCAGAATAGTAAAGGGTACAAAATATTCCAAGGATAATCTTGACACTTCATTAATCGAAGATACAACAGCCTGAACAATTATATAATTAAGGTGCACAGTTCAATTATATAATTGAACTGTGAATATATATAGATGTATCTATCAATTTAATTAAGGGGTGACAAATTCATTTTACTTGATCTTTTTGAATATGTTTTGAAGTTAGGTCGGAGTCTCCAACATGAGTTGAAATGTTTCAAACCCGACCGCTTGTTCCTGTCACATAGACTGTGTCCAGCGAAGAGCTTACCAAATGTTTTCTACCCAAAAATTTTTGGACAACTTGTTAGGAGAAGATTCCAAATCCCCAGCCAGTGGTTTAATGCCTTGCAAGAAATGGAACTATATCTGCCATTGCTCGCTCCTTCACTATCATTGTCTTTCTCACAAAAACTTGCATTATTTTGCTTTTCCCTCGACAAGCTATTGGCTGATATTGGAATTCGAAAAGTATTAAGGAAAAAAAATTGAAAGGAAAAATAGAATGAAAGAAAATTTAGAGGAAAAAAATGGGTATAAACTTAATAAATTAATTTTATATGTTTATTTAAACTCATTTTATTTGTTTTTTTTATTATATAAGAACTAATAAATTTAAAAATATATAAATTTTTGAGAAATTTTGATTATATTTTATTTTCTTTTACATTTTCCAACGTGAAACTAAACATAAGAAAATTATTCTTTGTACTACTTTTTTTTTTTTTCTAAGACTTTCTGCTCAAAACTAGCTCATTAATATTATTATAATTACAAATCACTCTTCACTTTTCATATTTCTTCTTTTGTATTAGTCTAAATTTTGAAGTGTAGAAAAGGGGGGAAAGGAAAGAACAAAAAAAAGTGGGTCTCACCACATATGGAGGCATTGAATATACACATACAAATGAAAATTTTAACATTTTTCTATTATACTTTGGATGACTCATCTCTTAAATATTTGTCCATGTGTACCACGAATTGCTAATAGGTTTAGGTATTCTCGTGACATGTTTATTATAATTTGCCAAATTTTCTTTATCACTAGAGTGCGTTTTTTTCAGCATAAACAAACAAGACTTGATGAATGATGATGCATGTTACAACTTGTCAGTGTTATCTTGAGCATAAACAAAAAATTTCATATCTGGAGTGGAATCTGGAAATTAAATCAAGCAAAAAGTCTCAGCTCTTCATCATATCTTAAGACTTTCCCAAGTTTGAAGCATATCCTAAACTTGTTATTCTACAACATATATATGATCTTATACAGATATACCTGCATTATTTATGTATTATACTTAAGTACATTTAATCAATATCAGTTGATGGCATGTTCACCAACTCTCTCTCCTCCCCCACCCTCTGCTGAGCTAATCTTACACAGAATGGAACAAGAATGACAACTGTTGTGATGGATTCTGTTTCTTTGGGGCCAAATTTAAGTATTCTACACCTCACATATCTGTGGGGTCTTTACATTCTAGGGTTTGGACTACCTCCTAACAGGGTTCACCCATAGTATCAGAACCTAACAAGGTTCACCAATAGGACTACCTCCTAAGGGACTCAGATCAGTCATGACCATTGTTATCATTTTCATTCATATAACTATTTATCCATAAAATGTAATAGCTTATGTAGTTAATGCGAGTTCAAGTGTGAGTACAAACCGAAGGTCGCTAAGGTCTCGAGTCCACTCTTATTGGTCTCATATCCCTGCTCGAGTGAAAGTAGGGATGCTTGATAAAAACCATACATGTATAAAAACACTAAAATAGGGTAGCAATATACATGTTTCATAAACTAAAGAAAATTTAAAAAAAAAAAAAATTAGGGCACTAAGGAAGTTGCGCTGCCTTGTGTACGTACATTATCAGCAAAACCCTAATTAATTAACCATTTAGATATATGTTCTAATTAGCATTGGACACATGGATCAACTTAAGAAAATCGGATTTGCCCAGAATTATCGAATGGCAGACCTCAGAAAGGGTATCTTTGTCATGCCATTCTTTCAAATTATAGTTGATTACAAACAAGTTTATAGTTGAAATTTACTATTTATACTAGAGTCATCCATGACATTAGGGAGACCATGTATTGTGCTCAAATATGTTATAAAATGTAAATGGAGATTGTGTTTGTAAGGTGATGATTGGATAATTTTGAACTCACTTATGGATTAACTAAGAGACAAAATGACAGAAAAGCTATCTTGTTTAAGAAGCATAAAATCTTGAAACAAGGGATTTGCTAACAAAAAATGACAACATTAACAGATATACAGTTCCTTTTTTTTTTCTTTTACACTTAAAAGGTGGGGAAGACAACTATGGTATTTATTTATTAGAACACCTAACCTGCATATGCCCCCCAGTAGAGGAGTAAGATATTTGGAAAGAGAGCTTTTAGAATAAGTTAGATTTTAATAGATTATAATATTATCTATCCCCAAGATTCCATGAATTTAAGCTCATTTTGGTAGATATTTTCTGATGTTTCAATCTGGTTGGTTGTCAAGAATTTGAATATCCATGCACAGATCAAGTCGATAAATCGTTTCTTTTGTTTTATATGGGATTTTAATTTCGTGGACTCATTTTATCAGTTAATTAAAGAAAGTTAAAACAGATGTAAAAATAAAGCCAGAAAGTTCAAAGAGAATAAAATTTGAATGAAAAAAATAAATAAATTTAAACTTAATAAATTAATTATATATATTCATTCATAGTCATTTTATTTGTTTATTTATATTGTAAAAGAACTAAAAAATTAAAAAAAATATGTAAATTATGATTATATTTTATTTTTTTTACAAATTTCACAATAAAACAAAATATAGGAAAATAATTTCTTTGATATTTTTTTTCTTTCTCTATTACTTTTTGGATTCCAACTAATGGAGCATATAACTTGAAAGCTGAAAAGCTAGTAACCTTAAATAACAAGTAAGTTTAAATTTTGGTTCGGAATTTTGATATCTACAACCATTTATCTCTCCAAAATAGAATAGAAAGTTGAAAAAAGAGATGCAGCTATCTGCTATAAGCTATCGTTTTCGTCCTCCTTTTCAAGGTGGCCCTCGACAGTGTCCCAGAGTGGCTGTGTTAGGGACCGCAAGCAGAAACCAAATTCGGATATTAGCTACAAGCCAAAATAATGGTGGTGGTATTAGCCACTATCCCATGAGGGGTCAATAATGGCACCATCTTCATCTTGAATGCTACAATTTTGTGATTTAATTAGCGTTTTGCTTTGAAGACCATCACTTTGGGGACCTCCAAATAAGATGCTGCAATGTTTTGCTCATGGTAAACATAAAAATTATGTTATTTGGAATCGCATTAAATATTTATACGGATAATCGACAAGCATTAGTGATATGGATGGTCTGAGAAATGGGGGCCTGATATTTATATATGTTATTAATCATTTCAAAAAATTGGGGGAAAAAAAAGAACATGAAAGAAACAACTCAAGCAAAGAAACGAAGTAAAAAAGAGAACATTGGAATTTATGTGCATGGATGGGGGTGTGACATTGACTAGATGGATATGAAGCGCATATTAATTGGAAAGGTTTGAGAAATGGAAATTAAAGAAGATAACATCAAAACCCATCAAGGTTTTGTAAGTATTTGATGGGTTTGACAAAGATAACCCAAAATTTCTAGGAAAAGAAAAAGACTAATAATTAATAATATTGGGAGCAAGGAAGGAATGGGGAATGTGGTTGTGAGATACTAAAGATTTTAGTAAGGGCCATTGTAGAGTGCGAAACTTCGGGGGTTTGTGTGTGATGTGACCAAGATTTCGCGGTTGGAAGGAGGTAGAAAGAGGCCACGTGAGTGGGGGTGACCACACATCAGTCACCACCCCACCTCCAGCCCCCCTTTGTTTTGAGGCAACAACGCGGATTAATAAAGCCAACCCCACCCAATTAGAATTGGAGTGGGGTCTTCACTCTTTTTTGTTTTCTGTTTTTTATTTTTTATTTTTCCCCCTTTATTATTATTATTAATTTAATTTCATATGACTTTAATTCTCTATCATTAGAGCTTAATTATAGGATCTAACACTCCCACACTATTGCGTAATGACATATGGGTGGGGAAGGGGGGTGTGGTTCCAAAGCAGAACAGAGTGTGTTTTGGTCGATCTTCTTTTCTTTCTTTTCTTTTCATTTCATTTCATCAGAGTGTCAATCCGTAAACTCCAAGTGCCCTTTCCACAAACACCACGTGGTCTTCTCTTAGGTGTCTGAGGTGGACCTCCTTCTCTTTCATCCCACCCCAACTCTATTTATACCCCCCCATTCTCCCCTCCCATCCCTCCCCAAAGCTTCCTCTCTTCTCCCCCTCTCTCTCTCTTTCTCTCTCTCTAAACCCAACTCTCTCTTCTTCTTTTTTCTGCCATACAGACACCATTTTGTACTTGTTATAATATCAACCATGGCTTCTTCTACCGCACCTACCAGCAACACTACTGTCACGTGGGCCGGAGCCCATCATCAAAATCACAAGCTTTTCTCTTCCTTCTCCTTGCCTCTTGATTTGGGCTTCCCTTCAAAGTGCATCTCCGTCCGAAAGCCCAATAGTAGAAGAGGAAACGCAATTCATTGTGCTGCTCTGCAGTCTCATCCCATGCTTCATTACCCTACGCAACCTTCCCATCGAAAGGAATTTGACGACTTCCCTGAGAATCAGAAAACCCAACCGCCGCAGTGGAATTTTCTTCAGAAAGCCGCCGCCTTCGCCTTGGACATGGCGGAGACCGCCTTGGTCTCTAGCGAGCGCCAGCACCCTCTTCCTAAAACCGCCGACCCCAGCGTTCAAATCGCCGGTAACTTCGCTCCCGTCCCGGAGCAGCCCGTCCGTCACTCTCTCCCTGTCTCCGGCACCATCCCAGATTGCATTAATGGAGTTTATCTCCGAAACGGCGCCAACCCTCTGTTTGAGCCTGTCGCTGGTCATCACTTCTTCGACGGCGATGGCATGGTTCATGTAGTCACCCTTAATGACGGTTCAGCCAGCTACGCCTGCCGGTTCACAGAAACGCAGAGACTTGTCCAGGAGCAGAAGCTCGGCCGGCCGGTGTTCCCGAAAGCCATAGGCGAACTCCATGGTCACTCCGGCATCGCTCGCCTCCTCCTCTTCTATGCCAGAGGACTATTCGGCCTCGTCGATCACAATCACGGCACCGGAGTGGCGAACGCCGGCTTGGTGTACTTCAATAAGAGACTTTTGGCCATGTCGGAAGACGACCTCCCATACCAAGTCCGAATCAAGCCCTCCGGCGACCTGGAGACGGTCGGCCGATATGACTTCGACGAGCAGCTCCGGTCCACCATGATCGCTCACCCGAAAGTCGACCCGGTCTCTGGCGAGCTGTTCGCTCTAAGCTACGACGTCGTTCAGAAGCCATACCTGAAGTACTTCTGGTTTTCCCCAGAGGGGCAAAAGTCTCCGGACGTTGAAATCCCAATTGGAGGCCCCACAATGATGCACGACTTTGCCATCACAGAGAATTACGTGGTGATTCCAGACCAGCAAGTGGTTTTCAAACTTCAAGAAATGATCACCGGAGGTTCCCTGTTATCTACGACAAAAACAAGAAATCCCGGTTCGGAATTCTGTCCAAAAATGCCCAAACCGCCGAAGATATCATCTGGGTGGAGTCGCCGAACACCTTCTGCTTCCACCTCTGGAATGCTTGGGAGGAGCCGGAGACCGACGAAGTTGTGGTGATCGGCTCATGCATGACGCCAGCCGACTCCATTTTTAACGAATGCGAGGAGAAATTACAGAGCGTGCTATCAGAGATCAGACTCAATTTGAAAACCGGTCAGTCAACTCGCCGCCCCATAGTTCCCGCGTCGGAGCAAGTGAACCTGGAAGCCGGCATGGTGAATCGAAGCCGACTGGGAAGAAAAACCCAATTCGCCTATCTCGCCATTGCCGAGCCATGGCCCAAGGTTTCTGGCTTTGCCAAGGTTGACCTGTCAACCGGAGAAATTCACAAGTACCAGTATGGCGACCAACGGTACGGCGGAGAACCGTACTTCGTCCACAGAGACCCCACCTCAGAAAGAGAAGACGACGGTTACATATTAGCCTTCGTCCACGACGAGAAGACATGGAAATCAGAGCTTCATATTGTTAACGCCATGAATTTACAGTTGGAAGCCACTGTAAAACTGCCTTCTAGAGTTCCCTACGGGTTTCACGGAACCTTCGTTAACTTACAGGACTTGGGAAATCAAGCTTAGAAGAACAAATGCGAGATTACACCCAGGATTTGGGAAGTGGAGATTTTACCAGAGGGATGGACATGTCCCCGGATTTCTCCTGGTCTTTGGTATTTTTCTTTCTTTTAAGGTTTTTTTGTCTTCTGAGCTTTTTTTGAATAGGGTTTTTTTGGGAAAACCAGCTTGTAGCTTTTTCTGTAGGTAGAATTGAAGCTCAGCTGGTTTCTGTTTCCTTCCTTTTTTTTTTTTCTTTTTTTTTATTATTCATTTCCTCTGTTTTTATTACTTACGTGTCTATGTAAACGGTTGAGAGCCTGGATCTTTCTCTTAACGCTCTATTCTCCCTGTATATAGTAAATATCACAGTTCTACAAATTTACATGACGTGTTCATCTCGTTTAATTTTCATTTATTTTTAAGCTACATGTTTGTTTATGCTCCCCTCCTTTGTATTCACAATGGAGATAGGTATGGATCAAACCTAATTTAAATGAAAAATAAACACGAGTTAAATACAGACTTGGTTTCTCTTATCCCCATGTAAGGGCAAGGAGAGATCATTTGGAGTTAGGCGACACAAATCTTTTCCTAAAAATATGGTGATTTAAGTAATAGTGGATACCGGTGGAAGAAGAGCATGGATAGTTTGAAATTGGGTCAACTCAGCTGCCTACACAAATATCTAATGATAGATTGCCTCACAATCATTCCCCATCTTTCATCTAGAAACGTTTGAAACTTCCACATATTCTATTTCAAATGTTTTGGCAACCCTAGTTAAAAATCGGATGGGATGGACCAATCAGCCCAATTATCAATAGAATGTCGATTAGTGAATACTTTTTTTATTTGATTGGACCATTAATATTAATTCAATTATAAACCATGAATATGATAACTTTTTTTATTTAATCTCAATTATCATTTAGAATATATATATATATATATATATATATATATATATATATATAAGGCACCATATATTTTTTTTTGAATACTACTGTCATTAGAATGTGTATTCGATGAGTAATTTTTTTAATTTGATTCCACCACTAATTCCACTGTTAAAATTATAAATGATAACTTTTTCAATTTAATCATTAACCCTAAATTATTAGGTGAAGATTTAAAATAAAGAAAAATAAAGGGAAAAGAGGCCAAATATGGGTAAGCCAGTTTCGGTAAGAAGCATTGGGACCAATTAAATGCAGTCAAAGCCGCTAAACGCGCTGAGTGTAGAGAGTGACAGCAGAGGCATAATAATAATAATAATAATGAGTTGGCTACTTACATCACCTGCTGTACACCTAAACCTCCCTGCCGACGTACTCCTTTGATCCCCCTGCCCTTCTCCCAGCCTCCCACCTCACTACCCCCATGAGTGCAAAAATGTTTTTTCAGTGGGAAAGGTTTTTTTAGAGCTTACACAATTGAATAATTGGCATAGCCAGATAGGAATAGCAAAATTAAATGGGAACAATATTTTAACATTTCAAATGAGTCACACTCCCCTGTCCCATCACTCATAAACCAACTCAATCTTTGAATTTTATATATATATGTATCTCCACCCCTAATGGATGAAGCAAAGTAAAACCCCATAATTTAGCCATTAATCGACCAAAAAGTGCAAAAGACTGGATAACAAAAAATAATTCACGCTTTTGATGTCATGTGAGAGGAGGGTAGTTGAATTGGTTGGTTGGTTAATTAAGAGTATACTAGTAGAGTGGGCATATGCGTAATGGTCTAATGTGGAAGCATTTTCTTTCTTGTTGGTGCAGCCTCTTCCACAAAGTTCACAGTGCCGACCATCAATCAAATGCATAAATATATAAAAATATGTAAGAGTCATAGAACAATAAGGGGTAAAGGAGGAAATTAAAACAATTGACAAGGACTTTCTATACCCATCTAGCCCATAATTTTAATAATTATTTATATTTATATACGTGCATTATTATTCTTATTTTGCCGCATAATCAATGCCCGCCATTACTTTGCAAAAGGTGTTTTGTAGGCATCGACAATTACAGGTCGAGATTCAAACATTCGTACTTCTCTCTCTCTCTCTCTCTCTCTCTCTCTCTCTCTCTCTCTCTCTCTCTCTCAGTGTGAAGCCCAAAAGTCCTTCTCCACTTTATATCGTAGGTTGTCCAAAAAAAGTCTTGTCCGCTCTTTTAAAAGATCACTTGGAAATCGACCAGCTAAGTTTATTTTTTCATTTTCATCTTCTTAATTACCACTTCATTAGCTATTGAGGGTTATAATTTTTATGACTTGGATTGCGTCTTTTGATGGTAGTGGTAGAAATCTAAAATTTTAAGTTAAATTAAGCACCCATGTATAAGTTCCCCTTCTTGCCCATATTAGGATTTTTGAAAACTTTATCATCGTGCAGGACTGGGATTGAATAGAAAGGGCAAAGAAACAAATAATTATTTATTTCCATAAATTTTGAAGCCTCGTTATTATGGATCTATATCAGTAACGAATAGACCTTTATTTTATTTATAATGTGAATAGCATAAAATCAAAGATTGTGTGTTTCGGGTTATGTTTCTCGAATATTGCAGACCCCAGTTCTGAATATTTTCCCACCGACTCTTATCGTGCAAGCAAAGAATGTTCCTTGTGGTGATTTTCTTCTAAACCAAGCATAGACCGACTTTGACCTGTTCAAGGGGGGCTCTATCCCTTCCACTGAGGAAGTAAAAATATATATAAAACATTGGTTAGCAAAGCAATTCTAACACTGACTTTGACTTGTTTGAGCTCCTGTCTTCCACTGGCTTTGACCGTTTCAGCCGATGTCTTCCACTCATATTTTAGCTACCTAATAAGACAGCTTTCTCTTTCTTCTTTGTTTCTTGGCTCCATTTTTTGGGATGTATTGGGTGTAATCAACATCAGGAGACGTGTGAGCCAGGGAGTATGTCCATGTTTTATTTTTAGCATTTACTTCACTTCATAGTCATTGTGTCTTCCTTCTCGCTGTTCGAAGATAGTTGTGGCATGTGGCACCTATAATTTCCTTTTGTATTGTAGTGATGATAATGGATAAAGATCGACCTACTAATGCTGCTTCTTAATCTAATCAACCTCCTTGCAACAAGTTTCCAAGTTCTTGTTGCAAAATAACAAGGACAGGGTGTATGGATTCGTACCCAATCATGTTATATTATTTGTTTTATTCTCAAAGTATTCTCAAGAGTTTTAAAAAACACCTTCTAAAAAAACAAACAAACCCCTACGTTTAATCACTGGCTACAAACAAATTCAGATCGTAACGGTAATTACTTTATATTGCCTAGAACGATTCATACCCAATTACGTAGATATTATCCGCTTTCAACCCAAATTGGACTACGACGAAACGTATTCATTATATTGCTATGTTTCATACTTATATAACGATCAAATTTCCTTTATCTTTGGAGCATAATACGATAAGTTTATGACATTACGGGGTTAAACTATTATTAAAAACACGATATTAATATTAACTAAACTTACAAATTTTAGTTTTAATAATTATTGTTAACACAGATTTGAACTTAATCCGGTAAAAGGTCCTACATTTGAGATGTCTCTCCATATTTTAAATCCTCATTTATTTATTCAGCCACGCGATTTTATTTCTGCTTGTTCGACTCTAATATATGATATGGTGACTACATATAAACAAATGTGTTAAAAATATGATATTTATATTAACCCAAATCACTGCTAACTTAAAACCCCAAGAATGATCATAATACACTAGAAGACTCAATATGTTATCACTGTTATTCATATCCAAAGGGAACATCTGCACGAGTGTGACAAGGCCTAGTTTTATCCCCCAATAATCGGGTTTCACTTTGTCGTGAATCCGCTAAGAGGTTTTCACAAAGCTTAATAAAAATTATTTTAATACAAAAGCTTGATAAATAATCCTAAATTTTATGTATCTTTTACCAAATGAAAAGTGTTTATACTTTCTAAAATTTTAAAAATCTTACATTTTAACTAAAGCATTATTTGAAGAAACATCTTCTAATGTTTTATAAATTATGAATTTACGGTCAAAATGTCTTTTAAAGTTTTAAAAATTATAAATCTACCTTAAAAGTGTTTTTTAAAAAGACATTTTTATTTTTTTGAATCTTTCGTCTTATATGAAAAACCTATATAAAGAAAACTACACTAAAATTGAGATTATTATTATTATTATTATTATTTTTAACCAAATTAAGATTATTTTTTAAACCATGCTTTTTTTTAGATTTATTTCAAAATTTTATATTATTTTCCTCTAACTCCCGGTTTTCAGACTTGATTTTTAATGTTTTAATACTCTCATTTACTGCCTTTCTTCCATTTCCTTAAAATGACCATGCCTACCACACTTAATTTTTTTTTTTCTTTTTCTTTCACTCCATGTGTTGTCAATACCCACAAATAATGCTGCAGGTTCAACTTATTGTCACATAGTGCAGAAGACTCCACCGACCATCACTACTACAAACCCAGTCAAAATTATGATCCATGCATCATACATGTGCTTCTCTCTCTCTCTCTCTCTCTCTCTCTCTCTCTCTCTCTCTCTTCTCTTCTCTCCCTTTCTCAGCTCCCGTTCTTATTTGTCTTCTTAGAAAATAAGGGAACTTGACCCGGTTGGGGGACATAATCAGCAGCCCTCAATGAAGAGCGTTTTTATTTTGTATTGGCTTGTGGGGCTATTTCAAGTAATCATTTTCTACAGTGGTTGATGACTTTTAAGCCCAAATAAGTAGGAAAGGCGCACTTGAACCCATTTTCCTCACTAATTTATTTTATGGTGTATTATTATTTATTGTCTCCATTGTATTTTCAGTATTATTAAAGTAGCTAGACACCTAGCTTTTTGTTTGGATTCAAGAGATTAGGGGCCAACTTGTATGTACGTATTATCAATTGGCACCATTGATTGACTTATGTTCCATCAATTTGATGCATCAAGAAATTGAGAGCCTTATTGATGCATTGGATGCTTAAACCAAGAATGAGACTTTATGTCAATCCACTTGAATTTCCAACTATTACTACTTCAGTCATTTTATTCAAAGGCAAAAAGTATATATCAATACAATTATACAAAAATAATGAAACATTAATTATTAATAATGGAAAATAGTTGTTTGCTTTATTAGACATTTTAAAAAATAATTATCTTTTTATTAAATACTACTATAACATATGATAGATATTACTAAAATATATTATAAATACTATCATAAATGTTATATTATGATAGTATCTACATTATATTATAGTAGTATCTAAAATATGTTACGATAGTATTTAACAAAAAGATAATTATTTTTTCAAACAAATGTATTGAAACACATATTTCTCATTCTTAATAATTAATATCCAATTATTTTTGTATAAATGTATTAATACATAATATCTAGCTGATTTAAGGTTCCATGAATAATCCAAGTCTTGAACCATATAGCCTGAATAACTTAATTTCTCTAAAATATACACTTGAATTAGCATAATAAGAATTATATATTTACATATGGCACGTTCTTAATTTCTGTAAAGATCCGATATATATCATTTTTCTTTTCTAGACTTGACCCATCAGCACAAAATAATTGGTGGGGTTCTAAAGAATCATGGTTCATGCTTACTTTCCAAAGCACTAGACATAAATTTCGGTCATGTAATACACGTGTTGAATAATAATAAAAAGTCCAAAAATGTAGGCCTGACACTGTGGAATAGAACTTGTTGGGTAAGGAGAAAGAGCATAAGAAACAAGCTCTAGAATGTTCGTTTATGTTTTCAATTTCCTTTTCTCTTTTTCCCTGAGATTCTTTTCACTGATTTTAAACCAATTCTAACCTCACAAGACTAATGCGAAAAAACTCGTTTTTGAATATAGACTTTCACATCCATAATCAAATTCCATCTAAGATGATTGGTCAGTCAATCAAAATCAAAATCATTGACTGTAATATGTAGCATCTCACTTCACTAATCAAAATCATGAAAATCGAGAACATAGAGTTTAGTAGGATTCAATAAATGATTATTTAGAATGAGATATAAAGCAAGGGTTGATCACATTTGCTGCACTGGACAAGGAGAAGACATGCAAGTTAATTTTCCATGACCAATGTCGCCGTGTCTCCATCCCATCCAAAAAAAAAAATGAAAAGTGGTTTGCTTATATCAATATTTAAAAAAAAAAAATCTTAGGGAATCTTGTGTTGTCTACTTCAATATAAAAATATTAACAAAATTAAAAGTAAGATTGGCTTTTATATTGTTCAGGTTGGCAGAAAAAATAATTATGTCTTAGGTAAAAAAATAACGATCACAAAGTATATTACCCCAAAATACCTCAATGTACAACTTAACCCCCACCTATCCCATCCTTAAGCAAAATAAAAAAAATTTGAACTTCTTTTTCTTCTTCGATCGATCACGACTCCATTAGAGGGCAAAGGTTCCTCCCTCCTGTTTTGTCGGCAAACGTTCCTCCCTCCCATCTCGTCGATCAAGGTTCCTCCCTCTCGTCCCATCAACCACTTTAAACCATATACAAGTAAGCTAATCCTTAAACCTTAACATCTTCTAAAACACATCTTTTTCTTCCTCCTGTTGGCCCCTTTGAAGAATGTTCTTCCTCTTCCCAAAACCCGAACATCTTCTTCTTCTTCTTCATTGGAACACTCACTCTTCTCATTGGAATACCCATCACAAAATTTTTATGGAAATGAAGAAAGCTTCCTCACGAGATTTCTTTTATAGTGTGACAATGCAATTTATCTGTTATACTGGACAAGCTTCCTTATTTTTTAAATCGATACCACCATAACATACTCAGTGTACTTCTGTAATGTATCGGAAGTACTACTTGATACTACCATAATGAAAAAATGTACAAAATGGAAAAAAATGTCAAGGCCCCTTACAAATAAGTATATTACACACTTATTACATGTTTATGGTTGTAATGAGTCAGACCATTGGTTAGGTACCTATTTGGAATAGGTGGTATTACCATAATATACTTGGTGTACTACCTGATACTACCATAACATATGGTTATTATTTGATATGTTATGGATGCCTAACAAGTAGTAGTTATGCTTGTAGGTAAATTCAGAAAGAAAATGATAAATTATTATGTTGTATTTGTTAGTCGAAAAGGTGGAGTATGCGATTCATGGATTGAATGTCAACGAAGTGTGATATTCTATAAAAAGGGTCTAGACAAAGCCTACACTTCTAAAGATAGAGCTACACGAATGCTATATCCACTAAGATAGAAGACACCTAATGGATCTAGTGCTGAAATATCTTCCCTTACTCCCAATTGTGGACATGAAGACAAAAAACTAATAGAGAAGTGTTCAAGTGCTATGTACACCTGTTTCATTATTCGGGTCATAATAACATTAATGTATCTAATTGTAATCGATAAATGTTGTAATGGCTTCACCAAATTGTATGAATGAGAATTTACTTGAAATGGTATCATCTTGTGTATGGAATGAAACTTGATTGTAATCTTTACTTGATATGAATGAAAATTCAGAATTTTGCTTCAAGTACACTTCTTCTTAATCACAAAACATCCCTACAAATGGATGAAAACATTTGAAAATAAAAAACAAACTAATACCATCAACCAATTGCCTACACAATTTATTAAAAATTCTTAAAGAAAAAGAGACTCAATAATCAAACTCTGAAATTGTTATCAACAAATAAAAGAAAAGGCGAAAAAGAAACCCAAAAAGGAGAAAAAAAATAGAAAGATGAGATTCGAGAAGGATTAGCAACATTTTGATCATGGGCAATTGATTCCAAACAATCCTTATACTACTTTGTACTGATCATGGAGAAGAGGAGAAAGCTCTACCAGTAGATTCTCAAACACCACATTTTCAAATCAACAACATCATGTACTACTAGAAGGCTAAATTACATAATTTACCAACTGCAAGTTCTAATCCATTAAAGAGGAAGACCATGTGCAAAATATACATATAAATATATGTACTTGAAGCAAAATTCTGAATTTTCTTTCATATCAAGTAAAAAATATAGTCAAGCTTCATTCCATACACAAGATACCATTTCAAGAAAATTGTCATTCATACAATTTGGTGAAGCCATTACAATATTTATCTGATTACAATCACATACATTAATGTTAGTTACTTGTTATGACCCGAATAATGAAACAAATGTACATATCACTTGAACACTTCTCCATTTTTTTTTTTTTTATCTTCATGTCCATAGTTGGGAGTAAGAGAAGATGTTCTAGCACTAGTTCCATCAAGTGTCTTCCATCTTGGCGAGATATACCACTCTCATAGCTCTGTCTTTTGAAGTGTAGGTTTCGTATAGACCCTCTTTGTAGAATATCACCTTTCTTTGACATTCAATCCATGAATCGCATGCTCCATCTTTTCGACTAACAAATGCAACATAATAATTTGTCATTTTCTCTCTAAATTTACTTACAAGCATAACTATTATTTGTTAGGCATCCACAACAGATCAAATAATAACCTAGTGTTATGGTAATACCGGGTAGTACACGGGTATATTATGGTAGCACACCCAATATATTATGGTAGTACTATCTATTCCAAATAGGTACCTAACCAATGGTATGACTCATTACAACCATAAACATGTAATAAGTGTGTAAAATACTTATTTGCATAAGGCATAAGGCATTGACATTTTTTTTTCCATTTTGTATATTTTTTCATTATGGTAGTATCAGGTAGTACCCCTAGTACGTTATGGTAGTACATCGAGTGTGTTATGGTGGATCCAATTTAAAAAACAAGGAAGTTCGTCTAGTGTACCAGATAACATGGCATTGTCACACTACAACAGAAATCTCGTGAGGAAGCTTTCTTTCTTCCTATAGAAATTTCGTGATGGGTGTTCCAATGACGAGAGTGAGTGTTCCAATGAAGAAAAGAAGATGTTGGGGTTTTGGGAAGAAGAAGAACATTCTTCAAAGGGGTCGACGGGGCGGGAGGGAGGAACACTCATTTGTAATGGCGTCGTGATCCAAGCAAGAAGGAAAATATATGTTTTAGAAGATGTTAGAGCTTTGAGATTAGCTTATTTGCATATGGCTTAAAGTGACCAATGAGACGAGAGGGAGGAATCTTTGCTTACGGAATAGGAGGGAGGAAGCTATGCCCTCTAATGGAGTCGTAATCGATTGAAGAAGAAGATGAAGCTTGGGCTTCTTTTTTTTTAATTTTTCTTAAGGATGGTGTTTAGGTTGTACATATGTGTATTTTGGGGTAATGTTTTGTCATCATTGATTTTTAACTTATAACATAATTATTTTTATTGTCAGCAGCCTGAACAATGTACAATCCAATCTTGTTTTCAATTTTACTAATATTTTTATATTAATGTAGATGAACACAAAATTCCCAAAATCAAATCTGTGATTGAATCGAAGAAATTACTACGATTTAAGGGTCGATTCAATGATTGCACCACCGTCCAACTGAAACAAAACAAAAAAGATCA
This sequence comes from Tetrastigma voinierianum, assembly GCA_016808115.1. NCBI lineage: Eukaryota > Viridiplantae > Streptophyta > Magnoliopsida > Vitales > Vitaceae > Tetrastigma > Tetrastigma voinierianum. The sequence goes on from JAEQBH010006084.1 coordinate 371,150, forward strand.
CCGTTCGGACAGTTTAATTCAACATTGGTTTGCATTTCAAACACAAAAATAAAAATAAGTCAAATTTGAACAACCTTTGCGGCTCTCTGAAACTTTCAAACGCGTGAGAATTCACAGGAAGCCCATGTGATGTCTGACTGATTGAAAGCCCAAAAAAACCAGTAAGCAAACTCAAGAGACATAATGAATAAATAAACACCAACACAACCATGGAAGAAGGTGAGTGAGACAGAGAATGGTCGTGTGTGAGTCCGACAATAGTCGCCATTGGCTAATTCTTTCCTAGAAGGTGGAATGCGCTTCCAAGGTGTGTGAAAAAGTGGCCTTAGAGAATACCATTTTTATGCATCTCCCTCATCATATCATCTATGGACTGTGACGAACTCAATGATGTATTTCCATGTACATATTTTTAATATTTTCTAATGTCCCACGTCCCAAATTAAAAAAAGGTACCATTTTGTTTATGTTCCTTTGTGCTTGATGTGATTAATTAATTGTACCAAACTTTTTCTCTTTAAATAACGCATTACTATAATCATAAGTTCACATTTGTTATCTTATCCAAGTACTGATGAGATAAAGTTTTCCTACGTTATGGTTTTCCTTCCCCTCAACTGTTTTAACTGTCTCATCTTTTTACCATATATTTATATATTTATATGACACAAAATAATCTAACATAGATATAGTTTACATTATAAATATTAATTTAATTTGTTAGGAAAAAGGAAAGCTTGATCTCTAAACAAAAAGAGATTCAACTTTTTATCAACTTTAGTTTATCATATTTTGTCATTGTTTTTTATTTTTTATTTTTTCTTCTTTTTGTTCCTTTTTATTGGAACTTGTAGTAATCTCCACCTTAGAGAGAGATGGATGAGTGTGGCCACTCTAACTTTCTCCACTTAATTGGATGGATGAGGGGATACCACCTTTCTCCTTTGTGTTCTTAAGGATAAGCAAAAAAGAAAAAGAAGAGAAAATAGAAACCCTAGAAAACAAACCTTGGCCTATAAGAACCAATTTTTTATGTTACATAGTGGGCATTGACAAAACACCAAAGGAATTTTTTCCTAAAGAAAATATAAAGTGTGTCTTGATGTGGTCGGTCAAATACTAATATACATAGCCTCTAATCCACCTAGCATTAGCCCCCCATTTTAATATCATCACATGTACTCTCGCAACAACAATTTTTAATGTGTTTATGCGTAACTACATTTCTCATGAACAAGATGCAAGGAAATTAAAAATTAAAAAACTCACTCGGTGCATTTGGAGTGTTGTTGTTGTCAGAGAAATAGTTGTGTTTATATATATATAACTAAAGTAAGCATTATCATCTATTGTATTATTTTGGAAGCTATAGTAATTTTTATTGATTAAAATATGTTATGGTATGTAATAGAGGGACATAGAGAGTCATTTTCATTTTTATTTGGGTGTAGATGATCCTTTCGTAAATCTTAAGGAAGTCTCATTATAGTAAAATTTTCCTTTCTTGAACACAAAGAGAAAGGAAAGGAAAGCAACGTTCAAGAGTTTTCTTTATAAGACATTGTTTTATATAGATAAACATTTGACTGACTAAGAATGAAATAAATAAAAAATGTAACTCATCTTATATTTCACTCACGGTTCCAAAATTAAATAGAAAGTTAGATAGATGGATGAGTACAATATTGACCACTTATAAGGCGCATTATTGGTACAAATAGAGTTTTAAAAAATGAATAAATTAAGAAAAAAATAAACATGAAAAATCTACTTACACTCTCTCCTTGTTAATTTTGCTCTCTTCTTTTGTGTATGCGCGTTGAATTTAAAATTTCTACTGATGATTGACTATGTTTTTGTGAAATGGTAACTATTAGTAGCTAAGCCAGAAAATATTTTAAGGGGCATGATGGTGCAGTGGTGGCTGAATATTTCTTAGAACTTAAGATATCAAGTTTGAATCCTCTTGCTGCAATTTTTTTCTCAAAACCATATAGCTCCGCCCTAGCAACTATAAAGTAAGTGAGAAAAGATGAATATCATGCTAGTGGATCACTTATGACAATAAAAGTAGCCAATACTTTCGTATTTTAATGACATATATAATGAAAGAAGTATTTACAATACTGTTGTCTCAAAATATTATTTAAAGGTGAAAAGTGGATTTTCAAATTAATTTATGTATAGATGTAAACAATGGACAAAATATAGCTTTTAAGTTTAAAACATGAAAGAAGGTGAAACACAACAATAGGAATACGAAAGTGAAGATTATTACCTCGGAGAAACCCAGGGATTATGTTAAGATGCACTATTACATCAATAAGAAAGAAAATAGAACTTAAGTTGCCCATATTATCTTGAAATATACTATTCCTATGAAAAAAATAAGAATATGCGCTTTGTGAGTAACTCTACATTAAACCCAAAATTGCCCTTTTATATGTTAATTAATGGGACCCACTCAAGGCCGTATAGGAAATAGTGATTCCTTTTTTGCATCAAGTGATCTTCACTTAAAACAAAAGAAAATAAAAACAAAAAACCATTCAACCCAAACTTCTACTACCCAAATTTGGTGTCCATCCTTTTTTTTACAGCCCGTCCTTGTGAGTGTCGTGGCCTTTGGGCCCAGACCCGCTAGTCAATAGGCCCAGCATCCGCGCATGCCTTTGCACGGCAGTCACATAAAACGACCCGAGCGGCCCGATATATTAAAACCAAACGGGAGCCGTCGGACCGGTACAATCCTATAACGTAGTTTGGGGTCTGGAGGTCCCCGGTCGGTCGTCTTTACGACGTATGGGTGGTTAGGCAAAAATAAATATGTTAAGGAGGAAATTGTGCATGGGATGTTTATTTATGGATCTCCCAGCATCCAAATCCGATGCACTTCAAAAACATCAACCCTTAGCAAGAATTGGTCTTTGATAAGGAGAAAGTTTGTTTCCAAAATCATGAGATTATCCTTCCAAAAATCAAGGAGAATTGGTCTTTGATAAGGAAAGAGATATCTCATCACCAAAATCACGAGATTATATTTCCTAAAATCAAAGACAAATTCGAGTATAAAACAAGAACTCCCCAATGCGGGAAAAGTATGCAACCCTTACTGTCGTACTTAATTTTTCTTCCTCTTCATCCTTTTGTTGACTTAAGCATCAGAGAGGTGGTGACACCTTCTTGTGGGAACCCACTGCGAGGTTTATATCCATGATGCACGGAGGATAGATGAACCCGAATGCAAACCGGTGGTGCGGTTTATTAATGTAGTCGATCAAAAAGTCTCATCGACGACGATCTGCGAGAGCTTGGCTCCAGCGAAACAATAATGCGCTGCGCTGGCGGCTCTAATGGATCCCCTCCCCATGTATGATTCGTTTGACACAGTTGCAATGTCGAGCAATCCGGTGATTCAGTCACCCGAGGACCAATTCTTGCATTGGCGTCCGAGATATGGAAGAAGCGGAAGACAACGGCGGATAGAACCGGAGATCGTGTTGGCACAGTATGAAATGATCGTCGGGCTTTGACGAAAACGGCGCTCTTGGAAGGCGCAGAATCAGTGGTTAACAGCCTTGTGTGCGATAGGAAAAGCGACAACCGCTGAATGATGCGAATACTGACGAATGACGAGTTATCCTCTGGCAGCTCACCAAACCCCTCCCCGGAAAAAAGCAAGCGGCCTAGATCCCGCTAGAGACACTCACTTAAGCTTGGCATTCCATGTGCGATAATGACCTACTTATGGGCATGGAGAGAAAGCAGCGAGATAGACGACAGGCTGCTGCGCGGCAGCGTACCGCATTACCTGGGCGTGGTTCGATCATACCCTCGGTAATTACGCCTTCGATTGTAGCACCCGCCACATGCCACCTGTGCTTGATGATTCGAAGTCCCAACGACATGCTCTCCTCCCCCCTAGGGCGACACATCCTCGATTGTGAGCCTCCCCGCGAGTTTGTCATTCTAACTTTCAATATGTTTGACTATTCTATTAACCCATATGATCACATGCTCCATTACAACCAGGCAATGACTTTGAATACCAACAACAACCTTCTACTATACAAAGTTTTTAGGCTGGCACAGCGGGGGCCTGCTTGCTTTGGTTTCCTGAGGTCCCTGAGCTCGATAAACACGTTTATCGAGACTTTAGAGCATTTATCTCATGACACATTAACCGGTCTTGAGAGAAAGAAACATTAGTTCACTTACGGACTATTTTGAAGCATGAAGATGAGTCCATCACGGGTTTTCTGAGGAGGGTTTGGGAAAGTAGATCCGACAAATAGGGTACACGGCATGGACGTGATTCTTCGAACTTGAGAAGAAGCTTAGTGTGACCCCATGCTTCCACTCGTATCTCCTAGGCCTTTTGACAATAATGGAGTTATACGGTGGTGAGACATGTACTTAACATTGAAAGATAGTGTCAGAATGGTAACCAGGACGATGTGATCCTGAAGTCGGTAAGCCCAGAAAGATAAGTCGAGGCGGGAAAAAGCCATTTAGCGTCTAGCAAGGGCCATAACGAGGCCGAGCGACCCCGAATTAGTCTCAAAGAGAGCCCCTTGATTCGCTACCCTAAACATCTCATATGAAAGATTGTTGCCCCTTATTCGAGACCTACTATATTTTAAGTAGCTGCGCTATCGGGTAAACCTCATTCGAGGAGAAATAAATACTTGATCACGATTATCACGGGGACCATGGACCTGAAAGCAGGCCCAGGTGCGAGATGCGAAGTTCTAGTAGAAAAGCTGATCAAGGCAAGGCACCTTTGAAGGAACCTTAGGGATGTAGAAACGGGGTGGAGTAAGGCTGACCTGGCCCAGTGCGGCCATTTGGCCGTCGATCGGAACCTAAACCAACTATAAACTATATACTGGGCGGCTCGGTGAATGATTAGTATCAATCAAAGCGCCAACAGAAGAAACTCATCAGGGCGGTTATGGTAAATGTCGTCCATACAGAAAGCGGCTAAGAAGTAGAGCCAATAGATGGCCCCATATCCTTTGCTCCAGTTAACCCGAACATGGTCATTCTACCTCATTATGATGCACTAGTATTCACCCTTGGTATTAATGGTTTTGATGTGCATAGGGTGTTAGTAGATCTAGGCAGTGTGGTAGACTTGCGCGATAGCTCCGGCCTTCACACACAAATCAAACTTTCTCCGACATGCTAAATTCAGTAGGGTGAATCCTCTCTGGCTTCAGCGGGTAACCACATACTTATTTGGGGAGATGTCACACTCAGCGTGAATTTGGTCAGGTCACTTTCGAAGCGGGTTTTGTTCTCGATCATTGAGAGACAGGGCCTTATAAAGCCATAGTGGAACCGGTTGTTTTTCAGTGAAGGTCGTGCCTTGGCGATATCGAATGGTAAATTGTTGACAACCACGAAGTAGTCGATCTTTTGAGTAGCGGTGGATGCACGACAATCTTGTCAGTTGACCTTGCGTAGCGAAAGGGAAGTGTGATTACGAACGGCCTCCCCCAGAATGATCTTACACAACGTAGTGTCATGGTATCTTAGCCCCGTCGAGGGCGAAGAAAGGACTCGTGGCCATGGACCCACTAGAAGGTGGATTTGGGCCAAATTTCAGAAATTTACCTGCTCCAACTCACTCGACCTTGATGAAAAGAGCCTGATTCTGACTCGTAGCTACACAACATTGATGTATTCGCTAGAGACACTCGATATGAGTGTCGGGATAAGCCCAGCGGTGGCTTCTCACAAGCCCGAAACGTCCTGCATTGGCCCAGGTAAAGCGAAAGGGTGGCCGGTTCAGCGGACCGACATCGGATTATTGGTGAAGTAGAGCGATCTTAGGAAGCGAAGGTTATAAGGGGTGAAGTATCGAATGGGTGCGATGTGGTAGTGGCACCAAAAAAGGGTGGTAAGTGGCGCGTGTGTGTAGACTACATTGATCTCAATGAAGCATGTTCTAAGGATAGCTTCCCCTTACCACGGATAGATTAGATTGTGGGCGAAGCAGTAGGCGTAGTATTCTTATCGTTCTAGATGCCTTCTCGAATATCACCCAAGTTGTGCGCCTACAGCGGAGAAAACCTTCATCACCGCAGATTGAAGCTGCACCACAACGTAATGTCGTTTGGCCTAAAAAGCCTTGAGACTGACTTCTCAAAGGATGGTGACCAGGGTATTCCGACCCCTGATAGGTAAATCTATGGGTTTATATCGATGATATGCTTGTAAAATCCAAAGAACGCCCTCACCACACAATGCATTTGCAAGAAACCTTCAAACTGCTGCGAAGACACGACATAAAACTTAACCCTTTCAAATGCGCATTCGAGGTCAGCTGGGGCAAATTCCTAGGTTTTATGGTAACACAGAGGGGGATAGAGGCTAATCTCGTGGCTCCAGGCATAATGGGACTAGGTCCCCGAGCAGAAAGGGTCTGTGGCCCGACTAGCCGATTTGGTGACCCTAGGGCGGTTCATATCTCGCTCACAAATCGTTTGAAGTCGTTCTTTGCCACCCTAAATGGAGCCCGGTGAGTGGCAGATCAAGATTGTGACCGAGGCCTTGCGGCGATCAAAGCCCAGTATCTCCTTAGAGCCTGATTACGGCTGGCCAGGGACGGGTGGGACGCTGCATCTTTATAGTTATTTTGGCGTGTCGGTAAGATGCGGCTTTATTCAAGAAGGCGAACCGCCAAGGCAGACCCATATTCTTCATAAGCAAATCCCTGTCCGAGGTGGAAACTCGATATACTCGTTTCGAACAGGTAGCACTGGCCTTCAGGGTAGCTGCTAAAAAACTCCGCCCCTACTTCCAAGCGTGCCCTATCATTGTACTCACCAACCTCCCTTTAAGGAGCACTACACATCAGCTCGATATGGGGAGGATGGCTCGATGGGCGGTTGAGCTGAGTGAGTTCGGTATTCAATATAAACCCCGTCTGGTGATGAAGGGGCAAGTATTGGCTGACTTTTTAGCGAAGGGTCCTCAGCAAGAAATGAAGTCAAACAACTTCGGCTGGTGGATCCTGAATGTAGATGGCGCTTCACGACAGACGGGAGCCGGACTGGGGCTACAACTTAAAGCCCCAACCGGGGAAGTAATAGAACATGCTATACGTTTGGATTTCCTCGCTTCTAACAATGAAGCCGAGTATGAAGCAATAATAGTCGGGCTCGAGGTCCCAATCTCCATATCCTTAGAAAAGATCATCATAAGAAGCGACTCACAATTGGTGGTGGGGAAGGTAAATGACGAATATGAGATAAGGGACTAACGCATGACCATGTATGTGAGTCTAGTTAACCTGCGTTTAGGAAGCTTCACAGCTTGGTGGCTGGAGCATGTCCTGAGAAATTCTAACGAAAAGGTAGACGCTTTGATAGCCATCGCAGCGTCCCTGCTAATAAAAGAAACAGTGCTCATCCCCGTATACTACTTGCCAGAATCGTCGATCACTATCAGTCGAGTAAATGAAATAGATGAGATGGGTCCTTCTTGGATGGCTCCGATGATGTTATTTAAGTTCGAGGCGCAATGATAAATTTAAGGCCCATGAATCGAGTCAAGCAGCTTGGTTCTCCCTCGTTAACAATCAGCTATATAAGCGGTCCTTGGGTGGGCCCTATCTTAAATGCCTTACTCACCAGTAGGGATAATATATATTGGTAGAACTCCACGATGGAATATGCGGAAACCATCCAGGCGACAAGACGTTGGCACATAAAGCTCATACCTAAGGCTAATATTGGCCGACCATACGTGTGCATGCCATCGCCTATGTTAGAGGTGTGGCCAGACCCCCGCTGCTTGATAATTTTGTCTCCAAAGCTTAGACTGAAATTTGCTCATATAACAAACCCTTGACCATTCGCTCGATTAGGGCATTGACATAGTTAGGCCCACTTTGCCCTCACGCCTTGACCCAGAGGAAGTGATGCGGTTACCAGGCCTCTTGACAAATGGATGAAATGGAAACCTTTGCATCCATCAAAGACAAAGAGGTCATTCAATTCATATGGAAGAACATTGTGTGTAGGTTCGGAATACTCCAATCGATTGTAACAGACAATAGGCCGCAATTCGATAGCCGGGTATATAGGAACTTTTACAGCGAGTTGAAAATCAAAAACCTATACTCGATCCCGTGGTACCCGCAAAGCAACGGTAAGGTGGAAGTGTCTAATAAAACACTCTTATCAGCTCTGAAAAAATGTCTACACTTGGTCAAAGGAAAGTGGGTAGATGAACTACCAAGAATTCTATAGGCCTCTGAGCAACCGGTCCAAAATGACAAGGGAATCATTTTCCACACGACATGCGGGATGAGGCTATCATCCCCATAATCGGGATGCCTCTGCATTTGGACATAAATTTCTAAGGAAGCAAATGTTGAGCGATAACGAAGACTGGAGCACATGGCAGACTTTGGGAAGCGGTGCGCATAGCATTATACCAGCAGAGGCTAGCAAACTTGCACAATCGGCGTGTGAAGCTGCGTACATTCAAAGCCGGTGAGTTAGTCTTAAGAAGGGTCTTTGAAAACACTGCCAACCCAGCTGACGGGAAGTTCCAGGCCAATTAGGAAGGACCATACACAGAGGTCCGAGTAGGGATAACCAAGTCTTATGCGTTGAGCAAGCAAGACGGGGCTATTTGTTCCCGAATGGAGCATACATTGCATCTTAAGAAGTCTTACCGGTAGTGTATTCTTTGAGGATATTACCATCGATAAAAGATTATTCTTTACATTTCTCTTGAAACTAAAGTGCTTCTTCTAAAAATCCCGAGATATGGTTGATGTCCTGGCTGAGTACGTAAAGGTCCCAGATATAGTTGTTGTCCTGCTGGCATATTGAAAAGTCCAAATATGGTTGTTGTCTTGTTGGCATATCTAAAGTCTAGATATGGTTGATTCCCTGCTGGCACAAAAAAAATCCATATATGGTTGATATCCTGGGTTGATGTCCTACTGGTACATAAAAAGTCCAGATATGGTTGTTGTCTACTAGCACATTTAACAGTCCAGATATGGTTGATGTTCTTCTGGTACATAAAGAATCTATACATGGTTATCGTCCTACTAGCATTTTCAAAATAAAGGAAAAGGGGAGCCAAGGCATAGTTGTCGTCACGAAAAGGTTTTTCATTAAAACATGACTCAATTCAATGTGCTAAAAAGCGCCCGAGAGATTCTGAGGGATAATATGTGATACGGTGGCAATCACCACAAAAATCTCCTAAAAATAGCCCAAAACTAATATGAAAGAAAGAGTTAGCCTTGCTCCTTTGTGATGACGCCCTCCATTGGGTCCTTCGTTGTTTCAACTGGGTGAACCTCCGCAGCCTTAGCTTGGATGAGTTGGAGTTGGGGGGCACCCCAGATTCACAAAAAAACTCCGGAGGAAGTGGGTCAGTAGAGTCAGGCATGTAATCCGGAATCCTTGGTCGGTCACCGCGGATGCCATGTTTGAACACCTGACATCCCAGTGGCATGTGAAATTTGCTCGAGGCTTTGGTAGTCTTCCACCATGGCTTCTTTGTCCTTTCCCGCCTAAGAATGGAGATACGACACTTCATCTCTGGATGTCTAGAGTTCCAGTAAGAGCGACGTCTGCTCAACCATTAAGTGGGCAACCTCAGCCTCCAACCCTTGTCCATCTTCCTCCTTAGCCGCCAAGGCATCTCGCATCCTAGCCAGGTTATCCTCCGCCCTTGCCTTAGCCTCACTCGTCGCCATGGCTGCCAGATGAGCCACCTTAGCCTTCTGTTTGGCCTCGTCCCTCTCTTTCTCCACTCGCTTAATCTTCTCCATACCAGCTTGGGCTTCTTGCTTCTAATATTTCACCTTAGACTCTACCTTGGCTAAAGAAGCGTCCAAGGCCTGATGCTTAGAAACAATTGATTGGGCGTAAAGCTGCAGTCTCGACATTGTCTATTTAGATGAAATTCTCTATCTTTGGCGAACCATGTTCGGATGGTTGTCATGCTTTATAAAAGAAGCTCTGATAAGGAATTGTAGTGCAAAGATAACAACCCAGTAAACATCACGTACCACTTTCGGTGGATGATCTCAGAGGCACCCTCACAAATCGAGGCGACCATGTTGGTAGGAAGGAGGAACGTCATTCGATGAGTACTGGTTAAGTGACCTTCTCTTCTGATGCGGTATTTACGGGATTAAGCAAGGGTAGCGGAGCATGAGTTACCCCTGAAGGGGACCCCTGACCAATTTCATTAACATTAGGACCCCCGGCAGGGATCCCCTCCTCCTGAGGTGCACTGTCCTCGTTGGGGGTGCCTTCCAAAATCGACTGATCATTGGAGGCTCGATCGGGGGAGTCCATTGGGATTATTGTCCAATCCTTCTTAGCCTCTTCGTCTGGCGAAGACCGCTTAGGACGCTTCCCATTAGGTATGGGGTGGGCTCATCCTCTAAGTCATGACAGTTTCGGATGTGGGTGCGGTAAAGCCGATGCGCGAGAATAGACATTTCCTCTCCTCGGCCCGGACTCACTTGAGGAAGTATGTGATCCATAAAGCCTTCAACCGTCTGCTGACTTTAGTTTGTCAGGTCCTCTTCCTATCTCGCTCTTTCTTTTCAGAGTCAAGAGCAGGTCGCGGACGTTAGGGCTATGTGACTCGGACAGACCCCACTAAGGCCCCTGTGGCAACCTTCGTTAGATCTTCATGGCGGCAAGCGCATAGAAGAAATTTGCCGGGCTAGATGTTAACCAATTTTGAACCGCAAATTACGAAGGACTAAACTAAAATTTTAACAGTAGTGCAAACTGATGACGAAAATATGTATATACCAAATTTACGCCACTATTACGAAAAGAATATTATCTAATCGTGATGCTTTTAAAACTTGTTAATGCGATTTGAGGCCGCGATTCTGGGGCCAAACTAAAGTCCCATCAACGGTAGCAACTTGTTGACCCGAAATATGTATAGACAAATTTTGCCATTATCACCAAGGAATATTATCTAATCAATGTGTGTAAAAACTTGTTGACCAAAATATGTATGGGCAATTTACTTGCTATTACCAAAGGAATATTATCTAATCCCCGTGACAACGCGAAAACTTGTTGAGACCAAATGATGTATGAAAATATGGCCAAGAGAGTAAGATATGGTAAATACTAAAGCGATTAAGAAACAAAAGTAAGTGTACTTTCAAAGTGAAATGAAAGTGTACGACCTCGACCCTTTTATGAGTGCACGGGTCGTCTGAGTAATGAAGTGGACTCACAAAGTCGGATGTCGTACCTGAGTTGGAGGTTCTCTCTAATTGGAATTTGATCACCGTTACAAGGGCTCTTCACTATTTAGGCGACCAAATAAGATGTGGAGATAAATCAATTTAATTAGAAATAAAAGCGATTTAAAACTAATCACAAAATCTACGAATAAGGAGCCTACTTAATTCTAAAAGGTATGAAGAGCGTAGGGATGGGATAATTATTTACAAAACGGTTGTATTTCCTTGAAAGCACGACATTTGTGAGTTGAATCTTTGGTTTTGTCGAGAAGCGATGTAGTATAGGTTGGATTTCTCCATCCACCATACATTTCACTAATTAGAGATCCATGTTCCTTTCAGAGACATGAGTCTAATTAGTTACTTGTAAAATCTGACCATCTTTAAGATTTGATTGTTTTTCTTTTCCAATACTTCACACAACCATTTCTTAAGACTGAAGAATTCTTGCCCTCATAGACAGGATTATGCAAGTCTTCTCCAATCTAATTGGTATCTCGTCCTTTAAATCTAACAAAATTTTCTATCTCCTTGATTAGATCATTGCTAACATGGGATCAAGATCATTCTATTAATTTGAGGTGAGACCTCTAAACATTAAACTGATATATCATCCCTAATTAATCCCACCATGAGTAAATTAGTGATCCTTATCAAAGTAATCTTTAGAGTTCATTAGTTCCATAATATTAGTCTAACCTTACCCCAAATTCTGCTCTTTACTCTCGGGAATCTCCATCTACATTAATAAGCTTGAGGGCTTCTAGAAATCGGGGTGGAATCACGGCTCTTTTATAGGTATAAGCTACTAATGATACGTGACGACTAATTATATGTATTTAATTCACCCGATTAAATTCGGTATTAAACCGAAATAATTGAGAATTTGAAAATGAATGTTCGACAATTAATCCCCACCCACTAGAATTGTTTAATGTTCCATTATTGGATTCAATCATCACCAATCAAACAAAGTAGAAAATGAAAGAAAGAAATCAAGAGACAAGGGTGAAGAAAAAATCAGATTTTAGCTTCAATCTTTGTTTGAGAACGATAATGAAATCTGAATCTTGTTGCTCTGACACGAAATCTCTTGATAGGAAATAAAAATACGCTTTCAAAACTACTATAAGATCTATTTAAAAATCAAAATGCAACAAAACTAAAGAAAATGGGCGGTTTAGAGAGAAGCAATGAAGAGGTGTTCTCCCACCTTCTAGTTCCCTAAAAACTTAAAAAACAACACGGAGTTTTTACGTAGCGACGCGATTTTCCATAATAGTGACATGAACCTCTGTTGCGATAAGAAAACTTTGTTGCGACATAGTTTTTTATGTCGCGACATAGTTTCTCTATTGCAGCAAAAAACTATGTCGACATAGTTTTCTATGTCGCGACATAGTTTCTCTGTTGCAGCAAAAAACTTTGTTGCAACATAGTTTTCTATGTCACGACATAGTTTTCTGTTGTGTGATAGAAAACTTTGTCCAACTTGTCGGGGCCATAACTTCTTCGTTTTAACTCGGATTTGGGCGTGTGAGGTGTCGTTGGAAAGCTCTTTGAATGTAGAATGTAAACATGAGTAGATTTGAACCATTTAATGCTCCAGATGATACAAAAAAATTTATCTTCTCAATGACGCACTATGAGACATCCTGTTAACTCTCTTTTTGGAAACATTTTGCATCTTTCCTTACTAAATCACTTGCTTTCCATCAAAAATCTTGTAAAACCAAGTTTAGAGGAAATGTTATGAGTTTTAAATGAACTTAAGATGTAGATGAGTTTTACACTCATCACTAGACTTGCAAAGGTCGACAAAAACAAAATTACTCCCCCTCGATGAGCTCGAACCTTGAGAGTGGGAACAACGAAGGGGATGATGTAAGGAAGTATGGCAACCCGACTCAGCAAGTTCCTCGTAGTCGACTAGCTCATGATTGCGCTCTACCTGCGTTATCTCAGTGGTAAGCGTGTTCTCCAAGCTAGCCTTTTCTATCCAGTTGACCAGTTGGTCTCTCTTGCGCTTACTTGCATAGCACCAGGAAAAACAATATGTGTCAAAACATGAATCATCTCATGAGGACATGAGCTATGGCCGAACTGGGACCCGACTGGAAATATAAGAGATTGATTCACATGAGCAGGGCCGGCAGGAGCGTCGTCTGCATAATTACAGCTAGAACAACCCCCTTCGCCTACGTCTTGGGGAGTCGAGGGCAGGTCTGAATTGTAGGTAGAGTATGAGCCAGTATGGGCCAATGACAAGTCTGGCTTGATGTATAAAATGAAAACATATCTCTACCCACGTGAAATATCCGGTCGATTGGAAAGTTAAGTACACACCTGACCCATCAAAATCAGAAACATTTGGATGAATAAAGCGCGGGAGAGCTCGGTGACGATGTAAGAGCGCTAAATCGGCAGCGAAACCCAGAAAAGTCCATTTGTGAGGCTTGCTCTGAGTGAAGTAGACAACGTTATCGCTATCCTACGTGAAGCGAAGCTGGCCCATCGTGATTCTAGACTAATCTTGAGTCAAGGACTCGGCAGAAGGACCTCAGTTCCTCCATGGACATAGAAGACACAAGATTACCTTGATGGCGACTCTGGCTGATTGTCTTGCGCACACCACGGCGAGGTGGAAGTCTCCTCTTGACCTCTCATCGTGCGGGCAAACAAGAACGAGGATCAACTCAAGGATCTCTTGGCAAAACGATAAGTGGGACCAACACCCTAGATTGAGGAGATTCCTAAGAACTATTGAGACACACCTAGGAATGGGTATGTCCCAAAACACTATGTGCAGTTTCGTCACTGAGACCTTAATGACGGCTGAAAACAAGCATTTAAAACAACCTTTAGGAAAGAAAAAAAATAAATAAAGAAAGAAAAATCCACTAGGAGATTGAAAATGGTATGAAATCTTCAGCGACTCCTTCACTAAAGTCTTCAGGAGGATAGCAAGCGCTCAAATAATCCTTGGGCTAAAAGTTTCTAACGACAAAGAAAGTAACACTTATACCCTTATCCCTATATAGGGCAAGAAGTGAATAGGCGCATTAAATGCAATGATAGGTCAACCACAATATCAGGAGGCGTGCCCATCTCCTCCTACGCATGGTATTCACAAGGAGTTTCATCTACTAGGGCACCTAGAAAACAAATAAGCTCATTGGTGTTAAACACCTAGCCCTTTAGATGTATCAACCACAAGGCCCTCAACCCTATGGGCCTAGGTCCTTCTGGTTGTTGGGCCCCTGGGTTTGCCTCTAGAAATGGTCCAGGGTACGTTAACCATGTAGAGCCTAAAGAGTAATCCCAGTCGGGAAAAACTAAAGCCCATCCCCAAAAACCAATAGAGGCTACTCAGAAGCCAATTTCATATCATAGAGCTCCCTAGCAGAAGGCATATAAAGAGTGAAAAATAGAAAGCTCGTCTGAGTATGTCAAAACCCAAATCTTATTAAAATACATTTAACTGCATGATAATTATAAAACAAAACGAAACATATCGAGCAATCTAGATAGATCCATTACAAAGATGTCAAAGTAACCGAGCCAGGATAATTGCCAAAAAACAAAGGAAGAGATAAAAGTTGAAGAAAATGAAGAGGTTAAAGGAAGAGGAAAAAGTCGAAGAAAAAGAAGAAATGGCGCCGTGAAGGCTCTGCTATCTCATCCTTACACCTTGACCCCTTTGCACCTCTAAAGAGGCGCTGCCTGAGGGAACTACGGCGTGAGGCCTTGGAGGAAGGCCAACCGTGAAATAAGGCCCTTGGTCAATGACCTCAGGCCGACCTGTGTAAGGCCCAACAAAGAACCCTGAGAAGATGACGTTGGCATAGTTAGGCCTCTCATCTAAGACACCTGATGGGTCCACACAAACATCATCTTCAAACACATAATATCCATTAACGACAAATAGCCAAAGAAACCTTTGAAAGCCTACCCCCATAACCTCTCTACCTTTATCGGCCTATGGACGGGGGTGAGGGACGAAATCACAATAGCGAAGAGAGACTTTGTTGTGACAGAGGAGGAATTCATTAGCAACTTCATAAACTTCGGAGGTTCGACCTCATATATATAGAGGTGGAACCTCAGGAGACGCATTAAATACACCATCGTGACATCGCATGTCATTGGTGCATTGGAACATATGTGCATTAATAGACTGCAATTCTCCATACTGGGGGTCTCGAAACATAGTATTTCTCCTCGACTAGAAGAGCATAATCCTGCAGTCAAGAAAGGATGGGAGAGGGGATGGGAGAGGGGCGTGTGAGTGTCAGTGCCCGCTGAATTTGAACCAGCTAGTCAATAGGCTCATCGCATACAGTCCCATTGCTGGCCCGTAGCATAAGAGTGTGAGCATCCGGTATATTAAAACCACAGGCAGACCAGACGATACAATCCCCAGAGCAGTCACAGGGTCTGAGTCCTATTTCAGTAGTCCTACCGCATATGGGTGGTTAGGCAAAAATAAATATGTTAAGGAGGAAATTGCGCATAGGATGTTTATCTACAAATCTCCCAGCATTTGAATCCAATGCGCCTAAAAAACATCAACCCTTAACAAGGGAGAATTAATCTTTGATAAGGAGAAAGTTTGTTTCCAAAATCATGAGATTATCTTTCCAAAAATCAAGGAGAATTGGTCTTTGATAAGGAAAGAGAGATCTCGTCACCAAAATCATGAGATTATATTTCCTAAAATCAAAGACAAATTCGAGTATAAAACAAGAACTCCCCAACGAGGGAAAGGTATGCAACCCTAATTGCCGTACTTCCTTTTTCTTCCTTTCCATCATGTTGCCAACTTAAGCATCGGAGAGGCGGCAAGCACACCACCATCGAACCCCCCTTTTTGCAGGTTTATATCACGCCGCTGATGCCTTGGAGGACAAACGAACCCAGTACCGACAGTCGTCTATCATTATTTTTAGAGTTTATGACCAATTTTACTTCTAAAAATAATTTAAATTTAAATAGACAAGCTAATATTAATTTTTAAAAAATGAAATATTCTAAAATTTTCTCATACAAATAAGTCAAAACTCAATTTTTTTCGAAAAGAATATCGATTCAAAAACTATTATCTTATTATATATTTAACAAAATTATTATGAAAAATAATTTAAATATTTATAAAGATATCATTATAGAAAAATATTTTGTGACATTTTATTCAAGTTGTTTAAAAAGGTTTATTTTTAGAGTTTGTGACTACTTTTACTTTTAAAAATAATTTAAATTTAAATAGATGAAGATAATATTAATTTTAGGAAAATGAAAATTTTCAAAATTTTGTCATATAAATAAGTGAAAAATATCCAATTTGATATTTTTCCAAAAAAAAAAAATCCATTCAAGTTATATTTCAATATATATATATATATATATATATATATATATATATATATATATATATATATATATATATATATATTCAATTGATTTTACTTTAATTGATTCGTTGGCAGTGATTGCAATCGTTGAAGTAAATGGATTGAGCGTTGATTCGGAAAATATTGAGGGTAGATAACTAGCTTTTCTTCCCTCCCCCATTATATGCAAGACGATATAACTAGCTTTTGAATGACTTTGGATCTTCACTTTGATGTAAGGATGGATGGAAGCTAAAGTTTTTTTTGCCTAAGAATTCTCTCCCTCGTTGTGTGCATGATAGACTTGGGTGGTAGAAGTTTTTTGTTTTTTTTATTTGTTATTTTTATTAACAAATAACAATTTTAGTTTAATGAAGAGTTACTCACAAAATGTATGTTTTTATTAATTTTATGGGGATATTACATTTCGAAGTAATATGGACAACTTGGATTTTACTTTCCTCTTATCGATGGAATAATGCACATTAACTTAATTCGCCATGACCCAATATTAATAACTACCCAGTGAACTTTTAACAAGGAGGTACCAATTTGGAAAGACGTATTCTTAAAAAGCTTTTAACAACTTAATAAGCTATTTTCAAATGAATTAGATAACATTAGAAAGTTTTCCTTTCCAAGATTTTAATATATTAAAGAACTTTGTCTAAGTTCCTTAGAAAAAATTCCTTTCAAAAAAAAGGTCCTTAAACAAAATCATCACAATAATTTCTACTGGAGCAATTGTTTGTCATAGTCAAGGAAAAATACATTGCATGTTCCATTTGTAAAAATTCGAAGTCCTAATAGGATGGTGCATGAGATGTTTGACCAATATTGCTGATGTGATAGAACATCTCCGGTCAAAATATTTATGGAGATAGTGTTTTGAAAATTATGAGAAGATATTTATGAAGATGAAAAAAAAAAAGATTTGAAGGAGTTAATGTGACACCTCCAAATTCCAAGGGTTTGTTGATCATCCATCAACCCGCAGAAAACCTGTGGATATCATGTAACTCGATACCACATCATTGTGTTCCATTTACCGGGATCCATAATTTTTATAAGCAGAGATGAGTCTCCTTCGTCTGGGAACCACACTTTGAAACCAAGCTTTTATTATAATGCACAATACTATAGGAAAACAACGTCTTGAGAAGTCAGGGTTCACTAGCCGGAAACACCTTCAACTGGGCAGTGCTTCACCTAGACGAGGCCGAACTTAAGTCTGAGGATATTTTGGTTCCTAGGAAAATTGCTTCGCCCACGCGAAGATCACCTTCACCTAGGTGAGGCAGAGCCTAAATGTGCAGACGGCTAATACATAAAAAAATTCACATTAGTTCAAATGAAACTCTTTTGCATTAAATTACATGCTAAAACTAGTTTCCACAACAAAAAAAATGTTACAAAAAGAATTGTAAACGCCACAAGTCAGTTTTCTTCACCCTTGAGGTCCTGGATGAGAGCCTTCCACCGGCGTGTATCCCACATCTGAAATGTTTTCCCCATATAGGGTGAGCCACACCAATTAAGCGTAATTCTATGAAATTTACTTCGCTGAAGTGTAGCGTCTGATGTATAACGACAATTCACATTCACTTCAACATTTAAAGTAAGAATATGCAAATTCTAAATTGGAATTTTACATGTCATGCTATGAAATGAGATGAGACTCACTCATGCATCATGTCCCGAGTCTTTACCGACTCCCATCACATAATGCAATGCCAATGTGTGATAAAATCCGACATTGGTGATTTTCATCCAATGATCATTTTATAAACAAAACCATGTGTCTTTTGTGGGTAGCGGATTTTGGAGTTGCACCGCAGGCTCTGCACGCCTTTGCACTTTTTGGACTTTCACCGTTGGAGTGTATAAACCAGTAACCGAGCCTTTCACCCAAGGGAGTGTCTAGTCCTTCTTGCTATTACCCAACACAAGTTTTTTCCATGTTATGCAATAGTGCGACTCTGTTGAACTTTGTCCAACGTTACCGAGCTCACTCATCAATCACCAATTGTGGTGTTTAATCTCAACCATGCACTCATGAAATGCGATGTCTCCGTGCATATACAATGTAATGTACCATTGCATGTCAATGCCATGTCACATATGTAATGAATACCATATGGACATTTTAATTCATACAATTCCTCATGCATCATGGACAATTATATCACATGCATATAATCTCCAATTAAACACTAAAACCAATGTCAATACATTAAAACACATATATTAACATTTTATCAAACAACACTTGATAAACGTAATATCACGAAAATCAAGAAATAACACACTTAACCCTTAAGGCAAAGTGTGGCATGTAATATGCCTAAAAAACAGCCCAAACAACCCTTATCGAGGCGTAAAGCGGCTAAACGAGGCCCTTAGTACATCCATAAACGGCCGACAGGCCTTTAGCAGTCTGGATTTTCTCTTCATCAAAGCATTTTAAAAAAAAAAATTCTTGGGACATACTATAAACAACCATATATCAATTCACAAAGTCGTACAAGCGGGCACGTGGAAATGTAATTAAAGCCATCAGAATAGTCGAACAACCGCCAGGGTATCAATACAATGACCTCCTTAAAACGTCGAAGGGTGAAATAGCCAAGTAGGAAGAATCCCTACCTCTTGAAGAGTAGTAGAAAGGGTAGGAAGCCCCAAGAGCACCTCCTAAGCCCAAAACTTTGATTTCCCCAAATCTCCTCCTTTGGATCTTCGGAGAAATCCCTTATTTTTGGTATGTGCACGTAGCCTTCTTCGAAGTAATGAACTTTAGTTCTTGTCTCGACAAATTCCTACTGGTGGAACTCCATGGATCGTCAAAAGAAATCTTGGACTTCTCTTCCTCTTCCTCTCTCTCACGTAAAAACCAGGAAGCAAATGAGATATCTTGTCCCCCAAGCCTCTCATTTAATGTTTATTAGTTGGCTCACATCACGCCATGTGTCTACGACTTGTTCAAGTTCGTTTATGTCTTGAAATGATTTATTTCTTCTCAATTTGAGTTCAAATTATTTAACATGAACTTTATTTAAATTATTTTCCACTTTAAGATTTTCTCGAATCAGTTTAAAGGGTCCACCGGACACCGTCGCCTCGAGTGTGAAAATCAGAGCTCTCTTGGAAATTCAACGAAGTAGTTTGGGTAACTAGATTTCGCGAGACGAATCCAACTGTGAGGTTCATTTCTTCATCTGAGATCTAGAAAATTTTAGGTCTGCAGCCTGTACTATAGCTACAATTTACTGTTTTGCCCTTTTTAGGAAAAATTCAAATTTGCTTGAGTTTCACAGTTAATGGTGCATAAAATCTAGCAAATTTTGATCATATTGGATGAGATTTTTACGGAGACAAAATATTCCATTATGATAATTATGAAAAATTATAAGAATCTCAAAGCTATCATATTGGAACATGTATGGAAATATGCAGGTATGGGATATGGAGAAAAGATCTCCAAAAGGTTATTAAATAGGAGGGATGTTTGACCTAAAATAAAAAAGTTGAGAACGAAGAAGAAAGCAAAGGTTTTTAAAGTCTAAGAACCTACTGTATGTATTTCTCAACCTTCTCAATGTTGAGTAGATTACATACATATGGATGAATGTAGTTTTGGACATGCGTGTGTCTAAATGTTGTTGTTTAGAGGAATAAAGGGACTCATTCTATGTTTCGTTGTGCGAGAGTTAGGTAAAAGAAGGCTGGAATAAAGGAGAAGGTTCGTCTCACATAAGTCCACTTGTAAACATCTGGGATCAGCCTTGCAGATGTAGGCTTGATCGAACTGCATAACCAATCTTTTGTGTCCTTGCATGTCTGATGGTTTTTCTCATACATAAATCTGTGTTCTTAACCACAATCCTTGATGTTTGAACTGTGGCGTATTTTGAACCTTATTCTTGTGGGTCTAGACTCCACCTGGTCAATTGAGAGTGTGTAGAGCAAATATAAATAATTGTAATAAAGTAAAGGCACACACAAACTTTTACGTGGTTTGGAAACTACATACGCCCACGGGGCTGTGTCCAAATGTTAGGATTTATATTTCTCTTATTCAAGGTTACAATTAGTCTCATGTGGTACGAGACTCTCTCTCTACCTATGACCTTTCTTGAAACCTAATCACTCATAGTGGAATTTAGAATTAACTCACTCCATTCCCACTACCTTGTATCGCACCCATCGCCTTTCACCATAGGTGAGCTTAATGTAATACCTTAGAGTATTTACGCCGCCTCCTTGGCACGTCGGACTTTGCTTGTTCTTCTTGACTCACATCACAAATCGGTGTTAGGCATCTTGAAACCCGAATATTGTTGATCGAAGTGGACACTTGTGATAGCGATTGAACAGCGTGAAGAATAATGTAGTTGAGTCACAGTAGGGAATAAAATTAAGCAATCTAGCTGAGTTGTGTATATAAACACACTGTCCTTAGGAATTTAATTCTCTAGGATCAAACAGCCCTTCAAAGAATCTTTGGAATAGGAACAACAAAGAGGCGGAGAGAAAAACCTAAGAGTATGAAAAAATTTATGTGTCTTTAACATCAGCAAAGGTTTGATTTTATAGGAAAAAACATGTAGCCGATTTGTTTGAATTTCAAAATATGGCTATTGGCCATTAAAGCTGGAAATAAATCAAATTATGACTATTGGCCATTAAAGCTGGAGTTAAAGGAATTGATTTCAAAATTGATGTTGGAGAGAAACGGTTGTGAATTTACTCTCTTTTCAAAACTGAACTGTTTTTATATTTAAATAGTCAAAAACCAAGGTTTTCATATAGGCAAACAAAACAAAAAATAATTTGGAACAAAACCAAATTTGTCCCATGGTATTCAGACGCAGGGGAGGGAAGGGGAGTCCATCAATTTGCATTGAAATCGAAAAATCGGGCTTTTAGCCCATTTCTTATACACGCGAGGCTTCCCTTCTTCTCAAGCCTTATACTAGCCTAAAGATGAGTTTTAGTATATAAATCCAAAAAAAGTCTTGTCTTTTTTCCATGTAGGACAAGTTTCTTGTTGAAAAAGTTAATACACGCTAACAATCCCCCACATTTTTCAAAAATATATTTGAATTTAAAATGTTTTGTCCTAGATTTTAAAGAAAGGTGTAAGTGCCTTAAATTTGGTGTTCAATGAACTATGAACCAAACATAGATGAATAAGATTTAATTTACAGAGTCTTGGTGAAGCTTATAGCTTCTATGAACTAGAGTACTCTTGATCGTATATTAGGGACCTTATCATCAACACTACACTTCACGATTCTTGTTGTTCAACGTCGTTGTGAGCATTTAGGCAATGCGCATGCTTGATTATTTCATAAGTAATCTAGAAATTTCACCAAGATATTTCATTGGAGCAGCATCATTAAGAGTATCACTTAACCTCTCAAAATATGCATTCTAGCACCATAACCATACCATAGGAAGGGACAATTTTATTGGTGCTAGTAGGATTATGACTTGTTATTACCCATATGAACCTTCTTCATGGGATCTTCAATCACAAAGGTTGGGTTCCCATCACTACTAATTTCTAATTGGATTAAGTCACATTCCACTTTATGTTTCCAAAATCAACTTTCTTTCGAGGTTTGAGTCGAAGGATCGCGGGTCACTTGACTACATAGTCAATGGAAATAATTTCATGTCTTTTCACTTAGTTATTTCATAACCTCGTGTCTTGAATGAATATTATGCATTTTCTCATTGAATGATTTATTCTTTGAAATTGATATTCTTTGGCAAAAATCCACGATGCATGAACGCGAGGTGTGCGAGCGCACCCCTTCGGTCAGGCCAGTGGTGGGTGAGCGGATTTGGAGCGCTAAGCCAGAATTCATTTATCAAACATATTTCATTTAGACATTTTAAAAGCCCCCTTTTCTTCTTTTTAAAAAATTAGGCATTTTCAATCGTTTCGGTAAGCCCGTGATTTACATTTAACGAAATATATTTTACAATGAAGGCATTCATGCCCATTCAAAATAATATAAAAAATGGATTTTAGAGTTTAACTCTTTTGATCCTGAAACATCAATTGTTCAAAAATAGGATGGATGCATATGATGGAGTCTATTTTACTCCCCAGCTTTCTTGATGACTCTGCGCTCCTTGATCTTGGGTTTGTAGTTAATCTCCGTGCGCATTGGTAAAAACAATATACTAAGCATTTTCATGTGAGTAGTTTCTAGAAATTCTCTTCATTTCATTTTAAATCGAAACATGCAATATTTATAAAACAATGCTTTTGTACAATTATCAATGACCAATGCAGTACAATACGTATCTATCTATATATTTTTCAATAAATCAATTACAATTCATTGGTCATCTCAAGCTATGCATTTTCATATGCACTAAATCATTCAAAATGCAAATTGTACTTTCAATCTCATTATCATTTTGCATTTTAGCCCTTATCTAAAAATTTAACCTATGATTTCGAGTGCGGGATAACGAATCAATGGCAGGTTAAGTTAGGCTGCGTAGATATGTATATATATATGTGCTCGGTTGGTGTACACTGCAAATCTTGTCCGTTGAAATTTACAGTTAGTATGCCACAATAGGGCGTTTGTTAAACTCTTATTGGTATGCAATTTATCCTTAGCTGAATTTAACGATTTAACATTCGTAAGGGCATTGAATCATGTTTAGGAAAATACGTTATAGTATGTATTTTTATACAAACAAATCATTTCAATACTCATACAATTTTCATGTCATTCATTTTACAATCAATCAATTTCTCAAATTTCTTAACTTAAATCAACTTGCAATTCATTTCATAATTTATTTGCATCAAATCAATTTAAAGCAATTCAACATGCAATTCAAACATTTTGGAGATAGAGATTTGAAATAATGAGAGAAAGGTGTAGAACCAACCAAAAAACTTTGCACTTTGATTCCAATCCTCGGAATCTCGATCTCAACTTGGGTTTTCCTCCTCGTCAGCCCCTATTCTAATACAATTAAAGAATAATATTATTCGTGCGTGCTAGTGATGTTGGTTAGGGTTGATATTCGGATCATGTCTCATTCTTAATCATTAGCAAATGAGCAAGATCCTGGCTTAGGTATGGTTGTTAGTTTTCCAAACTTTCATTCATCACGTAGCAAATACTAAAATTTTTGCCCTGCCTTATAATCCTTTTCAAGTACTCTTGATCAATAAACCATCCCGAGGAAGATTAAGTCAAAAACCTCAAATAATACCCAACACCACATACGGGGTAGTTGCACCAGGTTTTGTGCTCTCTGGACTTTGTACCCAAAAATTATTCAAACGGAGTCTTAAAATTCTGAAACTCTCCAGTGTAGTCCTTTATATATCCAATGACATCTACGAAAATTTTCAATTTAATTCCTTCTCTAAGGCCCTGACACTGCTCCACAAAACAGGAAAAACATTACTGTTTTTTGGAACCATGATACCTTTAAAGCGTGTCCGCAGAAACCAATCCCTAATGTTGTCCAAAACTAACTTCAAACTTATTGATTTGATTAGCTTCGACCAAGCCTAACCAACCCCAAGCACAGAGGAAAATCAGATTATAAACCAATTTATTTGATTTTAACTTTAACATCTAAACTACTCTAATTTGCAAAACATAATTTGCACATAGCTCCACTTTGATAGATTTCTGGGCACTTTGGGGTTACAAATTGCGTACACTTCCTTCAAGTAAATTATTCCCCTAGAAGTCTAGTTTATCCAAAATTTTGACTCACTCAAATTGGATGAGTGAAACTCATTTTATGGTCAAAACACCACAACTACTCCCAAAACAGGGCATACCCATGAGATACCTAAAACTCACTTTTAAGCCAATTTTTAGGAGCCTTAGTGCTATAATTTGCTCATAGTCCCTTCTATACATTCGTAGCTCTATCTCTTATGGTTCTTTACCAATTGGAATCACTTCATTTGGTTGATTATAACTTAATCTATAGCTAAAACAAGAACAAGGATTTTGACAAATTTTTTAAAGCATTTCCTTTGAAAACCAAACATTTCCTTTTTATGAGCACTCACCCAAACCAATCAATGATATAATCCATTTTACAGCCAATAAAAAACACCTTGATCCACATGGGTTTCCCAACGAACACAAGAGAAAAGGGGTTAGGGTTTAGTTTCTTACCTTTAAATCTCTTGATTCTTCAACACCAAGCCTTCCTTCTTCTTCTTGATCACTTGGAAACCATAAATGGGAAGATCTCCCACCAAAACCTTAGTATTCTCTCAACCCTAGCTCTCTTTTCTCTCCCTTTGCTCTTCAAGAACAAAAAAGCACAAATGTGCCTTATCTTAGTGGTTAATCTCATTTAATGGTTAAGGCCTTGTTTGGCTTCCTATTCTTTG
Organism: Tetrastigma voinierianum; assembly: GCA_016808115.1. Classification (NCBI taxonomy): domain Eukaryota; kingdom Viridiplantae; phylum Streptophyta; class Magnoliopsida; order Vitales; family Vitaceae; genus Tetrastigma; species Tetrastigma voinierianum. The sequence continues at coordinate 396,201 of JAEQBH010006084.1, forward strand.
GCTTTCAAAATAAGTCTCATTTATCATTTTTTGACATTTAAGTCTTCTATTTCACTTCATTAAACTCACATTAGAACTTAAGCTTATTCTATTTTTGACCCTTAGGTCCTCATTTTACAAATTCCAAATTTGCCCTTTACACTTAGGTAAATTCCAGGTTGTATATATATTTTTTTCGTTCTTAGGATTTAAATTCCAAAAAATTTCCATTTACTTTATTTTATACCCTAAACCTTGTAATAATAATAATAATAATATATATATATATATATATATATATATATATATATATATATATATATATATATATATATCATAAAAATACCAGGTCTTTGGGAGCATTGAGTGTCGGTTGCATTCCCAAAGGAATTCTTGACAAGAAGTTCCTTAACCACTCAACTTCTTTACTAGCGGATTCAAGAGCTATAAACCCCGATTTCATGGTGGAAGTAGCAATAAGGGTTTGTTTAGATGATTTCCACACAACAACACCACCTCCCAAAGTAAAAACATAACCACTTGTGGATTTTATCTCATCTGAATCTGAGATCCAGTTAGCATCATTGTATCCTTCTAACATAATGGGAAATCCACTATATAGGATACCATAGTTCATGGTACCCCTTAAATATTTCATTAGTCTAGCTAATGCATTCCAATGATCATTATTGGGATTATGTGTATATCTGTTTAATCTACACACTACATACGCTATGTCAGGTCTAGGAAAATTCATCAAATGAATCAGACTCCCAACAAAATTATTGGGGTACTCACAGGTTTGGCATCAAAATGTCAACATAATGTTCTTGTGATAACATTATACTATCACCTATCCTTGTGATCTTCACACCCAAAATTACGCCAACTGCCCATATCTTTAATTATTGACTAGTAGAAATGCTTGGTACTATGTGCCACATCGAGCAGTACGAAAATTAGCATATCATCTACATATAATGCTATGATTACACATTCTCGATCTATACATTCTGTGTACACACATTTATCCACTTCAACAGATAAAAACCCGTTATTCAATAAAGCTCTATTAAACTTCTCATGTCATTATTTAGGTGCTTGTTTTAGACCATATAAAGACTTGTGCAATTTGAAAACTTTATTTTCTTGTCATGGTGTAATACACCCTTCAGGTTATAACATGTATATTTCCTCCTCTGAATCTCCGTTTAAAAAAGTTGTTTTAACATCCATTTGATGGATAAAAATTTTATGAATAGAAGCTAACGCAATCAAAATACGAATAGAAGAAATCCTAGTAACATGAGCAAATGTATCAAAATAGTCAACATTTTGTTTTTGTGAAAAACTTTTGGCTATTAACCTAGCTTTATACTTTTCAATTGAACATCTAGCAAATATTTCTTTTGAAAATATACTTGTAACCAATAGGTTTTGCTCCTTAAGGTAAATCGACTAACTCCCAAGTTTGATTTTTTTAAAATAGAGTCAAGTTCAGTTTTAATAGCTTCTTTCCAAAGCAATGCGTCAAGGGAAGAAATAGCTTCAAAATAAAATGACGGTTCATTTTCAATCAAATAAGTATAAAAATCGTCTCCAAAGGAAAACTTTTTTATTTGTCTTTTACTTCTTCTCAACTCATTATGAGAGCTTTTCATATCATCCACATTAGTGGGCACATGCTCATCATTTGATTTTTATATATCATCCACAATTGTGGGTGCACGAGAAATTTTCTTAGAAAGTGGAAAAATATGCTCAAAATATTCAGCATTTTTTGTCCAATAATAATATTGCATTCTAGAACATCACTTTTTAAAACAAGAAATCTATAAGCAACACTATTACTAGCATACCCAGATAAACAGGGCAATCAGAAGTCTTTGATCCTATTTTCCTCTTTTTAGGACAAGGTAACATAACCTTGGCAAGACACCCCCACACTTTTAAATATTTCTTGTTAGGTGCATGACCTTTCCATAACTCATAAGGTGTTCTACCAGTTTTCTTATATGGAATTATATTCTGTAGATCTATTATGTAGATGACATGTAGACAATATCGCCCCACAAATTATCAAGAGCTGAAGCATTGACAAGCATAGAATTCATCATCTCTTTAAGAGTCCTATTTTTTCTTTCAACAACTCCATTTGACTCGGGTGAATAAGGAGGAGTTACTTTATGAATTATTCCTTTCTTTTCACAATAATTATTTAAAGGGATGTATTTGTCTCCTCTATTAGATCTAATCCTTTTGATTTTCCTATCGAGTTGATTTTCTACTTCAGCTATATAGCTTAAGAATGCATCAAATGTAGTTTTTCATCTTTATTTCATGGTAAATCCTCTAGGAACCTATCAATCATCAATGAAGGTCAAGATAAGATTTCTTACCTCCTCTAGTCATAGTTTGCTTCCTTAAATCTCTAGATCATAATGAATTGGGTCCTAATACCTTTGTTTCTCTAGACACCGACCCACATGTCTTTTTAGTTAGCTTAGAAGTGGCACATATTTGACATTTACTTAAGCTTGAACAATCAATATTATTTATAAGGCATAGAGATTGCATTTTCTTAATGTATCAACTACTAATATGTGCTAATATAGCATGCCACACATCATAGGAATCAATTAAGTAAGCAAAAGAAGAAGAATTTACATTCATAACTTTAGAAATACTGAGCACAAGAAGCCCCTGATTACAAAACCCTTTTCCTATAAAGACATTGTTTTTTGTCATTACAGTCTTATTAGATTCAAATGACACCCCTACTTTTCCTATAGAGCAACAAAAACTAAATTTTCTAATATTAGGAAAATGCAACACCTTTTTAAAAGCCAGAGTCTTTCCCAAAGTGAGCTTCAGATGACTTCATTTTTCCCATAACTTGAGCTATGTGAGAGTCACCAAGGTAGACAACCTTTTCATCATCCCCTACCGGAGTGTAGGAGGTAAAAGCATCTCTGTTTGCACAAATATGCTTTGTTGCACTAAAGTCTACCACCTAATTCTTGGAATTGGTCACCATATTATCTTGTGAGACAACAACAACTATTATACCATCTCCTTCGACCAAGTTGGCTTTAAGAGGATTTTCACTGTTTCCAATTTTTACTCTCTTTCCGTACTGGGGTGCGTGATGGCTTGGTTTGCTACAAACATAACAAGTGTCTTTATTTTTAAAAGTATAGGGCTATAAATTTGGTTTATAATGTGAGTTTTGAGTCTTATGATAAAGTACCTTAGGTCAAGGGACTAAGTTTGCTTTATAATGGGCTTGTTTTGCTTTTGGTTGCCTTTGCTTTATGGTTTGTATCTTCAATGATGATGTGAGTGATAAGATTAAGAATGGACAACTACTTCTATTTGTGTTTTAATTGTTGTTTGTAGTCACTCCACGAGTCAAGTAGTTTCTCTATCAATAGTCCTACTACAAACTATTCGGGTAGTTCTATTTTCTCAACACTTAATTCTTCCAGCAATTTGTGGTATTCATTGATTTGGAGCTTAATGTCCTTATTGTTTACCATCTCTCACTTGTAGTAGATTCCTACCATAAAATTTTGCTTCCCCACATCCTCAACATGTACTTAATGAAAGACTTTGCTTTTGAAGGCACACAACATCAAATAACTCAAGGATAATGGTTAGATTGTATGTTGACAAACCTTATTTGTGTGTGCCCAAGCCTTAGTGTTGACATGCATGTTTTCAGTGGACAACAATCATGCTACTCCATGCATATCTAGGGTGGAATATATGCGGTCATTCCATCATTTGAAATTTTATCCAAAGAAGACTTCAATTTTGGAGATATTAGAAGGTTTAGCGTGAAAGGTATACAGAAACTATCGAGAGAGGAGGCAAAGCAGGATAGTGACAGTGGCTAGTGGAGGGACCGTAGCATTGGGACAAGCTGTTGTAGGGATCGTGGCAAGGGTAGTGTCAACATAAAGTACTATACCAACGACAAAGGAATTTGTTTCCATAAATTCCTAAAATTATTGATCCTATCGACACTTGTGTTAGCAATTCAGAAAGGAAGGACAGAGATGAACAACGAGCCAGTCGTAAATTGCGGAGAAGAAAGATAAGCAGTCTAGCTGAGTCAGGTATATAACACAATCGCCCTGTAAATTTTGATTCAGTTCATCAAATTTTTTAGAGACCTCTCGAGCAGAACATCAAAGAGGCGAGAGAAAAAACCCAAGAGTATGAAATTTTTTTTGTGTCTTCAACATTAGCAAAGTTTGATTTTATAGGAAAAAACATGTAACTGATTTGTTTGAATTTCAAAGTATGGTTGTTGGTCATTAAAGCTAGAAATAAATCAAATTATGACTTTCGGCCATTAAAGCTGGAGTTAAAGGAATTGATTTCAAATTTGTTGTTGGAGAAATGGTTGTGAATTTACTCTATTTTCAAAACTGAACCGTTTTGATTTTTAAATAGTCAAAAACCAAGGTTTTCATGTAGGCAAACAAAATAAAAAATGGAGAATCCATCGATTTGCACTGAAATCGAGCTTTCGGCCCATTTCTTGTGCGTGCGAGGCCTCCCCTTTTCTCAAGCCTTGTACTAGCCCAAAGATGGGTTTTAGTATATAAATCCAAAAAAAGTCTTGTCTTTTTTCCATGTGGGACAAGTTTCTTTTTGAAAAAGCTAATACACACTAACAAATATATAGTCTTGTATATTCGGTTATGGAAGACTAGATAAGGTTGAATCATTATCCAAATATGACTCAGTAATCATTCTCGATTATCCAAACTTTCCTCTGTTTATCAATAGAAATAAGAAACTTGTTTTTGGTACATCCTCTTTAGAATGAGATCTCATTTAATTCCACCCTGGATTTGATAACTTAGATGGTCCGATCTTTCCTTGATCCGTCTTATTTGTCATTTATATGATCTTGAAAAGATTCTGATCTTTATTCGCTTGCCTAAATGATCTCAAGCCCATAAGTAAATTCCTCCCCAAGTACTCCAGTAGCCTGCCAGCAAACCCACGCTCGTCTCCACGATTGCTCATTTAGTCTGACTTCCCATATCAGGACGGCCCATGCAGCACAAGGTTGTTTCTATCCCAAACTACTTCCTGGTCTTACCACGGACTTCACCTCTAATTCTTCAAATCTTCATCAACCTTGAACTCTGAAGATGCTATCTTCTTATAGAATCCTTGGAACTAAGATATGGATAATCTTAAACCCAACATTCTCCCTCTTTGTCCTGCTCTTGCAAAATCTCTCAAAGAATGTAATAATGAATAAGAAGAGGAAGGAGAGAGAGTATGAGGAGACATGCACTAGACACTCTGATGAAGATTGCCATTTCATTATCGGAATGCTCGATTACAACTTTGTTATCTATCTTTAGGAAGGAACTGTAAAGTACAAAATAATCCCTCTCTCATTCACACCCCCCCATCCCCTCTTCTTTTGATGAAGACCAGAAGACAATGATCCTTGCAGGAGACGGCAAGTCCAGAATCACAGTGTCCTTGTTTTTCTCATTGTTGTATTTAGACACTAAATGATCACTAGTGGTAGTCTTTGGAGGTGATGGCGAAGGTGTGAAGACTACTTGGCTAATCTTATCTCAAAAAGTAGGGTCTTCAGTCTCTACCAGCAGATTGGTTTCTTATGCAGGTGAGACCTGAACTTTAGTCTTCGGCTTTAAGCTGGAGTCTGGACTTGGCGTCAAATTAGGAGATGGGATGGGATCCATGCACTTCCCCTTGATGTCTTCCCCTTCAAAAGAGGAGAAAATGGAAGCCTGTGCCTTGATATTTTTAAGTTCCTCAACCACTGTTGTTATTTCTTCTTGTTGTCTCTGTATTCCTTAGAGATGTAGCTCCAGAAATTGTTGTTGCTCATAGAGTTGAGATAATATGTTCTCTGGGACGCAGAAGGAGTCCTTTGTCGATAAATTATTTCAATTTCTTAGTCCAGCGGGTGGAAGGTTGATCGTTAGCGATGGCTTCGATCGAACTTGAGAATGGTTTCGGATTTCCTTTTGATTGTCCTTTCTTCCTGGGGATATCGAAGGTGATGTCCTTCACTTATAACGTGGTTGATGTGCATCTCGGCCATTGAAGGCCACTAGGTATTGGTGGGGTTCCATGATATCGAGGTTTTGGGCACAGAATCTAAAATAAGCGAGGGGTATCCAATCGCTTTTCTGTAAGTTGGATTCTCAGCATGACCCAAAACATATTCGAACACCAATTTTCCTAGATTGAATTTTTGCTTCATACCTATATGAAACAGCAATGTAGCGAAGTTCTTTGTTATTATTGTTCGATGTGTTGTTAGTAGCCAATTGCTTATAGCAATCTTATGCAGAATAGAGTATCTTGAGGTAAGATAAGAGAACTGAAGGTTGTACTTCTAAGGCCACTTTCGAACCTTTCTTCTAATGATAATAGAGACCATTAGGTCTATATTCGATACCTCTATTTCATCATCCGAAACATCATCACACTCCCAATATTGATTGATTTTGTTGGGAGGGAGCTGAACCTATACGCCCCTGGTTACTTATACGGAAATTGGACTTGATAGTTCCTATGTCCTTTATGAGGTTTACATAAATTCAAGCACAATACGAGACACAAAGGAGCAACTTTTGACATAGTGCTCGATGGGTTGGTCTCCCCGAGCAATTCCTCGATCTACGATCCTTGAAATCATGACATGTAGCGTTCATTTCTGACAAAGGTCCCTCTTTGTCATAGAGTCCACAACCCATAAGCGTGATTTAAGCCGATGAAATGGCGATTACTTTAGTAAATGGCGGCGGTAGCGCCTTCTGGTTAAAATTGATTAATCTCATTCGCGCAGTGCACTTTGTGGAATGGCGATTATAGGGGTGAGTCGAATTAGATCCCGCGAGGGTTTGAATGCCAGGAAATGCAGATTAGGTCTCACAATATTATCTAGGCTATGGGTATTGTCATCAGCATCTAAATCAAAGCTAATAAATCAAACTAAGTGAAATAACTAGCAGTCAGTTTCTCGAGTGAAGCTTAGGGTTTATGGTTTTACCCGGTACATTCCATGGTCGAGCGATAAAGTGTTAGCTATAATAATTTATATGAATGTTGATGGTAAGGTGATCTTTTCTATGCGACCTCGTCGTTGGGCACCTATCTACAGAGCGGGTTTTATTGAATCTACGCCTCTAACCCCTTGCTTTCAGAGATGCTCAACCTCTGATCCTTATTTACGACATACAAAACCATGATATCTCTATCCTATGATTGATTGTATGATACTTTATTCAGTTCCCTAGAGTTCCTCATCTTTCGACCTCAAAGTCCTAGCCTAATACATGTAAATAATGGCCAAGTATCAACATGTAATCAAATCAAAAATAAGGTAACCAACAATTGCAAGAATTAAGCTAAATAAATGAAAAATTAAAATTCATCCATGGTGTGTAGTCAAAGTTACATCATAAACCCTAGCTTAGATGTTTAGAACATTATGAGATGAAGGAAATACAGATTAGAGTTCATAGTCATGAAAGTAGAAGAAGAAAAGCGAGATGAGATGCCACGAATCCAATTCTCTCTAGCCTTCCACTCCAATCGCCTTTTCTCCTCTTTTTCTCCCTAAAAAGCCGACCTGTTTTATGTCCCCCGAGTCGATTTATTACCCCCCCAGATGAAATCCTTGGATGGGCCTTGAAATGGATCAAATTAAGGCTCACTTTCTCTGCCCACGCAGGTGCATGGAGGTTCCACACAGGTGCATGGCCCCCGCACGCAAGTGCGTGGCTTGACCACACAAGTGCATGGCAAAGCACCTAAAAATATTTTCCTCGGCGGTGCGTGGCCCCCTGTGCTGCTCCATCTCTTCATGCCTTTGCACTACCACCAACTCTCTCGTAGAACTCCAGTGCATGTTCTGGAGCTCTCTGGCTGCAAAGTCAGGAATCCATAAACACTAAGAACAGTTCCATAAGATGTCATTTTCTAGGTTTAAAATTCAATATAGTATAACTGATTCGTTGTTGCTGCTCTACAATTGCTTCTTTACTTTTGTTCCAACTTCCCGAATGTGTATCTCCCTTGTCCGGATTCCGAATTAAGTGATCTTAGTCTTGTTGGAAAGCTTGTGAAGTCTAGAATGTAGTTCTAGGTAGTTTAGAGTCATTTAATCTCCCCATTAATATAGAAAAATTGAAAGGTCAGATCTGCTATGCTATGTTTGCTGATTTTCCACTTTTTAGTTTTGTCTTTACTCCAAATTCACATAATTCCGCCAAATGGATGGCCTAATCATAAATATGAACATTTAGAGCATTAGGGAACTTATTTAACACAAAAACATTACTAAAAACTAAGTAAAACGTAGGTTTGTAATGAGTATTTTATATACTTATCACACCCCCAAACTTAAATTCTTGTTTGTCCCCAAGCAAGAGACTGACTAAAAAAAAAAAAAAAAATGAAAATGACACAAACTAACAAACAATGAGATAAGTATGATAAAATGATGCCAAATGGAAGACTCATTATGAATACAATTTAGCAATATTATCATTTTCAACCAAAAGTTAGGATCCTTAAAATTTTAAATTCTCACGGAGCATGGCGAAAGCATGAGTGAGCAAAGAAAATTATTTAGTCCTCATTGACTTTTCCCAGGAATCTAAGTGTAGGTGACAACATGATCTCAAGTGTATAGCAAGGTCCTAGCACCCCCAAACTTAAGCTCAACTCACCTATTCGGAGGAAGCTAACTAAGAAAGGATAGGAACACACCCTTTTTATTCATACCTAAAAATGAAAGAAAACCAGTGCCAAAAAGTTTTAGATGAGTGTTCCTTTAGCGAGGATCCATTGGTGACTCCCTACCAGTTGGTTAAGGGCACCAGGCATTAAATTCCCTTCAAACTACCCGAACACTTAACCAAACTCAAAGGCCCTAGGTTGTGGGAAGGATCCATCTTCTATCCCATGTGACGGTAGAGTCAATGACTCCCGTTCAGTTGGCTCAGGCATTAGGCTTTGAAAGGCCCCTCAAACTGTTCTCGGGATTCCGATTAGATGATCTCACTTATTCTTATTCATAGACCTAATTTTGACAATTTTCTTTTCTTTTTCTTTTTATCTTTTTTTTTTTTTTTGTGGGCTCGATGTGATCCCCTCTTTTGATTAGGTGTCTCATCACTTAGATGGCTAGAATCTAGGTTAGTTGAATTCAAGCGAGTTAGGGATCGAGGTATACAAGGAGACCGAGAAGTGTGTGTGATAGATTCATGAAATGGCTTCTTGACACAGAAGTCGACTAAACTAAGTCATTCATACTACTTGGCTTTTGTTCAGATCATTAAAAAACCTAAAGTGCAATTCCTCTTTACACTTGGCATTTTTGAATAGTTGTGTTCAAAATGAACTTCTACTAGTCATCAAGGCATCAAACTCACTCATATGAGACACAAAACAAACAAAAGAAAGAAGAAAAACACATGCAAATAACAAGCATGATAAACACTAACTAGGAAAACAACCATACCCCTAAACTTAGGACATCAGTGTCCTCAATGATGTGTGGAAAATATAAAAAGTAATGGGAGTATGGGGACTCCTTAATAGTAATCATGGTGGTGAGTGATGGGGGGACCTCCCATGAGGCAAGACACGAGGGTGGTTCCTACGAAGCATCAGGGTGGTGACTGGCCCGGTGCAAACAAATGACTCTCTGATGGGCGTTGAGGCCCCTCATGTTCGACAAATGTCTTGCTTATGGCTGAGTAATGCATGGCCCTCGGAAAAAGACAACTGTGTATCCAAGGCGATTAGAATATTTATCTGTACATGCCTTTGCTTGGAGAATGTTGTGGGTTGCTCATGCACATCACCGGGAGGTGCCTTTAAGAGGGCTTTGTCTCCACATGGTCTTGGGTTTAAGGGTTTAGCTAGCATCTCCTTGTCATAACTTTCTACATGACCTGAGTCATAATCACTCACTGGAGTTTCTGTTTGTCTTTTTCCCCTCAATGTTGTCTCACTTAACGAGAGCATGGGTTGTATCCTCTCTTCATTGGATCCCACCATTACCTTGTGTTGTAGACACAATGTAGTAATCAAAGCTGGGTGCCCAAAGGATTTTGTGCATGTTTTTAAATATTATAAGTATATTTCTTCTATCATTCTTCCATTGCTCCAAGTAAGCGTTCTTTACTATAGCGTATGTCACGAATGACTTTGCTTTGTTACCATCATAAATATTTACTGAAGTTGGAGGTTAGTTGCTATAAAAATATGCCATAGTTTTTCCGTCCATGTCAACATAGAATTTTGGAACTTTACTTCTTGATTGGAGGCTTTGGTCTTCCAAGTCCCCTGACCATCGATGAGGAAGGATATGATGGAATCGCCAGTGCGGGCGTCTGCGGGAGAACATCAAAGGCAGATCATCCACCTCTTGTGGTCGAAAGTGTTAATGGTGTCCGCTCAAGATGAGTTGTTTGCCTCTCCTGAAACACTCTTCTACTTATTAACAAGGAGGTTCTATGCGAAATTCTGCTAAGCGTGGCGATGTTAGTTTGTTTTTTTTGACAAGGTTCCCGCCCTCTACTTTGAATCGCGACCAGTGGAGGGGTCTCGGTTCATGGCGGGATGAAAATTTGTAGCTCAAAGGGTGTGACGAGCTTGTCTTCATCTTTTCTTCGGATTAGATCTGGCAGTAAAGAATGGCCACGGTTACTAGGGAGCTTTTGCTTTTTCTTTGGTGCCAGAATTTGATGTAAGATCACTTCTCAATTAAGCCTCAAGTTAGAGTACTTCAATTCTCAAACAAACAAGCCTTCTAATTGAACCATAACTCATTAAAGCATTTCATCAAACACTTGGTGGGCGCTTGGTGTTGAGCCTTTTGTAATTAACCACTAAGGTGAGTGATGTTTTGTCCTAACCGTCAATTCCTAATGTCTATGTTAACCACAATACTAGATGGCTTGGAGCTCTTACCCAAATGGCTTGAAAATTTTGTCCCCCTTTTCTTCCTTAGAAGCTTGGAAACAATGGCATGTGGTGGCACCTCAAGCTTGGTGAGGGTATGTTTAGTATGGTGGGTTTGGCACTTTGGGTGGTGTTAAGAGTGAAAATTTGATCAAAGATGGTGTATTATGGTGAGAAAGCCATGGAAGTTTGGAAGGTGAGTTCTCGGATTTGGGTACAAGTGGATTAGGTTGGATGTAGTGGAATGGGGGTATGATGAGATGAATATGGGAGGTCTTCCAAGCATTTTAAATAGCCACTACAACCCACGCAATTGTGTGGAGCACGCACATAGTAGCATGCCCGAGGCTACAATTTTCACCTTCAAGCCACGCTATTGCGTAGCATGCTCACGCAATTGCATGCGGCCTGCATGTAACAGCGTGGGGGCCATGTAATTGCTTGCCGAGGCTGCAAAAATTTATGCTCTTTACTCCAATGTCTCACACAATTTCTTGGATTGTATGCTATTGCGTGGCTACCTTATGTATCATTCCAAGTTAGTGAAATTTGAATTTCTGCATTATGCACCTGAATATGTAAACACATGAGATGAATTGTTGGCCTGAAATCTTCATTAATACATGACTACGTAAGATTAGAAAGCAAATCTAGAAATTAAACAAAACATAGACAAAAACAATGAAAATGAAGTTAATGAAAGAAATTAAGAAAATAATAGGGAAGAAGCTGCATGTTGGAGTTACCTCTCCAGTAGCGTTTTGTTTAACGGCCAGCCCAGTCGACAACTAGACTTTCTTGCATCTCCGCCCAGGCTCACACACTGCACAATTTGCTCTTCCTTTTGATTTTGATTCGTCCCCAATAAGATAGAGACTTTAGCTCTTGAACTCACTCTTTACTTGAAATGCGGTTTCACTGCCCTTTGCGGATTTACCTTAAATACCCTTATCCGGGTGTGTGATTTTAATGGTATCATACAAGAACACTTAGGTTACAATGAATGGGCCGAACCATTGAAACTTTAGATTTCTCGGGAATAACCTAAGCCTTGAATTAAACAACAAAACTTGTTGGCCAGGTTTAAAGTGCTTCCTTACTACATGCTTATCATCACCGTACCTTAGTTTTACCACTTGCAAATCCCGCATTCTCATAAGCCTCATTCCGAAATTCATCTAGTTCACTTAATTGTAGTAGCCTCTTTTCTCCAGCTGCTTTCATATCCATGTTCAACTGTCGTGTCGCCCAATAGGCCTTATGCTTAAGCTCCACTGGAAGGTGGCAAGCTTTGCCAAAAACTAGTGTATAGGGGACATGCCTATTAAGGTCTTAAAAGCTGTTCGATATGCCTATAAAGCATTATCAATCTTGTTTGCCCAATCTTTTTGAGAAGCATTCACTGTTTTCTCTATGATTGCCTTAATCTCTCTATTAGATACCTCTACCATCCCATTGGTTTGGGGATGGTAGGCTAGGGCAATTCGGTGCCGAACGCCATACTTCAACAATAGTTTTCAATCCACTTATTACAAAAGTGGCTACCCTCATCACTTATTAAGGATCGGGGCATTCTGAATCTGGTGAAGATATTCTTTTTGAGGAACTTAAGCACCACCTTAGCATCATTTGTTTGAGTAGATATTGCTTCCACCAACTTGGATACATAATCCACTGCTAGTAATATGCACTTCTTATTGTAGGAAGATGGGAATGGGCTCATGAAATCAATCCCTTATACATCAAACAGTTCAACTTCAAGAATACCTTTCAAAGGTGCTTCATCTCTCCTAGATATAATACCCATTCTTTAACACCTATCACAGGCTGATACTTAAGCATGGGCATCCCTAAATAGGGTGGGGCCAATAAAAGCCTGATTGCAAAACCTTTGCAGCTATCCTATTTCCCCTAAAGTGTCCTCCACACTCCAAAGAATGACAATGAGCTAGGATGCTACCCATCTCTTCTTCTATCACACATCTTCTTATTACTTGAGTACACTTACGATTATGCATGGGGATCGGTTCTTCCTAATAGTAATACTCGACTCAAAGAAGAATTTCTTCTTACATTAGTATATAAGTCTGGGGAACCACCTTAAGCTATGATAGTTGACATAGTCAGCAAACCAAGGCACATGACATACCTCTGACATAGCTAATAGTCGCTCATCTGGGAAGTTGTCATTAATTTGTACTTCATTAATATGCCCTTCAAGTCTGGATAGATGATCCATAACCAGATTCTCTATTCCCTTTTTGTCTTTAATCTCGAGGTCAAACTCTTAGAGCATTAACACCCATCTGATTAGTCTTGGCTTGGCATCTTTCTTATCCATGAGATATTTGATGGCTGAGTGATCAGTATGCATTATTACCTTGTTACCTATAAATTAAGGTCTAAATTTTTCGAATGCAAGGCATTCTTGAAGTTCACTTTCTACGATGTGGCATAGTTTAACTGTGCCTCATTCAAAGTCCTGCTAGCATAATAGATGGCTCGGAATACCCTGTCTTTCTTATGACCCAATATAGATCCCACTACGAAGTCATTTGCATCACACATCAACTCGAAGGCGTGCCCGATGCGGGTGTGACCCTTGTGGTCACATTAATTTCTCTTTAAGAATTCAGGCAGTTGCCTTCTTTCGTCAAAATTCAGACACCACTCCTACATAAGAAGATTAGATAGTGAAGCAGCTATTTTAGAAGTCTTTTATGAGCCTTTATAGAATCCATGTCCCAGAAAACTCCGATTCCCTTCACGAGTAGGTGGTGGCGACTTCTCAATAATCTCTCTGCCTTTCTATATCCTTGTTCCCTTGCTGAAATATTTTGACCGAGAACGATACCTTCTCATACCATGAAGTGACACTTCTCCCAATTGAGCACTAGGTTGGTCTCTTCACATCTCATTAGCACATCTCTCAAGTTTTCAAGACAATCATCAAATGATGTTCCCACAATAGAAAATCATCCATAAAGACCACGACACAGCTGAAAAGTACCTGAGGCATTACATAACCCAAAAGGCATCCTAGGAATGCGAATGTTCCGTATAGACATGTGAAAGTTGTCTTATCTTAGTCCTCGGGTGTGATGGCTATCTGATTGTAGCTTGAGTATCCATCTAGGAAGTAGTAATAATCATGTCCAACTAATTTGTCGAGTCAGTCCGAAGGAAGGGAGTGATTCGCTACGGGTGGCCTTATTCGACTTTACGTAGTCGATGAGATCCTCCATCCCAGTTATTGTTCTTAAAAAGGCTTAACCGTTGTTTTGGGTTTCTTGAAACAATCATTCCACCTTTCTTTGGAACTACGTACTAGAGGCTTTACCACATAGGCCTATGAAATAGTGAGATGAAGCCAGTATCAAACCACTTCCAGAACTTCTTTTTCTAATGACTACCTTAAGTATTGGATTTAGTCTTCTCAGATCTTCCATGGGCTATGTAGATAACCTAATAAGATACGATGCATGCACATAGAAGGTCGAATTCCTTTCAAGTCGGCTAGTGACCATCCAATCGTAGCTTTGTGATCCCTTAATACCCTCAACAACTTTTCTTCTTGGGCTTCATTTAGTGATGCCAAGATGATGACCGGTAACATAGAAGTGTTCCCCAAATAAGCATACCGCAAATGCTCGGGTAGTTGTTTATGTTCAAGCCGTGGTGCCTTCACGATAGATGGTATTGACTTGTTCACACTTTCTCCAAAAGGCTCATAATATTTCCTACGATTCTCTTCAAAGGAATTCATCCATTGAACATACGCTTTTGCTTCATCATCTAGTTTTAATAAATCAACCTGTAAGAGGCTAGTCGATCGTCTGTATCCTCATGGTTAGACACTACAGCCTCAATGTTCTCAATATGATAGCAAAAGTCACTCTCTGTTGGGTGTCTTATCACTCGGAACACAGCTGGGTGAAGCTTCCTCATCCTGCTCTCGTATAACTCTCAGCTACGCATCAGTTCAAGCTCTTCCGGAGTGGCTAAAATGGCTACCCGGGATGATGGAAATTATCTACTATGTAAATCCATATCAAGAGATAGTGGGATCTACGAGGGAAGATAAACTTATCAACCTTAACAAGTAAATCTTGATACATTCTCTAGGATCGCAGTGATGATCTCTGATTAAAAGATGTGTTGGTTTTAGCTTCACTGATCCACCCCAATACTTGTAAATATGGAAAAAGGCATCAGGTTAATGCTAGCTCTAAGATCACATAATGCTCTCTCGAAAACTGCATTACCTATGATGCACGGAATGGTGAAGCTCCTAAGATCTTTCAATTTATGGGGTAGCTTATTCTGTATTATGGCACTGCATTCCTCTGTTATGGCAATGGATTCATAATCCTCCAACCTTCGTTTCCTCGATAAAATGTACTTCATAAACTTAACATAGGTTGGCATTTGCTCCAGCGCATCTGTGAAGGGGATGTTGATATGCAATTTCTTAAACACCTCCATAAATTTTGTGAAATGCTTGTCAAGCTTACTCTTCCTCAATCTCTAAGGGTATGGGATGAGTGGGAGTGCGAACCACGATCTTGGCTTATGCACTTTTCTCTTATACAGTGGAGTGTCCCAGCGGAATTTGTTCAGTTGGGGCTTATCCCCATCTCGTGTAGCTACTTCCCTTCCACTTCTCAAAGTTATTGCTTTGTAATGTTCTTTTCCCTCTCTCCTGGGATTTACCTCTGAAGTGCTTGGTAATGAACCTTATGGCCTTTCAGTTAACACTGTGGCCATCTGCCCCATTTGTACTTCTAAGTTTCTGAGTTGGGCTCCTTGATTCTATAATTGGGTTAATTGGTTTTGCAGTTGCTGATCTTGGTTTTGAAAGTTAGCCTTCGTCTCGTTCATATATGCAATATGAGACGTCATCATATGAGCTAAGGCTTCCTCCAGGTCTACCTTCTTCTCCTTTGGCTGAATATTGCTTTGCATTGGTTGCCCTGAGTTTTGAGTATTCTTCCAAGGAAAGTTCTGATTATTTCTCAATACGGCGTTGAAAATTGTTGCCTACATACGGATTACTGTAGCGTTGATTGTACCTAGCTATGCGGGGCATGTTCGATGTCATTTGTCACTAGCGGCATTCCATTGTGCAGTCAACGGTCCATTCTGGAAATTCCTATAGCATTGGCCCAATTCAGGATGTCATGGGTTGGGGAAGCTTCTTCGGTTACTGTAACTACTTAGTGGCTTGATGAAACCGTCTTTGCTAAGAATTAAGAACACGTAATACTTACTCCATTGTTTCCGTTCCCTTTTACCATTCTTTCTTATGACCATTGATAATTGTTTGTCTCTATCCCATCCAATGAGTGTCAGAAGCTGGTATATTTGTCCTCTTGAAAAATACCTCAGGCCCGAGGTATCAATCATCTGTCTTGTATAGGCATTTAGGCCAATATAAAAATTGTAGATCTGCATCCACCTAGTCAACCCATGATGGGGGCACTTCCTCAGTAATTCCTTGTATCTGTCTCATGTTTCAGTTAAGCTTTCACTATCCTTTTGGGCAAAGTTGTTGATCTCCATCCTCATTTGTGCAGGCTTAGCAGGGGGGCAATCCTTTGTCAAAAATTTCTAGACCAAATATACCGACCTTATGATGGAGTTGGGTGGTTAAGAAGTTAGCCACTGCTTGGCTCTGTCTCTCAAGGATAGCTGAAATAGTCTGAGTCATGTGGCCTCCTATGTTACCCCATTATATTTCACGTTGTCGCATACTTCTAAGAAGCTTGTTAAGTGAGTGTTGGGATCTTCCTTGGTAACCCATGGGCCCGAATACCATGGGTAGTTGTAGTGTCATAACCTTGGTTGAGATTATTTGCTTGAATCGAGGTCTTCGTATCACGGGATTTGTATGTTGGCAGGTGGTGTCACAAATTCACTCGATAGCATATGCGGGTCGTGGGTTGAACCAGGCGAAGCCAGGCATTATTGTTTCCTCTATTTCCACTTGGAAGTTCATTCTCCTCCCTCAAACTTGGATTCAGTTGTAGATTCTCGGCCATGTTCACAAGATAGCGGTTATGCACTGCTAACAATCTTCTCTCTCTCAGGGAATCTTTGATTGTTAGATTCGATTTCAAAGTCAAAGAACACAAATTACCCTACGCCTTGTCTCATCTAGTGATCAAAACTCCTTGAAACACTACAAGAATCCACCGGTAGAATTCACTTTATTAGATAAAATTAATTAAAAATAGCCAAGAATTACCTAAAAGTAATATTTAAGTAAGCTGTGTCAATATTGACACTTTTCTTGAAACTCCACGGCTTGTGGTCTTGAAAACTTGACAGTATTGGCTTGCCTTTATGGTTAAATTATAATTAATCCCATTTGTGCAAATTAAGTACGTCGTGGAATGTGATATAGGGTGAGTGAGGCGTCCCATAAGGAGTTTGAATGCCAAATACTGAATTAGGTCACCCTAATATTATCTAGGCTATGGATATTATGTCACTGTCCTAAATCAAACTAAGAATCAAATTAAGTGAAATAACTAACGGAGATCTATTTCTCAAGGTAAAGCACTAGGGTTTATGGTTTTACCTAACTACATTCCATGGTGAACTGATAAGAGGTATTTAGCTATAATTTATGCGAATTTTGATGGTAAGGTGATCTTTTCTATGCACCAACCTCTCTCGAGCGTTGGGCACCTATCTCTAGAGCAGGTTTTATTGCATCTCTGCCTCTAACCCCTTAACTCTAAGATGCTCTAACCTACAATCCTTATTTACCACATACAAAACCATGATATCTCTATCCTATGATTGATCAGATATTACCTTATTCGCTCCTCGAGTTCCTCGTCTTTCAACCTCAAAGCCCTAGCCTAATACATGCAAATAATGGCCAAGTATCAACATGTACTCAAATCAGAAATAAGGTAACCAACAATTGCAAGAATTAAGCTAAATAAATGAAAGATTAAAATTCATCCATGGCGTGTAGTCAAAGTTACATCATAAACCCTAGCTTAGATGTTTAGAACAATATGAGATGAAGGAAATATAGATTAGAGTTCATAGTCATGAAAGTAGAAGAAGAAAAGCGAGATGAGATGCCACGAATCCAATTCTCTCAAGCCTTCCACTCCAATCGCTCTTTCCTTCTTTTTTCTCCTCAAAAGTATTCCACTCCATTTTATGTCACCCGAGGTTTAATTTATACCCCCCAATGAAATCCCCTCGGATAGGCCTTGAAATGGATCAAATTAGGGCTCACTTTCTCTGCCCACACAAGTGCGTGGAGGTTCCATGCAGGTGCAAGGCCCTCGCATGCAGGTGCATGGCTTGACCATGCAGGTGCGTGGCAAAGCACCCAAAAATTTGCTCCTCGAGCACGCAGGTGCGTGGCCCCCTGTGGTGCTCCATCTCTTCATGCCTTTGCATGACCATAACTCTCTCACCCAAACACTGAATCGCACGTTCTTAGACTCTACAAAAATATCTTGAAGTCAGAAATCCATACATACTAAGAACAGTTCCATCATATGTCATTTTCTAGGTTTAGAATGCAATATAGAAAAATTGGTTTATCAAGTTGTCGCTTCCGCATGCAGCCTTTGTTTTGTCTAAATCCTTCCTGGTGTATCTTCTTGTCCCATTCGAATTGAGTGATCTTGGTCTCTATTTGGAAAGCTCAGAATTCTAGAATGTGTAGTTCTGTAATAGGAGTTGTTTAATCTCCCCATTAATACAAAAAAATTGAAAGGTCAGATCTGTTGTGCTATGTTTGCTGATTTTCCACTTTTCGTTTTGTCTTCACTCCAAATTCGCACAATTCCGCCAAATGGATGACCTAATCATAAATATGAACATTTAGAGCATTAGGGCACTTTTTTAACATAAAAACATTACTAAAAACTAAGTAAAACGTAGGTCTGTAATGAGTATTTTATATACTCATCCGTAGGTGTCCGGACCTTTAGCTTCTTTACTTCTGGCCTCTTTGATCGTGCCTTCTTAGATTAGCCAAGCAAAAGCAGAGACTTCCTTGTCGAAGGAGGAGGCTTCTTCATAGATTCAGAAGAGGAAGAAATTCCTTTCTTTTTTTTAGTCATTGCATTATGAGTCTAAACTTTCATCAACCAATTTGTTGTGTCACTTGGTTTGAGATTTCAGAATCTCAATCGTAGAGTCTCATCTGACTCATCCTACCCATTAAAGAGGAATAGCTTGGTCTTTTCTTCTTACACGCGGTGTTGTCTCGAAGGTTGTAAGAACAACAATGTTATTAGGGTTGGGACCCTAAGAGTCATCTTTCTTGACGGAAGGGTCTTCAGACTGGTCTGCTTCTGTTTCGATGTTAGGAACTAGGGTCTCTGGCGGAGTTTTCAATGGATTGTCTCCAAGGTATAGACTTGCAACATTTTGACTTTCAATCAGAGTGTTTTATTTTGGGCTAGGCACATCTGTTGTCAACTTCATCTTTAAATGTCCTATAGGGCAAAAGCAAGGCAGGTGGTGCATAACTTAGAGGTTCCACATTTATGGGGTCAATGCCTGGCCCTTCTTGATCAAATATCTTTCCTTTTTTGTGGGAACTTCCTTTTACTAGTCTCATTCATCGGATCCACTAGATCTTGTCATCACCATCTTTGAAGTTGAGAGAGAATGCGGAAAGAAAAGAAAGTTCGGACCTTTGGTCGTTTCTTGAGTGAGAATGCAGAAAAGTAGTGTGCTTTTTGTTTTTAAGATGCTTCCCTGTATGTAGAGGTCCCCATAGCCTCTTTGGAAACCCTAGGGTTTCTTGTCTCTAATGGTTCCTTATTTAATAGGGGAGTTAGGACTCCTCTAGAACGTGTTGTTGTTCAACAGTCTTTTCGACTACATTAACTCACCACATTCCTCAACCATTACAACAGTCGGATGACGCCACTTTCCCATATGAATTTTCCGCCTTCCTTCACTACTTCCATTTTCTTCTTTTTTTAAAGGAAATTCACTGCATGAGTTATTCTAGAGAAAGGTCTGAGCGACACATACTTGAGTACATCCACTTCTTGACTCCAGACTATGATTCCTCCTAAGTTCTCAAAGTGCGGAGTTGGGACTTCCTTTGAAACGACATAATCCTTGACCATGGTCTTTATCCACGCTTCATGTGTGCATCCCCTAGCTATAGTTGTCCTTTCTATCTCTATTACTAGGGAGTAACTCACTCTGTGGTTTTCTTAGTGTCTTGCACATTTTTCTTGTTCGCTCGAACTTCTAATAACCATGAAGTATTGATTTCCAACCATAGGTAAGAAAACTATTATGCCTGAATGTCTAGTTCTTAAGGTAGTTCAAACTCCTATTGGGATAGGAGGAATTTCTTTCCTTATTTGACCTCTTTGGTCCCCTTTGGATTGCATGCACCTTGTTAGTCATGTTCCTTGTTGGTAAGGAGTTTCTCTATTCCCAGATTAGACAGAGTTTATGATCACATAAGGATTCATGTGACTTATGGGATGTAGGTAGGACTGTCTTGGATAGTGACAAGCTATTCGGATAGCTTCTGCATAGATGAGCCTTTTCCTAGCAAGATTTTCTTCATGCAAACTTTCCATTAGATATAACAGAAGTAACTCCAATTGACTAAGAGTAGTACTTAGTTGAAACATAGTGTGTGCGGGCCTGTTAAGTTCACTTGATTGATAGGATCTAATTGTCTGACCAAGATTTGTTTCCACATTCGGATGTCTTAGGTATCTAGACGAGGTATTCTATTGTTTCCAATTGCACGAGTGTTTGAACTGCTGGAGCTAAGATTCTCTTGTACGAACACTTGCACTGGTTATAGTACATAGCAATTGTCCGAGGACCTTCTTCATTCCATGATTTGGTATTGATTTTGATCAAATACCATGCACTTTTCTTTAGTAAATCTAACAAACAACCTATCATCTCACAGTTGGCTTACACTAATCAAATTTACTGTTATACCTTCAACAAGCAATACATCTTTTAGTTTGAATAGATCAGGAAAGAATAAGGTGCCCGTTCCTACAATATTTCATCTAGCACCATTCCCAAAGATCACACTATCTTGTCTTGATGGTTGTAGATTAGTCAAGATGTTCACGTTTCCGGTTATGTGTTATGTGATAGAAAAATCTTATGTAGATACGCAATATAGCATGTCCATGCACACATATGTGAAATTGAGACTCAAACCATGTACCTGGCACCAAAGTAGGATCCATAGTTTCTTCAGAAAGTGATCGGTGCTGTTGAAAACTGAGAGAGAGAGAGAGAGAAGATGACTCCGCTTCTCTATCCGATATGCTAAAAACTTAAAACACTAATTCTCACAGATGGGGAAGTCGAGTTCTCATATCGATGAGAGTAGGGACCTCTCATAAATAGGTACTCATGGATAGTTCAAATCCCATCATAGACCATCAATACGCTACGTGATAATGACTATCAATAATGCCGCTACGTGACACTGTCAAGTGCTATATCGCTACATAATATATTAATATTACATAATTGATATTATTTAATAACTAATAAACAAATCTTAATAATCGATTAATACTAATCCACAAAATTAAAATACAACATTCTCCCACTTCGATAGTGATAATAATTATTAGGAATAAGGATTATTATAACTATGATAAAATATCAATTATGACCAAAGCCAATACAACAAACTAAGACAGAATATAGAGAGGGTATATATATATATATATATATATATATTATATATATATATATATATATATATATATATAAAGTTTCAACGTGTTAACATCTTATCCGATAGGAAAAATGTGATACACATCAACAAGCCTCATTTCATGTAAAGAGATTATGAATGTGAGAACTGCATGAGGAATAAAACAACATGCATTTCAAACAAATGGTCCAAGCATCTCGATGATGTCACTGGGAGATATGATGATATTGACATGTCATTCAATATATATCTCTAATTACAAAGCAAATAAATGTATAAATTCAGACTCCCACTAACTCCAAAATATCAAAAGACTCTAACCAAACCCATATGAGTTACATGACGCTGATAAACTCCTAGGTAAGCCATAGTGGATCCATCATATGTCCCGTAGCGCATATTCAACTGAGTCCGAAATTCCGAACTTTCTCGACAAATGTGTATTTTATATCAAAGTGTTGAGCTAGTAGCACCACTGTTGTTTTCGAGAAATGTACAAGAAATTGCATTGTCACAATATATAACAAGTGGCTTGATATGTCTTCAACAATAAGGAAAGCCAAAAATCAATTTCTTTAGCCACATGCTTGACAAGTAGCCTCATGTAACAAAGTGACATACTCGCTTCCATATTGAGGTCAGGTGTTTGTTTAACACTTTTACAAGAAACAGCCTCCCCGCCATCAGTAAAATAAAACCAAGTAGATTTTCTCTCACATCCGCAACCTGCCAAATCAATCTATCAGTCGCGACTCAAGTTGATCAGACTTTTATGTCAACATATAGTCCTGCAATTCGCAAGTACCTCATGACCTTTTCACGGCCCAATGATTCAACTCGATTGCTCAGTATCTCCCTAAAGCATTAACAAGAAAAGCAATATCTGGACGTAGTACAAACTGGAGCATACATCGCTTCCAATCACTAAGCATATGGGACCTTTTCCATTTCAGCCCATTCAGAGTTTTGACTGAAGTCAATTGCATAGGCAATGAGGTACTGCACTGCAGTGTAGAGGAAACATTTAATATGCATATAATACAATATTACCATGCAGCCACAAATAAATGGGATTCCTTACGCATGTACTCAAACATGCCTATTAAAATGCATTTATTTATCATGATCCCGCCTAAGGGTCACGAATCACAATAAAAAGAAATATTATGATAATAATGCACATGATCTCATGTCACCAAAATTTCTAATACCGACAGGTACTTAAACATAATTCGACATAAGTTTAGAACAAATAAGCATTAATCAGATGATGTTCAAATTACACTAATAACAACATACCGACAGTGGTATAATTATTTTTAGTGCAAACATTCATATGAATTCAATTAAAATTCTAAAAGAATTTAAATTATTTAATTTCTACAATGTTTTACTAATTATGCTCACGAGAAGAAGATCTAATTATGCAAAATAATATCATAATTTGCTAGTACAGACTTCACACAATTGCATAATCCACAAAATACATCAATTTAACTAAAAAAATATTCGGGGCCTTAAACTCGAGTATAGCAACTAAATCCCGGATTTCATCTCCCTTGCTAGGTTCCCACTGCCGCTCAACTCGCTTTCCAAAACCCGGCTTTAACCTCATTTCTCCACCATTTTCGACGATATGATTTAAGGTTTAAATTTACGAACATCACCTTAATGTGTAGATCAAAAGGAAAACAACAAGGGTTTCTACTTGTCCACTGTGAAGGTTTCGTGACTCTTTTTTTTTTTTAGAAATTTGACAAAAATAGGGGCATAAATCTTAACAATATAATCCTAAACCTTTGATTCCGTAACATATCCAAAATAGACTCATATGTGAGATTAACAAAACCCTCAAAAGTGAAAATTTCATAAAACAAGTAAAGTTCAATCAACACAAATTATTAGGGTTCATACAGATGAACAGCCATAATTCGTTATCTCATTTGGTTTTGATACCAATTGATAGAAAATCTCATGTAGATTTAATATAGTTCATGCACACATATGTGAAATTGAGACTCAAACCATGTACCTGGCACCAAAGTAGGATCCATAGTTTCTCCAGAAAGTGACTGCTGTTGAAAACTCGGGGAGAGAGAGAGAGAGAGAGAGAAGATGACTGCTCTCTATCTGATATGCCAAAAAACGAAAACACTAATCTCTGCCAAGATGGGGAAGTCAGAGAGGCTCATATCAGATGAGAGTAGGGACCTTTCATAAATAGGTACTCATGGATAGTCCAGCCCATCATGTAATTATCACGCTACGACACGACTATCAATACGTCGCTACGACACGACTACTCAACACTGCCACATGATAATTGCTATGCTATATCAGTTACATAATATAATAATATTACATAATTGATAATATTTAATAATCCAATAAACAAATCTTAATAATTGATTAATACTAATCCACAAAATTAAAATACAACATTGTGAACATCCACTATCAAAGTACCATCTTTCTTCATTCATGTTTCTTATTGATGCGAAGGCTCCAAGACTTATAGATTCCTTTTCTAGTTCTAATGGATAGACTTCTAATCCTATTCAAACAACCCTCTAGTTTTTGCTTCTTGACTTTGGGGGTTCCTTAGATACTCTTTTCACTATTCTTCGTCATTCAGCTTTGTCTATTATGGTTATAGAGGTGTAGGCCTTGTGTCTGTTGACCCTTTCTCGATCTTCTTGATCATCTTCGTAAGCAATTAGAGATTGATCTCTTTTTCAAGGGTCTATCTCCTCCTTTGTTTAGAACTATATATCTAGATTTCTTGAAGAGTATCCCATGCTTCCTTTGCAGAATTTGAGGAGGTGGTAAGTCTGAACATCCTACATCCATTCCACATTGAATAGCGTGAAGAGCAATGAAATTTCTTGAGGCTGCCTTTTTTTCTTCATGGGTCCATTCTGTTTCGGACTTGATTATGATCTTCCCATTCTTAACTTTGGTTAGGATGTGCCATTTATGGATTGCCATACATCTATTCCCATTAACTTGATATAAGTAGTCATGTGAATCTTCTAGAGTGCATAGTTTTCATCATCAAGAAGTCAAGAGCTTTCCATGAATATTTTGTACTTCATTGAGTCCATTTGAAATTCACACATAAACTAGGAGAGCCTCTTTGGATCTTACTCAGTAATGTAAAATGACCTGCCCTGATGCCAATTTTCAGATATAAATGTGTGTGTTCTTGACCACAGTCCTTGATGTTTGAACTATGGTGTAGTTTGGACCTTATTCTTGTGCGTCCAGACTCCACCTGGTCAATTGAGTGTGTCATAGCAAATATAAATAAATGCAATAAACTAAAGGCACACATAAACTTTTACATGTTTCAGCAATTGCCTACGTCCAAGGGGCAGTACCTAGATGGTAGGATTTTCACTGATTTGATTCAAGGTTACAATTAGCCTTATGTGGTACGAGACTCCCTCTCTACCCACGGCCCTTCTTGAAACCTAATCACTCCAAATGGAATTTAGAATGTCATTCTCCTCTTTGTTGTATCACACACCCAATCCCATATAACACTAATAAAAGATGAATATAAGAACCATCATCTTTCACTAGAGGTGAAATTTTTTAACATACAATATCTCAAAGAGTATTTGCACTCCGCACTCCTTTAACACATCCAGACTTCGCTCGTTCTTCTTCAAGCTCTGCTCTTGAAATCCGTGTTGAGCATCTTCCCAAAACCCAATTATATAGCCTTTTATATGAAAGACTAGATAAGGTTGGATCATTATCCTAATATGACTCTAAATCTACCTTGGATTATCTGAAATTTCCTTTAAGCTATCATGTAGAAATAAGAAATTTGCTACTCAAGTGTCCTCTTTAGAATGAGATCCTTATTTGATTTTAATTTCGATTTGATAGCTTATATGATATGATCTTCTTGATCCGATCTTTATTTACTTGCCTAAATGATCTTGACTTGATCTTTATCAACTTGCCTAAATGATCTCAAGCCCATAGATAACTTCCTCCCCAAGTACCTTAGCCTCCAAGATAGTAGACCTATGTGTGTCCCATGGTTACTCTCCTTCTAGTTTGGACTTCCCATATATGGCACATCCCTGCAACATAGGGTTGCCTTAGTCCGAACTACTTTTCCGTCCCACCAGGGACTTCACCTCTAATTCTTCAAATCTTCATCAACCTCGAACTTTGAAGACCCTATCCTCTTGTAAAATCCTTATAATGAAGATATGGACAATCTCAAACCCAATAATTTTATTTTCATGTTATAATTTATGTTAAAAGCACACGACTTCTATAGATGGTCCATAATCTAGTAGACCATGTTGCAAACACGATAAATCACATGTTGCATCAACAGATAGAACATGCCTTTTAACAAACCGCTTTTCTTTCATTTTCAAAAGTGATGATGTTAAACTAAGCATAATTATCAAATATCAAAGTCAATTTGTAATTATGTTCAATTTTCAAATGAGCGCTTTTGATTCTTTCATAATTCATCTTATACACTATTATTTACTTTTAATGGATGAAGTTTAGGAATAGATTTAATATGATTTTGAGAATATGAGTTGAATATTTCTTTATCTTGTCATGTCGACGAGAAGTTTTTCTTGTTATATATAACTTTAATTTTAATAGAGATCCTTTTTCTTTCCTTATTTATGTCTTGGATCTTAAAAGAATTGAGGAGAATATAAATGAAATAATTCAAATCCGTTTGATTTATTTTAACCCTTCTATATAAAGATATATAATTAAAAATTAAATTAATTTTTAACAATATTTTAATTAATGTTTACTTTGTTAGATATTTTCCAATCTATAACCAAACATCAAAAACTACTTTTTCTTAGTATTTTTCCTTTTCAATGGTTTTCATAGACAAGCATAATCATAGACATTGTATCGCCCAATTAAATATTACAGAAGTCTTGTCAAGCTATGAGGGGTGGTGATTACTTTGTGTCCTATTAAATATACTATTGGTATCTTTTCATTATTTTCAATTTTTAATATCTATTTGATATGAAATCTTAATCTTTATGACTACTTGTCATCATTGACGGAGCCACAAAATGAGAGAAGGAGGGCATAACTTAATTTCAGAGGGGGCAATATTAAAAATATAAGAATTAGATGATAGCATATTGGTGATGTAGTTTTTCTTTTAAGTCTAAGGTCATGGGGATTAAACCTCGTAGGAGCGTAGCTCCACCCTTGCTTGTCATCCCCACATATAATATATCCAGGGAAATTACCAAACACAATTGATTAGTAAAACGTTGTGGCTACATTAAAGAGACAAGTGGAATAATTCTACTTATGTTTAAGCGTTTCAGTTTCTTAGGGCAATGATTTCGTCAATATTCTGACCATGACCTTGGCATTAGGAACTCAAAATATTAATCTTTTCCTTCAAGTTCCAAGTTAATTAATACTCAAGTGAACCTTTTCTATGTTTTCTTCTCTTTCTTTATTTTTAAAGAACATAAGTCCCTATTAGATTTTGATTAAATTGATGTCTTTCTAATTCACACAATGGTATGATTATTAGAAAGCACAACTAAAATGTTTAAGAAGATTCTAAATTAAAATTTGTTATAATATCAAAGAAGCAGCCATATTTATAATAGGAAGATTTTGAAAATATGGATATTGTGAAAGAAATAAAATAATTAAAGTTAGAAAAAAAATTGAATCAATTGAGTGAAACTATTTGTCAAACAATTATGGACATGATGGTTTCCTTAATGACTATTTATAACTTAAAAAAAAGTTGTCCATAAAATAATATCTATTAGAACTTGACCAAATTATGGTGAAATAAACCTTATTAAACTTGAAAAACAATTCACAATACTTTCTTTTCTAGTTTAATATTGAAAATCCATAACACTACTTTATTGATGTTTGGTGCTCTTAAAATGTTAAGGGTGAGAGAGTAGCTTTTTATTATGTCTTAAGATGCCTCTTTTTCCATCAAACTTGCAAAGTAATCCATGTCGCACTCTTTGGTAGTTCAAAATTGAAAATTTGTAATAAGATTAAATAAATAGCCTTATTGATGTAAAAAAAAAGCCTTATTAGACTTATATTGATGTGTGTTGCTATAAAATGTAAATAAAGTAAAAGAGTGACTTTTGATTAGGTCTTCAGATAATTCTTCTAGCTAGAGAAATACACATTCTTCGATAGTTTATCTACAAAATCCATTTCAAATATAGCTTCAAAGTGTGATATTAGAGTCTTTTATTCTTATAAGCAAACCTCTTCTATAATTATATAGTTCTCATTAATTTTCATGTGTATTGGATTTTAACATAATGATCCCTATCATCTTAACTATAAAATTATCATATCAATTGAAGAATAAAATGATAAAGATGGGGCAAAGGACTTCCATAATATATAAGCTTCTAATTTTAAGCAAAGATGAAATATTACCTATTATCCATTGAAACTATACCTAAAACTTAGCATAGAAAAATGACTCTAGTAGATATTTATAAGAGAATTCCAAGTCATTGTTGCAATTATGCATACATATAAATCTATCGTGAAATATTCTATGATCTTGTTTGATAGAGTTCAAACCAAATAAAAAATATTTTCAAGTAAGAAATTGAACCTCATGGAAGCAAACACACATCTTGATAACTTAAATCTACATAACTTCTTATAACCTAATCTCAATTCTTAGAAAGATGACCTTTAAGAATATATACATTAACCTTTATTAATTTTCTTGAATGAAAACATGATTTCCTTGTTCTTTACAATTTATAGGATGTGTTTGAAAGAAACTTAACGTAAATATTTAACTATTTCTTTAAGAAAAACTTTTTTGAACTTTTGATTTATCGTATATTGCTAAGAGAGCTAGAAGTTATTCAAGTAAAAACTTTTATTGAGTTTTCAATAGAGCTAATTATTGTTAAAATTATGTGGATAATAAGTATATGTTTTTATATGTACATTTAATGACTTAACTAATTAACTTTAATAGTTTACATTTATTGAATTTATTGACTTAAAAGTTTTTTGTTATTGTTCATAGTTGGTTTAAAGCGTTAGACTAGACATAGGGAGGGGATGGACCATAGTTCGAAACTTTTTGTGAGCATATTACTACATTATTGTAATTACAAATGAATTGTTGTCCAAAAAAAAATTATTTGTTATTTCTTCACATAAACACCAAACTTGTTAAATAAAATCAATTTAATATCATACCAAACAATATAGTTCGATTTTTTTTTTGCCCTTATTAATGATAAATAATGAAATGATGAAAAACAATAAAGGTATAAAAAAAAAAAAGCATATCTGTGATAGAGAGTTGATAAGAAATACAAAAATTTGAGTTATAATACATAACATTAAAGTTTTACCAAAACTAGACATTGATTTTTTTGCATAATAAAACGATTTTATTTTTTAAATAAAGAAAAATTTTTTTTCCATGAATATAAAATACCATAGCTTAAAAGCCTATCATAGGTAGCCTCCTTCATCATGTTTTCCTTATCATGATTGCTTTTTCACATCATACTTGAGCCACCTTAACGTTGAATTGCATGCATAACATTCCCACAGGGTTGGAGAGCATAACATGTGTACATGCAAGTATGATGTAAGCTTTGTGTGCCGAGGCAACTTTTAGCCACGTATTGCTTCTTCAAATATAATATGAACTCACGGTTTCCTGGAGACCGGCTGTCAAAATAACCAACCTTTTCACTAAAACAAATAGACTGACGCTCACATGGGACATAGACACCTGCATTCCAAGTTTCTTTGTAGACACATATCCAGGTGGCAACATTATATAAAGCACCCATCATCATCTCATTTAATGCTCTAATGAAATTCTTGTTTAATGTTATCATTCCAATGGTCCAACTTCTTATTTTTATTTGAATAACAATCACCAACTTAATATTGGAAAATTTTTAATTGAAGATGATAAATTTATTTTATTAAAATTTGTTAAAAAGCATGATATTTTTGTTGGATCCAATGCTTATAAGTTTAAACTTCTAAAAAAATGTCAATTTAATATGATAACAAAGTATAATTTAATAAGAGGTCATCGATTCATGTCACAATTTCCGACAATTTGAATATTTGATTCTTAATACCATTTATAATTTAAATATTTCAAAATTATATGAAAGCTAATGAGGTACACTAAGATAAGATCTTGCAATAGAGGAAATTATTGTTAAAGAACATAAATATTTCTACATGCATTGTTTATTTGTAAATTGCATGAAAAGTATAAATGCATACATAAACTCAATTAAAACATTTTATATGATAATTATCTAAGAGTAGTTCTATATGCACCCCTTTATTATCTCTCTACACACCTACTGGGCACACCCCTTTATTATTATCTCTTTTTACACCCCATTCCATAAACAAATTTTCCCATCCTAATTCCCATCGGACACTCGACTTTGAGCACCCCAAACCCATCCTCCCCATTTCTTACCCAAAAACAAAACCCCAAATCCGGAGAACCGACCACGCACCCAAACCCGCAGAACCCACGATCCTTCCGTGACCGAAACCCGTGCACAACCTCCTGCAACCGGAGAACCGACCATCCTCCCGCACCCAAACCCGTGTGAGAACTCCACCATCCTCCGGCGATCAAACCTGCATAACTCCCAAATCCCGAGATCAAGTAAGTTTGCTTTGATTTGTTGCATTTTTCTTGGTTTATAGTCAAACTCGCTAGATCCCAATCTTTGTTCCTGACTAAGAATATGACTGAGCTTCCGGATTTCATCAATCCCAGAATATCTTAATATTTCTGATTACTCGATGTCCTGATCTATTGCTTGCGACGGATTTGACGATGTCCTGAATTTGATTAGGATGTCCTAATCCCATGAATGGGTTTCTGGATTTACAATGTCCGATGTTTTGATTTTTACCTGATTTGATGATGTCCTGATATATTGCAATTAACCTGGATTTGATGATGTCCTGGATGACTGGTGATGAACCTGGGATTTTGATGATGTCCCATTTGATTTCTCACAAAGACTAGTTAATATCAACGTTAAGAGAATTCCCTGGACAAGTTGGTCGAATCCTCAGGTTGTTTTATCTTCATGGGAGGTGCCTAGAAAACATATGGAGGTGATTGTTTTGATGTGAAGTGACTCATCCCACTTGGAATTTTTATCAATGATGAGATAAGCATCATATCAAAATTTTAACCTCCACCCAAAAATAAAAAAATAAAAGTGCATACTATTCCAACTATATTTTTCCAAGAGACATTCTACGAGTGATCATCCCACAGATATTTTTATTTAATGATTATATTATTTGCTATCAATGTTTATTTTCTTTGAAATAGATATGCCACCACGCACTGGTGAGGATATACATCTAGTGCACCTCGCAGACTCACCCACTGATCTGGAGCGTAGACGACGATACACCGAGAGGTCGAGCCGCCAGCTGCATCCAGATTCCAATGAGCATCCTCGCATGACAGGATGAGACTGAGGAGGTATTCGAGGGTGCTCCTGGAGGACCTATTGATAGATGTATATTAAGTGAGTTTTGACAAACATATTGCAAATAAGATATGGTCGGGAGGTAAACAATCATTGTCCAAAGTCAGATATATATATATATATATATATATATATATATATATATATATATATATATATATATATATATATATATATATATATATATATATATATATATATATATATTTATGTTAATTTTAGTTACGTAAATTTGAATTGTAATTTATTTGCCATTTTTTATCAGAGGGATCGAGCACCATTGAAATTGGTCAATCATGGTGCAAAGTCATAAAGCATGGAGCTTAGATACGGAGGTCTCAGATGGCAGACCCGCACATCGATCCGGGGGCTGGCATCGCTGACTAGCTGCGCCCACCAGCCGCAAGTGACCGATGTCACGGCCAGCCGTGGGTACTCGTGAGACCACGACATTTCATATGCCGCTTCGTGAGACGACCATCACGCTGGGGACGACGTGCCGCAGATCCATCTTACACATACCTGTTACTGGATCGATGATATCATTCTCACAGCCGCTTCATGTGGACGATGCCAATGCTTTATTGGTGGAGTTGCCAGCACTACCGACGCAGGCATCTAGAGAGATCTGAGCAAAGGTCGCTCTCCTTCGGCCCACTATCGCGGGTCGAGGATCATTTCGACCATTACTGAGCGCCATCCGATGATGATATAGTGTTTGCTACTGAAAGCTTTCTCGCCTATCCGGTCGGGTTGCACCTTCTATTTGCTGACAGAGTGCAAACCGCGGTCGCAGTAGCTTGCATTCGAGCCGCCCGGACCTCGATGGTCAGCTATGCTCGTGCAGCTTGTTTGGCATATTCGTACGCGCAACCGACCACCGCAACCGTGCTCGAGGGTGCCACAGCTGTGTGGCTACGCGACCCTTTACGTGCAATGATTGATGACAATTTTCGATAATTTGTATAATTTTCAATTATCGATGATATCGGAGCATAATTATCTTATTTATTATGTAGCCCTGGATGGCGAGCACTTTCTCCGAGATGTTTTCTTTCTCCTGATATGTCGTATTAATCGAGTCACGGTCCACGGTAATCGCGCCGAGGCCGCACGTGGATTCCGTATAGTTTCGTAGTCGCCGGGAGACACTCGACGATTGGGCAGCATTTCAGAGGCTGGGTCCGGCTGGGAGCCAGCGTATGAGGATCATCGAGTCAGCACCCCTTTTCCGATATTGCACGGTATTCTGACGCATAAAGCGCGCACAAGCAGTGAGCCATATCATCCGGAAGTGGGTCTTACGCCTGGCCAGTTATATTCGCATCTTCATTCCTCCGCTGCCTTTCACACCTCCACGACCGACCGTAGTATCTTATCGATCAAGATTGAGAGTATGGATCCATCACGCACCGACCGATCGTAGTCGAGGTCGACGATGCCAATACTGTGCTCAGGAGAGAGTGTGGCCTGCAGTATATGGCCTAGTATGGATCGCGTATCGCATCGCGCGTCGTTCAACGCCTCCACGGCCGATCGGGTTTTCACAGCCGGATGCGATCCTCTCTACCCTCCCATCTTTAAATCTTTGTCACGTAAGTTAAATATGGACTTCGTTTGACCTATTAATCTAAATTGTACATAATTTCATACTTACTTTTTATTATATTACTAATATTTAGTTCACATATTATTTATGTGTAATGCGGAGTGACATTTCGACAGGCATGTGATATCGGAAGGAGCCAGTGTTGATTATTTTTGGGGTGCAGGCAGCGGCGCATGCTTTGTACTAACAGGTCGAGATGAGACTTGACGCATCTCATATGCTCCATCACTGCTCCGGCATCTCATAGCACACCATCGCACACTTTCTGGCGTCCATTTTTAGCCATCCCGCACGCTGCTCCTCCACCGTATATGGATGATCCTCCACCACTGATAGTTCCTCCTCCACCAGCATCAGATGATCCTCTGCGATAGTTCCCTCCTCCCATAACCGGTTGCTCCTCCGGCACCTCTGGATCGCCCGACCTTTGCAGGATCTACTTTGCATCTACTCATTTTATGTTCGTTGAAGAGGAAAAAAGACTTAGTTTTATGTTTATGTATTACTTGTTAGACTTTAATGGTAAAAATATAATTTGATTAATTTTATTGTATTTATTAGTTGTTACATTACATTGCACCTCCTTGACACAATAATGATTGAGATTTATTCTGTCGTCACAAAAAGGATTAAATGTCATGAGACCCACAAAGATTCATGCACGAGTTTAAAAGAAAATGGACACTATAAGTATGGAATAAATGGAATGAAGGAACTCACTCTTCTATCAACAATAAATCAATAATTAAAGAAAACTTCACAAAAAAACAAGCAAATGGGAATACAAAACAAGGGCCGTGATTTAAAAAATGAGATAAGCTACGAATTATAAATCATTAGTGCATTTGTAGATACATCATGTTTCCATCTAAATCAATTGTCTCTTATTATTAAGCTACATTAAGTTCGTCACAATGATGATCTAAGCCTCAATCGGGGTACATGAGGATCTCCCATCTCTGTCTGACACCTTCAGGTATCGAGTGGTAACAGTTGCATGCAATTGGAGGTATTGGTGATGTCGAATCCAGGAATACCTAAAATAAAGATCGTGCTTTGTCAAAAAACAAAAATATAAAAACATTAAACTTAATGATGAACAGAATATAATTTAACATACATGCGAAATGACAATCCTCGACAAATCAGAATTGCAATGTCGGTTTGTACAGGTGAAGTGGTGCGGGTGATACGGTCCCAAGTGGTAGATATGTTAGGCATTGACCTAATTGTTAAACGGACTAACACAATATTGTACCGTGAGGCTATCAAATGACCGTATCGGGTAAAATCATCATCCATCATATGGGCAAAAAAGTCAAAACATGATAATGAACCAAACCAACTCGGCAACACGGTCCAATTGATCCATATAGTTGAACATACTCATGCATGAAGAATGTGAAGCTCACGAACTACGAATCTTGTCCAGATGGTTCTACATCAGTCTTCCCCCATTCTAAGTAACCCGACCAATGGCGATATCCACAATGACCATGCGTAACATCCCACGATGTTACTGTATGTTCCGTATTTGATGTGGAAACATTTAATCATGCTTGATTTTTTTTCTTGGTTTTCACGAACGTCACGGTGTTTGGAGAAGTACTATCGTAAGGCGGACTCAACAATTTCAAATAAAGAAGGAGCTCGTTTGGTGATGATTGATTTTCAGCGACGGACGACCCTTTCCTTAACCTTCTCAAGTGGTGGACACATAGATGTGGATTCTTGAGCAAGCTAACTCCAGCTTATTTTAATGCTATTTTACGCCTCATCACAATCAGCAAATTGTCTCAAAAATACCCTATCAATCTATTGTAATTATCACTTCAGGCGAGACATTGTCGGTCACAGTATCCAACTTCCTCCAATGCGAATGCACACTATCAAGGGGAATTGTGCGGCCTTCTTTGATAAACTCACATAGGGATTAGTGCTAAGAGCACTTCCATATGAGAGTTACTGATACTTATGACCACATATTCCACTTGTCAATTTCAACGAGTTGCTCTTTTGAAGCTTTCCATCTTCATCATGTAGGTGAAGCCACCAGATACCATACCCCGCAATTCTTTAAACATAGCATTGTTGAATTGATGTTCAACAAATACTTCTCAAATGAAGCTTTGATTTTAGGTATGTTGCAACTCAATAAGAGCATTTATTACATTCGAGAACTATGTCAATCCTTGAGATGAACGAGATGTCTCTTCAACTTTGCATGTGCAACTCGGCCTATAAAAAAATAGAACATATATTAAAAATCATTTTTTATGCATGGATATGTAAGAAAAAGCATTTAATTAACGTGCCTATTCGTTTGTGACATTGCTACTAAATGCATTACTTTATTCGTCGAGCTGCATTAAATCTTTCATATAAGAAATTGACCATGACTACGTCACATATTACCTTTGTCAGGGGTAAGTATAGTAATCAGTTGTCAATGATCTTAAGGAATTTCTCTCGTAATTAAAGTCCTCTTTCGAGAGAAAACACAAGGACCTCCAAGGCGACATGAATGCCTCCACTTCTCTTTTGCTCCCGAAACAAGCTTTGCTTAGTTTCAAGTACATTTTTTGATATATACCATCTGCAGAAGATTTAATTGTGGTAGGAAATACTAACCGCCTGACGTTCATTAAAATGACTCCTATAGTAACAATGACATTAGTGTCGATTAGCAAACATTAAACTTTGTAGCTTCTCCATTGCCCCGAGTGTAGTTGTCTACACGCTGGGCATCCCAGTATCTGAATGCCACGAAAAGTCAAATTTGTTGATGTCACACCTCTGATCTCGAAGTGGAAGCGATATCTGGTTTTTATAAGTGCAATCCATAATTAGAACCTTTGCAAAATGCATTCAACAACTGAATAGAAGTAGGATGTGCCCAAAACAAGTCTCTCACACAATCGATTCGACTCATCCTTCCTATATACCATTCAACATATTTACATTCATTCGATTGTTTCATTGGTTGTTGCATTTACGATCTAGAGCACTAATAGAAAGTAATCTGATGTTTATAGCGTGCATTGTATATTGATATTTATATTTTAGTATTATACTCATCAATTTTTGGAGCAGTAGAATATTCATTGGTTTCACGAGTTCTTCGTCATATCGGACGATATAGAACACCCACATCAAATAATGTTGGCATATGGTGACCACTCAGTTATTTATTTGCTCGTGATTGTAAATCCTGAACAACTTTACTGCTCAATCATCTGTTACTAGTTAACTTCACACCGATTATCTTAAATGGACAATCACATTTTTTTAGTTTCCGGTGCCTTTTCGATTCAAGGCTTCCATTGACTTATTCTTTGCATGCACATATGTTCCATGCGCTCATGCAAAGGTAACTCTAACTCTCTTATCTCCTTGCCAGGTCTTTATCCACAATAACAAATCTATTTTCCTTTTTGATCAGAGCCCATTCAATCAAAGCACTCCCGACTTCTAAAATATCTGGATATTCAATTTATTAATTTAGATATGTCTTAAAACAAATTACTCTAACTTTAAAGTATTAAAATTACCTCGTACTAAATGCATTATGATATCAACTAATTCTTTGTAAAGTTTGCATTATGATCTAAGACTAATGCAAAAATAAAATGCAGTTAAATACATCCAGAAATAATGTCCGATTAAAAAAAGCTTGCAAAAAAAACGAGTGAATCTTTACGCCTTAACTTTTTGCATGTTTTTATGAGAAAAAGATTCGGGGAGGCTGCATGTTTTTATGAAATTGTTATTTAGTTACTGTGGTAGGTGATTATTAATTGGATTGGCTAAAGAAGCCTCTCTCTACGGATATGGGTTTTATTAACGCATATAGTGGGTTTACGCACCTCAATTTGAATCTCAGCGTGTACTCTTGGTTGTAAAATAGGAAAAATCAAATAAATCGGGATTGGAAATCCAGGAAAAATCAATTCATCAGGTTCCAAATCAGGAATTATCATAAATCGGTTCTCAATTTACCGGATATAACAAATCCGGAATATGCTCAATTACCGGATATAACAAATCCGGAATATACTCAATTTACCGGATATCTGAAATCAGAATATATTTCTGGATATCTAAATCAGTTATATAACCATCCCGGATTTTGATATCAGGGATGTGGTATGTGATCGGTTGTAAACAAATCAGTTAATTCAGATTTCAATATCGAATAAGTTATGATATCAGTTTTCGATTAAATTGATATATTATACGGAAAAAAAAGCTATAAAACACAGACTTGCATTAACTGCTTCCTTCTCCACCTTTTCAGCTAATTTCAACGTCTTCTCACTATTTTCAACATAATTCTACTTTATTCTCACTATTTGTTTAAGCGAACACACTTGACGAAGAAATAAATTGGGTGTATGAAGAAATGAGGAAGAAAAAAGAGGCGAAGATGGAGTCTTGAATTTCCCAGTGGGTTTAAGGAGCGGTGGTATTTTCATCTATAGTTATTTTTAATGGGGTGTATAGAGAAGAACATGGGGTGTAAATAGAATTTCTCATTATCTAATCCAATCCAATGCAATTAAAGTGGATTTGACAGTTTTATTGTATTTGATTTCACAATTAAATGTAGTTTCCTTGAATTGGATGAAAATAGTGATCAACTTCATATTATATTTTAATAATGTATATAAATTTTCCTATATATTAATTCTTCTATCATCAATATTACTACCATTACAATCACTACCAATTATTTATTATAAATCGAAGACATCTTAAATTGAGATCTTAACATTTAACAAACTCTAGCCCTTAACATTTGAGTTCTAGACTTCAGAAGAAAATTGAGCATTCTATATAATGCAAGGCCACTTGATATGGTTTGAAAATTACACCTGACATATCTTGACTCTATTATCATCATCCACTTTATTAGAAATTCCTTTTTAATTCATTGATATAGGAAGCAAGTAGTCAATATAGAATCAAGACAAATTCCTAGTAAGTAGGATGCCAATATGTAAGTGCAGATTGAAGTGTGGATTATATAGGCGATAGGGATCTGGCCCGGGCCAGGCATTTCTTCGCCAACCAGGCGGTGGGGCTAGGTACCAGCCCGTGTCCTTACGCAGCGACGAAGCAGAGGCCCGACTCATTAGGCCCAAAACATGGATTTGGAAGAAATAGAGCCCATGCTCAGCGAGTCCAGGCAATATCTTTACCGATAGCAGGAAGATAGAATATTCCCTAAAAGACGATCTGTTCGTCCAGTCAGTCTATTATAAAGGGAAGGAAAAACAGCAGAGGCCCAGTTAGTTGGATACCCTAAATGGGAAGGAGGATTACTCCGTCGCTCCTTTGACTAATCCATTTGCTAAATCTAAAGAGGTGACCACATGAGGAAACTATCCTCGAAAGGGAAGACCACAATCATCGATAGTGGCGGATGAATATCATTATAAACTGAGCCGGCTCCAACCTTTAAAAGGTTCGCTAATTCTAAGCAATCTAAGCATCCTCTCTTTTCTCAGAAAGAATCTGACTTAGGCATCGGAGCGGCCACGGGCGAAGCCCTAGCAGGCCCAGCTTCTTCCTTACGGTTCTTAACTGCGAAGAGTGCCGCGAATCCACAGGCCGGCATTACGTGGCAATCCTGCCCGGCCCAGAGAAGCGATTCGGGGCATCGCCGGTTCGAGCCTGGCGGTCTTGGTCGACCAACTGACCCGACACGCTCCAGCCCGGTTAGGTTGAAAAAGACATCATCGATAATAAAAGACTTTACAAGTACGCGGTGTGCGATGGATAGAATAACCAAGCGTCCAACTGTAAGGCAAACGCAGAGAATAAAAGCAAAAGTGACGTCCAACCCAGGTTGGCTTGCCCTTTCAAAATCTTGGATAGCCATCTTACGTAAAGACCCTGACCATGTCTTCAATGCAACATAATAAAAAATAAAAATAAAAGAAGGGGTGAGAGGAAAAGAAAGAAAAAAAATTATAATTATGTATGGTAACACCACACTTCCATAGGTAGTATTGGCTTTTTTTTGTATTTTCAAGTTTGTATGGAGTTTCAAGTAATAAATAAAAAATGTAAAATGTATAAGGAATGTTAAAATCATAATGCCACAAAATAAGGGATATAGGTAGAGTGATGCGAGGCTAGAAGCTAGAGGCAAACTTTGAACATTCGAGGCTAAGGCTTGTTAATTTATGAGTGAGCTCGAGCCCGAGCCGAGCTTTTGAATGAGCTTAAAATCAGGCTCAAGCTTGGCTTGATTTAAAAAAAAAGAAACGGCTTGGCTCATTAGGCTGGACATATGAGCGAGCTCGACAACCTCGAGCTCAAGCCCAAATCCATTATAAGTTTACATATTGCTTAATCAATCTCAAGATCTGATTACCTTATACTTTTTTAACTTTTGTAATCAAATGCGATAACAAATACATCAATTAAAGAAATAATTTTCTATGGGATTTGTTTTTACCTTAGTTGATTTAACGATTGGAGATGCTACTAAAGGCGTTAAAGTCACCTCCTTGACATTTGTTTCCCTTTAAGTTACCGCGATTCCCGCTGCTTTGGCGACTTTTGGCGAAAAATTATGAGTAAAGTCGACATAGGTAGAAATTGCGGTGAAGAAATAAAGATACGTATTGAATAGAGCATGATTGCGTTTTAATCGGTACTCTAATAAAGAAATAATATATCAACAAGATACGCGAGCAAACTCATTAGTAGCTGCTTGCATAAACTATTTGTAATATCTTCTTTGCACATGGTTAAGTTCATTTTGCCTCGACTACGAATTTGCGCATGATTAATTTCAAGACCATAGCTTCACCATTCTGGGACTAGAGATCGAAATTTTGCTACCATGAGCGGTCGGCCCGAGTGCATACCAGGTGTGGTGCCTCCGTTACAAGTGCGTTCTGGCAGTCCGGTCTGCGACTCCTTGTTTCCTCTATGAAACCCCACCCGCGATCACCCTTGGTGCCTTTGCCCATACCCACGCCCTAGATCTGTGGAGTTCGATTGTCCCGATATCAAGGGAACCCCGTACCCCAGTTGAGATTGGATCCTTGTTCATCAGGTGAATTGGTCGTGAGTGGGTCCGTTGCATATGCCTCAATGCTACTCAGATGACCAAACCTTGTCTAAGCTCATGGCCGCCGGCCTCTATAGTTTCCACAGGCCCCAATGCCCTCGTATTTAATGTCAGTTCTTGTACACGGGATCGACCGATCGTGCCGATTAGATTAAATACCCGACATCCATGTCCTTCCCAAGCGTCCCCTTTACGACTTCTTTCGCTATCCACACTGGAACATACCGTCGCTGACACCTTCGAGCTATCGTGGGTACCATTTCCGCTGCCGAGCATATGCGAGATCACGAGTGGTCCCACGTGAAGCGGCTTGGGATTAACTCGAGCTCCGTAGTCTTCATCGTCAGCGCCTCCTTATGACTGATTGCGCATTTCATCCATGTCATTTGGATCTAGAGCTTGAGGATCCATTACATGTCTTCGGGACACATGACTGGGCATTTCCGCCCAGCTGGCGCTGAGTCGGGATCGCCGGTGAAGACGGATCCTGTGGTCGGAGACGTGAGCGGAAGCCTCGTTCGGCGGCGGATGGGTCGGGCGGCCCGAAGCGAGCGCACGGCGAGCCTAAGTCGGGCCAGTAGGAAGCCGAGATTTATCAAGCCCTAAATTAGGCTCCGGCTCGGCTCGTTTAGCTTTCACGGTGAGCCGTAGAACTTTTTCGGCCCAGGTAGAGTAGCTTGGCTCGTTACCAGCCCTAGATATAGGCATTTTGGACGACGTAGGAAACCTAAAAGAATTTCTAGACCTTTTAAAGTCCTCCGATATTGTAAGAGATGTGAATTTTTTTTTAAATAATTCAATGTCTAATGCAAGTACAACTTTTTAAAAAAATTAACTCTATGTCGTATACAAGGTGTTAGAATCCTTAGCATGATGCATTAATTATTTATTAGTAAGATTTCAGTTTCCTGATTAAACCAATCATATTCATGTGATATACTCTTTGAGCATTTCAACCTAACATATCTCAAGTTGTGTGTACATTGTTTGGTTTTGTTAGAAATTGCATAAATGATCTAAGGTTTTTTTTTTACAAATGTATGATTTGTTTATAACCAGTTAATGGAATTAGGCAATTCATTATTGAAGTAACAGTGTATTAACTCTTTATTATAGAGATTATTCTTGGCCATCAAGATAAGATTCTCACGGTAGGTGCATTAGTTTATATGATTACACATTAGACAAGACCTATCTAAGTTATAATATTAGCTATTAGGCAGTCATGATCTCACCAAGTTATTATAATGTATGGACTCTCAATCTTAAGGTGTAACTAAGCTTGTGATGAAGTCTTCAAAGATTTCACTAAGATTTTCATATATATTCCTTATAGAGTGGGACACTATCGATGCAGTTTGATAGTAATAGATATTCTCAATGGAGGCACAACAATATCTCATAGGACCAAGATAGCATGTGTCCTTGGATGTAATCATGAAATTTGTGGTCATATAGTAACTCCTTTAATAGAGTTCAATTCATGCTATTGATAAGTTGGAGTGTACTAGTTAACCAGAGGATTTAAGACTCAAGGTTGTAGAAGTAACATTAAGAGATTGAAGGTGTCCATATGGGTCGCCGTGACGACCCACCTGCTCTACGCTAGGCCCCGAATCAAGGGTCGGACCAAACAACAACTTGGTCATGCTGAGCACACCTTCCTAAATATTGTAGGACTCGTTAGTATCGGGGCCCGACCCACTTT
Organism: Tetrastigma voinierianum; assembly: GCA_016808115.1. NCBI lineage: Eukaryota > Viridiplantae > Streptophyta > Magnoliopsida > Vitales > Vitaceae > Tetrastigma > Tetrastigma voinierianum. The sequence goes on from JAEQBH010006084.1 coordinate 437,823, forward strand.
AAGGGGTCAAACAAATCTCATAGGGGCAGGCTGGTGGTTCCGTCCTTGTCGGGTGGTTAGATTATGAGCTAGAGGAAATACAAAAATTTATAATACCTCAAACCAACCTCGGGTAGCCCGTAGCTACTGTAGGTATAGTGACTCTTAGGTCGTCCACTGGGATTGGTTTTCCTTTTTTAGTTGTAATCCTAAGTTAACTATTTTGATCTAATTACTCTATTTAAAAATAGAATTGAAAAATGATTGTTTAGATTGCTTTTGGAGAAGAGATGTTTGCTGATTTTTAGAGAAAATTATACAAAGAAAGTCTTGGGCTTTGGATTCATCACATATGGCCTCACCATGGTGATTCAAATGGGGGTTTTATATGTACCCAATGTCTGCCCAAGAAACCAGCCTATCGTTGATCCTCTAAACTCCACCTAGTTTCCTCTTGCATGATATAAATTATGCATAAATTCTAGGTGTATGGCTAAGCAATTCCTATCGAATTTTAGAGGGGTCTAACAAGTTTTTCAACTCAACATTGTGGTGGTTCCAGACAAGAAGTTGTCTTTTACGCATGCTGGGTCAAAGGTGCAATGTCTAAGCACCTAACATACCATTCAAACTTGCTAAGTATCAAGAAAACCCAATTGGAAGGAGATGCTCTATATGGATGGCTAGAGGGCCAAACTGATGCCACCCATACGAGGTGTCTGACTAATATACATCATCTTGGGGCCTGCAAACATTATAAAAGCTTTACCAACCCAGGTTTGAAGCACGACTACCTCCTTTGGTCACCATGGTGGGGTGGATAGAATCCACCTCACCTCGAGAAGAAAATTACTCCCGCATGGTGAGTCTTGAGCACACCACGAATGAAGAAGACAAAAGAAAAATAGACGAAATTCATATTGAAAGCTTTATTGAAAGAAAAAAGAGAAAGTTCTCCTAAAATTACAAGAACTAAAAATCCAAAGACTCTAAATTGTAGAAAATTGTTGTATATTGTTTTTATCCTAGGATCTATATTTATAATACATCTCTAGAGGTTACTTCAGGTCTAAGTATGATTACTTTCCTATTACAAATCAAATTCTAAGACTTGGGACTCAAAACTGTCTATTTTTTGTCTTTCGCCAATTTCGCATTGGATCTGGGCAGTAGTGCAAAATTTTGCGCTGCCTAGTGTAGGCAATGCAAAATCAAGCAGTGAACAACTTAAACGGGGAAGCGGTGTGAAATTTCACACTACTTGGGAGAGCAATGCGAAATCACATTGATGTAGTGTGAAATGCTCCAGAATAGGTTCAAATCCTCTATCTTCTTGTACAATCATTCCTTCATGATCCCAACTCGTTTGAATTGCTTCCACAAGCTTCCAAGCTCGGACAAAAGGTCCCAAGACATCCTCATTGTTTGACCTCATGTGGGAGGCTATCTATTAGAGAAGGCTAGTAGGCCAAGGAGGTCTTCTTAAGATAAACAGCCAGTAGTCTGTCGTAGGTGGGGGAGTCACTTATGTTGACCTAGCCACCTCAATCAAAAGGTTGGCCTAAGAACTAGCTCGTATGGACCAAGTGAACCCACATCACCCTAATCGCTAGTTTAGAGCCTAGGCCAAACGTCCCGAAAGTCGGTTGTCTTTGAATCGACATGGACCAAAACTAATCAATGGATGTCCCCCATCTCAGCCTACCTTGGAGGTGGCGGTGATCTCTATCGTTGAGAGTCCAATCGGCCTGGCCTAAGCAGGTGGGTAGGAGATGGGAAGTGGCTTAGTGTACTCATGACCCTAGTTATACTCATGGCTCTTGTCTAGCTCCTTCCATATGTTGGCGACACCCACCTAGCCACCTGACATGGAAGTGACTCGGGGGAGCTCGCATGTCCATCCAAAGTGATGAACATGAGACTACTTGTTGCCTAACAACAATAGAACATGTGTCCAACAGGGATCAGTATATAAAGAGAAGGCCATTCCATGAAGAAAAACAAGAAAAAAAATTAGTACTCAAAGCCTTGAGGCATTGAGATCAAAGAAAACTACTTTAGGCCGCAAGGACCTTTAGTGTCCACCTTAATAGATTACATACACTAGTTCATAGAAAACACACACAGTTAATCTATACTATTTATGGACCCACGTTTTCTATATTTCCTTTTAATTACATAATATATTAAAGTACGATTGACTTGTTAGAGTAGGATGTTGAGTTAGCATTAGAATTAGATTATGAGACATCCAACATTTTCTTAGAGTGAACTCATATTCCTTGATGACATGTTTATTATAGAGTTTTTGGGTCTTCACATGTGTGCAATAGCTCATTTTGGTAAATATGTAAGATTGGGCAAGAGCTTGTGAGTGGTCTCTATAGATTGGGCTAATGAATCATTTAGAACCTAATTGGACTAATTAATTAATCAAGACTCAAGTAGACTAATTAAATTAAGTAACCTAAGCTTAAGATAAGCTCGAGTTACTTAAGTTCATTATGAAGTATCTATAATTCCCCTTTTCTTTTTTCCTTTTTTAAGGACTAAGGCTTACTTTAGTCTTCCTATTTACTGTAAGGAAAATTTAGCCCTAGACATCACCCCTTAGTAAGACTTTCATATTTGCCAATACTTCGATTGAAGGAGAAAGAGTCATCACAACAAAAGACTTTTAGGTTTGTGAGGTTAATGAAATTTACAATGCATATGTATGGATTTGCCCTAATTTAAGAACATCCATATATCAAGTATTACTAGTTTTAATGTTTGTGGATATGAGTTTTAATGTTTATTTATATCTATTAGCTAGATCTAGAAAATTCATATGAATAAATTGCATGCAACCTAAGCAATCCAAGGCGAGTTATAGAGTAACCCAAGGAATTTCAACATGAGGTACAACAAGATCAAAGGCATCTCATGGTTTGACCCACATCTCTTAGTCATGGCTTATCATGTTTACAAGTAGGTTAATTTGGTCTTCATCATAAGATTGATAGGTATTCTTCTTGGATGATACCTTAGTAAACCAATTATGTGCTTGAATATAGTCTTGTAATGTATTACAACATTACTTTCCTTAAACACCTTGTGAATTGAACTAGCAGGCATGTGTTCTATTATGTCTTAATAAGAGAATGGTTAGTAGTGTAAGAAAGGCAGTCTTTTTTAAATGATAGTGTGAGAACACAAGTCTTTTTGTTCATTTATCTTTTTATTATGTTATTTCTTTAATTGATTGCTTTTCCATGAAAATTATCCTTCTTTGTCAATCTTTTTTTTTATCTTATCAATTTTTACTTCTTTTCCATTACATGTCCACTAATAAGACGAGTGAGACATGTACAGACCTAGTTTACTTCTTATTTTATAAGTATTTTTTTAATCTAATTTCTATTTCCTTTTCTTTTAACTATGGTGACTCCTAGCAACTACTACTGAAGAAATGTTTAGATATCAATTAACATGTATTTTTTGCTTCTAAATGAAAGCCATGATTTCTACTCTTACTTTTAGGAAAACTTAACATGAGCTCACCTGCTTATAGAAGGTTGAAATCAAATAGCAATAAATAAGGTCTTTAAGACTTATGAGTTGCAATTTGTCGATAATGCCCTTAATGCCTCTACAATTCAAGTTCAATTAACTTGTTTTACTCAAAGGATTTTGTTTAATAACCAAGTATACATTAAGTTGAATTGGTATGATGATGAGGTTATTTGATACTACAAGTTTAATCCAATTTGACAAAAATAGGTCTATATATAGTTTCATAGTTAGACTTAATGAGACCAGTTGAGAGATGATTTTAAGATGTTTTAAAAATAAATAAAGAGGAATAAGCAAACAATAGACTTTTTTTCACAAGCAGTGACTTGCTATTGCTATAAACAATGTTAAACCTTTAGTCATGGCCACTAATTATTTATGGCTACATATAGTCACAAAAACACTAAATGTCGTTACTATTGTAATAAATAAGGCCTCTAAGATTTATGAGTTGCAATTTATTGATAATGCCCTCAATGCCTCTACAATTTAAGTTTAATTAACTTGTTTTACTCCAAGGCTTTTGTTTAATAACCAAGTATACATTAAGTTGAATTGGTATGATGATGAGGTTATTTGATGATACAAGTTTAATCCAATTTGACAAAAATAGGTTTATATATAGTTTCATAGTTAGATTTACTGAGTTTGACATTCTATAAGATGTCAATTTCTCTTTTCGTTTTTTCCCTTTATGCTTGAAGTCCAATATTAACTTCCAAAGGGCCAGTTGGGAAATGATTTAAGATGTTTTAAAAAATAAATAAAGAAGAATAAGCAAACAATAGACTTTTTTTCACAAGCAATGAATTGTTATTGTTATAAACAATGCTAAACCTTTAGTCATGGCCACTAATTATTTATGGTTACATATGGTCACAAAAAAACATTAAATGTCGTTACTAGTGCAATAAATAAGTTCTTTAAGATTTATGGGTTGCAATTTGTCGATAATGCCCTAAATGCCTCTATTGTGACGTCCATTTACGGGGATTCGCAAACTGACCGTCAGCCGCGGAATATTGTGAATGTCGGACGGCGACGCAGACAAGATGAATCCATGCTGAACTGAAAGATTGCTGAAGAAAGTGGGCGGAGTACCACATGCGGGCTACACACGAGATACAACTGTCGACGTGCTGCGACCACAGGGTCCACATGCGAGTAAAAATGGCCACTTGGGCCCATGCATCAATACTCACAAAAATACAACAACTATATTACAATAGCTCAAGAGTTATTACATTACTCTTAATCAAAACATATATCGAAGGGTTATCAATAAATTGCAACCCTCCGAGGTGAATTACTAAGTAATTCTCCGAAACAGTCATAGGTCCGCCTCCGAGGTGAACTGTTGGACAACTCTCCGAAACAATTCTTCGGAAAATCTTCCTTGAAATTCCTTTCACTTTTCTTTCATTTTCGTGTCATGCACTTACACCTATCGTTCTAGGGTGCCCCGGTGCATATGGAATGCATTATGCCATTTCCAAACAATTCATGCTAATATATTTTACATGCATATATTAACAACATTAACCGCATAAATCATGTTATTCAATTCGCCAATAACATCAAAATTATCATGAACAATTAACAAATTCAAGCAATTCATTTAGATTACTGACAACACAAGATTCACACACAAATCACGTGAGCGGTGAAACCCTAGACAAGCAACATTCCACATTACCTGATAGGGATTTTCTCACTCAATCCCAATTGTTGGAACTGAAAACACACGGCCATTCAGCCTCAGAACATCCCTATCCATTAAATTGACTCTTAGCCAAAGAATAAAGCAAGTAGGAAAAGATCCACCTGCTTTGGGTTGTCGAGCTCTCCACATAATCGTGTCCATGCGTAGCCTCATAGCGTAGATCAGCTTTGCTTCTTGGCAGGCTAGAGCCCAGAGCGGTTCGGCTTTGAAATCTAGAGAGAAGTCACACTTTCTCTCTCTAAAACCAGTATTTCCCCACCCACTATTCGTTTCTAGCAAATGGAGAAGATGAGGACTTATTTTGTCTTTATTTTTTATCTTTTCACTTAATTCCCATTGTGTTCTTTAGTTTGATTTTAAAAGCTTTTTGACACATGGCTTAATCTAAGCCATTCATCTTCATCCTCTCACTAATCATGCAACATGTGTCACATGGGTATATGTAGTAGGTGACTTTTGTCACATAACATGTCTCTCACAGGTGATATACGACACGAGCACCGGTGCCTCAGCAGAATTCCAAGCGTCTCGAGAATTAAGTGAAATTCGACGTGGTAAATTAGATTTCGTAAACGATTCAACCAGTGAAGTCCATTTCATCGTCGAGATCTAAAAATTTTGGATTTTGGCCAAATTACCATTTACGCATTTTTAGAAAATTAGAATTTTCTCGGGTTTTACATTCTCCCTCCTTAAAAAATTTGATGTTCGAAATTACGGACGTCAAATAAATCACATGCATATGCAATGTGCACTATGCCATGCATGTAAACTAGTCATTTAAGTATTGGCAGCCCAAACCATGTACCTTCATCCTAAACGAAGGGATAGGTGGCGCATCGTGTCCTCGCGCTCCGCGTTGACTCCTCCACTCGAAGTATTGCAATAGCACCTCTCATTTGCCTCACGGTCTTCGCGTCGCAAAACCTGATCGGTATCCATAATGCCTGCTGGTCCTCCTCGAAGGTCAATCCTTGTCGACCTCCGATCTACTCCACGATCCCTTTACATGAGTTGGATGCAGGTGTACCTACAGAGCATGGAGCGTAAAATACCTTGTGGACGACATGCTGGGCGATAAAGAGTGACATGCGTTATAGTGCCTACCCTCGAGGTAGCAGAAGGGGCCCGATGAACCTCGGCGATGGCTTCGCTTCTGAGACACAGTCCTCCTCTCTTAGGCATCACCTTGAAGGCGTGACCTCCGACCTCTCCCGAACTCTAAGGATTCGATGTCGCACATCAACATAGCTTCTCTTGCGTCTAAGCCATGAGAAGGCTATTTGTCGTATCAAGCTCACCTTCTCGGGTGTCTCTAATCGGATCGAGACGTGATGGGCTCTCTCCCACGTCGGTCCGATATATCCCGATGATCTTGCATGGCCTCTCTTCTGATACCTCGTATGGTGCCATGCGTATACTCGCCTGATAACTATTGTCGTAGACGAATTTCACTAAGGGCAAATGCTCCACCCAGCTACCCTTATGCTCCCGGGACAATGCTCGCGGCATGTCCTCTAACACTGTATGGTCCTCTCTGACTAACCCGTATACATGAGTGGAAGGTTGTACTCATGGTCGGCCCATTATTGCCCGCTAGCCTTTTGGAAACCCTTCCAAAAGTGCGTCGTAAACCTCGAGGTCCTCTATGGTACTATGGATATTGGTACTCCATGTGTGGGACTATCTCTCAGATGTAAGCCGGAAGAATCTCTCAATGTGAAGACGTCTGCACGGTACAGAAAATGTCGACTTGTGGGCGATCCTTTATCACCCACATCTTGTATCATGTCCTGCGGTGTTAGTAGCCAGTGGGTCTAAAATCCATCGTGACATGCTCCCACTTCTGCCATTACCTCCGATGGTGAAGTAGCCCTCTTGCAGCCACGGTGCTCGGCTTTAACTGGCGACATGTGAGACATCGTCGAGATAAAGTCCATATGTGTCTCTTCGTCGCTCGATAGTGCGCGAAGATCACGGTACATCTTCGGTTGCCACTGGACGAACGACCGTCTCGGAAGTAGTGAAACTCCACGAGAATCTCCTCTCTCGAATCGATCGATTGGGAACCACTACTAGTCCTGCATCACCAGAAGATTACCATCTGCGTGGACGATTAAAACCCTCGTCACATGCACATTTGTACGGTGCTGATGGACCGTATCTCGCGTCCACGCTACACAGGACTCAATCAACATGCTTTCAATAGAGCGGTGTAACCTTAAACTCCCCCGATGTACCTGAGCTTGTTTCGGCGGTCGCGCCAGCCCTGGCCCGTCCTGGAGTCTCGAGCATCCACCATTCACGGGAAGGCTATCTTGGCCCGTGCCACGTGACTTTCGAGTGCATAAGGCCGCCGTTTGCACTTCTGGGGTGGTAATGCAAAGTAAAAGTCATAATCTCCAGGAACTCCATCCATCTACATTGCCTCATGTTGAGGTCATTTGCGTGAAAATATACTTAAGACTTTGTGGTGCGGTATATCTCGGGCTGCTCGCCGTATTATAAGTAGTGGCGCGAATCTTGAGCGAGACTACGGTAGCCAACTCCATGTCGTGTGTGGGGTAATTCTTCTCATGATTCTTCGATTGGCCAAGGGAACCATAAGCTACTACCTCCGATTTGCATCAAAACACATCGATCCCAGGCCCTCGAGGAACATCCTGATACTGCTGTGTACCCACCATCCTTAATCAGGGACTATCGAGATAGGAATGTGTAAGTCTCCTCTTCAGCTCTTGGAATGCCTCCTGCTTTTCGTCGATTTCGATCAAACCCGACCTCATACGGGTCGATCTGCGTCATAGGTCTTTGTAATCGGAGAAATCCTCAATGAATCTCTTTAATACCCGGCCCGATCGAAACTACGTATCTCGAGGCGCGCCCGGTCTCTCGACTCATCGCGGCCTCGACCTTCTGGGTCCATTGATGCGGCGATGCGACACCACGTGTCCCGAAAATCACCTTAGTAAGCCAAAACTGCACTTGCGAGGCGGCGTATAGGCGATGATCTCTCCCATGGCCCATAAAATGATCCTCGGATGATCCTCATGCGCCCTTTCGGTAGGAGTAGATCAAAATGTCATCCCGAAAACGACGACAAAGGCGATCAGGGTGGGTTGGAATACCATATGCATAGAGTCCATGAATCTGATTATTGGCATTCGTGATCAAAGGGGCATCAGTAAACTAAAGTGCCCATAACATGTCACGAACGCGTCTTGGGGACATTTGTCTCTAACCCTCGGTGATGGTAACCGGTCGTTACATCTTAGAGTAGACTGCTCCTCTCAACGATCAAGCAAAGAGCCCAATGGGTACCGATTCTTGGCCGTAACCTGTTCAAGCATGCATAGTCGATACCTTGATTGAAGGGTCTTGTCCCTTCTTCTTCGCAAATAGAGGCAGGAGTGCCCATGGTGAAGTACTCGGTCTAATGAACCCCTTGTCATTAAGCTCCTGTGGCTGGACTGCGAGGTTCTGCTTGACTCGGTGGTGCCATCTATGTAGAGTCATAGAGATGGGGCGGGGAAGTACCCGGTGTAACTGAATGCGAAGTCTACAACCCTCTGCGGAGAACGTCCACGTGGCTCATCCCGGAAAACATCCTCATACTCGTGATTACTCTGAGGTGAATCCCAAGTCGGTCTCGCCTCGATCCTCTGGGAGTGGAGAAGCAGCCTTGACACACTTGACTATCCACGACACACGGACTCATACGAGTCTAGGGCAAAACACATGCTTGTCTCCACTGACGTAACGAGTATGCGTCCTATGTGAGCGGTAATATACACACTCCTGTCGATGTGACTCTGTATCTTAGTCGATTGATCCATCCACGAGGATGACGTCGAGACTCGACATGTCCATGACCCTCGGGTCCTTGTGAGTAGAGTCAGGATCTCTAACTTGCAACCCACGACATATCATCCTATCCTCCACCCTTGTCCCTGAGGGAGGAGCTCACATCTGAGGGCTCCTCGAGGCCTGACCTTTAAGCCCAGCTCTATCCATTGATGAAAGCGATGAATGAATGCGGCGCGCAGAATCAAATAACACTATTGCTCATAGGCGAGATAGCAAAAGCATTACCACTGTATAACTTCGTGTCTGTGACTCATTGGTGTGGTGTCTTTGGCGTGAACCGCCCCAGACTGGCATACATTACTTGCATGGGCCTTGTCTCTGCCTCGACCCGTAACACAGCCTCTACGGCACTGTGTAGCAGAGGTACTGTACGGCTCCTTGAGCGAAATCTTGGCTCTTCGACTGTCTTCAGGCCTATGGAGGAATGGCGTATCCTCTCTACCTCCTCTACGGAGTTAGTTTGGGACTACCTTGTCCGAAACCACAGTCCACATATAGAGATGATCCCTCCTCATATGTTATTTCTTTAGAAATAGTAGCACACCATCACCTAACTTACATTGTGTTTGATGCATCACTGGCCGGATGTAGCACGACTTTGGAACCCTCGTGAACTAGAAGTATGCATTCTTTCGGCTGAAGAAGACTGACTGTCCTTCTTCTTACTACTAACACCCGCATCCAGGGTTAGCCCGTTCGTCTTGATCTCTCTCGTAATTAAGCGGCGGGTCTCAACCATAGAGTCCATGTCTTGTAGGTGAAGTCCTACAATCCTGCCCCGAATGGATAATCTCAGTCCATTCTCAAACCTCTTGACCTTGGCTAGGTCTGTGGCCACATAATCGTCAGCAAAGTGAGCTAACTCGAACACGGCCCTTCTCAATCAGTCATAGTCCTGCCCGACTCACAGGAACTCCTGAACGCCATGTGGCCGAGTGTCTGGAAAATACTTGCCCATGAAAAGATCATGGAACTCTGCCCATGTCATTGCCTCACAGATCTCTAGGGTCTTCGTGATTCCACCACACTTGGGCCTCGCCCTCTGGTTGGAATGCGGGTTAGTCGATCTGGTTGTATTAGAGGGTGTCTGGTTTGCCTCCGTGTCTTCTCGACCTCGTGAACAGTAGTGCGCCGCCATCGGATCTCCTCCCACTTTGTGAATATCGGAGGATGATGTACCTGAACCTCTGGAGGTGCCTCGGACCTTCACGGCTCTTTGCACTGCTGTGCAATAGCGGCGGCCGATGGTCCTACGGCCTCGGCAAGGCCACACTATTGGTCGAATCTTTGGAGGTGCTTGGCTAGCACCTCGTGGACGACCCCTACGTCCTCTCCCGCGATTAGCCATCTACATATGTCAAATGGCAAGTTAAGTTTTAATGCAATATCTCTAAGGTGTAAACACAACCCCGAGACACTATTCACATACTAAAAGTTTTCCATACTTTAAATCATACGTAACAAAAATTTTATTTTATTATTATTATTTTCTTTTTTTTAAACCTCGTGAACAGTGTTCATGAACAGTGATCCAAACAGTGACTCAAATAGTGTCACGAGTCAAAGGCGGGTTGGAGTGCACGAGTGCACGCAGCGAGGACCCGCGGTACGCTCGCCGCGCTGCGTGGAGCCTGCGCCCGGGCCACGCCGGGAGCGTGTCGGTGTGGCGCGTGGGGCGCCGTGTGGTGGCCCCTCCGGCGGGTGTCGCGGCGCTCCCCCCTTTTGCCCCCGTGTTGCGGTATGTCCAGCGTTATTACCCGGCGGTAGGTGTCCCGCAGCCCCTCGGTCATGATACGAAGCTGTATCGCGCCTGACCCGTCGCGGACTGCGCGCGTGTCGGCGTCTTCTTTGATCGTGTCCGCAGCGTCTTTGCCCAGAGCATGTCGGACGCGTTCTTTGTCTTGGAAATATCGTAGCCCCTTGGCGCACTGTGTCGCTACGCCAGGTCTCCCTCCTATCACGATACAAATGATTGTATTGTGACACACCTCAGTAGCCAGGCCCCGCGCGCAGGCCGGTTGTGTCGTAGGTCGTGTTGTGTGCGTCGTTGGGCGTGCTCGCAGCCTCTTTGCGCGCCCGAGATGCACCGCTCGATCGTATCGTGCCACTGGCGCCCCCTCTTAGGTAATCACGATACAATATGTTGTAGCCGTGACCAAAGGCGGGAAATGGGCAATAGCCCTGTTTACTACCAACTTTTTCACTCATTTTTTTTCCTTTGTTCCAGCTATTGTAAGATCACAAAATATATATATATATATATATTCATGTCTTCAATAGAACCAAATAAATTCATCATAATTTATTTGATTTATTTTTTTTTCATGTTTTACACACTGTAAAACCTCAGAAAAATTTCCTCAATATATATATATATATTTTCCAAGGCTACTGGAACTTGGAAAAACTCACCAAATCAAAGAGTTTAATTACAACTTTTTTCCCCTTGTGTGAAAACTGGAATAATTTTCCAGAATTTCATAAAACACAACCTGTTCATGTTCAAAAAAAAAAAAAAACTGGAACTACTGTCCATAAATTATTTTTTTTCGTTTATTTCTGGACTATTCTGCCCATAATTTCTCAAACAAACTTTTTCTCAACTTAGGGGTTATATTTTCTTGACCCTAATGTTCCACATTTTCTCCTATGCTACTCACCAAGCATACAAATCACACATCACAAAATCACGCAACAATAATCAAAATGCACAAGGAATGCATGATCTAACCTGTTTCCCATCGAGCCCTAGGTATTCGTATACCTAAGCTCTGATACCAAGCTGTGAAGCCCCATTTCCCGGGGGTCCGTTGACAACCCGCGGAATATTCGTGAATGTCGGGTGGCTTGACCTTTTCCTCCAGTGAGTCCCCTTTTCAAGTACTCGAGATTTAATAAAAATCGAGCGAAGTCTCGGCTGTACGGGGCTCTACGAGATACAACATGTCCCTGACATTTGTCTGGCGACCACAGGGTCCACATGCGAGTAAAAATGGCCATTGGGCCCGATGCATCAATACTCCTGAATCTGAAATAACTATATTACAATGGCTCGAGGTTATTACATTACTCTTAATCGAAACATATACTCCGAAATTTAGCATTCTAATACATGTTATACAAAATGAATACCAAAGCCACAATCCGGCTTTCTTCTAAAACGCGGCCTCTAATGAGCGCCGTCCTCTAGTGAGCGTCGTCCTCCCTGTACACTCCTGGCCCTTTGAAATAATGATCGCCGATAGGGTGAGCAAGCCCGATGTGATGTCTCCTACATGGGTTACTCCGCTAAGTGCACATGTCATAGCGTGCAGCTCCTTCCAGCGAAATCATTTATCCTCTTGAATGTCTACATGCCCAATCACATGTCTCGAGTCACTGCAAAATACTGCATTACAAATTAAATGTAAGAAAATACGATTTTCAAAACAAAGGTTTTTTGTTCTCGAAAACTTACTCTAGAGTTTCGACAAATATGTTGAATGACATAGGAGTGAATTCTTGGGTAATTCTGCGAAACCGGTCATGGAGTCGCCTCGAGATAATTGTTGGACAACTCTCTGCAATTCTTCGAAAATCTTCCTTGAAATTCCTTTCCTGACAAGTTTACTTTTCTTTCATTTTGTGTCATGCACTTACACTATCGTTCTAAGTTGCCCAGAATTGCATATGGAATGCATTATGCCATTTCAAACATTCATGCTAATATATTTTACATGCATAGTAACATAATTAACCCACATAAATCATGTTATTCAATTCATAACAATAACATCAAAATTAGCTCACATGGGCTAATTAACAATTCAAGCAATTCATTTTGAATCACCCAACAACACACAAATCACGTGAACGGTGAAACCCTAGGCTCGGCACTGTTCACGGCCATACAATAGGGATTTTCTCACTCAATCCCAATCATTGGAACTGAAAACACACGGTCATTCGGCCTCAAAACATCCCTATCCATTAAAATGACTCTTAGCCAAAGAATAAAGCAAGTAGGAAAAGATCCCTACCTCTTGGAGTTGTCGAAACTCCACATAATCGGTGTCCGCAGCGCCCTCGTGCTTAAATCAACTTTTGCTTCTTGGCGGTGAGAGCGGAGTGTCCGTAGGAAAATCTAGAGAATCTTTCTCTCTCACAAACCGATATTCCCCACCTTTGTCCGTTTCTAGCAAATGGAGAAGATGAGGACTTATTTTGTCTTTATTTTTTATCTTTTCACTTAATTCCCTTTGTGTCTTTTAGTTTGATTTTAAAAGCTTTTTGACACATGGCTTAATTTAAGTCATTCATCTCCATCCTCTCACTAATCATGCAACATGTGTCACATGGGTATATATAGTAGGTGACTTTTATCACATCACATGTCTCTATTGTTATATGACACGGGCAGGTGCCTCGAAAAAGCGTGAAATTCGATTTGTCTCGAATTCAACAAAATTCGGCGTGGTAATTTAGATTTCGAGAGACGATTCAACGGTGGTCAGTTTCATCATCCGAGATCTGAAAATTTATTATTTTGACCGAAATTATCATTTTACCTTTTTTCAGAAAATTAGAATTTTCTCGGGTTTTACATCTACAACTCAAGTTCAATTAACTTGTTTTACTCTAAGACTTTTGTTTAATATCCAAGTATACATTAAGTTGAATTGATATGATGATGAGGTTATTTGATAATACAGGTTTAATCCAATTTGACAAAAATAGTTTCATAGTTAGACTTAAAGAGTTTGACATTATGTAAGATGTAAATTTCTGTTTTCATCTTTTCCCTTTATGTTTGAAGTCCAGTATTAACTTTCGAAGGGCCAGTTGGGAAATTATTTTAAGATGCTTCAAAATAAATAAATAAAGAAGAATAAACAAACAATAGACTTTTTATCACAAGCAGGGACTTTTTATTGATATAAACAATGCTAAACCTTTAGTAACGGCCACTAACTATTTATCGCTACATATAGTCACAAAAACACTAAATGTCGTAACTATTGATTATTCTCATGTCCCCTATAGTCACATTTTGTAGCAATCCATTTGTCTTACTACTAAAGAATATAGTCACACCTTTTATACCATTTACTCATAACCATGGATTGCGTCTAACAATCTTTATTCTTTTAATGAGTGCACAATTAGTTCATTTTATTACTTTAATGAAATTTCATATTTGTATTTAATCTTTCAATGTCTAATTCCTTTTCTTTTCTTTTTTTGTATGAAAAAAGATAATTTTATTGATTCAAAATAGTAACACATTCGATTGAAAACATAATCAAATTCACTAAAAACTTTGAAGGACCAGCGCGACTTATCAGAGTTAATAGCATAATAAGATTAGTTCCAGTCTACACATTTATAATCCTATAATGACTAAAATACACTTGGCTCCAGTGCGGCATAATGATGACCATGATTTGACTTGTTGTTGTTGATCGAATTTGTTTGCCATCATATTTCGCGCATCTTAGTAAATGCTCTGTGGCGAAGAAAAACAGCAGTTGTACTAGACGAAATACAACCACCGCGCCCACAAACAAGTCGAAATTTATAAAATCATAAAATAACAAATATAAAATCCAAACCTATGTGGAAGAACCACTTTATTAGGAAAGAAAATGATAGAAAGAGATGTAAGAGGGTGATTTCAGTTTGATATAATTTCAGTAATTTGTGAGCAATATTCTAGGTTGAGGAAAAAGAGCCTTAACATTTCTCATTCTTCTTTTGGAATGTATCTTTTCGGTTACAATTGTTTTTAATTAAAAGTAACCTATCAAGATAATATCATTCATTTAGTACACATTAATATAATATCAAGGTCGAGAGAAACCATATATTATAATAGCTTAGTGAACTCAAGAGTACTTAATAGCCTTATATCATGACTCATATTAGGTTAGTCTAACTTTAACTATAAACATTAATGCACTCAACATAGGAACCTAATCCTAATAACAAAAATAATCGAAATCATTCCACTATTTAGAAGACAATGTACCATAGTCTTGATTGAACTTTTTAGGTCTATGAACCGATTATAAATAAATCATTTACATATAAGAAATCAATAACTTGAATCTTCAATACAACTCCTTATGTACTCAAGTCATGTATAATACAAGAAAATCTAGCTAAAAAAAGCTCATTAGAAATAATGTCAATGTTTTAAAAATCAGAACGGACCACTCGGTCGAATAGATCCAACCATCAACCAATTGCATTTTAGATTCGGTTCAATGGAATGAACCGGGCAATAGTCAGATCGCTCACAAATCGTCAATTCAACCAACGAATTAGATATAAATAAATTATGATAAATAGATAGTTTACATCTTAAATATATCATCATATTTAAATATTATACATATTCTATTTAATAAAATATAATATATTAATATAATTATATTTATCATTTAATATTGCATGTCTAATATATAAATAAAATAATTAAAATATTTAATTAAGCCAAACTTTATTTATATATATATGTGTGTGTGTGTGTGTGTGTGTGTGTGTGTGTGTGTGTGTGTGTGTGTATAATTATAACAAAATATAAATTATATATTTATGATATCATCGGTTCGACCATGGTCTGACCAGTGAACCGTGATCGAGGAACTTTTTTGGTTCAATAATCGATTCATTTTTTAAAACATTAAATAATGCAAGAAATATGATAAATAATAATGGAAAATATTATTCTTATCAATGGTTTAAAAGGGGTATGTGAGGCGCGACTGGGGCATGCAAGGTGGGACGACCCGAAAAACCCTCTTAGTAATCCCCGAAAAGGTGGAACGACATGAGGCATACCTTAACTTCGTGAGGCATTAAGGCACAAAGGCATACACCTTCTCCTTCTCTACACCTCACGGAATTGGATTTATGGCATTAAAAATGAAATTTGAAAATTTAAAATTTCTAAAAAAAACCTAGGAAACCCCAACAAAGTTCTGAATTATGAAACTGTTGACCTCGAATTTGGACTACTCTTAGTTCTTTCCTTTTTTATATTTGATTTGATTTTACTTATTTGATTTTATCTTGTTTTATTTTTATTTTATTTTTTTTTCTTTTTGGGGGATAACAATGAGCATTTTTTTTTTTTTTGGCGAGAGCTTGGGGATGAAGAAACAAAAAAGAAGATGATAGACAACTAGGAAGTCAAGAAAGAATTCAAGAGGGAAAGAGATCTCCCAAGCTAACCTTGTTTTCTATTGATAGTGCTTGGGATTCACCGCCAAGGTACATATTTCTCCCCTTCAAATTTGTTGTTTATTTATTATATGATTGATGTGCCCTTATGTTATTATTGATGCGTGTTTTTTGCTATCCATTTCTTGATCAGTCAATTGTCATATTGGCCCTAATTTAATTAGTAGAGACCCAACCAGCTTTAGGGGTATAGAGGGGTGCTTCAGTTTGCCACTATACATTCCCGATAAACAACCTAGCCCCTTCGGACCTAAACTCGGTTTTTCCCGTGCATGCTTTTTCTTATCATGAGTTACATTTAGGGTTTTCTTTCTTTTTTTGGTTTCCCTTTTAAAAAATAAAATAAGAATAAGTGACTACTCCCAACTATTTTCAAAATGGTTTTTCCAAAATACCAAAACAGGTCTCTCCTTTTAGTGGGAAAAGTATCATAGCTAAAAGGCAGTGTCTACAACATGGCAACTCCACTGGGGATCATTTTAAAGGGTCAAGCTTGAGCATGAGTTGAGGCAAATATGATATTTGATTGATCGATCAGTGGGTACCCCTATCTCTTTGTGTCTTTGCATGCTTTGGTGTTTGATGTCATATTGAGATCTTTGTTTTGATGATTTGTTTGAGAAGCATGTTTGATTATCTGTTATATTAGAAATCTTGATATGTTGGTTGATTCACTTGAATATCCTCAAACCATGTTGACTTTTTGTTGTATGATGTTTTCTTTGCTTATTCTCATGTATATTCTAATTGTTCCATACTTCTTTCATTTCAATAATATTGGGTATAGTGGTTGATCCTCTTGTCTATCATAGCATGTTCACTCCTTGAATGATGTTCCTTTTCACTTAGATTGTCTTTATTGTATATTTTGCTTCATTATGTTTTTTTTAGCATGCTCACTTGGTATATACTCATCTTATTCATCTTGTATCCTACTTAAATTGTGTGTAGATTTAAATGATATGTTTGTGCATTGTATGACTACTTGTTGCATGACTACCCTACTTATGCTTGATCACATGTCGCTTATCTATGTGGGACACACATGCATCCCCTTTATCTCTAACTTACTAGTCTTAGTCGACTCGATTTCCCTTGATTGTGTGTTTGACGGTGATTGAAAATGAAAATAATGACTTGATTCCGACAAGAACAGTGACTAGATGGTGGATTCGTATTGATTATCGAAAGTTGAACAAGGCCACAAGAAAATACCATTTCCACTACCTTTCATTGATCTAATGTTATATCGATTAACGGGACATGAGTAATATTGCTTTCTAAATATATATTCAGGGTACAACCAAATTGCTATACCCCTGAAAGATTGAGAGAAAACAACCTTCACTTGTCCTTATTGTACTTGAAAGATGTCGTTTAGGTTATGCAATGCACTGAGGACATTTTAAAGGTGTATGATAGCAAATTTCACTAATATAGTTGAAAGATCTATTGAGGTGTTCATGGACGACTTCTCTGTGGTCAAAACTTCATTTAATGATTATCTTGTAAACTTGGAATCAGTCTTGCCTAGATGTGAAGAAACCAATTTGGTCCTCAATTGGGAGAAATTCCATTTTATGGCACAAGAGGGTATTGTCTTAGGCCACCGGATTTCTATAAATGGAATTGAAGTTGATAAAGAAAAAATATAAACAATTGAAAAGCTCACTCCTCCATCTTCGGTGATGGGAATTAGAAGTTTCTTGGGTCATGCCAACTTTTATTGGAGATTCATCAAAGATTTTTCAAAAATATCAAAGTCTCTTTCAAGTCTTTTAATGCAAGGAGTCCCCTTCAACTTTGATGAAAATTCCATGAAAGTCTTCACCACACTTAAGGAAAAACTCATCTTCGCTTCAATTGTTGTATCTACCTTTTGAAATGACATGCGATTCTAGTGACTATGCGATGGTTGCAATTTTAGGCCAAAGGTGAAACAAAATATTTCATGCCATATACTATGCAAGTAGGACCCTCAATGAGGCTCAATTAAATTACGCAACAATAGAGAAAGTCCTACTTGCTATAGTGTTTGCCTTTAACAAGTTTTGACCTAATTTGATTGGGAACAAGGTTCGTCCATCAAGTACCTCATGGCCAAGAAATATGTTAAGCCAAGGCTTATTCATTGGGTTCTCCTTCTACAAGAGTTTAATGTTGATATTAGAGATAAGAAAGGAACCGAGAATTTAGTGGCGGATCACCTTTCTAGGTTGGAATTACCGCAATGTGAAGTGCAACAACAAGTTCAAATCAATGACACTTTTCCGGATGAACAAATTTTAGTTGTATCCCATTCAAACATTGATCCATGGTTTGCCGACATAGTCAACTATCTTGCAGCTAAAGTGATTCCACTGGAACTATCATTTCAACAAAGGAAGAAATTTTTATCCGAGGTGAAGCATTACTATTGGGAGGAACCAATCAATCTTGTACAAGCATTGTGCCAACCAAATAGTGAGAATGTGTGTTCTAAATGAAGAAATGGAAAGCATCTTAAGACATTGTCATTCCCTTGAATGTGGGGGACACTTTAATGCTGCTAGAACAACGAAAAAGGTGTTCTAATCCGAATTCTATTAGCCTACTCTGTTCAAAGATGCACACGCATTTGTGTTGGCTTATGATAAGTGCCAAAGACTTAGGAACATCTCGAGGAGGAATGAAATGCCATTGAATACAATGTTAGAAGTTAAGTTGTTTGATATTTTGGGGATCGACTTTATGGGGTCATTTCTGTCATCCTACAACAAGTACACTCTCTTAGCGGTGAACTATGTGTCTAAATAGGTAGAAGAAATTGCAACTCTAACAAATGATACCAATGTGGTACTTAGTTTCCTCCGGAAAACATCTTTGCACGGTTTGGAACTCCAAGAGTCATTATAAGTGATGAGGGTACTCATTTCTACAATAAGTTGTTTGATGTTCTTTTGTCAAAATATGGATCCAAGCACAAGACAACATTAGCTTATAACCCTTAAACTAATGGGCAAGCCGAGATTTCCAATCGGGAAGTAAAGAAAATTCTGGAGAAAACCGTAAATTCTTCTCGAAATGATTGGGTAAGAAAAATGGATGATGTTCTTTGGGCTTACTGAACAACTTATAAGACACCAATAAGGACTTCTCTATAGGTTGGTCTATGGCAAGGCTTGCCATCTTTCAATAGAGTTGGAACATGAAGCATATTGGGCCACAAGGCAACTTAACATGGATTTACAAGCTGCAAGAGAGAAAAGTTTACTGTAATTGAATGAGTTGGAGGAGTTTTGGAACAATACATATGGGAATGCTAAGATCTACAAAGAAAATACTAAGGCATGGCATGACAAGCATATTATCCAAAAATAATTCGAGTTCAAACAAAAAGTGCTTCTTTTCAATTCGAGACTTCGATTATTCCCCGAAAAACTCAAATCAAGATGGTCCAGACTATTCACAATGACACAAGTCTTTCCATATGGTGGAGTTAAGGTCATGCACCTAGAAAAAGGAACATTCAAAGTTAATGGCAAAGGCTAAAGCCATACTTTGGACGCGACTTCAACACAAGTAAGACATCCATCAATCTTAATTCACCATGAAAGAGATGTTATTGAGCTTTTGTTGTTGAAAAGCTTGAAATTGAGAGAGTGTTCGCATTTGAGTGACATTGATGCACGGGGAAGTCGAGCTTACGACATTAAACAAAGCGCTACATGGGATGATGTTCCCTTCACGTTTCTCATGTTCTTTGTTATTCATTAGTTTAGTTTGCTTCTGTAATTTCTAGTTTGATCTTGTATGGTGTTTTTCATCTTTATTTTCAGGTTTTTGGAAGTCCTCAAGTTAGTGCTTTGTCTAGAAGTTGGTTGATCGAAGAGCTTAAAGGAAGTAAAGACAAGAAAAAGGGAAATTGTAAGTTTAGGTGTAGTAGGTGTGAAGGCCAGCTTCTATCTCTCTCGTGCCTATCTCACGTTGCAACGTGACACCTCATGTTGTGACGTGGATTGGCCTAGAGGCCAATGTAAGCTTGAGAAAGGTCACGTTGTAGCGTGATCAAGCTCACGCTATGGCATGAACATGATCATGTTGCAACGTGACATTTCACACTATAGCATGGAAAGGCTGATAAGTATTAAATATACTCATTTATCCTTGTGTTTTTTATGTTATTTTTGTATTTTTTTAGTTAGAAATAAGTGTTTTAATGTTCTAAATGCTTATCTTTTTTGTGAAGGTCATCCCTTGGGAGAAATGGAAGAAAACGGGACAAGAATCAAGTAATTTTGACAAGGAATGAAGAAATTATGCCAGTTGCAATCCATGGTCACGACCATGGCTCTAAATTAGAAAAAGACTACGCATTCAACATTCAGTGTGGTTGCGACCACAACACTCCATGGTTGCGACCACAACACTCCGTAGTCATGACCACAAACATCTTCACCAGCGTGTTTCACCTTATGTAAGCCCCTAGGGTTCCTAATCCTAGGGTAAGGCTCTTAGAGGAAGAAGATTGAATAATAAGAAGCTTATTTAGGTGTTTTTACGGTTCTTCTTTGATTTCCTTATTCTTCACCTCGTGTTTGATTTTTATTTTTCACCAAGTTTTTAGATGTAGTTTGTTTTTTATTTATGTATTTAAACATGGGTTTTATATTCTAATTGATATTTGAGGCATTTTTTTATTAATTGTTTTATCATGTTCTTAATGCGTATCAATAATTAGATACCATTGATATGTGATGTGGTTCGATTTGAGATCTGAGAAGTGAGAGTTGGTTAGACATGTGTAGAACATCACATTTCACCATAGTTTAGAGATATTCATGGGTCTTGTTTGGTAGATTAGATCTCTCGGGTTATTGCGCCCTTAGGACTTTAGGGTTAAGTAGAAATGCAAAATACCTAAGTATTAGGAGGAGAATGTAGATCATCGAGAGAGATTAACATGTGCAATAGTGAGGCTTACCATTAATAGGCGATTCGAATATTAATTGGGAATAAATTGGTCCATAATACATAAGGATTAATCAAATGAAATTTAAACCCTAGGTTTTTCCCATTTTATGTCATATATTTGCATGAAATATTAGGATTTTAGTTGTTTTTTTTTACTTCTACTATCAAATCCATCATCCAAATAAAGTCAGGACTAGGACAATTTCAATACTTAGTAACCTAATCCTCATAGGATCGACACTCTTACTTTTTACACACTATATTATTTGAGGCAACGCGTGCACTTGCACCCATAGGTGTACACATTTTACATAGCACAAATTGGCTTATCAAAGGCCTAGAAGGATACAATGAGTGTGGGTTTCCCACGTTGCAGCATGACCAATCTCATGCTACGGCACGAGGTTGATCACAAGAAGTGTCTAAAGCCCTAAAAAGTTCTCTTATGGTTGTGTGAAAGTGCCATTTGAAGCAAGAGTTTTTCTCTCCTTTGTGTTAGTGGTGTACTTAATCATATGACACCTAAAAAGAGAGTCTGCAAGGATGATGTTGCCTCTTCTTGAGGGGCATTTGACCCTTCCAAATATGTTATACTTGAGAGGTACACAAAGCTAGTGTCCCTCAAATTTATCATAAATAAGGAATTTGTCAAGCCACATGAGGTTCTAAGAAGAGAGATTTCTCTAAAACGGTGAACTTAATTGTGCAAGCACTCTAAAGTAGCTATAGCTCCCATAGTACGTGAATTCTATAATAATCCATGTGGGGATCATGATGGAACGATCTTTGTACAGGGTAAGTGGGTTCCCTTTGATAAAAAGGTGATAAATGCATATTACAAGCTAGAAGAAGAAAGTTTTGAGGAATTCTAGGCTCTTACTTAGCACCCCAACTATGATACAATCCTCCAACGCCTAACAAAGGGAAAGGTGTCATGGAAGCGCAATCCAAGTGGTCAAATCCTCTTTTCTCTAGCAAAGGGGTGGAACCACTTCATAGTAGCAAAGATCATACCGAGTGACAATATCTCAGAGGTGAACAAAGAAAGAGTTCTCTATCTCTATGCAATCATAGAAGATATTAAGTTTGAAGTGGGTAAGGCTATGGAGACATCCATCTAGATGAACAATGCAGGAAAGCATAATCTTGGGCACCCGACCTTGATCTTTGAGCTATGTAAGAAGGCAGGGGTTCCATTCATAACTCAGCAGGAAAAAATTGTCCCACCAGTTGAGATTACAGTACAATTATATCAGCCACATAAAGAGCAACTAGTTCAGGATGAGCCACCCATTGGAACAAAGCAAGTTCAGACTAAGGAGCAAAAGTCTGATGATGAGACAGAGGACGACGAGGATAATGAACCCGCTATGGCTCAAGGATCAGAACAGCTTATGGGGTGTGTGAATTCTCTTCTTTAAGAGCATACCACTTAATAAAAGGGGATGTTTGAGCAATTGTTGGCCAACCATTCTACTCTCATGGCTAGCCAAGCCTTATTAAGCCAAAGGCAGGATGTCCTGAACCAAAATGCTATTGAGCTGAACACCTCCATAAGAGCTTTGTTGTCTCACCTATCTAAGGCACAAGAATGCAGTTTAGTCCTACCTCTAGAGCCATTCCCCATGCCACAATGGGAGCCAGCTGCACCATTTCCTCCATACCACAACCAAGTGGAGGATGATGATCAGCCTTAATCATCCTCAGGGGAGTCCCATTTCCCTCATTAGTCTTCATTCTTTATTTCATTAAGGGCAATGTGTTGTTCAAGTTTAGGAGGACAAATTGTGATTGTTTCCAACAAATTGTGTGTGTTGTTTAGTTTCTCTTTGGTTTGTTTGGTGTCTCTTTAGAATTAGGTTGGTGCTGAAAAACTATGGGAAAATGCTTTGACATTGTGCTTCAACGATTTTATTTTATCAAAGTCTTGTGACACTACTACATTTATGCTATCTTAGTATGAAGGGCCTAATAGTTATGACTGGATTGGTTTGTAGAATCTCCTTGTGTTTCAAGGTTCCACTTTCTTTTGGAACACATGCATACACACAAGTAAATCTCTTGTGTACACCTAGATTTTAGTCTCTTCTCCTTGATCTGGCTTACCCTGAGAGACCTTAACCTCCTTAGTGTTAGGACACCTCAATAAAGAGGGCCAATGGTTCCCACCTATTAAAAAAAAAGGGAAAAAGTTGAAAAAGAAAAATAAAACAAAACCAAAAATAAATAAGTGATTTAGTCTAATTGGAATCTCGAGCACAATCTGAGGGGCCCTTTAAAGCCTATGCCTTGAGTCAACTAGCCGAGAGTCATTGACTTCACTGCTCATTACAGGGGATAGAAGATGAGTCAAATTCACAAGTAGGTGCTTTGGTTTTCTAGTGAGTGTTCAGGGTGAAAATGAGGAGAACTTAATGCCTGGTACCCTTAACCATTTAGTGGGAAGTCGTCAATGGATCCCCGCTACATGGACACTTCTCTAAGAAATCCTTAGCATTTCATCCTACTGCCTAGTATTGTATGTTAAATAAAAGGTACGTTCCCAGCATAATCTGATTATTATCTTTCAAATTAGGTGAGTTAAGTTTGGTTGAAGAGTGTCTTGGAATCTCTATCTACATTTGAGATCTTGCACATCATTTTTACCAAGTTTATTTAGGAAGGGTTCATTAAGAAGTTGGGGCAAAGCTACCTTGATCACCATGTCTTTAGTTACCTTTATCTTTTAATATTTTAAATGTGGTGGGATCCCAGGCTAGCTATCATATGTCTATAGAACTTTTTTAGGGTATTCTCCTAGCTTGTTGTTGGCTCCAACTGTCAAGCTCTTAGTTTTTTTTTTTTTTTTTTGGTGATGTTTGTTGTGTTGTGTCTTTCTTTACTTGAGGACAAGCAATGATCTAAGTTTGGGGGTGTGTTGAGTATTCAATATACTCAACTTGTCCCTACATGTATAGGTGATTTTAGGTTGTTTTGTGATTAGTTTTATGGTCTTATATCAGTTTTCTTGGTATCTTTCTATGTAGGTCAGCTTGGGGGTGGAACCTGGGCAAACATGAATCAAAGTAGAGCTTACAGTGAATAAAATGCAGATTTGGAGTTGTAGTGTATAGTGTGCTTCACGTTGTAGTGTGCAGTGTGCTTCACGCTGTAGTGTGAGGTTCCTCACGCTATAACGTGGGAGATCTTACGCTGCTACGTGAGTTACCACACTGCAACGTTGGAAATATCACGCTATAACGTGAGTCTCCACGTTGCAGTGTCGTTTGGCCTTTAGGAGATGTAGAAGCTACCTAGTTTTGTCACGCCACAGTGCCAGCCAAGTCACGCTGAAGTGTGGATGCCTGCATTTTGAAAAGCCCTTTTCTAGCTCAAATTAGGGAGGCTTATAATAGGGGCTGCTAAGGCTTCATTTGGTGACTTTTTAAGGGGAGAAAAGCTTGAAGCAAAAGTGAAGAAGTCAAGAGAGCAAGGGGGAGGAGCTCAACATTTCTCCATCAAATCTAGTTTCCCCTTCTTTCTTTCTATGTTTTCATTCCTTATGGATGATAAACTCATTTAGGATGTTCTAGACTTTTAAATCTAGGGTTTGATGTAGTTAGGCAAGGAACTATGGAGTAAGGTTTTTATTTGTATTCTTTAATGTTTGAATTTTCTTATATTGAATGTTTTATTTAGTTCTTCATGCTTGCTATTTCTTGATCATCATTAGCATGATTTTTTACCCAATTTGAGGTTGAGAAACAATTATTAGGTTAGACCATAAATAAAACATCATGTTTCACCATAGAATAGAGAAATTTGTGGGTTACATGTGTTTTGTTGGATTTCAAATGTTTAATGCATCTTTAGTCATGAGGGTTTGAGGTATAAATACAATAGAACATTTTTTAAGGATTGATTGTTATTGCTTGAGAAAGAATAGCATGTGTTGTGTGAAATCCACCATCAATATAATTTGAACATCAAAGAGATCAAGTAGAACCTCTCCATAAGGATGAAATCAAAACGCTAGGGCTTCAATATCATTAATCTACCACCTAATTGTTAGTTAGACACTTTGGTTTTAGTTTAGTTTACTTTTAAATCAAATTTCTCTATTGTGTTCATCTAGATAAAGTTAGGGTTAAGTCAATTTCAGTAATTAGTAAACTTTAATCCTCGCAAGATGATACTCATACTTCCACTGTGTTACTTGAGGCGATTTGTTCACTTGCGCACATAGGCACGATTTTATATACACATTTTGCACCCAACAATGATGTATTGATGAGTGCTCAAATTACGTGTTTTTACATATATAATTTGAGCCATTCTTGAGCACTTGTCATTAATAAACCCCTAATTTAGCAAATTGTTAGTTCCTAAGTAAGAAACTAATGTTTATTTGGAGTTGATGTGTTTTTGCAAGTAATTAGGTGAAATTATCATGATTTTTGGCTCTTAAGGCAAGCCACTAGTATTCCGGGGTCAATAGCATGCATGGGACATGTTCGGAGATGACCAAGAAGAAAATTGGAACATGGAGGAAAACCTAGAAGATTTTGCAGTCACTTCAAAAAAGTGACTGCGAAATTCTCGCAGAGTAGTCAAATTTTTGCTAGTCAAGTTCGCAATGACTCCATAGTCATTGCAAAAATTTTGCAATGCACATGGACACCCTCTAGACAATTTTGCAGTGACTATACTGTCACTACGAAAATTTTGCAGTATAGTCACTACGAAAATTTTGCACTACAATCAAACAGTTCCTGGTCAGTTTCGCAATCACTTAAGGCAATTAAGAAAATTTCACAGTCCTTAGTCACTACAAAAATTGCAAGAAACACTCAGAATGGAAAGAAAACTAAGAAAATCGGTGGGAATATTCCTTGGAGGCTTAGGAATGGAAATTCACGACACAAGAGAACGTTGAAAGGCCTTAAATGCATTTATCAAGGAGGCGGCAATAGGGTTCATCAAAATTCCAACTCTTTCTTCTTCTTCTTCTTCTATGTTTTCTTCCAGACTTTGTTTTTCATTTTCTTTAGTTATGTTTTAATTTAACTTGTCTAAGGCTACAATGTAGCCCGGGTTTGGAACAATGATTTAGGGTTTTGAATACTAATCTTTAAGCACAAATTTTCTTAATATGATGAGTATTTTATTCTGTCCTTAATGCTTACGAGCAATTAGCCACTGTTCACATGATTTCCTATTCAAATTAGGACTGAGAGGAGATAGGAGAATGGGATCAGGAATAGGATACTAGAGGATGATCATAAGTTGTCCATACCTATGACTCCTATGTGGTCTTTAGGTTAATCAACCTTAATGCTCTCTATAAACTCGAGGTTTAAGGTAGAGATGTGATGACCTAGTTTTGCGAGTAGGGTGTTGATGCTCGAGAAAGATCAACACTATATTAGGATTAATCGACCTTCATCATATGAATTTGTTGCTTTAGGATTTTTTTTCATGCCTTAGACATTGGGAATAACCCGTGTGAACTCAGAAACCTTAGATACTTCTTATAATTTGATAAAATCAATAATTAATTTAAGTAATTAAAAACATTCTCTTTTTCCATCCAAACAATTATAGGACTAGATTAGATTAGTAATTAGTATACGTGGTCCCTATGGGTTCAAAAATCCTTTTTCAGTCCTTTTTATTACTTACACGTTTCATACACTTACGGTGAGTATTTTACGCATAGAAAAGCGAGCAAACAAGTTTTTGGCATCATTGTTGAGGGGCTTATATTGACATTAGTTGAAATATTTTTATTTTTATTTGATATAATTTAGGTTTTCCGACTTTTATAGTTATTGATTTTGTGTTAGTTTTTCGGTATTTGTTTATTATATATAATTTTTTTAATTCTTGGTTGTGTTCTTTTCCATAGGTTCTTGATTGTCATTTATGCATAGACGACTAGGGTGAGAGCTATTCCCCTACAATCCGAAACCCAAGCGCTTGATTTGGGGAGCAAGAAGAGGTTAAAGAGTTCAGGACAACATGGCCACCAATAATCCAAAACATATCGAGAACATTAAGAAGCATATCAACAACCCTCCCCAGGTTGACAACCATCCATAAGTTGAAGACCCACTCTCGACACTAAGAGACTATGGCAATGCCGCCTATGATAACCCAGTCTACAATCAGAAGGCCAGTAATTTAGGAGAACAACTTCAAACTAAAATCAATCACTCTGTTGTTGGTGCAGAATAATCAATTCACTGGACATCCGAGCGAGGACCCGAACGCAAACATCTCTAACTTCTTGGAGATGTGTGATACTTTGAAGTCTAATGGAGTTATTGATGAGGCTATCCTACTCCACCTGTTTCCATTCCCATTTAGGGATAAGGCAAAGGAGTGGCTAAACCAAGAACCGTTGAACTCCATCACTACATGGAATACTCCATCACTACAGGAAATGACCTAGTTCAAAAGTTCTTAGCCAAGTTCTTCCCATTAGCCAAGACTGCATAGCTACACATGGAACTTTACGATTTTACACAGTATGCAGGCGAGCATATGCATGAGGCTTGGGAGAGATACAAGGAATTGCTAAAGTAGTGTCCCCATCATGAATGCCAAAGTGGATGCAAATTCAAAACTTCTACAAGGGATTGACTAGCATTGATCGAATACGGTTATATTTTTAATAGCCAAAGGAGCCAACGCTGTGAAGAAGAAGGAGAACGTGAAACTTTATCGCCATTAGACATACGGCCGCTTAACAACTATATGTGGCCGAGTGAGAGATTGTCTCCACCTAAGAGGGTAGCCTAGATCCATGAAGTAGATGCTCTGCACTGCCAATCGCTCAAGTGACCATTGACATTGGCTGCATGCGTAAGATTCAAAATGGCACCAATGCAAACGCGGCCACACCTTACCACTCCATTCAGGACTCTCAGGAAGGGTACACACCATAGTATGTAGAATGTCGAGTCGGAAACTTTTCATCAATGTCCATGTAACAAGCACACCTGTAGCGAACTCAACCGACAACAAAATAACCCCTATTCACCACACTATAATCTGTGGATGAGGAACCACCCCACCTCTCATGCAAAGAATAACTACCTACACCTTCATTAAGAGCTAATGCTCTCCACCGTAAAAGAAGAGTGATCTTGAAGAGGCTATGACTCAGCTAGCTAAGTCCCATACTTATCTCTCCAATGCACATGCTGAGTTCATGACTAAAGCTAGAACAAACTTCCAAAACCAAGCAGCTCAAATCAAGAGTCTAGAGACTCAAGTAAGCCAAATTGTGTCACTTCTTTCAGAGAGGCAAGTCGGAAGTCAACCTAGTAAGTTTTGAGATCAACCCAAGAAGGGACGGGAATGAGCAGTGCAATGTCATAGAGCTGAGGAGGTAGAGAGATTGAGAGGCCTAAGAAAAGTGTAGCAATCATACCAGAGAAAGTTGAGTCGGCAAAGAAAGACAAGCCAAAGCAGAAGGCCAAGGAGGCTATACCACCTCCAAGGGAGTCTACCCCAGCTATCCCATTCCTACAAAGGTTGAAAGGGAACAAGCTCAATCGATAGTTCACAAGGTTTCTTGACATCTTCAAGAAGTTTCACATAAATATCTCTTTCGTCGATGCCTTGGAATAGATGCCAAGTTATGTCTAGTTTTTGAAGATATTGACAAACAAAAAGAACATGGTGAGTCTTAGATCATGCAGGCGCCTCTGCCTATTTCAGAGGCCAAATTATCTAAGCGTGGGAACTATGTCTTTGGAGCATTATAATAATGGAGTCTATGTAAGTCATTTCTACAGGGAGGGTTTCCTAGATGACCTTATGGATTGCTATATCCAATGAATGTGCAAATAAAGTAAAATCTTCGAGGGTTTTTGCTGATTGATTTGTTAAATCGATCGACTTAAAATATTTCCAAATGAGAAGGTGAGAATTTGATAGATCCCCAAGGTTCGCCTCCACCAATTAGGTAACACCCACCTCTCACTTATATTCTCATCTAGGGGCCATTGATGAATGGTCTTTGATGGGGGATATAACTTTAAAAGATTTTGTAAGACAAATAATAAATGAAAGATATCAATCATTTTTACGATTTGATTGGACTCTAGATCGCATTCGATTACACAACGCAGTACCAAGAATCTCTGCCCACTGTCAAGAAGATTCCAAACTAAGGTTTCATGAGAATTTTGTGTTTACATCATAAATCCTATTAAAGTACAAGAAAGGGACTGAGTGTTGTTACCTTTGAAAGTGATGAGTTTCAACGTTAACTCTAATGCGGAGGCTTAACTCCATTAAATCGAATTTATTCACAAATGATAGAACAATAATATTAAATGTGAATTGAGAAATACATCTAATTGCATTGAAATATAAAATAGAGAGTTCCTCAACGAGTACCAAGTTCTAATACCAACTGAAAGATTACAAATGTTCAAACTAGGAATGAAAACTAGTCACTTCTACTCGTAGAAAACACTAGAAAATATGAGAAAACTCCAAAAGTTAGAGCCAAACCCAGGAATCTGAACTCCCAGACCGGGCCCCTCATGGGCTTCTAAATTACAATCCATACTAGAGATCCCGGGCTGGGACCGTGCGATGAGCGTGCCTCGCATCAAGATCACCTTAACCTACAAAGATCGCATGCTGGTACTGCAGATTACGAGCGTGGTACCAGTGATTCAAAACTCAATAGTTCCTCCAATAAAGACTTGGGTACCGGTACCACTCTGATTTGGTACTGGTACCAATGTCTCCACAATTTCCCATCTTCACTTCATAACTGCCAGGCCTCCCGGCGTCGCTGAATCGACGGCAAGGATCTGCAAATGGCCCTCCTAAACTAAACTGGCTAATAAATGTGCAAGGAACATCGAACAACCCGTACACGTATAGAAATGGTAGAAAAGGTTTGCAAGCACCTATTCTACACAAATGAAAGCAAATAAGGAGCCGAGGGGCTTAAAAACTGGCATAATTGTTTCACTTTATGATCCAACACACCTAACCTACATCTTGCTAGTCCCTAGCAAGATTTGAACTAGTAACGCCTACCGACTATGAGGCTCATCAAAGTGCACTAAGGAGCAGTCAGACATTGCAAGATTCGCAAACAGTGCAAACATGAACATAGTACTTTACATAACTCAATGCACATGCAAACTACTTGAATTAAATGAGCACCACAAATCTGGCTGGGATGATAAATAACAAATTTTTACAAAGCAGATTCATATATGGATCAGCTTGATATCGAAATCTAATGCCATGAAATCACTAAACTAGGAATGAACTTCATTAAAACCGTAAGCATTTCACCACAACCAACTAATCAATACGTATAGAATCTAAATGAGGAACACCTCACACAACCAAATCAAAAGGTCTTTGCTTCAGAATGACTATGGGTTACACAACAGGTTTTATTAAAATAAATGGGTGTCAAGGCTGACATGGTTAAGGTCTTTACCCAACTGCCAACACTTAATTCTATTCTAACCTAAGATACTACTCTTACTCTTCAGCCCACCTCCTCTCCATCCGAGGAAATGCATCTTCATCTGGCTACGCGCCATCCAAATTACGAATCCCCTTCCAAGTCAGGAGGGGGTCATCTACAACTGGCCTTCCCTTGCAGAACGTAACTCCCTGCTTGAGAGCCTCGTGGTCCAACTCGCTTCTTACTTCCCAAGATGCATTTAAACCATCCTTTATTCTACGCTCCATCCTCTTAAGTGATGTACTCCACTTGACTAGATTTGACGATGATGATGACCTAAACAAATTCAAGCAAAGGCCGACCGGGACCTCGTGGAAGGCCTACTTTTGCTTCAAGGCTTTGGTTTCTGATAGGCCCTAGCCTAGGAAAAAACTCTTTTCTCTACTAGAACCCTTTATCCCTAAGAGCCCACCAAGTTTGTAACTACAAATGGGAAGTGACGTGGTCCGTTCTCGCCAGGACCTCAAAACTCTCATTGCTGCACACCATAATACCACAAAGATAATCACTAACTTTCCCATCTAATACCTCATACCGGGAACCGACTCTCCTTACTTAGTAGCTCCTTTCCCCTTTGGCCTGATCATATTGTGAATGACCTGTCATTAATGCATATTCAGCTTTAATTTCGCAGTAAACTCCTTCTTTCATAAGACAAAAACCCCCATGTGCATCGAGTCAGCATACGGTGTTTCATTTAACAGACCGTATCAAACCATATAATAGCCTTGAGTGGGTAGGGCCTGGCCATGTGTGCTGTGGCGAGCATAATGCAATGATCTAGATCAACCGGGGTTAACTAATAGTCAGCTTCTTAGATCAACGAGTCTCCAAAGGGAATCGTGATTTGAATCTCTCTCAAGTCGGAGTAGAATTCCCCGACAAATGGACTAAGAATAGCCTTTTACTTCTCACCAATAAATCTATAACCCTGATCCCGAACAACCCACTAATGGGATGAGTAAAAAGAAATGTTTCCACCTCATCTCCCAGCCACAGAAACCCCGCCCCTTCAACCGGGATCGGACTCACTTTCTCGCCTGACCTGTGGATTCAGCAAACATAACCTTAATCTCTTCATCTTCATTCTACTCTCTTCCTTGCTTCCATGAATGGCCTTTTCTTTCACTTTCCTTTACCCTTTTCTACCTCGTAATGTATCGACCTTTCTTTGGGTCAAATTTCTCAGCCTATAGAAGAGCCGTGGCCTTTCCTTTCTCAGAGCCCCTGATCTACTAGATATGGCCAAGATGGAGAATAATATTGCAAGAATGGCCTACACATACAAAAAAAAATCTCCCACAAACCCATCTCCAACATTGATCTGACCTTTCCAAGCCACCAAAACCCTTCCCATACTGGGCTCATAGCAGACATCTAATCAATCAGAACATAAAGCCCCAACCCAAAGCCAACTAAATAATCCATACTAACTAAGAAAATGTCAAGTTGCCTAAGCTTGAGGATGAGAATCACTTACTCCACTGTGGTTCCAACACTTCAAGCCTGTGCATGCGCATTTCTAACTTTGACGCCCCGTGCCGATTGATGGTGAAGATCGAGAAACTCGCTTGAATCTTGATGTCTGATTCGGGTGAGACGAGAGAGGTTGGGGTTAGGCTTTTTCTTATATGTGGAGCTGAAAGGGGTGGATGAATGGGTCTAAAAATGAGGGGGAGAGGTCTTTCAAATAAAATTCTGACAACACTTGATTCATTCGATCGCTGGTGGTACCTACTACTGATGGTACTGCCTCTTTTCATTATGGGTATTGGTACCGATTAGTGTGGTACCGGTACCAATATGGTATTGCATCAATTTCCAGCCTCGATACCGGTACCAATTAGAGTGGTACCGGTACCACTTTGCAAAAATTCCAAAATTCACTACTTTACTTAATACACTACTAGACAGCCCAACCCCCCAAACTAACTTGTGTCTTCAATTGTATACTAAACCCCGACACCTTCACACTTACTCTGGAACCATCCTTACTCCAGTGGCTGAGAATCCTAAGGTCTAATTAACTGCAACCTGAAGGCCCAAATAAGGGTTCAAAACAGACGACCAAAGATGATTTAGAAGTTTAAAAGAGATAAGGGCCTAAAATCATCTTTCAACTACATGGATGTTCCATAAGGAATAAAGATGCATGCATTTGACATGGGAATGCTAAATGCACAGCTGAATCAAGAAAAGGAGCTTGGGGAGAGAAAACTGTGGATCGTATAAGTATGAATGCAAGAATGATACAACCAAAATTGACTCTAGAGAATAGAGAAGAATCAGTGAATATGGTCCCAAAGGAAAAAAGTTTTGTGCATGCTTGTTATCAGGTATGTGCAAAGTGAAACTATATAGAGTTCATACATACATCATGCGCCGCATACTCAAAGGTCAAGTAACATTCCTAAGAAAGCCGAAAAATCAAAAATTGCAAGCACTTAACCCCTATGTACTTGGGAATGGCTCTAAACATCAGTGTATGCCTACCTCTACCACTTTAATACATTTCTCAATGCATCATGATACACACCACAGACTATAAGAGAGGGCCAAACATACTGGTTACATAAGGGTTAGACTCTCCTTTATGAAAAAACACAAAAACAAAACTGAATGAAGAAAGCGGAAAGATATGCATGAAAAGGAAAAGAGTGTTTCATATATAAAGGGTAAGATGCAGGATTATGTCAAGGAACATCCCTGTAGAGAGGATCTACCAATCTTCACTACTTCCAGCGGTCAAGTTCCCCCATAAAATGGCTTTTGCTAATCCACTACTGACTTTAAAGAGTTTCCCATTTTTCGGATTCTCAATCTCCATTGCACTATATGGGTGAACTACCTTGACGATAAAAGGCTGTCCATCTGTAACGGAGTTTACTCCCAGATATGCAATCGTAGAGTCAGATAAAAAGAAGACTTTTGGTGAGGTCTAAAGGTCTCCTTTACGATGTTCTTATCATGGAAAAGCCAGACCTTCTTTGTAAATCTCTAGCTCCTCATATACGATTCATGCCTCTACGCCTCACACCCCACCCATCGGTAGCTCTGCTCATCTCTCAAAAGATCCTACCGTTTATCCGCCTATCCAAATCAAAATTAAGAGCTCTTAATGGCCCAATATGCCCTTTACTCCATTTCTTAATTAGGAGGTGATATGCCCTACAAGAAACCAACCTATAGAGACACACCAAGAATAGCCTTAAAAGCACGTTGACCTAAAGAACATCTGCTAGTCGGGCGACTCAATCCTTGCGATTAGAGCCGTCTTTAATAAAATGTGTTTGATCTCCCTATTGGCTAGTCTGCTTGACCATTGGTCCGTGGGTGGTGTCGTGGAAACTTGTGTGGGACTTACTACTTTTTTAACAGATTTTCGTATTAGTCGATTACAAAAATGGAGCCTACCATCACTAATCACTCACGAGGATTCCAAAGAAAAAAAGTTCTTTCAAAATTCTTAAAACAACCTGCGGGTCATTAGTTCGTTGGAAATTTACTTCCTCCCCTACTTAGAAACATAATCAATCGCCAATAAATGTAAAGGTACCTAAATGAGGGGGGAAAAGGGATCTATGCGAAGTCTAAAAACCTCTAACAATCGAAAAATCTCAATAATTAAAATAAAAGTGAGGCATCATGTTCCTTTGTGATCCCTCCCCGTTGTCGCAATTTAGCACAGTGCCTTGGTAAAGTCAAAGCAATCTTTAAAAAGAGTGGCCTAATAAAACCGCTTGTAGGATTTTGTCAACTGCTTTCTTCTTAAGTGAGAGAAATGCCTCCACAAGCTTTTAATGACAAAAGGTGAGTAATTTAAATTTGATCATCATTGGATACACACCGCCTCATCAATTGATCAAGACAGTATTTAAACAAGTATGGGTCATCAAAATAGTATTTGTTTTGTCCACCAAAAATTTTCTCTTTAGTTGAGAGGTCCATTGGGATGGAATTTGTCCTATCACTAGATAATTTATTGTGTCCGGTATACCACAGAAGCCAGACATAAGAGCAAAAGTTGCTCATCAGTGGAAAGTGGCTCGCCATGGCGTGCACTTCGAAACTGTTCCAACTAAACGAGAAAGATGGTCAACTACCACATTTTCGACTCCCTCCTTGTCCTTAATGGTCAAATTAAATTCTTGACATAGTAAAATCCACCTGGTCAAATGAGGTTTAGTATCTTGTTTTAAAGAGCTTGTACAAGACTGATGATCGCTGAAAATGGCTGTGTGAGACCCTACAAATGTAAGACTCGAACTTTCTAGTAAAAGACTATAGCCAAGTACTTTTCCTGTAGTTGTGTGAATCGACTGTTTTTAGGCCCAGAGTCTCGCTCGCATAATAGATCATAAATGCTTTTTTATCTCTCTCCCTTCATTTCTAATACAACCCCTATGGCATAAATTCACTGAAGGCTACACATGATCTCAAAAGGGAGGTTCCAATTAGGAGATCGCGTGATAGGAGGCGACACTAACATAGTTTTCAGTTTAACAAAGGCCGCCTCACATGCCTGGGACCATTCAAAATTGACATCCTTGGCAAGAAAATATGGCACTAAAATCTCTTATGAACCTCCTATAAATCCTACATGACCTAGGAATGACCGTATATCCTTGACACACTTAAGGAGGTGTTGAGATCAACCCTAACTTTGGCTTATCCAATTTCTATCTCCTTCCTCTCAACACTATGTGTCCTAGCACAATCCCTTGTGTCACCATGAAATTACACTTCTCTCAGTTCAGCACTAAATTCTTCTCCTGACACCTTTCCAATACTCTCCTTAAATTTTCTAGACATCCCTCATATGAATCTCTAAAAACAGAGAAATCGTCCATGAAAATCTCCAAGATATGTTTTATCATATCACTAAAAATCCCTATCATGCACCACCGAAGGTCCCCTCGTGCATTATATAAATCCGGGCATTTTCCTAAAGGCAAATGTACCAAAAGGGGTAAGTGAACGTGGTTTTCTTATCTTTAGGGCTATCTCAATTTGATTATACCGAGTACTCATCTAAAAAAACAAGGAATTTATGCCCCCAACCTCTCCAACATTCGGGTCCACAAAGGTGGGTAGAGGGAAATGGATCTTTCCCAGTTGTCGCGATTAAGCTCTCATAGTCTAAGCACACACCCAACCTCAGGTGACTTCGAGGGAATGAGCTCGTTGTGTTCATTTGCAACACAAAGGACTCCCGATTTCTTAGGAACCATCGCTGGACTCCACTACTTGCTATCCGTAATAAGGTAAATAATAATCTATGAACCAAAGTAGCTTTAAAACCTCTTTCTCACCATTTCTTTCAAGGACTGGTTCAAATTTCTTCATTGTGGTTGTTCAGAAGGTTTGACATCCTCTTCCAAGCAGAATCTTGTGTGTGCAAATCATAAGACCCTTAATATCTCGTAATGGTCCATCCTCTATGGCGGTTTCTGCGGTTCCTCAATATCCTTAAGTTTATTCCTCTGATCCTATTCCCTAAAGATGAAGCCATGGATTACCGAAAGTATCTTCTACCCCCAGGAATGCGACTTGAGATGCGATGGTAAGTGGCTCTAATTCAAGCTTAAGTGGCTTCTATTTTGAAGGTACATCATTCTTTAATCGCGGTAATTTTTCAAACTGGTGCCCACTCATTTGTCTCCATTACCTCACTGTGCTCAATTATAGAGTGCAGAAATTCCAATTCGGATGTGGTTACCTCCTCAACATAACATGGGCTTACTAGACAAGACTTGAGAGAGTCATCATGTGAAACATGATCTACATAGTTCCTTCGCATAATGATTCTATCATATTTACTCTCACAAATATCCTCATCATCCCCATTCTGATACTGAAGATATCAGATTAAAAGCCATAAAGCTACCAAAGAACATTAGTCCCCTTCAAAGTTAATACATTGAAGGCCAAGCAATGCCAACTACAGAATCCAGTCCCTTGATCTGCTTACACTGAGTGCCAAGAAACAACAAAATCCAAGAGAGTGAACTGTCTACTTCACTGAACACGTTTTCATTATAATTTCAGAATTTTTGCCAACACTGCCAACCAAACTGGAGGTGATATTAAATAGTCCTAACCTCCCAACCTAATTTAATGTAATACTAATAATGCACAATCACACTGTTCTGTCCAATGCAGAGATGTCCCCACTCCTCTGAGTCTGTTTAATTATAAGAATAGTCTAGCCTTTAGTATTCTTGCAATAAGTTAAGTCTCCTTCAATCAAAAGAGGATTGTTTGAATGCAATTAACCTTATTGATATAATTCCTTTTCAATTAACACAAGTCTCAAGGTCGGTATATGATTTGAATTTGTTTTCTTTACGGCATCCAACAAGGAATGTTTCATCTAACTCCGCTTGAACAACTCATAGATTTAAGAATGATTGTCTAATTTCTTAGGGGCTCTCAACCTATGGAGGGTGGTATGGCAAGAGGGGGCATAGGTAGCTTTTTCTTTTCTAAATGCCTCAACATCACACATCTGGCCCCAGGAAATATGAGGTTTGTCGATACATCATCATCCTCGATGGTTCACTTTGAAAATCTTGTTGTTTCTTTTGGAAAACTCGAATAATGGTTTTATCAATTGTTTCTCCACTAAAGAGTGGTGATGTGCTCCTTGTAAATGTCTAAAAGTTGTATCGTCAGAATTGAGATTCCAACACTATTTTAACTTCGAGGGCTTGATGGTCCGAGAAGGAGTTTCTTTTCTTGCTGAAAATTGCCTATATAAGAGGTTAATTTAGTGGATTTAGGATCTCAAGCATCATTTAAGGTCGCTCAAATTCAAAGGTTGGTGGATTGTTAAGCCTGACAACCAGGTTACAACAAGTCTCCAAATCCTCTTATGGAGGTCAGTAAAGTCAAAGTGATTTTGATTCCTCGAGAAGAGGTGAAACTCTGGTTAGATCGTGATAAAAACTGGGGACTTTGATTTTTGGAATTTAGGGGCTTGATTTGAGAAACCTTAATAAAGTTCCTGCTTCAGTTATTAGGAAAATGGTTTTGCCTCCCCCATTCTTTTCCAACTGAAATTAAAAGTTAACCCTACCCTGCATTATAAGTTTCCAGAGTATGGAGAGTCAAGGGCTTCCTTTGATAATTAAGAGCATTAGTCATTTCTATTTGGATTGCTCCTTGACTTGGAGGAAGGTTAGGCGCTTTATGGTTGAATGAATGGCCACGTAAAATGATGCATGACTCATCCACTCTAGATCCCATAGGCACCAAAGGTACCTTGAGTACAACAGTCACCTAATTCACTTTTTTCAATTTGATGGCCTCTAACTTCCTTGTTAAATTGTTATTTTCACTTGCAGGTCATCATTCTCTCTTAAATGTGTTAGTAATAGTGCTCTAGGCCTATTGTATGGACACGGTATTTTGACTATTTATGAGAATTTATTATTATGATGATTTGCATGTTTATTATATATAATGTCCTTGAATAATATTATTAATTATTCTAAATGTCCCTAATCGGTTATTGCTATGGGAATAACAATGAATTAAGATTAGTATAAAGTTTGATTGATATTCATGGGATGATTATGTGTATGAGATACAATCAAATTTATATCTATTTGTTGAGAATAAATATTGGACACTCCGTCGAGATTAATACATGGATCAAAGTCATGTTAATCTCACAGTTGTGTCATTAAATCCTTTGACCTCAGATCGCTATAGTTCTGGGCCATAAGGAATATCAGGTTTCGATATAATCAAACGCTGTCTTTAATCGGATGAATATGTTGTTATACTTGAACATAATAAGAATTATGTAGTGAGATATGAGCGATTAAGACGGAATTTGTCCTCTTATTATAAGAGAGATATCTCCGTCCCCGACAATTGAAACTGAGAAATGCATGGCGTGCCTAAATGAATTGATGGAGTCAATGCCATCTGTTTAGCTGCCTAACTGGGTTTCCCGAGTAATCAAAGATAGAACGTATATATGGTCACTTGTCCATGCCCCTATATTCTATCAAGATATCATGAGACAAAAGGATTGCGTCATTAGCTACATTAAGGCTGTTCCCATCAGTGAGCTTTTCATTTAATCCTGTAGTCATAATGTCTTGGCATGTTACTAAGACTTTGGGGAGGATCAAATGTGATTTAGCCTACCGCCAATGCACTGAACCTAAGGTGGCTCCACATTAAGAAAATAAATAATAATCAATATGGTTTTCTTACCTGTAATAAATTCATGACATATAACGGCATGGTTTTTCACTGTATTAAATTCGTTTATTACATAACAGCTTATGGTTTCTATAATAAATCTGCTTATTACATAACGGGTTGGTTTTTCACTGTATTAAATTGCTTATTATATACCCAAGTTATGGTTAAGGTTTATGGTTAATATATAATAATATAAATTCATTCTTTATTCGATAAGGATTTGAATTTAAAATTGTTGTTATTTAAAAGAGTTTTAAATATAAGCAATAAATTCGCTTTTGATTAAAACTCATAGTAATTATATATATATATATATATATATATATATATATATATATATATATATATATATATATGTGTGTGTGTGTGTGTGTGTGTGTAAAGTGTGTGTGTGTGTGTGTGTGTGTGTGAGATATATATATTTTTGTGGTAAATGTTTCTTACTTTGAGAACAAATCCAAAGGTAGAGAAAGAAAAAGAAAAACTCTAATTTGCTGAGAAGACAATCGAACTAGAATCAAACAAGATCACCATTAGTTGTTCGTGTGGATACTTGGTAAGAGGGTGGTCGCTTCAAACACTTTAAAGATCCGAATACAAACAAGATTTGTACTTGAAGGTTTAATTTGACCAATCTACAAGAGGTAAAGCTCTGGTTTACCTTTTCCTTCATTTTTATGAACTGATGTATCCCTGTAGTTAAGGGATAAAAATTTTAAATTGGCTTCATTTATAGTTCCAACTGGGATCGATATTCTCGCTCAGAACTCCAATACATGGTATCAGAGCTACCGTGTTTCATAAAACTGATACGTTTGATCGCATGTGGTGATGCTGCTGGATTCCGCATGATCGGCGCTTTTGAATATATGTGAGGCTATGTCTAAAAGTAACGGCTACAGTTAATAGGTTTTGTTATGTATTAAATTGATCAACTCAAAACCTAAAAGGATCTACATTAAGGATTAAGAATCCGAATGATGCCATTAAAGTGTTTAATAGCATGTTATATATTCCATTTGTCTTAACTGCATTTAATGACATGGATCGAATTCATATCAATTCCGATTATCAATGATTGTTTATGGTGGAAGAAAATAAGCTCTATGTGTACTGAGATTATATAATATGTCGTTTTTAATGTGATTTGATGGCTTTCTCGCTTATTCATAAAAATTTATTGATGAGATCAATGAAAATTTAATTTTTTGAGACGAAACCTAATGTTTCAAAAAGGAAAACTCCTAGGCACTCACCTTGCGAATTTAATTGTTTAACTTCATTTAGCTAAATCATTGTGAATAGCTTCACAGAGTAATCTTTTATGAATTTAATTCATTTAAATATACGCCTATTATAATTTATTTCTTTTAATGCAAATTGTTTATGCTATATGATAAATATTATAATTTTGTATGTTGTGCTGTTTCACATGGTATGTGATGGCCTTTTCTACTCAATGTGATCGATACAAGTTTTTATTATTGTTTTTATAAGGTTGTAATTATTAAATACGGTTGCAATGCCGTTTTCTTTTGTTTTATTGTAATTTTATTTTACTATTAGTAGTGCATTTATTTAATTGTTGTATTAAAATAAGACAATGTGCTTATTTAGTCATGCAATCCAACCATGATTTATGGAGGAGCCTAGTGGTTCACTGTCAGGTCAAACTGGAGCATCATGGAGTCGCTTTATTACTACTCTAGAAATGACCGTTGATCTTCATATTACTTATGGAGATCAATCTAGATTAAGGCTGTTACTATGACACGCTTATTATATGCATGTATGATGCTATGTATGATGTTATATGAGTATGTGATATTGTATGTATGATGAGATCTATTAACTTGAAAATTAAAATCAATCAAGATCCTCTACATAAAAATTTGAAGTTGAATATGCCATCCATATTTAAAACACTTGTCAAACCTTTTATCACCTTAATGTGGTTCTACTCAAAGTAGAAGTACATTAGGTTACATTAAAGAGATAAGATGAGTAATGTGCTACCCATATGTTTAAAATGGTTTAACTTTATTAGGTTATCAAAACTGCTGGCCCATTTATAGCAGATGGATTTAAACATGCCGGACATATGATGTCAAAATCCCATAAATATCTAAGAGTTGCACGAGATGTGCAATTGGTAATATTTACTCACCCAACAACTTAATTTTAAGTGTCATGCCAAAGCTACTTAACGTTGAGTGCAAAATATGGATCTATTCACTAGATTAATATGATTATTTTCGAGGGTTGTTAATTTATGAGAATTTTTCGCTAATCGTACATTTTATCTAACTTTGCATTCATCAGAGACAACAAAACAACAACAATTCTACTATGTCATCATGTCAATCCTCGAGAAAGATATACTACTGACCAACTTCCCTTGACTGGTTCTTTTTTGAAATTTGAGAATTGTTCTCAAACAAGAAAGGAAGCTTTATGTCCCTGGATGAACCTCTCCCCGAAGAACCAAATGACAATGCTCCTAGAGGCCGAAAAGAATGCTTATGAGAAGCATCATAATGACTCTATTGATTTGCATGCTTGATGCTAGCTACCATGAGTTCGAACCTAAGGATCCTGAAAATATGGAAGCTATAATACATCTCAATCTTAAGGAAATGTTCACAAATGCAAGGCAAGAAAGGTATGAGACTACCAAGGCACCGCAGATTCTCGTAAGACGGTCGAGGGAGGTGCTTAGGTTAGTGCTGTGTTCTAAAAATAAGGCTATATTGACACCTTAATAA
Organism: Tetrastigma voinierianum; assembly: GCA_016808115.1. Lineage (NCBI taxonomy): Eukaryota > Viridiplantae > Streptophyta > Magnoliopsida > Vitales > Vitaceae > Tetrastigma > Tetrastigma voinierianum. The sequence goes on from JAEQBH010006084.1 coordinate 479,602, forward strand.
GCTTAGTTTCCATTGAGCAAGAGTTGTGGCCCGATTTGATCACTGAATTCACTTCTGATAGTTATGGCGATTTGTCTGAACTATAACATAAAGATATAAGTAGACGAAATCTATCTGAAATGCATCTGATACTTAAAGCCGTGGCGAATATTAAATCGGCACGGCCATGTTACGATGGTTCAAAATGAAAGGCTTCAAGAACAAGGAGCAAAGCGAGCGAGGCAAAGGAAAGTCGATGCTCAGCGAACTGGCTTGAACCCGAGTCTTGAAAAGGGTGTTTGTTTCTTTTGCAATGAACTTTGGTCGTGGAAGAGCGCAGATATTAGAGGATCTAAAGAAGAAGAAGAAGACTGGTGAGACTAGTTCTTCAGGTATTTATGTTATACAGATTAATTTTTCTCCTTCTAATTCCTCGGTATTAGATATTGGATGTGGATCTCACATTTGTACGAATGTGCAGGGGCTCAAAAGGAGTAGACAACTGGAGAAGGGCGAAGTTGATCTACGAGTAGGCAATGGAGCAAAAGTTCTTTGCTTTGGTACATGGGGTATGAACTTACTTTGCCAGTGGGCTTTTGTTGGATTTTGAACTGATTGCTATTATGTTCCTAATGTGTAGGAATATTATTCAGTTTCTTGTTTGGATAATGATGGTTTATTATTAGAATAATAATTGCTCCATTTTTCATAAAGACATATTTCTATGCAAATGCCTATTCTGAGGATGGTCTTTATGTTATGAACATCAAAATCCGACAATTCTCATGTCTATAACCATAACTACTAATAAATTTAAATCCAATGATTTAAATTCAACCTATCTTCAGCATTCTTGTGTAATTAAATATAAATGAGAAGCGCGTCTGAAACTCCGTCGAGTTGGACTTTTGAATTCGTTTGATTTTTAGATCATATGATACATGTGAATCTTGTCTATTGGGTAAGATGAAAAAGGATCCCTTTCTTGGACAGTGAAAGGGCGATGGTGTGGATCTCATACATACAAATGTATGTGGACCGTGATTCAAATCTTTAAGGAGTTCTAGTACTTCCATTACATTTCTTGATGACCGACGGATATGAACATGTCTACTTGATGAGCCATAAATGCGAATCATTTGAAATGTTCAAATCTTTTCAAAATGAAGTCTGAAAACCAACTTGGCAAGACAATCCAAGACGCCGATTTAGATCGAGGTGGCGAATATTTGAACGAAATTTATTAACCATCTTAGAACTTGTGGAATCATTTCACAATTAACTCCCCCTGGAACACCATAATGGAATGGTGTGTCTGAGAGGAGGAATCGAACTTTATTAGATATGGTTTGATCTATGATGAGTTCAACAGATCTTCCATTTATCTTTTGGGGTTATGCACTTGAAGCTTGGTGCGTTCTATACGTCGAGTTCCATCAGCGGTTGAAAAGACCTTGTGAGATGTGGGTGGTAAAGGCCCAATTGTCTTTCTTAAGATTTGGGGTTGTAAGGGCTTATGTAAAGCTTCGAGTTTCAAATAATTTGGAACTAAATCGATAAATGTCTTTTTTGTGGGGGTATCTAAAGAGGCAGGGATCTTTACTTTACGATCCCATGAGGAAACCAAGTGTTTGTTGCTGAATGGTGTCTTTCTAGAGAGAATTTATTTCTAAAGGAACCAGTGGAGTAAGGTACAACTTCGAAGAAGTTTGAGAACCTGAAGATAACATTGAACTGCTGTGGATACTCATAATTGACAAACTATTGACACACCTCTATACTTTGGGAACTACGTAGATCGATAGGATACGTCATGAGCGAGAATATGGATTTCTTGTATTGCGATAACCATGATGTATTGTTAGTGGATCAAAATGAACCCACACTACACATGCTTTGTATGTTGGATCAACTCGAGAAATGGTTAGAGCCGTGAAGTACGAAATTCAATCATGTATGATGTCAATTATGGACAGCAATTGACACACTGAAGGTACAAAGACCATTGGGTGAAAATGGTTTTAAAAGAAAACGATATGGATGGCAAAGTGCATACTTACAAAGCAGAGCTAGTTGCAGGTTTTTCAACAAAACTCATGGTATAGACTATGATGAAACTTTTTCACACATGGTTGTCTTAAGTCTATAATTCTTATTGCCATTCTTGCATATCATGATTATGAGATTTGGCAAATGGATGTTAAAAGCTGCGTTTCTTAATGGAAACACTTGAGGATGTGTACATGACACAACTGAGGTTTTTGTATAACCTAAAGTGGTAAAGTCACGATCTTCAAAGATCCATTTATGGTTTGAAAAAGGCCTCTCGGAGTTGGAATCTTCGTTTTGATGAATCAGTCAAAGGGTTTGGATTTGTCAAAAATGAAGATGAGCCTTGTGTTTATAAGAAAATTAGTGGGAGCGCAATTGTATTTTTTGGTCTTATATGTTGATGACATTTTACTCATTGGGAATGATATCCCTACGCTGCGAGAATGTCAAGTCTTGGTTAGGGAAGTGTTTCTCGATAGAAAGACTTAATGAAGGTACAACCTATATCCTAGGGATAAAGATCATAGAGATAGATCTAAGGGTTGATTGGTCTAAGTCAAAGGATTAGCTAAATAGTGAGAAATCTTGAAAGCGGTTCGTTATGCAAGATTCAAGAAAGGATACTTGCCCATGTCTCATGGTATAACTCTTAGCAAATCTCAGTGTCCTAACCTTCAGGATAAGAAGCGGGCGGATGATGAATTCATATGCCTCGACAATAGGATCTATCATGTATGCCATGTTGTGCACTAGACCAGATGTATCTTATGCTTTAAGCAAAACTAGTAGATACCCGGTCGAGATCAGATGAGTCAACTGGACGGTATCGAGAACATTCTTAAGTATGCGAGAAGTGCAAATATATATTCTTGGTGTATGAGCAGTTGGAAGATGATACGGTTGTAAATAGTTACTACGGTCACAAGTTTCCAATCTGACAAACACATTCTTAGGCATTATCATCTCATTCGAGAAATCATTGAGAGAGGTGACGTTAAGATATGCAGAGTTCCAACATATGGTAATGTTCTTTGATCCGTTGACTAAGCCTACCACAAGCAAACATGATCGTCATGCTAGGTTCATAGGTATTAGATACATTGATGAATGACTTGTATGAGTGGAGATTGTTAGTAATAGTGCTCTAGGCCTATTGTATGGACATAGTATTTTGACTATTTATGAGAATTTATTATTATGATGATTTGCATGTTTTATTATATATAATGTCCTTGAATAATATTATTAATTATTCTAAATGTCCCTAATCGGTTATTGTTATGGGAATAACAATGAATTAAGATTAGTATAAAGTTTGATTGATATTCATGGGATGAATATGTGTATGAGATACAAATCAAATTTATATCTATTTGTTGATAACAATATTAGACGAGACAGATCTTGAGATTAATACATGGATCAAAGTCATAAGTTAATCTCTAATAGTTGTATCATTAAATCCTTTGACCTAAGATGCGCTATAGTTCTCGACATAAGAGGAATATTGTGTTTTGATATAATCAAACGTTGTCTTTAATCGGATGAATATAAAGGTTATACTTGAACATAATAAGAATTATTTAGTGAGATATAGCGATTAGATGTTAGCCCTCTTATTATAAGAGATATCTGCGGGTCCCCTCGATAATTGGTAGAGAAATGCATGAGTCGTGCTCAAATGAATTGATGGAGATCAATGTCATTTGTTTAGTCGATCTAATTGGGTTTCAGTAATCAAAGATAGAAACGATATAAGGTTGACTGTCCGTACCTTATATTACATCAAGATATCATGAGACAAAAGGATTATGTCATTAGCTATATTAAGGTTGTCTCAGATCATGAGCTTTTCATTTAACTTGGGTAGTCATAATGTCTTGCTAGAGGCCACTTATGACTTGTAGGATCAAAATGTGATTTAGGCTATTTGCGATGTTAGTGAACCTATAGAATTAAGCACATTAAGAACAAATAATACGATTATGGTTTTCACTCTACGTAATAAAATTCGTTTATTACATAGCAGTTATAGTTTCACTCTTAAGCTAAATAAGTTCATTTTATTACATAACGATTATGATTCACTGAGTTATAAGTTAAATATATAATAATATAAATTCATTTCCTTATCGATAAGGATTTTGAATTTAAAGTGTTAATGTCGAAGTTTTAAATATACAATGGTAGTTTTGACTAAAACCACAGCGGACATATATATATATATATATATATATATATATATATATGCGATGTGTGTGTGTGTGTGTGTGTGTGTGTGTGTGTGTGAGACATATATATTTTGTAGTAGTCGTCTTTTACTTTGAGAACAACCAAAACAGAGAGAAAGAAAAGAAAAACCCTAATTTCGTTTTGAGAAGACGAACCTGAACTAGCATTCAACAAGATCGTTCATTAGTTGTTCGTGTGTGGATACTTGTAGAGGGTGGTCGCTCTGGCGGCACCTTTGAGATCGAAATAAACGAAGGCGCGAGACTTTGAAGGAAGCAGTGAATCGATCTATAAGAGGTAAGTTTAGTTTACCCTTCCTTCGTTTTTATGAAGCGCATGTGATCCTTGGTGGGTTAAGGGATAAAATTTTAAATTCACATTTGCATTTATGTTTGTCAGTTATAATGCATATTAACCTAACAAAATGATGCATTCCTCCTCCTGTATGTGTACTATGCACTTTAGCAGTATCTAGGGAGGTATTAGTCTCCCAAGTTCGAGCATTTTCTGCTATTGTATCAAAAAATTGCACAGCCTCCCTAGCGCTTTTCTCATAGAACTTCATACACATCATTTGGATGAATTGTTTATTATTTAGGAAAGTCCTTGTTGAAAATATGCAGCAACCATTTCCAACATCAAACCATGATAAGGGGAGAGCGTGGAGAGGTCTTATATCTTTCCTCCTGATAGAAAAGGTTCCCGGTTTTAGAAAGTTTTAGTTGCTCGCGCAAGTGCATTAGTGCATCCGGGAGGAAGGAATTTGTTCAAATTCATTTCGCATGTGCAGTGAAAATTGAATTGGGAGCAAGAGAGTGAAACCATATTTTGGCCTTTTCCTTTAGAGAATAGAGAAAAAAAAACCATACAAATTATATGGATGGGCGATCTATAGAAAGGAAAGCCTTGCAAACATCCTCGAAAATCTCTCATGAATGAGTAAGGGTTCTCGAATGCGACCCCCTTGATACATGAGGAGAAGAGCCGAAATATCTCGACTTCGCCAAGAATTGATTAGCCTCTTCAGGTAGGCAAATACATGAGTTTGTTGTGGTTCTTTGAGGTTGTAGAATCTCTCGAATGGTCCTTTCCACATTCGGTAAAGGGGCAGGGGGAGCTCGATAATGATTTTGCTGAAAATTAATATTTCCCCCTCCCACTTGTTGGGGTTGCCGAATTGTGCAACACCATCTCCTTGTCAGTGGGGCTCATGGGTTTGTGGGTTGCAGGTAACCCTTGGTCATTAGTTAAAATAGGTTTATGATTTTCGAATTTGTTCCGTTTGAGAAGTTAGGGTTCTCTTGAAACAAGCATCTTCTTGTGGAATGATCAGAGATGTCTTTGGTATAACTCTTACAAGTCGGCGTTGCTCGTCATGAGCCCCAAGCAGAGCATGCACCAATATTACTGACTAGGCAGTGTCATATATTATCTAAAAAAGAATTAAAAGCAAAAGGTAGAGAACATCTAGGATTTTCAATGTAATTGCAAATTACCACTAGCTCTCTGGATCAACTAGGTGCTCGCCACTCCGTGAGCGCGAAAATGCTTCATCTATTTAGTGTGATTATTCCCAGCGTAAGGCGATGTCGTTAAGCATTATAATGCGTAAGTCACGGTCATTTCCACGAGGAGTGGTTTCACAGATGATCATATGGATTTCTATCGATGAATGTGCGAATAAGTAAAATGGAGGGTTTAGTTGATTGATTTGTTATAGATTATTTAAACTATTTTAAAATGAGAAGGGTGAATGATAGGATCTAAGGTTTTAAGCTCTCAAATTAGGTAACACCCACCTCTCATGACATTCTCATCTAAGAACATTGTTGAATGGTCTTTGATGGGGATATAACTTTAAAAGCACATAAGACAAAGAATAAATGTAAGATATCAAACGCTTGCTCAGACGATTTGATTGGACTCTTAGAGTGCATTTGAGATCAAGAACACGTGTACCAAGAATCTCTCGTTCACACATTGTCAAGAAGATGCCAAACTAAGGTTTTATGAGAATTTTAGCAAGTGTTTAATATCATATAAATCCTATTAAAGCATAAGAGATGGACTGAGTGTTGTTACCTTGAAAGGGGTGAGTTTCCATCGTTAGAACCCTATCATGGAGGTTTAGAACTCCATTAAAACTGAGAATTGATTCATAAATGCTGGAACAATAATATTAAATATGAATTGAGGGTGAAATATCAAAAGCGCGAGAGTTCCTCGGCCAGTACCAAGTTACGAAAACCGGCGAAAGATTACAAATGTTCAAACTAGGAATGAGAAAAAACTAGCTACTTTACTCTAGAAAACCCTAGAAAAATATGAAAAAAACTCCAAAAGTTAGACCCAAAACCCTAGATCCAAATTCCCTTAATTCTGCCCTCAAGTGGGCTTAAATGCAATCCATATTAGTGATCTCGAAGTGGGAATCAAAAGATGAGCATGCCCTTGCATCAAGATCGAAATTCCTCTTAAATCCTGTAAAGATCGCATGTTGGTACCGGTACCAGTTAGTGTGTGCAGTACCCAACTCTGCGGTTCTCAACTGACGCAGGTGCAGAACCACTCACGATTTAATCTGTGCAACACCACTATGCTCTTGCATGTAGTGCGGTGCAATTGATTTGGTACTGATACCAATGTCTCCACAATTTCCCATCTTCACTTCATAATTTCCCGGGGCCTCCTAACAGCACTTGGAATCGACGGCGATGATCTGCAATTGTCCTTTGGAAACCAAACCACTACAAAAATGTGCACGGAACATCAAACAACCTGCACACGCATAATAACAGTAGAAAAGGTCAAAAGCACCTATTCTACACAAAATGAAAGCAAAACATGAGCTGAGGGGCTTAAAAACCTATATAATTATCTTAATTTTATGTATCCAACATTGCACTCACTGAAGAGTGTAGTGCCATCCTTCAATAGAAACTCCCTCCAAAGCTTAAGGATCTTGGAACTTGGAAGTGCTTCAATATCCCATGTTCTATTGGAAATACTTCATTCGGAAAGGCTCTATGTGACCTAGGTGCAAGCATCAACTCGATGCCCTATCCATCTTCAAAAAGCTCAGCCTAAGTGAGGTTAGGCCCACCACTGTGACTCTACAATTGGCATATAGATCCCTCAAGCACCCGAGGGGCATCATTGAGAATATCCTAGTCAAGGTAGACAAATTCATTTTCCCATCGAATTTCATTATCTTAGACATGGAGAAGGACAAATAAATTCCCATCATTCTTGGTAAACCATTCTTAGCCATAGGGAGAGCTCAAATTAAGATTGCAAAAGGAGGAGGTGACCTTCCATGTGTTCAAAGCTTCAAGACACTCGGATGATGACCATATTAAGGAAGGTAATGTTCTGAAGATTGGCTCAAGAGATCATGAATTCAGAAGGATGGATGAGGTAGCAACCATATTTGAACCACCATAAGGGATTTCAGAGACGTCTAGCTAAAGATATTAAAATAAGCGCTTCTTGGGAGGCAATCTAAGCAATTTTCTCTTATTTTCAGTTATTTCTTATTATTTGCTTTAGTACATTGATTTCTTTTCTTTTTTTCTTTTTTTTGGTTTATTTATCTCTTCTCCTCTGCTCTTTTCAGGTTTGCTTTAATCGATCATGAGGATCATATCCAAGAAAACCCTGGAGTAGGTGATCATTAGAGGTAACCCGTACCCTTGCACTTTATATTTGATATTATTCAAGGGATGGGTTGAATTTTGGTTGTTAGGGGGCTATCACAAACCTTAAAGATAATCGAGATAGGGAGTGAATCTGGAGCAAAGAGGCCCGAATCCTCGAAACCTTAGTTTCTAGTGCTTTAGTAACTGCAAAATTTTATGATCCTTATAAGTGACCTACGAAAATTACACATAGTCAAGATAATTACTTTGTTTCTCTATAACTAAAATGACCATTTTGGCATTGACTTCACACTTTCGCATTTTCCTGAGAAAGAGAGCGAGGGATTAGGTGACCCTTAAGAGATTTCCAAGCCCTAACCTTCCTCTTCCCCATGGTTCGCTCAAGGGGCCTGACCACCCTCTCTCCTCGGTAGGAGAATCCCCCTCCTCTCCTCCTTCATCAGGCTCTAGAATCATGTGGAGAAAGGCGTATTGCGATGGAAATCCGCGGTGAGGCCAGTTCCTGCTAAACCTAACCCATAGAGCATAACTAGGTCACACCGCATGGAGGGCATGGGTTGGGACCACACATCACTGCCTTGCCACCTGCTGGTGCACCTAAGTGGGATCTGCTTCATGACTTTTATTGTGGAAATGGGATAATCAGTGACTGCTTTGGGAGGCAGCAGCTATTCGGGCATTTCAAGACCTCTTCTTGAGAGAATTCAAGGTATGCCAATGGTTTTTATTGGACCCCTTCATAGCTCCGCGTTGATTTTTCTATCCTCGAGTGGTTTTGGAGTTTATCCACACCATGACTACTAAAGGATACAATAGTAGGACCCGACTCACCTTATATACGGGATTGAGCGTGAGCTATGCCTGATAGACTCTTAGTCTTCAGATTCATATTAGAACCACATTGGAAATGAGGCTTTAGAGTATGTAGGTGCTTCTAACTATCTAAGTTTATGTTATTTGTGGTCACCCTTTTACTCTAGCAATCATCTATAGGAAGGACCTCACATTGAATTTGGACTTTCCCAATGTCGACATCAAGTCCAACCTTTTCCCATACTCTCATAATGTCCAGAGGACAACGAAGTATTTAAGAGCGCTCTATTGTATTCATCAGGGCCTGTGGTTCCGCCCAGCCAAGCTAATTATAGAGACCTTGTGCATCTTCTAAGATAAGGTACATCGTGGGCTATAGAGATCCTAGGGTTACCCTATACCGCTCCCTTGCTTGTTGGGTGATTTATTCAAGCAGTTAGGTTGGATAGCTGCCCCAAAGACGGAAGAGAGGATAGTTACCAAGTTGGCATTCACCCATAAGTGGTGGGTGTCGTATGCTAGGAAGATGGGCATTTGATTCAAGCCCAAGATTGAGAATGGGGCGCCGCATACGTATGTGCCCCAGGAGTAATCTAAGGACGATGATCCACTTGGAGCAAATTCACCCCCAAGGCTCACTAGGCAAGATCCTAGGCCTTCCTCCTACACAGAAATACCTTTCTCCTCCACCGCACCACCACCAAGACTACTGACTATGGCTAAGTTTGAGAGCCTTATATCAAATGTTCAGCACCTCCAGTCCTCCATGGACTTTCTCTAAGCATCCCATGAGCCATTCATGACAACGATGACTACCATGTTTGATGCCTTGGATGCCTTACTATAAGAGGTGAAGGAGAACCTCCTAAGGGAGGTCTAATGATATGCTTGACCTGATCGATAGGCGCCTGTCTCCACCTCCGGGAAAGGAGACTGATTCCTCCTCCTATCAACTTTATAGGACATGAGTAGATACTTAGGGTGTGATTTTGGGATTTTAAATATTTATTTGTACAAACACCCCTTGTAATCTTTTGCTTTATACTTACATGAACCATGTCCTTTGATGTAATTGACTCTACATATATGATATCGTATACTTTTCATTATACCGGTTGTACCTAATGATCTATTTTAGTATGTGTACCATTGTTCTTTAGTTGTTATTTCATATCTTAAGCAGCTTTCACAATCTCACACATCAGTGCAATTCAGGGTACCCACTTCGGTATGTTACTAACCCTATATTCTCATTTCCATGTTTATATGCTTGTCCATTGAGAGCAATGCACATCTTGGTTGCGAGGAAGGATTATGATGGAAACCATAGGGCTATACAAAAAAATTTCCAACTGTTGGATTGTTGATGGTCACTATGTGCTCATATAGAGTGTGGAGTCTTTTGAAATATGCCATTGAGTTTAAGTAATATTTTACTCGAGGACCCCGTGTTGTGGGCAAAAACTTGTTGTTGGACTTAACCAAAAGACATATACAAATTTGCCAACACACTATTACGAGGACTATTATGCAATCTGGCCCAATAATGCCATGAAACTTGTTAATTATATTTCTTTGCAATTATACTAATTAAAAATGGTTTCCTTAAGACTAGATAAATTTCTTTCTGGTTTTGATCCATGATTCTGCAAGTGTACAGATCGAACAAGTAATAAGTAGTTTAAGAAGTCAGATATCGATCAGAGATCTCGAATTCTCGATCAACTACCTACTCGAAGCTCTATACTGTGGGACTATGATTTGCAATTGATATATTCTACTTAACCTTAGAAAATAATGAAAGAATAAAGATATGTAAAGCTGAGAGCAAATGAAATAATGCTTAAACTAAAAATAAAAAGAAATTAAGAAATAGACCGATCGAGTTAGTTTTAAAGGGGCATTGAAAATACAGGCGTGTGAAACATCAATTCTGTGAACTACTGCAATGGCTTTACTTCATGAACAGTTTAGGAGTCGTCGAGGAAGAAGGTAATGCCATGTGGATCTCTCATGACATATTTCATCATCTAATCTTCCTGTTTCTCTCGAATGGGAGGATTGAATATGCCTGTCGAGTTGCCTTGTTATGGGTATTTTTCTTTTCAATACTTCATACCGGAACATGGTTGTAAACATAGCTCCTAAGACATAGGCTAAGCATTGGTTTACACTATCTTGGTTTTCTCATCCTCAAAATTGGAACGGTTCATTCTTTCCTTGATTAGATCCTTGCTAGCCACGGGTTGAACTTGCTTTGTTCGGGTCGAAGGCGAACTCTCTTGCTCATTTAATTGATAAGTCATTGGCATTCTCGGTTTCAAGTGAGAAGAAGATTTATCGATTAAATTCCTGAAGCCCATTAGATCCTAATATTAGGTTCGCATGCCTTCGGATATTGTTGAAAGCTCTCGGGAATGCCTTCTGCATTATTAAGCAGGAGAGACTCAGAAATCAGAGCATGAAACAATCCTATTCTGGTATAGGACACTAATATTTGAATCGAATACAACAATAAACAAAACCGGCATGCGATTCAAGTCGAAGTTCGGTAGACTCGATAAATTTACGAGAGAAAAAAAAAAATTTAACTTGGTAAATTCAACGAGCTGGGTTTCTAAGTGCCATTACACTAACGGTAGCTCCTTGATCAAAAGAACTACTGTAGTTCAGAAACTGGAAGTTTGAATTCCAAAATTTGTTTGGACTTCAAACGGACGAGCGATGGTGAAGAAAATATCATTGCATTCGACTTCAACTTCAGCGACTAACATCGAGATCGAGAAATTGAAAGAAATATGATACTACTCTAATCTAATCTAAAAATAACGGCAAAACAAAGAAAAAAGAAAAAGAAAATTAAACTACGAGCCTTGGCTTTACGGACTTCTCTTTCTAAAAGCGCGAAATTTGCTTTTCTTGATACTTGTTCCAGCGTGTTATAGGAGGTTTTGGAAGTTGGGCTAACCGATGCACTATTTGTGGATTTCAAAATAAGCGGCCCCATTTGTTTGTTCGTATGACTCCATTTACGTATGTGACGATGATGTCAGCGACCTCTCTTTCCGCGTCGCGACTTCAGCTGATGCAACTTATATTTTGATACGATGTCGCGACTTGATCATGCGTCGAGACTTCCACCTTTTCTGCGTTGAGAGCTCTTTTGGTCGCGACGATCATATGTCGCGACTTCGTTTTCACCAGCCGATGTAGCGAGAAGCTTTTTATTTGGTTGCTGACTTGCCTTGTATCCATGGATATGATGTGACCAATTGTGACGTCGATGACCTTCTTTCCTTTTTAAGCTGATGTCGCGACCACTGAATGGCGTCGCGACTTTCGCTTTCTTTATGGCGATGTCGCTGACGGTAGTGATCATCAGCGACTTCACCTTTACGCATTAGAGCTCTTTGGTCGCGACTTGATCATACGTGCGACCCGATGTTATCTTATGAGCTATTTGATGTCGTGGAAACTTTTTCTTTGTTGTGACTTGTCTTGAAGCATCTGGGATTTGATGTGTGACGGCTAAATGATGTCGCGACCTCCGTTCTTTATAGCGATGTTGCGACCAGAAGGGCGTCGCGTCATGATTCCTTATGGCGATGTTGCGACCCCTCTTGGCGATATACGCTGACCATGATACTTTGCGGTGATGCCGGCGACCATTAAAGGGCGTCGCGACTTACATTTAATATGGCGATGCCGTAACTCTGCGGGAGCGTCAGCGACCACTATTCCTTATGGCGATATCACGCGACCAGCGGCGATGTCGCGACATCTTACGAAGGCTCGATGTTGATGTCTATACGTTACGTATCGCGACCTTATGTTCGATCCTAGAAGATCTTTGTAGCGACTTCTGTCGGTTCCGACCTCATGCCTCTTTGCTAAGCTTTCAGTGCATCCGCGACCTCGAAGTGGTGTCGCGACATCATGTCTACTTCTTCATTAATTCTTGGTCGTCTGATTTGGAGTTTCTGTTGTGACCTTAGTGTTAATCTTCCTGTAAATGTCAGGTTAGACATGAGTCCTTTCTTTCAAAAAATTAGTTCTGACTTATTTACTTGAGAGAATTTGTTCTTATGAGACATAGTCGACTCCTTGTCGCGACCTCATGGTGGTATCTAGATTTCCTTTATATCTGTTTGATGTCGCGACGTCGCAATGATGTCGCGACATGAACTTCTTCATTTGACTGCTTCTTTTATTCTCTACCAAGTCATATTTTGTCTCCACTCCCTTCTTCAGGTCACGACTTCACTTATTCACTCTTGGTTTCTTCTTAGCCAAATTTGTTGAGGTGTGGCTGAATTACTGAAAACTACACTTCCTGTCTCGACTTAGGGTTCCGATTTTGACTTCAAATCTGCTTTGCGAGCTGATTTCTTGTGGATGCTAAAATTGCTTTTCTCAGCGTATTTTCTTGCAAGTGGAAGTTGATTCAATTATGGGTTTTAACGAACAGTTATCATTATTCTCATTATAAACTCCAGGAAAAATGTATTAAAAATCTCATGAGTTTTTGGACTCATCAAATTCCCCCGAACTTAAAATTTTGTATCACTAAGCAAAGGAAAGAAGAAATTGTTTGTCCTCGAACAAAGTAAGCTTAGAAATTTTTAAGGACATTTTTAAGATTTATTCCACATTCTTTCTCATTTCCACCCTTCTTATCTGGAATTAGAGATATCAGCTATTATTTCAAATTTCGATTTGATCACGAAACAAGGCTTGGTGTACTTCTATCACAAAATTTCTTGATAAACTAATGTATTTAAACAGTTTATTCAACAAGTCTTCTATTGTATGTGTCACCAGTCATCAATCCTTTTCAACTTCATATTGAATTTAGTTAATTTTAAGGAGTTTTCTTGAAGCCATTTATCAGAATCTGTATCATTTGTTTTCATATTGATCTCAATATTATGAATGATTTATTCAGATCAAATGTGGAGGATATTTGGGAGGCTTATAATGTTGGGCTTAGGTAATTGGGTAGATATTGAAGAATTTTAGGTTGTAAATCTGCCCGGTTTCCATCTTATCTCTACATTATTTGCCTTCAACTTTCTCCACTTTTTCATTTTGTTCTTTCTGATTTTCCTCGATTTTAGCTTGCTTCCTCCTTTTGAATTCTTTTATGGCATCTCACTTTCCATATGTACTTGATTCAGCGGATTCCTTTGTTCTTGCTCTGCACACCTTTATTTCTCTATGATTTGGAGTGGTGCAATGTTTTGTCTTCTTAGGCTTCTATTACTCTTAGAGAACTTTGGGCTAGCAACTCATGCAGTTAGCATTAGGGTGCTAGGTATTTAAAACACCCCTCTGACTTAATTGTTCAGGGAAATAGGCCACAAGGCCAGAACTTATTCCTTATTTCACTAGCTTACCTTCTTTGCTTCTCAAGCCCTTCTTGTCGAAATGGGAATATTATTCCCCCAGGCTTATTTCTTCATATCTTAGCTTCTTTGAAGGCTATAAAGCTGGATAATTTAGGTTCTTTACTACAGGTTTATTGCAAGGAAGAGAATTTCGAGTTTTCAGTGTTTGTTTGTTGAAGAAATAAGGCTTATTTGGCTCAAATCGGGAACTAGAGAATATGCTTAAGCATATTTTGAGAATTGGAAACTTAAAAGGCTCAGTACGAGGATGGCCTCATCATTTCTGTTGGTTGTTTTCACCTAGGATTTCGCCTCAATCAATAATCAAACAAGTTCTAGGACCGTGGATCTAAATCCTGAATTCCCCAGAAGATGTTCCTAATTCCTATCAAAAGTTTCATAAGTTTTGTTATTGATATGTATTATTTCTTGAGACTTGTACTTATTCCTTTGTTTTAACGAAGTATTTTGTTCCATCGTGATAACCAATTTTCCAATTTTGCCTTCATTGAACTTAAACGAGCATTAAATACTCTAATTCGGTTTCTTTATTCATGCGATTACGCGATTATTTGTGTGTTCAAGTCTACTTACTAGTCAAACTACTTCAACTAGTTCGGATTATGATATTTGACATTTCATTCTTGACCCAAATACGATGTTATTTTCCCCTTAAGTCGAAGCAAAAGTAAAAACACAAACTAACTGCAAGCAAGCAAACATTTCCTTTTTCACAAATTTTCTTGTTTTATTAATGATGTCTATGACGAGTTTAGAGCAATGATCGGGAAAGGGGAAAGAAGGATGAATCAATGGGAAGGTATTTTTCTTTTTGAGGGAGAACTTAATGTTTAGAGATCAGTCAAGGTATTGAAGTTAGGATTGAATTTAGGAAATTTCATTTAGTTCTCTTCTTCTTCTTGACATTCTCCCTTTGATCATCTTGAGGATCAAATTCATTTGTGAATCCAATCTTTTTATTCGAGATCATCTTGTCGTGCCAGTGTGTTCGTTATTAAGTTCCATTGATCATGACTTCTAAAAATTTGGAAAGATTGTTGTTAATCAAATCCAAATTTTCAAGCCAGACTTTTCTTCTGTAGGCATCCTTATCATCAAGATCTCGATCTCTGTCCTTCATCTTCTTTTCAAAATCCTTGAACATTGAAGTGTATAGGAACTTGAATCCTTCATCTTGCTCCTTAGTCTTCTTGATACGCATCCTGTCGCTTTATAGTTTGAGGTTGAGAATCGATCATGCGATTGTTATAGAATGATTCATGGCTTAGCTTTAACTTCTTGAGTAGATCTTGATCTCTTTCTTCCATTTCCTTTTAAATTTCTCCCTCTTTTTGCTCAGGGATCTTTTTATCTGGTCCTCCTTCTGCTCATCTCTTCTTCCCATTGTTGATCTCTTAACATCTCAACTTCATATGCTTCTTCTCTTACAATTCATCTCTTCTTCCCCTGTTGGTCCCTTCTCTTCAATTCTTTTTCATAAACCTCTTCTACGAACTTTCTTTGGAGTTCCATTGCTCTTCTCTTTAACTCCCATACTCTTGAATTGGCCAGAGCATTTAGGTATTTGATTATTGCTCTGGGCTCCCCTTGAGCTTTCTCCAGGTTCTCTGAAACTAATGTTCCTTCTTGGGGGAGAGCTAGCCAGTGGAGTTGAGAAATCTATTGGGCTTCTTTCTTCTTGCTCTCTATCCTCTGGAAACATAAAAGTATTCCCTTTTTGTTGTGTTTCTAGATTTTCTTCTCCTATGCGCCACGGAAAGGTGTCTTCTTCTGTGTGCATTTTCATTTTCATCCCTTGAATCTGTTTCTCTTATGACCCACTTTCTTTTGATTCTTTGGCCTTGACTCCGTCGAGGTGGTGAGTGAAACCTTGGGACGCTCTTCTTCTTCTTCGATTCCCTTCCACCAGCCACAATACATAACCTTGTGATGGTTCTTTGGGTGAGGATCAAACCGTTTAATACCATCATGATACCTCATTATAAATTTTCAATAACTATTCCGGTATCGATCTTGTATCCCGCTTTAGTATGGCATGAAGGATTGCTTCTTGTTCTCTTATTGTCTGAAACGTGCTTAGTAGGGACCTGCGAGGCTAGAAATAGGGCAAACCTTTATAATACAATCGAGATCTCCTGCTCAAGGTCTTTTGTTCTCCTTTTCCTTTCTTCACGTGCCCTTCTGTCTGTTAAGTTTCATGACTTCTCACGGTTGGGTTGTTCTATAACTTCTTAATTTTGATCCATTCTTAAACCAGCCCCATCCCATACATCTCATTAATGAGTCTTAGCTCCATAAGGCACCCAGGACTCCTACGACATAAGCAGAGCTCTCCTTTCTCCCGGCAGTTGGATTAAAATTCTCGGACCAGCTAACGCATACCCGATTTTTATGTTTGCGAAATTCTCCCCACTACTCTGCTCTATTAATTCCTTGAGCAGGTGAGATGAGTTAGGTACGAAACCTCTTTCTCCTCTGAATCCCTTTCCGGCATAGTGCTTTTTCAGACGGAGAAAGCTTCTTAAAGCAATTCGTCTTCCTCTTCTTCTTGCTTTTGTTTTCCTTTTCTCCTGCACATTTAGCTGTCAACGGTTGAACTTAAGTTTATTCAGGTAGTGCATTCTCCTTCCGATTTCGGATGAATTTCCCACTTGATCTGAATATACTCCTCCGTGATTTATTTCCGGATTTGGGATGAGAGTTGAAGGTTCGCCATTTAATCGGAAGGTTTTAGGAAGAGTTCGGGTTTAGGGGTTTGCGAGAATGGAGAACGAGGAGAACACACGAAGATGAAAGGTTGTGTTGCTTGAGGAAGGAGATGGTAGTGGAGGAGTTTCTCAACGATTCTGGTCTATTATTGTGTTGTGGGCTCTTTATTACTTCATTTATTTGTGCTTGTTGCGACTTTAATTTCATGTTGCGATTGTATGCTGTCATTAAATTTAGGGCAAAATTAAAAGCTGCCCAGCTAGCATACTTGTCTCTGATGTCGCGACTTATTCTTGTTTGTCGCGACATAAGTAAACTGTGGGAGGACAAGTTATCATCAGGCTGCGACATCAGGTATTTGATAGTTGAGTTGTCACGACATGAACTTCTATTTTGAAGGAACGGTTCTTGTCGCGACCTCAAAGTTACGATCCTGACCTCGATTTATGTCGCGACCTCTGACTAATATCAGCGACATAAATGTTGGTAATACATTGCCGCTTGTTCTTCCTTGATGCGGCTAAGTTGCAACCTCGACTTACATCCAGCGACCTCGACTTACGTAGCGACATAAAATCTGAGGTAGCGACTTGAATGCGCACTTGCCTAGAATTGATGATGAGACATATTTTCATTCCCTTGATAATTTACGCTTCTTAGCATCCATTTAATCCACTCCCTTTTAATGATTCAAAAAAAAATGATTCTATTCAGATTTTCACGAATCTATGTAGGAAAAGTACTCCCCTTTTTCAAGTTTCTACGTCTTGTGAGTCTTTGCGATGAGAAATCTGGGTTTGTTCCTTCTCGCTTTATTTATTTGATTCTTCATGCGCATGTTGTAACAATTCCAAAAAATGATTAAATTAATCTAGTACTAACTGCGATTTCTAACAAATCATGACTAGAACTAAAAAAAAATTTCAAACGGCGTAATAAAAAAAAATTTGAAGTCTATAAAAACTAAAAAAAAAATCTATGGGTTGCCTCCCGTGTACCTTTCAGTTTTGAGTCTTTAAATGGACTAGGCACATTTCAAACTTTCTCTCTCAATTCACCGAATTTGCGATTCTTCCTTTTCTTTACTCACTGGCGAGATAGTGTTTCGATCTTTGCCCATTAACTGAATTCTTCCCGGCCATGAGTCGAGTGTTATTGCTCCCGAATGTACCCGACACCACTGTATATGATCCACTCCATTTTGATTTCAGCTTCCCATGAAATAATCTTAATCTGGAGTTAAACAGCAAGACCTTATCCCCAGCTATGAACTCTTTCCTCAGAATCCTTTGATCATGTCATTTCTTTGTCTTGTCCTTGTATATTCTAGCATTGTCATAGGCTTCGTTTCTCAGTTCTTCCAGTTCATTCAGTTGGAGAAGTCTCTCTTCCTTTGCAATTTTGAAGTAGGATTCGGTTGTTTAATATGGCCCACATGGCTTTGTATTCCGATTCGAAGGGAGATGACATGGTTTTCAAAAAGACAAGAATACGTATGGGGGCGTTCCAATGGGAGTTTTAAAGCGGTCTTGTATGCATGTGCGTCGTCAAGCTTCAAGACCAGTCTTTCTGCTAAGAACTCACAGTCTTTTCGAGGAATTTTCTTTATTTCTACATTGGAAATTTCGGCTTGCCCATTTGTTTGAGGTGATAAACGAGCTCATAATGTGTTTGATACCATATCACGCTCATGAGTTTGTGAACACCTTATTTAAAAATGGCTTCCTCCATCACTAATTATAGTTACGGGTGTCCCAAATACGCTAAGAATATTTCTTTGTAAAAACCACACACAACAGTATTGGCATCATTCTTGAGACAGGCTGCGCTTCTACCCATTTGGTTACATAATCATTGCAGTATATATATTTCCAAATGAAAGCGGAAAAGACCACATCAAATCAATTCCCCATACATCAAACAATTGCTACCGGGGATACCTTGCGGGGGGCATTTCATGCCTTTGTTGATATTTCCATTCTTTGGCATTGATCCGCACCTTTGCCCATTAAGCAGTCCTTAAAAATTGTAGACGAGTAAAATCACATTGGAGATTTTTGTAAATTTATTTTATCTCTATAAGTAATCTCATTAAGGTGATGCATGACATTCTTGTAAAATCTTGCTTTGCTCACTTTACGGTACCCATCTCCTTATAATCATATCGGCTCCTCTTTTAAACAAATATGGATCATCCCGGATGTAATACTGCTGTCGATCCTTAACTTTTCTCTTTGGTAGATGGTCACAGTGGCATAATTCCCACAAGCTAAGAAATTCACAATATCGGCATACCGGGGTGATTAGGAGTGGCAATTTGAAATCTTGCTCATCTGTTTATATTTTCTTCCTTTTCTGTATGCAGTGGGTTCCTCTCTTAGTGATCGGCTATCACATTGTCTTCCCTTACTTCTTGTCTTTAATTTCTAAATCAAATTCACTGCTGACAATAATACCCACACAGTCAATCTTGGCTTTACTTCCTTCTTTGCCATCAAATATTTAATTCTTGCATGATGAGTGTGTATCACAACATAGGACCCCCGAAAATATATGGCTGAATTTTTCACATCTGAAACAACTATTACCCAGCATCTCCTTTTCAATAGTAAGAAGTAATTTTCTTATGCTTCATTAAAGTTTTGCTAGCATAGTAGATATTTGTGAACACTTTTCCTCTTTCTATCCAATCTGACTCCCATTAAAAATCTTGGCATCTGCGTGATCTCAATTCTCTGTTCCAATGCGGTTTTGCCATGATTGAACCCTCTTAGTTTGTTTTCTTGAATGCTTTATGTGAGATTCATCAAAATAAAACTGCTATCTTTCTCAGTGATACGCATAGTGGTGCGGCAATTTTTGAGAAATCTCGTCGTCTTCTATAAAATCCGGCATGTCTAGAAACCGATTCCTTGACTATAGTGGGTGGCGTGGGTCTCTTATAGTGAAACCTTTGCTTGGTCTACTTGACCTCTTTGCGAAAACCATGCTGAAGACAATCCCATACGTAACCATAAAATGGCATTTTTTCGATTGAGCTAGATTTTTGTCTTTGCACATTTGAAATCTGTCCGAGTTATCACGGGCATTATTCAAAACTAGATCCATACTACTTTGTAAATCATCCATGAATCTCCATAACTAATACGCTAGATCGAAAAATATAGACATCATGCATCTTTGGAAAGGTACGGGGCGTTACACAATCAAAATGGCATTCTTAAAAACAAAAGTACAAATGGGCATGCAAAAGTGGTTTTCTCCTGATCTTGGTGAAATAGCTATTTGGTTATATCAGTATCCATCGAGAAAACAAAAATGAGGTGTCCTACCAACACATCCGACATTTGATCAATGAAGATTGGGAAAATGATCGCTACGGTTGCAGTGTTCAATTTTCTGTAGTCGATACAAACCCTCCATCCTGTCACAGTTCTTGTAGGAATAAGTTCATTCTTTTCATTTATGATTACAGTGAATCCACCTTTCTTGGGAACCACATGTACTGGGCTTACCCAAGAACTGTCTGATATAGCATATATAAAACCTGCATTTAACCATTTCAGAACTTCTTTTCTGACAACTTCTTTCATGACTGGGTTCAGCCTCCTTTGATGCTCAACAGAAGTTTTTGCATTATCTTCCAGCAATATTTTGTGCATACAAATAGAGGGGCTGATACCTTTCAGATCTTCAATTGACCAAGCAATTGCTTCCTTGTATTTTCTCAAAATTACCAGCCAATACATTCTTGAGCAGTCAATCTGACTAATAAATGCTTAGTTTCCTACTACGGCTCTAAAAACTCATATTTCAAATGATTGGGCAACTCCTTGATGGCCAACCCATACGCCTTTAGTTTCTGCCCATGAGTTTGCTTTTGTGTCTAACTTCTTTCACTTCATCTTGACTATTTTCATTTATACTCAAAAATTTGTTCATTATTAAACAAATTTGAAGCGAACTACAATCAAAGCTCTCAGGTGCGAAATTCATCTCAATTTCATTGATAGAGTTTTGAATGATACAATCGAGAATTCACTTCATCATTGAGAAAATTTATTGTTTCTTACGACCATCTGACTATCTTATACACATTAGGATGTTCGGACTCCCAATGCCACAAATGCAACTGCGCTTCATTCTGACTGCAGTGTCAATTCACCTTTACGTACGTCGATCAAGCGACTCTGTTGCTAAAAGGTCTTCAACCTTGAGAGGGGCAGGGGTCTTCCTCCGTCTGCATGATAACAAAATCTACTGGGAAAATGAAAGATTTCCCGACCTTGGCAAATACGTCTTCGAGGAATGCCCTGCAGTTTGTGCCATTGATCTATCAGCCATCTGTAAAGTAATTTCTGTTGGGGTTAGTTCCCCCAAACTAAGTCCCTGCACCACTGATAGAGGCATCAAATTTATACTTGCTCCAGAGTCACATAAAGCTTTCTTGAACTCACATTTCCATATAGAAACGAGGAATAGTAGAGTGCGAGTCTTTCATCTTTCTTTGGGAGCTTATTTGGATAATGGCCTTTGCATAGACCGATCCAAGTTAACTATACCCTCTCGGCTATCTTTCTTTTCTTGCTTTTCGACACCTCCTTCGAAATTTTGCATAAAGAGGCATTTGACTGATCACCTCTTATAAATGGGATATTTATTTATATTTTTCTTGAAAATATCCGAGGAATTCGCTGTTCTTATCTTTTGACTTACGAAGTCTAAATGGGAATATGCTAAGGCATAGTAGTACTCCCTTCTTTTACGGTCATTTCTTCCTTTCATCACCATTGTCCAATTTGTTCTTCTCTTCTCTTTAGTCTCTTAACAACCTCGATCTCTTCGTTTCTATCGTCTTTACGTTCTTTGCTCAAATCCTTCCACTTCTGATTAGTTACCATGCGGTCTTTAGGAGGTTCTTAGGTGTCACTAGGGAATGTTCCCTTGTTACGATTAGGCATATTCAGGGCCTGAGTGCTACTTGTGTCTCTAGATTTTTCGGTGAAGCAACGGTCTTCTTAAACATGCAGGTATCGAGACTTGAAAGTTTCAGAGTCGGATAGTTTTGTTCATGGAATTGTAATAGCCTCTTGTTATCCCCCATGAGCTATGACATACGATCCTCAAATGGTGGGTTCTCCTCTGACCACAGTATTCATTTACGCCCTCACCTCCTTCTTTGGCTATTAGCTGGAACCTTGGTGAGTGCGATATCCTTGTTGAGGATGATGTCCACGCGCCCAGCGATGTAATGCCCTCCACCATATGAGAAATTTTCATGGTTCCTCAGTGCTGGATGGTAGTGTATGGGCAGGTTAGGATTTGGCTTGAAATGATAATTTCTTTGCTCGTTCACGTACTTAGCCTCCTCAGCACCATAAGAACCTTCTTCTGTTACCTCATCAGCACTTCTTCTCATCAATTCTCTTTCTGCTTCTATTTCATGAGCGGTGTGCATCTTCCTCTCTTGTTTGTCCATCCCTATGCATTATAGCGTCACGCCAGCTTCCATGGTTGTCATCTTGTCAGCTCCATGACCCTTTTCCTCTGCTACCTCTTGGCTTCCGGATAGACTTTCATATTGCATTTACCCGGGTCCTCTTATAAGATCTCTTGCCCCTCTTGACACTTTTTCGCAGATGCTCCTGACATGAAGCATCTATAATACCCTTG
This sequence comes from Tetrastigma voinierianum, assembly GCA_016808115.1. Lineage (NCBI taxonomy): Eukaryota > Viridiplantae > Streptophyta > Magnoliopsida > Vitales > Vitaceae > Tetrastigma > Tetrastigma voinierianum. The sequence continues at coordinate 502,127 of JAEQBH010006084.1, forward strand.
GATGTATCATTCAGAGCGTGATACACTATATCCATCTGGGTCTTCAAGTCTATTCCATGCATTGAGCACCTTTTCAGCAATCTTTTGAATCTTTCCCAAGCGACATACAGGCTCTCATCTTCCCCTTGTTGAAATACAATTATCTCTCTTCGTCTCTCTGAAGTGAGAGATGTGGGAAAGAGATACGCCTAAATAGCTCTACCAACTCCTCCCAGTATCAAGCCCAGTCCATATGGTGTGATTCATACCATGTGATTTGCTATATCTCTCAAAGAAAATGGGAAGAGATGTGGATTTTATCACCTCTGGTCTCACAACTGTTCAGCTTAGGCTGTATTAGCCATTCGAGAAATCTTCGAGGTGCTCATTTGGGTCTTCGATTGGATGACGATGGCGATGTTCTTTGAACCACCATTGTAATTAAGGTGGCTTTAGTTCAAAATTGTTTGCATCCAGCGCCAAGGCGTACGATTGCGAGAATACTCTTCTTGAATAATAGGCCTCGAAATCCTCCATTGTGTCGGTAATGGGTGGTCTTACAGGCTGGCACATCCCTATGTTCCTCTGTTTGGTCATGTATCTCTTACGCCCGCCTTGTGCGTTTGCTCTTTGTCTTTCTTAAGCTCACGAGCGTTCTCTCGATTCAATGTCTGTGGAATCGAATTAGGATCCTGTTTCCTATGCATTAAAGGTTTTTTCACGAAATAAAAGCACACTCATATTAATAGGATTAGTCAAACCTAACAAATATTTTCAACATAAACATTAAAAATTAGTGACTATGTAGTCACTTGCTTGAAAAGCTATTTTGTTCTTTTCTTAAAAATGTCTTGAATTAGTATTTCATGCTGTCGAATATTGATCTATGAAAATTAATTCTTTGATCCTCGACCATGACGCAAAAAAACTTGTTGTGGACATAACCAAAGGCATTATACAAATTTATGACACTATTACCAGGACTGTGAAATTGACAATAATGCCATGAAACTTATTAATTATATTTCTTTTGCAATTTATCTTTTGATTAAAAATAGTTTCCTTAAAGACTAAGATAAATTTCTTTACGGTTTTGATCATGATTAACGCAAGTGTCTGAATCGAACAAATAATAAAGTGGATTTAAAGTCGAATATGATCCTGAGATCTAAGATTCCTCAATCAACTACCGACTTCTCAAGCTCTATACTATTTGGACTACTTGATTTGCAATTGATATATTCCTAGCAACCTTGAAAATATTTGAAAGAATAAAGATATATAAACTAGAACAAATAAAAATAATGCTTATACTAAAATAAAAAGAAATTAAAGAAATAGACTAATCAGTTAGTTTTTAAAGGGAGCATTGAAAATATAACTGTTGTGAAACATCAATTCCTGCAGACTACTCTGTAGCTTTACTTCATGAACTTCAAATTTAGAATTCGTCCAAGGAAGAAGGTAATGCCATGTGGATCTCTCCTTAATGACATATTTCATCATCTAATCTTCCACTGCATTTTCTGCTCTCGAATGCGGAGGATTAAGATATGCACAATCTGAGTTGCCCTGTTATGGGTATTTTTTCTTTTTCAATACTTAAGTACCGAACATGGTACATGAAACAGCTCCCAAGGCATAGGCTAAGCTTGGTTTACACTATCTTTGATTTCTCATCCTCGAAAATTGGAGCGGTTCATTCTTTCCTTGATTAGTCCTTGCTAACAGGGATTAAACTTACTTTATTCGAATAGAACTCATTTGCCTAATTACAGTGACTAAGTCGTTCAACATTCTCGGTTTCAAAGTGAAGAAGATTTGCTGGAATTAAGAATTTACAGAGCCAGTAGATCCCCCGATATTAGGTTCGCATACCCTTCGAGATATTGTTCAGCTCTCAAGGAATGCCTTCTACGTGTCACTCGAGAGGGCCTCCTAGAAGCGAGCATGAAACAATCCTATTACGGGTATAGGACACTATCTTGAATCGAGATACAACAATAAACAAACCGTGACTGATTAGTACAGTTCGAGTAGACTCAAAGTAAATTTATAAAGATAAATTCTAACAGGAAGTAAATTCTGACCCGGTACGGGTTTCTAAATTACTTCATTACTAGCGTTTAGCTCATGATCAAAAGAACTCTTGTAGATCAAGCTGGAAGTTTGAATTCAAAATTTGTTTGGACTTCAAAGCGGACCCGACGATAATTGAAAATAACGTGCATTGAAGCCAGCTTCCAACAACTAACATCCGGATCGGAAATTCAAAAGAAATAACAATCTAATCTAATCTAATCTAAAAATATGACAAAACAAAGAAAAAAGAAAAGAAAATTAAACTACGAGCGCCCGGATACGAGACTTCTCTTTACGAGCCGCGAAGGCTACTTTTCTTGATAGCATTGCGTATTTATAAAGTTTGGAGATTGGGCTAACCCGATGCACCCTATTTGATTTCAAAATAAGCGCTCATTTGTTTGTTCATGCCAGCGACTCCATTTTCACGTGGCGAGCGATAATGTCGCGACCTCTGCTGCGTCGCGACTTCGCATTACCGCTTATGAAGTACATTGATGCGCGACGCCCGTCATGCGACTTCACCTTTGCATTGAGAGCTCTTTTGAATTAGTGACTTCAATCATCGTCGCCTTCAATGTTATCAACATGAACTCTTTTGATGTCGATGGAAGCTTTCTTTTACATTTGTGACTTATGCCGGCATCTACAGGATTTGATGGTCAAACAACTAAATGATCATCGCGACCTCCGTTCTTTAATAGCGATGTTGCGACCGAAGGGCGTCCACGACCATGATTCCTTATGGCGATGCCAGCGACCTGCGGCGATGTCATAACCATGATACGCAGCTGATGTCGCGACCACTGAGATGTCGTGACTTCTATTTATCTTAGGTGATGTCGCGCTCTTTTGAAGGCGTCGCGACCACTATTCATAGCGATGGCGACCAACGTGATGTCGCGACATCTTTGATCGGTGTTTGATGTCTGCATACACAATTACGGCGTAAATGACCTCTATGTTCGGTCTCTCACGAAGATCTTTGGCGCAGCTTCTATTCAATTTCACGGCCTCCATGTCTCTTGCTAAACTTTCCCAGTGCATCGGGACCTCGAAGTGGTGTCGCGACATCATGTCTGCTTCTTCATTAATTCTTGGTCTTCTGATTTGGAGTTTCTGTTGCGACCTTAATTTTAATCTTCATAAATGTCAAGGTTGCGACATCAAGTCCTTTCTTTCAAAATTAGTTGCGACTTCCTTTACTTGAGAAGGTTGTTCTTGTGGCTTTGTAGTCAGCTCCTTGTCGCGACCTCATGGTGGTATCACGATTTCAGCATATCAGTTTGATGTCGCTGACGTCATGATGATGTCAGCGACATGAACTATCTTCGACTGGCCCTTCTGCTTTTATTCTCTACCAAGTCATATTTTGTCTCCACTCCCTTCTTGAGTCCGACTTCCCTTATTCACTCTTGATTTCTTCTTCAAAGCCAAATTTGTTGAGGTCGTGACTTGGAATTGCTGAAAACTACACTTCCTGTCGCGACTTAAGTTCCAGTTTTGACTTCAAATCTGCTGCAGGCTGATTTCTTATGATTTTTGCTAAAATTTGCTTTTCTGCTGTATTTTCCTGCAAATTGGAAGTTGATTCAATTATCGATTTATAAAATTCATCATTATTCTCATTATAAGCTCGGGAAAAATGTATTAAAAATCTCATGAGTTTTGGACTGCTCAGTGGCGCTGCAGGTTATCCAAGCCCCCTTGTTTTCCGCCAACACCTCTTATATTAAACTTGCAAACACTAACTGTCTGAGTACCTACCTCTTTGGTACCAATCCCATTTTCTAGATGATACCCATAGATGGTGATTTGTTATTGGTTCTTGTAGTGTTTGGACATCTTCAAAAGAGGGCCATGAGCCCCACAACAAAAAAAATAAGAAAAACAAAAAGAAAAAAACAAAAAAACAAAAAGAAAAACAAAAAAACAAAAAAACAAAAAAACAAAAAAACAAAAAAACAAAAAAACAAAAAAACAAAAACAAAAAAACAAAAAAACAAAAACAAAAAAACAAAAAAACAAAAAAACAAAAAAACAAAAAAACAAAAAAACAAAAAACAAAAAAACAAAAAAACAAAAAAACAAAAAAACAAAAAAACAAAAAAACAAAAATACAAAAAATACAAAACACAAAAAAAACAAAAAAACAAAAAAACAAAAAAAAAAACAAAAAAAAACAAAAGAAAAAAAGAAAAAACAAAAAAAAAAAAAGAAAAAGAAAAAAAAGAAAAGAAAAAAATAGAAAAGAAAAAAGAAAATAAAGCGGGAGTTTTACCCGCTAGTGAAATCTAAACTTCAATCTTAAGGGCATGAAACTGTGCATAATGAAAAATTGGTTGGGAGTCTTTGACTTCACTACTTGCTACATAGAATAGAAGATGGGTTAGTTTCATAACTAGGTGCTTTAGGTTTTTAGTCGAGTGTTTAGGGTGAAGTTTGAGGGGAACTTAATGCCCAATGCCCTTAACCAACTGGTGGGGAGTTACCAATGGATCCCTGCTACATGAGCACTCCTCTTAATCCCCTTAGCATTGCATGTTACTCTTAGGTTAGGAATTTAAAATAAAAAGATGCATTCTTAGCCAACCTTTGCCATTCCTTATTTCTTGAGTGAGTTAAGTCCGGTCCTCTGCCTATGAAAGAGAACTAGACATACTACCTGCAAGGTCAATATGGAAAGTCTTGGTGAAGACTTGGGGGCAATGATGTCTTGTTTGCCTCCTCATGTGGAGCCTCATACATTAGAGCACCTAAACCCAATGAGTTCCTAAAGAGACCTCTACAATCAACAAAGTGACCACCATCTAGTTCTGAAAAATCCATGGTTCCTCCATCATAATTTCGACTACATAACAATGAGATCACTTTCTAAATATGCACACATTCCACTCATACTCAAATATGCATATTTTTCATCTTGCATTACTAAGGGACTAACAATGAGCTGGTTAGAGGGTTTGATGAGTGCTCAAATTATGTGTTTACATATATATTTTGAGTCATTCTTGAGCACTTTTCATTACTAAACCCCTAATTTAGCCAATTATTAGTTCCTAAGCAAGAAACTAATGTTTAGTTTGAGTTGATGGGATTTTTGCATGTAATTATGTGCAATTAGAAAGATTTTTTGCTCTTAAGGCAAGCCACTAGTAGTCTGAGGTCAATAGCATGCATGAGACATGTTTGGAGATGAGCAAGAAGCAAATTGGAACATGAAGGAAGACCCATAAGATTTCGCTATCACTACATTGATTGCAAAATTCTCGCAATGCTGTCAGACCTTTGCTAGTCAAGTTCACAATGACTCCATAGTCATTGTGAAAATTTCGCACTGTAGTCAAACACTCCCTAGTCATTGGGAAAATTGAGGACAACACTCAAAATGGAAAGAAATATTAGCAAATCGGTGGGAATATTCCTTAAAGGCTTAGGAATGGAAAGTCACGACACAAGAGGACTTTGAAAGGCCTTAAACATATCTATAAAAGTAGAGGAGCATATTAGAGAAAGATATACGAGGAGATAGAGAACAAGGCGAATCTTGGTGGGAGATCACGAAGGATCAAGGAGTAGACGGGTTCATCAAAATTCCAACTCTTTCTCCTTCTTCTATGTTTTCTTGCAGACTTTGTTTTGTATTTACTTTAATTATGTTTTAGTTTAATTTGTCTAGGGCTCTGTGTAGTCAGTTTGGAACAATGATTTAGGATTTGGGTGCTGTCATTTGACAGTTCTATGTGTGATGATGTTTGGCTAATCTTAGATTTGCTTTAGTCAATTGGCCGCTATTCACATGATTTCACGTTCAAATTAAGACCAAGAGGAGATAGGATAATGTGATTAGGAATAGGATACCGGAGGATGATCATAGGTTGTCCATACCTATGACTCCGACGTGGTCTTTAGGTTAACCAACCTTAACGCTCTCTATAAACTCGAGGTGTGAGGCAGAGATGCGATGACCTAGTTTTGTGAGTAGGATGTTGATGCTCGAGAGAGATCAACACTATATAAGGATTAATCGACCTTCATCATACGAATTTGTTTCTTTAAGACCGTTTCATGCCTTAAACATTGGGAATGACCCGAGTGAACTCGAAAACCCTAAATACCTCTCATAATTTGATAAAATCAATAATTAGGTTAAGTAATTCAAAACATTCTCTTTTTCCATCTAAACAATTCTAGTACTAGATTAGATTAGTAATTAGTATACGTAGTCCCCATGGGTTCGACAATTCGGGCTTCCTGAGTCCACTTTATTACTTGCACAATCCATATACTTGCGGTGAGTATTTTGCACCTAGAAAAGCGAGCAGACATCTATACTAGGGCATAGCCCTCTTTTCTTTGGATGATATATATTGAGACATTCTTATATTGGAGTAAAGTCACTTCCGAGAGCACACTTATCAAAGATGCAGTTGTTTTATTTGGTACTAGGGCATATCTACCTTATTGTTTTGGTCATTAACGTAGTGAGTGGCCATTTCATGAAGGATTTTGATGCATTATGGATCCGATGTCACATGAGATATAGTCTTTTCAACATACCTTGTCGATCTTAGATATCTACCTATCTTCCATCCCACACCGGAAATTTCCTTCTTGATATCCTCATATTTATACCTATATTACTAGACCCTATTCTTCATCCTCTTTGACCTACCCATTTCACCATGATTTATGATTTGCTCCCTTAATAAAGGAAGGATGTGGCTCAGTCTTTGAGTTTTATAGTCGAGTCTTCACCTTTATTGGTCTGTAGGTTCAACACCTTTCGTGATAGCACAACCTAACAGACTATTAACTCACTTGTTTGTGATGATATCTCCATTTCGGTCGTTAGTATTGTTTTTTTTATGCTTTCAGTGTTGGTAACTATGATTTTGACTGTTGGTTAGTTTTATCAAGTTGGCATACCTAGATGCATGGTCTTATCTGGCATTCTTGAAGTTAGATTTCCACTTTCACTTCGTAATTGATGAGCATAATCTAGAGCATCAATAATTTTGGACACATTGTTTTTCAATTTAGTCACCATTGTATACTAAGAGCATACCCCTATCGTTGATGTTGTCAGATCATTAGTAGGTTTCACTACCATCACATTGAGTTATTAACCTTTTTTAGTTGCATTTAGGGCATTTCCCATCTGAGTCACTTTTCACTTTTTCCATTTGTTTGGAGCCCAGAGCTCCATTTTATCGTTTTTAGGCCCTAAGCCTTATCGAGCCCTGAGCTCTCAGCCTTAAGCTGCTTTATTTCCTTTTCGAGCTCGAAGTTTGCTTTCTTGCTTTTTCCTTTTTTACGCTCTAAGCCTTGTTGAGCCTTGAATTTTCTCTTTCCTTATCAAGCTTGGAGCTCGCACCCTGATCCTTGTCGAGCCCTGAGCTCTCAACCATGAGCTATTATCTTTCCTTTTTTAGCCTAGAGCTCGCTTTTGCACTTTTTCCTTTTTTTATGCTTTGAGCCTTGTCGAGCCCTGAGCTCTTAACCTTGAGCTACTTTCTTTCCTTTTCGAGCCTAAATCTCGCTTTCTCATTTTTTTTAGGCTCTAAGACTTGTCGAGCTCTGAGCTTTCAACCCTCAGCTATTTTATTTCCTTTTCAAGCTCATAGCTTACTTTCTCGCTTTTTCCTTTTTTAGACCCTTAGCCTTGTCAAGCCTTGAACTGTTTTCTTTCCTTTTCGAGCCTGGAGCATGCTTTTTCCTTTTTAGGCCATGAGCCTTGTCGAGCCCTGATCTCCCAACCTTGAGTTGTTTTCTTTCCTTTTGGGGCTCGAAGCTCGCTTTCTCGCTTTTTCCTTTTTTAGACCCTGAGTTGTTTTCTTTCCTTTTCAAGCTCGAAGCTCGCTTTCTCACTTTTTCCTTTCTTAGGCCCTAAGCCTTTTCAAGACCTAAGGTCTCAGCCCTAAGCTATTTTCTTTCCTTTTCGAGTTTAGGCTTCGCTTTCTTTCCTTTTGGAACGCGAGGCCTTGTCGCAGGCTCTCAGTCATGAGCTGTTTTCTTTCCTTTTCGAGCGTGGAGCTCGTTTTCTCACTTTTTCCTTTTCTAGCCCTTGAGTCTTGTTGAGCCTTGAGCTCTAAATCCTAAGTTGTTTTCTTTCCTTTTCAAGCCCAGAGCTCACTTCCTTACTTTTTCCTTTTATAGCCCCACAGGCTCTCGGTTGTATTTACTTTCTTTCCTCACCCGAGGTGGCTTCCTTTCCCTTTTCTTTTGACACCTAATCCTTATTGAGCCTTGAGCTCTCAGCCCTGAGCTATTTTCTTTCCTTTCTGACCTTGGAGCTCGCTTTCTCGTTTTTTCCTTTCTTAAGCCTTGATCCTTGTCGAGGCCTCCGACTCTCTGACCTTATTGTTTTCTTTTTTGAGCTTGAGGCTTAACCTCATTCTTTCTTTTTCAATGCAGACCTTGTCCAAATACGTTGTTTTCTTTCCATTTCAAACCGAAGCTTTTGCTTTCTCACTTGCACCTTTAAGGTCTAAGCCTCATCAAGCCTTAAGCTCCCAGGCCTAAATTACTTTCTTTATTTTCCAACCTTGAGCCTGCTTTCTCGTTTTATATATATTTTTTAGGCCATGTGCCTTGTCGAGCCTTGATCTCCCAACTCTAAACCATTCTTTCATTTTTTGAGGCTAGATTGCTTTCTCGACTTTCTTTTTTGAGCTGAGCCTTGTTTAAGACCCTAAGGTACTCTTATACTGAGACTGATTTCACTTTTCCTTTTATTTTTTTCTTTTCTTAGGCCTTGATCCATATCAGCCGGTGCTTTGATCCTCTTCATATATTTAGTGAGACATTTGAAACACTCAATAGACACCTTATCAATTACTCATCGGAGTGGATTTACCTAAGTTATTTACAATTGTCTTGTCTTAGTCCTAGTGCCTTCTTGATGTGATCTCTTTTTATTTTCATTCTTGATTCTCTCAGCAGTGATTAACATCAGCAGCCGAGAATCTCTAACCACCTTTGAGGACTGGCTGGGAAGTTTCAGCTGCTTTGTGACTTCAGTGATATCTTGAACTATAGTTTTTTGTTTTGCTTTTAAGTCTTTCACCAGAGCCTCTTAAGTCGCCTCGTTTTCTAACAGTGTCATGCTCATCATGGACACTTTTGAGGGTCTCCTTTGTTTTTTGATAGAGTTCATCTCGTTTCACTCACTATTCACATTCACTTCAGTTCATTGTTCTTGCTCACTATACTTGTGAAATCTATTGAAGATGGGCATATTTGTAAACCCAAAATATGGACTACTCTTAGTTCTTTCCTTTTGTATTTTTTATTTGAGTTTTCTTTGCTTTATTTTATTTTATCTTATCTTATTTTGTTTTTTTTTCATTTTCTTTGACCAGGGATGACAATGAGTTTTTTTATGGCAAGAGCTTAGTGATCAAGCAACAAGGAAGAATAGGATAGATGACTGGGAAGCCAAGAATTCTAGAGGGAAAGAAGCATCCCAAGCTAACCTTGTTTTCTATTGAATGTGCTTGGGATTTGCCGTCAAGGTACACATTTCTTCCCTTCAACTTTGTTATTTATTTATTATATGATTGATGTACCCTTGTGTCATTGTTGATGCTTGTTTCGTGTTATCCATTGCTTGATTAGTCAATTGTCATATTTTGCCTAATTTAATTAGTAGAGACTCAATCTTTAGGGGCTTAGAGGGGTGCTATGGCTTGCCATTTAACACGCTGGATAAATATGACCTAGACCTAGACTCTGTTTTCCAGGACAGCTGCTCATATCAGAGTCATATTTAGGGTTTTCTTTCTTATTTTTTCTCTTTTAAAAATAAAAAAAAAATAAGTGGTGACTTGAAACCGTTTTCAAAATGGTTTTTCAAAAATACCAAAAGGAATCTCATCTTTTAGTGGGAAACGTATCATAGACAAAATGCGGTGTCCACATAAATACATTCAAACAAAGCAAAAAAAAAAAAAGACCTTGCTTTCTATTGGTGACTTTGCTTCTCTCGTGTTAGCAATCTTTTCTTCATCATCTTTCGCTCCTCTCTGGCATCGGGGATCTCTTCTCCATCGTCTCTTATTGGTCTCCTCTCCTTTATGTTGTTGGTCCTCACATCAGTCATAAGTAAGAACGGAAGCCTTTTTCTCATCTTGGTCTCCTCTCCTTTATGTTGTTGGTCCTCACATCGGTCACAATTTTTTTTTTTTTTTGGAATGAGTTTTGTTGATTCAAAAACTTCAAGAAAAAGATTTTGTATAGAAGTGTGTTATTGAAAATCCCATAGAAAATCATTTGAGGTGTAAATTTAGCAATAAAAAATGCACAATAGAGGTCAATAGACTTAACCATCCTTTATCCAAAATTCATCATGGTATGAAACCACACAACAAAGTTAGTAAGGATGTCAAATTGTAATGCAAAGAGGCATTGACCAATTACAAGGAATAAAAAGCGTAAAGAAATTAATTGCTCCAAGAAATTGGTACGGGTTCAACTTCAATACATGATAGTGCCTTGTCTAAAACAATAGAGATATTAGGGAGTGAAGAGCTTATATGCCTAGGAGGTCATGGATAAATTTACTACTTCGTCTGGACAAAGTATTTTAAATTCTAAGTGGAAGCAAGAAGAAAGGAAAGAAGGGTATAGAAAAATTGGTCATATTATTTACTCAAAAAAGTCTCCATTTCTATACTATAAATGATCCTTATTGGTTTTCTATGATTGATGTTAGTACAAATTTTGGGCTCAAGTTTAAGCCTCCATCTATGCATGAACTAAGGACATGGATTCTCAAAGAAGATGTGAATGACGTAAGTGTCATGATGGAAGCAATATGGATATTAAATTATGTCAGGTGGTTAGACGGATGGAAATAGTATATGTCTTATCAATTTTTGGTGAATGGTCTCGTTGGCCTTTGGTTTTTGAAATCAGTTGATACATCTAATACAATAAAAAAATGAGGAATTGATGTTCACATATCTTGATGAGTTGGTTAAAGAAATTGGTGAGAAGAATGTTATGCATGTCATCACTGATAATGTTTCTAATTATGTGAATATTAAGATGAGACTTATGAAAAAGATGAGAAGATAGTGGTGGACTCATTGTATTGATTTGATGTCAGAGGATATTAGGATGCTAAATTTTCATGCTAATATACTTGCTCAACCTAGGCAAGTTGTGAAGTTTTCATACAGACATGTTTGAGTTCTTAGTTTGATGAGAACATTTACTAAAAATCATCATGAAGTGATTTGTCTAGCAATTACATGGTTTGCTACTTCATTTCTTACTCTCTAGTATTTATAAGAAAAAGCAAACTCTTAAAGCAATGTTCTCCTAAAAAAATGGTGTTCAAGCACATGGGTCAAATAGGTAGAAGGCGTTAAAGCTCGACGTATAGTGTTGTTTGATCTAAACTTTTGACCTCATGTTGATTTTTGCATATAGAACATTATTCTATTGATTAGTGTTTTGAGAGAGGTTGATTTAGAGGAAAGACTAGTCATAGTTTATTTTAGAGTTGATGGACTCAACTAAGAAAAATATTGCATTAATTGTGGGGGCATGGAGAGAAAATATGGCCCAATTAAGAGAAAAATAAATGCAAGATGGACACTACAACTTCATTGACCTTTACGTGCAACAAGTTATTATCTTAATCCTCGATTATATGTATATAAGTTATCTAATGTAGAGGAGGCAAGGAAATGATTATTTGAATGCATGGATAGAATGTTGAATTAAGAAGCACGTTTAAAAGCTAACATTCAGTTGGACTCATATGACTATGCAATGGATGATTTTGGAAGTCATATTGCAATTGATTTTAGAAAATGAAGAAATCCTATAAGTTGGTGGATGCATTTTGAGGGTTCAACATCGAAGTTACAAAAGTTTGTTTTTTGAGTCCTTAACCTTACTTGTAATGCTATAGGATATGAGAAAAAATGGAGTACATTTGAGTCAGTAATATTTCTATTTTGTAAATTTTTATTCATATATTTTTATTCTAATATTAGAGAATTTCCATTTCACCTAAACACATTGATTCGTGCCACAATAGGTGCACCGGAATCAACAAAATTTGTACCTAAGATTCCTATTGTCATGCTTGGAGCTGCTATGATATAGTGACCTAGGGTTGAACTGGGATGGGTTTTCTTCGCTGCTAAATGAGTCACAGTTGATTGAAATTGGTGTTCCACTTTGGATTTTGGGTTTGGTAAAAACAATGAGGTTGATGGATTGGTAAAAATGCTTCTTGAGAAATAAAGTGTAAAGAACTCCATACGAAGTTTTTGGACCCACCAGGGTTAAGGTTTCAAAGGTAGCTATGTGTGGCCTCAGGTCTTTTCCTACGCACTCGGGGAGGATGACCTATAGTTATTTCGATCGAATCTAGGTTTGGCTATAAAAGCTGAACCACAAAAGTTTCCTTCCTAGTGTCTGGCATTTGATGACCATTAATGTTTCAAGCGGGTTATAACCATCATTGAGATCTAGCTGCGAGTTTAATAAATGGAAAACTAATTGAGCATCGATGGATCTAGCAATAAGTATCCATGAGCCGTAACTAAATGCAACTACTGAGGGGTACATCACGAGGGGATTCAAACCCACGTGTGAGATGCAAAAACATAAATGAATATAGATGCCTACGTTGATGATAGAGGACAGCGTATTACCTCAAACCTTTAACCCAGTGGCCCTCCTCTTCAAGGATGAGGGAGGTTTAGCCAATTTGATTTTTTGCCACAATAGGTGCATCGAAATCAACAAAATTTGTATCCTAGGATTCCTATTACCGTAGCAGAGCTACTGTAGTATAGTGGCCTAAGGTCGAACTTAGGGATGGTTTTTCTTCATGCTAAATGAGTCACGGTTGATTGAAATTGGTGTTTCCACTTTGGATTTCGGGTTTTGGTAAACACAGTGAGGTTGATGGTGAGTAAGCGTAGCTGGAGAAATAAAGTGTAAAAGAACTCCTTGAAGTTTCGAACCACCGGGGTTAGGGTTCTAAGGTAACTGTAATGGCCTCGGGTCTTTTTCCTCGCACTCGGGAGGATGACCTATAGTTATTTCCCGAGCCGAATCTAGGTTTGGCTATAAAAACCGAACCTAAGTTTCGCTTCTAGTCTGACATTTATGACCCATTAATGTTTCAAATGCATTTATAACCATCACCGTGGATCTAACTTGCGGGAGTTTAATAAATGGCAACTAATTGAGCATCGAGTGGATCTATGATAGTATCACTAAGCGGTGAAAGCTTGCAGTACTAACTTTCGATTAGTACATCAGGATTCAAACCCACGTGTGAGATGCGAAACATAAATGAATATGAATTTTCACGTTGATGCGGAAGGGACGGCCTATTACCTCAGGCACGCCCGGTGGCCCCTCCTCTTGAGGATGAGGAGGTTGATCAAGCATCCCTTGAGTTGTCATCCTCAAGGGTGTTTGAGTGAGAAAAAATGAGAGAAAGGGAGAAAATGAAAATTCCTGAGGCCGGAGAAAGAGCAGCTTTAGCCTTGATTTATTGAAAGATAAAAAGCTGTTACATAGGTTTGGTGAGCTTATAAGTGCTCGGGGTCAAAGGAAAATACATAAAAGTAGGAAAGAACAGAAGTTACATTAAGGGCATTTTGGTAAAAAGACACAAAAAAAACGGTCACAAGACGAGTCCAGCACGACATCTGAGATGACCTCTTGAGATTTTGCGAGTTCTGAAAATTCATGACACTGCAAAGTCGACGGAGTTCTTGGCAAAGTCCTTAACACAAAATTCTCTTGCATAGCCTCTCTCATATTTAAGCTCAATTGCCTTCTAATTTGCACATGCAGCTTTGACATGAAGAATATGGTGTAATTGGTATCTTGAAACTGTGAAAAATATCTAGTATGATCAATAGTATAGCAGGGACCTCGATGTATTAATTAAGGTTATTTAAGTTGATTGTACACAAAAGTGCTCAAAACCTACAATAATCGGGGCTTAAATAGCACTATTTGGGCACTAATCCTCCCCAAACTACCGAAACACATTGCTAGTCATAGCAACGACAAAAAGGGAAGCCAGATAAGTTGTGCTGTCTGAAAAGGGGATATTTTCTCAAAAGTGTATGGAATGATAATGCTCTCCCCTCGTGAATGATTGAGGCCTGCAATAGCAGAACTGAGGAGAAAAAAATTCCATACAGAGACCAAGTTTCGAAGTATACGTCCCAAAGGGAGTCGACACGAAACACCATCATAATCTAAGTGTTTATGTGATCAATTTTCGATGATGTAGCTAGGCGCTCAACACGAGCCAGGTTCTTGCCAAATCCTAACTGTGACCAACCTAAATAACTTTGGTTCCACTCTTTTGTCATATTTCTTTTGTATCATAGGATGCAATCTTGTCGACCTCACCCAAAAGAAGTCAGATATAGCAGGATTCTGACTACCGACCAGCTAAGGCTTAAAGGCATCAAGTCATGAGGTCTCTAGGCCACTAACTCTCGGGTTTCACCTCGGACTCCAAATGAATTCGAAATTCCAGCACCTACGACTCGCTAAACCTCACCCATCTTCCATGCTGTGACACTAAGTCGGTGGCTCCCCAGACCAAACTAGGAAGCTTAGGGCGAGGCTTTAAAGATTTTCCGTAAGCCTTGGAATAGTGCTCGAGTTCAAGGTAAAGCGTTGCGGCTTTTCTCTTCTCTTTTCTTCTTTTTCTTTTTCTTTTCTTTTCTTTTCTCTTCTTTTATTTTGGAAGACACATTGGCCTTATTCTAGGAACCATAACCTTTTCACGGGTGGTCAGCGAAACTATAGTGAGTTTACGATAAAGGGAGGTTATGCGAGTTTCTCGGGTTATTAAGGCGAGTAAGCTGCGCGGTGTGTGTCTAATAAGGTGAAGAAAAGATTAATCAAGGGACTTCAATGACCAACCACTTAATCATGCATGGAACAAATCTAGTATCAATGGCATTGGCGGTGTTTCAATTTCTCGACTTAAAGGAAGCGAAACCACAAAAAAAAAAAAAAAAAAAAAAATAGAGGCGAAAATGTTGCAAATGAGTTAAACTAAGCGTAAATTTATGTATAAGCAATGTGTATCACTAAATTTTCAGCTTTTTCAAAAACAGCTTGCTCAACAAGAAGCAAAAAGCAAGCCATTAAACATGCAAAATGGGCTTTGCTTATACATGTAGTAGATTGGAAAAGTGTAGTGGAAGTCTACGGTATAAGAAAATCACTTCCCGTACCTTTCTCACGATAAGTGTACCATTGACCCCGCGATGGGGTGTGGATTGGAAGGTAGTGGAGGAAGTGCTACCTCCTCGATCATTAGCTAGTGAAGGCGTCCTCGGCACAGATGTTTGAAGTGACCTCACGCGCAGTGATTTCTATTTCTTTGTTCTTTGCTTGCGTCAGAAGTGGGGCTAGTGGAGGAGGTGTTGGTCTGCTGGAAATACCGAAGAATGCACGAGTAGGCACATCTGGGGAGTCGGGGCAGTGACTGGATAAATAAGGATGGCCGGTCTGGCACCGATATAAGCGGCCCGATATGAACCATAGCGACCTCGTCTGAGTCATCACATCCTTCAGGCTGCCAGGCGGGTTGCCAAATGATGTCGATGTGGCGGAGAATGTGCGGACTGCATCCACGATGGTCAAAAAGTCATGGGTGGAGATGGTGATAGTCTGCTTGAAATTGTCTTTGAAGTGCTCGGCCCGACAATATCTAAATGGGCGACGGGCATGGTTGCTTCGGGGAGCCTGGAGGGAGGTGCGGATGGTACGGAGGCGGGAGATCTTTGGACCGGTGGCCCAGCGGGGCTAGGGGCTGGGCTGAGGCTCCTCAATGTGCTTCAGCTGTGTCGGGTGCAGTACCGGAATTTGGAATGTCGGCGGTGGTGATCTCAGGCTGGTCAGGAGGTGGCGGGTCAGTGGAACGGGGCATAGTGTGCCACCGATCCATGATGGGACGGCCTCGCGATCTCGACGGCTTGCTCAATCTAGGCTCCTCAAAGGCGGAATATGCTCTAACACCTAGCACAAGAATCTCGGGAATAATGGCAGTGGATCAATCAAAGTGCCCCTCTTGATGGACCTTGTCCTCGAAAGTGGAACAAAACAATAAGACTCCGTGAAGTGAACCGAGAAGCCACCACAATATGTGTTATAGGGCCTCGAGATGGCTCATCATTTGGACTGCTATCTTTTTGGAGTGGGAAAGATTAGACCGCAAAATGTAGTCTGCTCAGGCCTTATGCAATTGGGCCTCTGACGAGCCGTGCGGCGATAGTATCCCGGGAGGAACCGGACCATCTCACTGGCGAGGATGGGGCGCTGCCTATAGGCTTGTCGAGGTTGGCGAGGACCAGCGGATTAAAAGTAGCGGTGATGTCGGAGCCCACCTGAGTATCCTAGTGGCCGTAGTCGATGGATAAATGAAGAGGTACATCGGGTTGGGCTTGCGCTGGATCATCATCGTGGTAGAACTCGATGACCCTTTAGAATTAGAAAAGCGACGGGGTGTCGTGAACAGTATGCGAAAGAATCTTCAACTGTCTTGAAACATCAGTCTCGCTCGAGTCTTGGGGAAAAAGTCACGGAGATCATAATGAACCACACGTATTAAATCCTCTAGGCTATGACTCGGCATTCCTGGAATGGGGTTGCGAGAAGCCGCCGGTGATGGGGTGGGAACGAGTCCATATGGGGGACTCGTGATACCACGATGGGGTGAAAGTATTTGTGGCTCATGGGGCCCTCGGCAGAGGACTCCCACTGGGCAGGGCCGCTCTCTCTTGGACGGTGGGGCCTGCACGGGCTAGCCTAGGATGTACGATGGGGCGGCGGTGTGGGAGGCGGGCTGGGGTGTGGGGCTATCTCCTCGGGCGGGGCGTCGGAAGGCTGAGCCATCGCCGGGAGGCGCCTGGTGCGGCCGGTGGCGAAGCAATTGCTTGATAGCCGTAAGTCTGCGGCAGCCAACGGCGTGGTCGGGTATCGGAGCTTCTGATGACCTGTGGCTGGGCTAAGTGGCAGTGTGGCAGCCAGTGGGGCTGAATGTGACAATTTGGGGCTGCAGTGGCCGGCCAGCGGCCGGTGCTGAGGAGTGATGCGCGGTCTGTGACAACGGTGCAGTGGCGGGGAGCGCGGTGGCGGGAGGGAGGACGCTGGCGTGCCCCCAGGCGGGAAAACAATAATCCGCCATGGTTGGGCCGGGGAGGAGGAGGAGGAGGTGGAGGAATTTCAAGACGGAAATGGGATTTGAAATGAAAATAGGAAGGTGGTGGTTTATATAGGAGGTAGAGTAGTGAAAGGTCAGCACTTTCGATTAATAGCATTAAGTGCACATTAAATGGTGTTTCGAAAGAAATGCAAAATTTAGGAGGTTACGGGAGCCGGGCGTCGCAGAGGAAGATGAGGCGAGGAGATGAGCAGTGCAGCACTGCGAAATTTCGCGAGGTTGCGAGAATTTTTGCAAAAATTCGCGAGTTGCGAAATTTCCACGAACTGAAATTCCATAGGTTGCCAAAATTTCCCGACTGGAGATTTTCCTGAGCTAGTGCGGCTTGACCTACTTTGTAACTTTGCAAAAACCAAAAATTATTTAGAAGACAAGCTTAAAGAAAAATTTGCGGGAAAAACAAACCAAACAACGAGAACCTGAAAAGATTACAAAATTAAGCAATTAAATTCTAGTGACTTACGAGATGTGCGAAGTCACTCCCAATGTTGAAGAGGTTTCATGGAGGGTCGGAGAGGATTTCCTCTTTATGCATTGAGTGTTGTCTTTGCGTATGAAAGCTGACCTTTGGTCATTAACCTTGAACACTTCGATTGTCTTTGGCATTGGCCAGTCTTGAGCCATTGAGGTAAACTTCTTGGATGGTGGAATGGCCCGATCCATCTTGATTTAAGCTTGCACGGAAAGGGTGGAGCTTGGAATCGTGAAATGATACTTGGTCCCCTTTTGGAAATGCTTCACGAGCTATCAGGCGATCATGCCACCTCTTGAAACATCTTTGCAATTTTGGGTTGAGGTAGGCATCGTTTCTCGATTCTTCTAGCTCGTTGATATCGGAGCCTTTTAAGACAGAAGCTACGCCCATGTCCCAGGTTCAAATTTTTCTTTGCCCACCATGCCTTGTATTCAATTTCCACGAGGCGGGTGACAAGCTTTCATAAACCCGGGTGATAGGGGAGACATGCCAGAATGGTCTTGTAGGTTGTCTGTATGGAGAGTCAAAGCGACTTGAGACCAATCTTTTGATTAAAATTAAAACCAATGGAGCGTGTCTTGATCTATACTTTTTGTTGGCTGGTTCGATAAACATATGTAGTCTAAGGGTGGTATGGGATTGGCTACTTTATGTGACACCATGCACTTAGTGAGGCTCCCCAGGTTTGTTGCGAGAAATGCAAACCTCCATCACTAATTATGGCTTTGGGGACCGAATGCGGAGAATATATTCTCTTGAAATTCGGTACCACCACTGTGGAATTCTTCTACCCTACGAGGGCGCTTTAACCACACTTGGACATAGTGACTCCCACCGAGAAATGTAGAGGTATCGAGGGAGGAAGGGAATGGTCATGAAATCAATCCCCGTCGTCGGTCGACAATGCACGGGTTTAAAAGGCATCATGTGACGGTAATCTTCCCGACCTTTGGCATTTATCGCATTCCTTGCACATGGTATGGGCATCCTTGAAAAGAGACCGGTGAAATCCCGAGGCCCAGAAGCCTTCTAGCAGTTTTAATGTGAAGCCAGTGGCCTCCGCAGGCGTTCTCATGGCACAGTGGCCCAAGAGGATTCTGGTTCTTTCACACTTGAGACACACATTCGATTATCTGGTCGGCCATGATATTTGTCTGAGAATGGTTCCTCCCGATAATAGGAGTGAATTTTTGCAAAGAAGAATTTCTTGTCTTGATAACTTTCCAATTTCTTGGTAGCTCCACAGCCCAGCCAAGTAATTTGCAATGTGGAAAGGCATACCAAGAGGTGCCTCATCGACCGGGACGGTGTCCTCTGGGAACTCATCATTGATTAGAGGGTTGTGAGTGTTGTGTGCGATTGTTAATCTTGATAGGTGATCGAGCAACAACATTTTCCACACCCTTTTGTCACGATTAGCGGGGGTTAAACTCTTTAAACGAAGAACCCACGATAAGCCTAGCCTTAGCATTTTGTTTGGTGTGTGGCGGTCATTTCAAGTAGAGTGATCGTGAAGCTATTATGTCGGAGCCGACCAAATGGCTGAAATTTTTTAGGGCACTTGGGCGGCTTGCGACTCGCTTACGTGGTTGTGTAATTCCCTCAGGTGTACTTTCGTTCGGTGTCTTGCATAATAGACCACATAAGGCTCCCTCGCTTCCCTTTATTTGTCAGAAGCTGCTCCAATGTCCATATCGCTTGCATCACTTTGCATCACTTGAAGGAATGTAGTACCGATTCGGGGCTCTCACTATTGGTGCAATGGTCAAAAAGGCTTTAAGCTCCTCAGCTCTTTTGGCGAGCTGTAAATCCCGAATAAATTTGGCATCTTTTTCAGCGGTTGTATGTGATAGCGATTTTGAGAAGTCCATGATGAACCTCAGTAGAAGCTTGCATACTTGAAATTATAGTCTTGATATTTGTGGGGAAGGGTTTGAAATCAACTTCAATCCCTTTTACGAAATAATGTGCCCGATGCATTCTTTGGATAACCATAAAGTGGCACATTTCTCAGTTGAAACCAAGTTTTCTCCCATACACACTGTCTTGGGACAATTTCTAGGTTGATTAGGCATTCTTCAGAGGAAGGAGGAGGGGAGGCTTTCCCCGTGGGCGTAATGTCATCCATGGCAAACCTCCCTTGTGCGCTCTGCAAATCACTTGAAAATGCGAGCATCTGATGCTCTAAAATGTGGCGGGGGCATTGCACGAGCCAAAGGAATACAGTATGCATATGTGCCCAAATGGAAAAAATACAATGAGAAGTGATCTTTGGTCTTCTGCGACAATTTCTATTTACAGAAAGTATCTGAGTAGCCATCCGGAAACGTTAGAAGGGTTGGTAAATCCTCTCTAGAAGCTAATCCATGAAGGGTAAGAGGAGTGATCGCTACACGGTCACTAAATTCATTTCTATAATCAATACATGCCCTCGACGTGGTAAGGCGGGTAGGCATCTCTTCTCCTTTTAGTTATGCAGTGGTTGCCATGACCTGTAGGCGCCACAGGTTGGACTCGCGAGGAGTCTTTATATGATATATGGGGTAGATAATACCGGCCTACGCGGCTTTAGTACTTGACTCAGCTCACTTCTTGCATATGGGTTCGAGTCTTCTCCCCATGGTGCCCCTTGCGGGAGAAACTTTGCCTCCTCCTCTAGGTAGATGTGATGGGTGCAAACTTAGGGCTAATACCCTTGGTCAGAGTAATCTTCACCTAGGGCTTGCATTCTCCTTAGGATGTGCGACGAGACTACCTTCGCAGCTAGTGCGGCGGGGAATGAAATGACAATGGACTTTGCTCCTACTCTTCCAAATAAGCATATTTCAACACCACAGGCAAGGGTTTGAGCTCCAATTTCTAGGGTTCAGTTCCGCCTTCCTCTCGATTATCAGGCGGGAATTTCTTGATTTTTTCTCCATTGCCCACACCTGAAGTTTCGTATCTTGAGCTTCTTCTTCCTTCTTACGAACACTCGGCCCGAGTTCTTAGCCGGTCAGTGAGGAAATCCTGCGTCTCTATTTGATCGGCACGTTTCCTCCCGAGTTATTATCGATGATCTGAAACTTCCTCTTGGGCCATCTTGCACTAGTTGCATGCTTTACTCAAGTGGAAGATGTTGGAGTTCTAAATTAGTGTTTAAGAAGGGTGAGGTTGCATAACACCATTCGAAATTGATAAATCTCATTGGAGGTGGCGAGAATAGTCTCCACAGGATGACCAAGGCACATAGTTACAGCCCTGATGCGGCTAGTTGTATCAAGTCATGACAAATCCTTTGGATAGTAGAATTTGTCCACTTGGATAGAACATCTTCCAGTAATCCCCTTTTGGTATCTTGATGGATGCTCAGCGAGACAATGTGATGGAGGTGGGCTAGTTCTCGACCGTGCTTGGCCCATCGAATAGGAGGAGATTCACACTCGCACCATATGCAACGGTGTCTTTTCACATGAAGTGCCTCGATATTAACCGAAATGGTTGGACAGAAGCTTGGATCTTTGTACTTCTTTGAGTCTTGCATTTGGATGATAACTTGACATTCGGTCGGAAGGCCTTCTTATCAACATTACGACCCTTTTTTCACTGTACACAAGTCCTTGAATTTTGCATAGGTGGGGACTTGTTGATCATGTCAAGCGGGGATGTTGACGCTACTTGCCCACCGGCACACTTACGGCATTTCGGCTGATTAATAGCCTTCTTTTTAGCTTTTAATGCTTGAGGAAAAGGTGGGGATGTGCTATTTTTTTCTGCAGTTTGCTTGATCACCACCTCACTCAGTTCGAGTTTCTTGACTTCACGGCCCTTTTTTTTTTTTTTCTCTTTTGGATCTTGACATTTGAGCTCTTTGCGGCGCTTCTGTTATTTGATGATTGCCTTAACTTCATCATCGCAGAACTTGGCTCACTAAAGGAGCTCACTTCATCGATCCCAGGATTTGGTTGTGTCTGAGGAGGGGAATTTCCGCTTTTTCACACTTTTCTTGGTTGGACGACCTTGATATTGAATCTTTGCGAGTTGTCATATTTTTGGGAAATTCCGACACGGTATCATTCTTTGAAATTTCAGAGTCACGGGTTGCTCGTTTTCTTATTAAGTGTGCTTTCCAGAGTCAATTCTTTGATTAGCTGGGCATTCCGCGCCTTTTGTTCTTCACAAAGTTACCGCACCTTACTCAGTTCATAATGGCTTGTTCAGGCGGAGATGAAGATGGTGGTGGTTGTGGTGAAATTTGAGATTATCCCATCTTTGTTGTGCAAGAGGAGGCCGCGTAGGGAGGAAGTTTTGGTTTCGGGAGAGGTTTGGGTGGTTCCTCAGGTTGGGATTGTAGATGTGCTTTATGGGTTGTAATTTTGTTGGCTTGTATTGGCCACATTGGCTTGTTCGTATGAAGTCTGCTACGAAGTCACAGACGTGCTCCTTGGTGCTCGGTGGTGCGGTTAAACATGGTTAGTTAAGCATAAAAAGATGCCTCGGGTCACTACTCGTACCTCGTGCGATTCTCGTTTGACTCTTCGACCTCCTTGCCAAGGGTGGACGACTTGTTTTTGTCTCCATGTCATACGAGGAGCGAGTATATGCCCACCTTTTGATTTGGTGGTGAGCTCGTCTTGTCGTCTCCACAGGATTTGGCTCGTCCCAAGCTTTGGAGGTTTCATTCTACATAGTTGAGAGTCAGCCAGCCATCACCGGATTCTTGCTGAAATCCCTCCACACATGGTCTCGATAATTTGGCATTCATGGCGGAGGGACGTTCTATCATAGAGTGGTTTGACTGACATCGATTATCAAAGCCATGGTGTGGGCATGCCTTCGTGGTTTCCATATCTCTCGACATTGGTAGAACTTCTCATTATAATGGCGCAAATGTATAATTGCCCTCTTGTTGTTGATCTGTGTGCCGAAGAACTTTTTCAAAACTGCTGCCGGTTACATGATGGGATGGTTCTTGGCCTTAGAGAATTAAGCCAAATTTTGGCTTTGTCTTTGAGGGTTAAGAGAAAGGCCTTGACCATGAGATCCATATCGGTGCACCCTCCGCAAAGTTGTCTGAGCTTATCAAACTCCCGGATATTGTGTATGGATTCTCATTTTCCATACCATGGAAGGTTGGGAGCAGGGGACGCAAATAAGGCCTGACAACTACATCTTCTGCAGGAGGTACAATGCATGAGGCTGCACTCACCCTTGGTGGGTGTATATGATCCCTCATTGACATGTAGGCATTGGGGTTTATTGGTATCCCCTGCTGACTTTGTTCTTCTGCGGGTGGAGGCTCCATGCGGATTCTTATGGCAAATTGACTTCACACTTGTTCTTGAGGAAGCCGCGGTTCTCTCTAGCACCTTGCCGGTGTTTCTATCCCAATGTTGCATAAAGTCACAGGAACCTGACCACAAAGCATTGAAACCGAAACAAGACTACGAAAGGGTTATAATTGGTGAATTTTTGAAACAAATAAAAACCAGTATGCCACAATTATAAACATGCGATTCCCTACGATTGGCTATGAAGTGGGGAATAATCAAGGTAAATCAAAGGGATGAGAATTCACCAACACTTGTGATGTGGATCTAAGTTCCCATGACTTCTCACTCACGCCGAAGCTGCATCCCCGACAGCGATCTGCATTTTGGTCGTGCCCTGATAGGTGCGGCGGAATCAACAAGAATTTAACCTAGGATTTCTATTGTCATAAGCGAGCTGTTTTACTAGGTATAATTATTTAGATCAGAACTCGGGGATGGGTTCTTTCATGCTAAATGAGTCTGATTGATTGAAAATTGGTGTTTTCCACTTTTTGGATTTCGGGTTTTGGTAAAACAGTGAGGTAGATAATTTGATACTTGTAATTGTAGAGAAATAAAGTGTAAAGAACTCCTTGAAGTTTCGGACCAGCTGGGGTTAGAGATTTAAGGTAGCTATGTGGCCTCAGATTGCTTTTCCTCGCCTCGGGAGGATGACCTATATGGTTATTTCGAGTCGGATCTAGGTTTGGCTATATAAAAGCCGAACCTAAGTTTCATGCTGGTGTGCGACATTTATGACCCATTAATGTTTCCAAAGCGGAGTTATAACCATCCGTTGGATCTAACCTGCAGGAGTTTAATAAATGGCAACTAATTGGACATCGGTGGATCTAGCGGCCAAGTATCCACTTTGGCGGTGAAAGCTTACCCAATCTCTTAACCACTCGAGGTACATCACAGGGATTCAAACCCACGTGTGAGATGCAGAAACATAAATGAATATAGATGCATACGTTGATAATAGAGGACATCGTATTACCTCAAACCTTTAACCCAGTGGCCCTCCTCTTCAAGGATGGGGGAGGTTTAGCCAAGCATCCCTTGAGTTGTCATCCTCAAGGGGTGTTTGGCAGGTGAGAAAATGAGAGAAAGGGAGAGAAAATGAAAGAAAATTTCACAGGCGGGAAAGCTGAAAGCTTTGGCGCCAATTTTATTGATAAATAAAAACTATTGTTACATGAGCTTGACTGAGCTTATATAGTGCTCAGGGTCAAGGAAATTACATAAAAGTAGGAAAGAACAGAAGTTACATTAAGAGCATTTTGGTAAAAAGCCACAAAAATATGGTCACAAGGCAGTCAACACAGCATACATGGAAACTTGCGAAAATTCGCAACTTGCAAAATTCAGCAGGTTGCAAAAATTTCGTAACACTACAAATTCCTATTTGCTTTTTCTCTCGCCATTTTAGCTCAATTTCCTTCGATTTTGCACATGCGACTTGATTCGGCTCGAGTTCATCATATTTGAATCGACATGAATATAGATTGTAATTGTGGTATGCAAAACTACAAAAAAAATATCCCGCAATATGATCAATAGGTATAAGCTAGGGACCTCGATGTATTAATTAGGTTATTTAAGTTGATTAGTACACAAAAAGTGCTCAAAACCTACAATAAACAGGGCTTAAAACAACACTATTTGGGCACTAATCACACATAAATTTATTTCTTTTATTATTTCTAAATTCATACAAAAATGAGAAATATACTTGAACATAAAAGATTGAATGCACTAGTATATGTAAGGTAAAACACTAGATTGAAAGAGCAAAGTTACAAAGAAAACAAAATGCTGATTCGATTTTGGTAGATAAGCTTGATTCAGGTTATGAATTGATTGTGGAGAAAGAAGATCCCCTTCCCCCGCTTGATCTTTGTTAGCTTGAAAATAACGAGCTACTCGATATAGATGATATTAGAGTTGTGTCACCCAAAGACCAAGAGATTCAAGCATCACCGAATAAGATGGTTTCTCCACAATCCTAGAAAGGGAAACAAAATAAATTAGTAATTAAGTACTCAAAACTTAGTCATAAATTTGATTAATTTAATAATTAACATATAATGTTTACACCTATTTAATACTTTATACTAGGTATAAGTGGAGGCAAATGCAAAGAAAATGAGTTGAATTTGTCACCAATTCATGAAGATGAAATGAGAAAACTTAGTAGTGCAAATTTTCCACTGTTAATCCATTAGAGGAGGATGACCATGACATTGGAGAGGAAGATTTAAGTTGAAAAATTATAACTTAATTTTTAATTTTTTGAAAGTTCAGAACTATTAGTTTGGTTTATTATATTTTCTATTTTATGACTTAGTATTCGATTTTTGTAAAAATTTGTAACTATTGGTGTGGTTGAATCTATTGTTTTATCATATGACTAAGTTGTGGTTCTTTTTGCGAAAGTAGAATTAGTTTGGTTTCTTTTCATGATTTTAATAAATTGTTATCATGTTTTTATTTATGCCATTTTATTTTATGTTTAAATATATTATAAAATATTTATTAATCATGTAATATGATCACAAAAGGCTTATGCCTCGTTTCATCGATATGAAAATACTTTGTCTTACGCTTTCGCCTATAAAAATGTTGATTCTTATTAAATAAATAATAAATCCAAATACATTACATCATATTATATTTTAAGAGTCTTATTCTAACATTTTCTTCTTAAGTGGGATTTTGAGGTTCTAGTCCTTTAGGAAATTTTAATTTCATCTCACCTCAAGCCTTTCAACTTGAATAAGCAATAACTATCTTCATTTTAGAGCCAATAATATGGTTTGAGCCGGATGGGACAACCCACTTTAGCCTGAATTTTTAGATAGTTGGGCTATAAAATTTAAGGCCCGAATAAAATCAGATCAATTTGGCTTTGACCGTTTTAAGCACATGACCTATATAGAGTTTGTGAGTTTGCCAAAGATTGAAAGCTCGATTAGCTCAAAATTTTTATTTAATTTTTTAAGTAACTAGCTTAGTAATTGAGATTTTCAAATATTCATCTATAAAATTTGATATTTTTTATTATCTCTTTGGTAGCATAGGGGGTTTAAAAATAATTATTATTATTATTATACTATATTAAACTTTATTGTTTTAATTATTTTATTTTCAATTTCTCAATGTATATTTTTAATATAATTTATATGATAATTTAATATTTAAAAAATCTTGTATGAAAATTCGCATTTGAATTAAATGAGTAGAGTTTAATATTGAATATATTTTATTTATTTCATTAATCTATTTAAATAATTACAATTTTATTTTTAAATTTATCCTTTAAATTTTATTCAATCATATATGTTTTTTAAATAGGATTGTATTAGTTTAAAAAATTACAATTCCCCCAGTTCATCTTAAATTATAGTATATTTTAAATAATTTTATAACTTAAACTAGTGTTAATAATAAAATAACATTATTTTTAAAATAATTAACAAAAATTATACGCTAATTTCTTTCCTAATATGATTATATCTTTTAGCAAGATAGATTTTCAAACAAATAGGATATTTCATTATTATACGGCTGAGATGCAATTTTGGAAAAATATTTTCTATTCCAAACATAAATGAAATTTATTTTGTTAACATTTTAAATTAATTAATAAATGATGATAACTCAACCACAGAACGTACATATTTCTAATGTGGAATTGTATGTTATTATTAGATATAATGAGAATAATGATGAAGATTAAAGGCATATGAGATTTCATTTGATACCTTGGAGTTGTTTTTTGAGATATGTTATTAAGTTGTTACTTTATTTTTTTTGTACTATTTAACTAGTTAGTTTGCTATTTTGTTATAACAGCATTATTTATTTATTTAAGTTTGTTTAGTATTATTATATTGTGTAGACTCAATCATTTTATATATTAATTATTATTATATATTTTAATATTTTTTATTTTTATTTGAAGAATGATGAATTTGTAAAAAAAAAAAAATTAACATTTTTTAAGATTTTGGCCTGTTTAATCCTGTTTTGACCTGCAACCTACATGGGTTAAGCTGGGTTAGTCGAAAACTAGCCCAAATAGAATTGGTCAGATTGACCCAACCCATTTTGACTCGTAGCCCAAAATGGGTTGAACTGACCCGTTTACCAGCTCTACTTCACTTACCCTTATTAAGACTATCTCCAAGAAAAATTGTGCTTCATAATTTAGCTAAGATTACGTGCTAAATTTCCCTTTTCTAACCATAAGCTGCTAGAAATCAAAATTTACAAATCCTTTAAGGTTTGGATTGCTGCCTAATTTTACATGAACTCAAGAACATAAAAAAATCGTGAAATATCAACAATATATCGTGTGTCGGTCGGATCCAATATAATATCAAGTTTCAATATATATATCGAAAGAAATATCAATAATATATCAACAATATATCGAAAGATATATCACGATATTTCAAGAACATAAAAAAATCGTAAAATATCAACAATATATTGTGTGTCGGTCGGATCCAACATAATATCAAGTTTCAATAATCGGTTGAAAGAAATATATATATTGATAGGGATACAGAAATGGGCCAGGCATTTCGTTGCCCGACGAGGAGCGGTGGGGACCGTACCGCGCCGTGTCCTTGCCAGCGACAAGCGAGAGGCCGGCTCGTGGAGCCCCGAAACATGGATTTGGAAAAATGGGGAGGCCATGCTCGGCCGGTCAAACCATATCTTCCCGCAGATAACGAGAGAGATAGAATATTCGCAAAAGGCCGTCGCAATTCGTCGAATCAAGTCACTGTGCCAAGGGAAGGAAAAGTAGCGAGAGACCGTTGGTTGGTACCCCCAGTGGAAGGAGGATTACTGAATAAACTCCTTTGACTAATCCATTGCTAAATCTAAAGGTGACTACGGGGAAACCTATCCTCAAGGGAAGAACCCACAATCATCGTCAATTGGATGAATATCCATTATAATCTGGTAGCTCGACACTTAAAGATGCACCTTGATACTAAACAGCGAAACATTCTCTCTTTTCTCTCGAAGGAATAAGTTTTTTGGGGCATCGGAGCGACCCCAGTGACCTCGCCAGGCCCTCTTCATTAAGTTCTTGTGTAGGAAAGTCTTGCATCGAACTGTTAGATCGACATTGCGGCAATCCCCTTGACCCAACGATCCTCGGCCAGTCTTGGTCCAACCAGCGACAACACGCTCGAGCGGGTTCAGGTTGAAAAGAGCATCATCGATTAGCGCGTGCAGTAAGAGCAGCCGATTCCTTCATAAACATATTGATTCCTCGATTGCGATGGTATCAGCCCAGGAACACAAGCAAGAGTAACACTAATCCACAAGGACAGAATCCCGGGTGACAGGCGGCGAGACCCCTTGGGACATGGAACAATCTGGTGTCTGAAGCGAAGTGGAAGGCGCCGCTGGTCGACCAGTTTGGTGAAGAATTGGGCCGACACGAGCCGGATACAACATCAGCGAGAACCACGTGAGGCCATAGCCTCCTTCCCGGGTAAGAACCACTTGGCCGCGGCATTCCCAGGGCATCGACGGGCGAGTCTGGTCGACCCGAGGGCATGGACCCTTAGTTGGCCCCAGTGTGAGAAACTTGAAGCTATGCCCGAGCGGCTCGTGGTGACGCCAAATCACCCTCAACTAGAAACAAGGAGCGATCATTAGGAGCGGTTCAAAACCTTGACAGGCTCGTCCGTGAAGGAAGTGGTGAGGGGCGGGCGGATCATATGGATACCTTAGTGCGTGACGGAGATCTCCGCCACGGTAGGGTCTTTCCCCTTCCAGCGAGAGTGAATGCCTGGTCAGAGCATTGATGGAATCAGCGATCCGTCGATCACCTCGATACCACAAAAATCGGATGGGCACGCCGGGTATCGGGACCTGTGCGATCACGAGGGCTTCGCCGCTCACAGCTGAGGGCCGGCTGGCACGGTTGATAATTCCCCCCTTCATCTATCTCGTCATTCAGGGAACTAGTTGTTGCGTTGGTCTCCCACTTCATCGAAGACTGGGGCGTCTGATAGAGCTACCATCTGACCAAATCAAGCGAGGATCAGCGAAAGTTGGAAATCATATGTCGCAGAGATTAGCTGTAGGAGTCCACAAGATGAGGCGTACCGACGAAAAGTCCGGCCCATCCGCAGGCTTTCATCGCGGGTTGGGCATACAATCAAGGACCGATTTTCTCTATCTCGAAGAACCCTCGAAACTACTTATGGCGAGGTCCTCACAAGCGAGAAAAGTACGTAAACGGCGAGGAGGCCCTCGTATCAAAGAAAGGAGAGCTCCACTCGCATGAAAGAAAAAGGGATGACAGACAGGCAGCGAGCTGAGCCCAGCGATAAAACGACAAGAAATCGGATACAGGGCGGGAAGCGACGTCCTAAAGGCGGGAATCTGAGGCAAATGCGGGCCATATAAGCGAGGGCAACGGCGTTACGTCGCTGGCGGCCAGCTCCGCTGCGACCTCGGTATCACCAACGATCACGCATGAGGTGCGAAAGCGAGCGAATTCCCGAGATGGCCGGCGCGGATGAAATCGAGATCCGCGACAGGGAT
Source organism: Tetrastigma voinierianum (assembly GCA_016808115.1). NCBI lineage: Eukaryota > Viridiplantae > Streptophyta > Magnoliopsida > Vitales > Vitaceae > Tetrastigma > Tetrastigma voinierianum. Next base: position 531,768 of record JAEQBH010006084.1, read on the forward strand.
AACACCAAGTGTGCGAGTTTCACAGGGATTATGGACATCACACGGACAGCTGTATACAACTAAGGAGAGAGATAGAATATTTGATATCTGGCCATGATTTCATGCTTGTGCGTTTCATATCTCGGGGAACCAAGCTTCCGATCAAACGGAAATCAAACCAGTCGAGGCCCGAGAACCATAACTTGACCAGGCTCAACGTATCATCTCGGCAACAAATGTTCGGCGCAACTGACCCGGGAGAGAAATCAGTGATCTGGGGAGGATTTCTTGGAGGAGAGGAATCTGGACCGACTCGAAAAGCCCACTGAGACATAGATCGGCGGACATGGGGAAATACAAGCGATTATCTAAAATTCGCGCCGAATAGACACTACCATCCGTTCTCGACTTCGGTCTGGAAGGGTGCGAGGGGGGCACTACGGCGACCCGTAGTAGTCGCGCGCAATTGTATGACACCGGTCCACGGGTTTTGTCGATAATGGGAGTTGGTACGACATCGTCTTGGCGTCGGCACTTCGACAAGATGGGTATTGGAAGAGAAAAGCTAGATCGGATCGGCACACATCTGTGAGAGATTTCGAGAGAAGGTACTACGGATTGGGCTCGATTCAGCTGGTCTTCGACCTCACGGGAGAACCCCCTGCCCGGGCAACGACGGCGGAAGTAGTTCATATAGTGGGCGCCAGTCCGACTATAATATCTTCGCTAGGCGGACCTCATAACCTGATAAAGCCATCCCCTCGGCATATCACATGATAATCAAATTCCCGACAGTGAATGGAGTCGGGACGGTCAGGAAATCGCGGGTGGCAGGTGTTACCACCTGACCTCATGAAACAAAAGCGTCGTACGTGAGCGCAGAAGCGAGCTGATATGCGCGACGGTGCTCGCCCGGCTTAAGAGCCCTCGGAGGAACTAGAACTTTTGTGCCATTTGGATGACAACCCCGAACATCTAACTACATTGTCCCGAACTACCAAAGGATCTCAAAGGCCTCTCCTTTCAGGTTCTGAGACGGAATAGAGCGTTTTTCGCATGGGCCGCGAGGAGCATGGAGAATCGATCTGCGATGTTACCCATCAAACTGAACACCCATAACTTAGTCCCTTCAAGCTAGGTTAAACAAAAAACTGCAGGAGTTTTGCAGGAAGACAAGCTATCAACGAGGAAGTGATGAAACTCCTCGACGGGAGCGATAAGAAGTATAATACCGAGTGGCTAGCTAACGTTATTACTCGTCGAGAAGCCCGGCGGCCCGATGGCGACTCGCATCGACTTCAGCGCGAGCATAATGAAAGCATGCCGAAGGGCGACCCTCCTCGAGAATCGACCTCATCGTGGGCGCCACGGCCCGGAGCCCACGAACTACTGATTTTATGGATGCATTTTTAGGCTACAGCGGTTCGGCGCTGGACCCGGTGACAGGGAAAAGACCGTTAAATCACGTACAAAGGAACCCTACATTTATCGGGTATCTGGTTTTTTGGACTGAGGAGAAATGAGGAGCGACCTGCAGAGACTAGTGAGCAGGATGTTCCAAAAGCAGATTGGTGCAACAATGGAGGTATACATAGACGACATCTTTACAGTAAAAGTCCACTAAGTCAGATCTCGTATCACCCGTCTCTGAGGCATTCGGATCTGGGGAATTATAACATGAAGCTGAACCCGGCTAAATGCGCCTTCGGCGTTTCAGCGGAAAATTTGGGTTTCATGGTTGCTCACAGGGGATTGAAGAGGAATCGGATAAAATAAGGCATTTATCGACATGCCATCACCCTCGGGAATAAAGGAGGTCAATGGTGACGGAAGGGTTGCAACTTCGCCAGTTTCGTATCAGGCGAGTGATAAATGCCGACCTTTCTTAGCTGATTCGAGAAGAAAGCCTTTAGATCAGGACAGATGTGAAGAAGCGTTCATGGCATTAAAAACATGCACCGAGGTTCTCCTCCCATTCTGAAGCGAAGTCGGGTTGAAGGAGAACTCCTCACTTCATCTTAAGCGTGTCGATTTCTCAACCGGTGCGGAGTACTCGTCGAGAGGAGGCAATGAGTCCGACATCCAGGTTTACTGCTGCGGTCGAGCCTTGAGAGGAGCGGGGAGAGGCACCGAGAATGAAAAGTTGATACACTAGGTGTGCGACGGGAAGCTCGTCCACATTTCGAGACTCCTGTAGAAGTCAGTAGGTACCCGATAGGCGAGGTATTACACACCGAGCCAGGAGAGTCTCGGAAGGGTTGATGGAGTGGGCCCATAGAGGTAAGTGAATTGAGCATCGGTCTATTGCAGAAAGCTGCGATAGGGACGGTCTGCCAGGCTTCGTCATGGGTCGCTCAGATGGGAGCTTGTGAGCCAGCGACCCAGGAAGGGACGACCTCCCAGTATGGAAACTCTTTGTAGATAGAGCCTCGAACGCACGGGAGTGGGAGACGGGGCTTAATCCTCATACACGGAGAGGGATGAAGTATTGAATACGCACTTTCGGGTTTGGGTTCCATGCTTTGACAACGGCCAGAGTATGAGGCGGTCATAGCGAGACCTCGACCTCGCCCGCTCATTAGAGTCGACAATTTAGGAGTCCATGATGACTCAATGGTGAGTCGGAGCGGATCGAAGATACATACGAGACGAAAATTGAGGCGATGGTTCTATATCTCCAAAGGTCATTGATTTGCTAAAAAGTTTGTATTGATTCGAGAGATTAGTCGTCCGAGACGGGAGAATACGGCCAGACGCCTTGGCAAAACCTTGAGGCCTTCGCGAACCTCGGCGGTCGGCGCTGTCGAATACCTAGCGAGAGAACCCTCTGTCGACCCTTCTGACATGGTGAGTCGCCTGATGGGATCCGTCTTATTTGGATGGACCCTATTTGGGATTATATTAATGACGGAACCACGGGCGACGAAAGCGGCTAAGATAAAGTAAGGTCTTCGGGTTACGATCACCGGGTGGCCTGAGCGAGATTCTTCACACTCTGAAATGCATGGCGGAGAGACAGCAGTATGTACTAAAGGGAAGTACACGAAGGCATATGCGAGTCATGCGGACTCGAGCGTTGAGCGGGGAAAAGGGTTTTGAGGCGGGGGATCTTATTGGCCTCACGATGTAAAGATACGGCCAGAGCCTAGTCGAGATCACGGGAGTCTGCCCCGGGAACACGCGAAATATCACGCCTCCGTCGGAGCCCACTAACATCAATCACCGACCCAGCCGCTTCCAGTGATGGGGTTGGACATATTGAGGCCTTTGCCCGTTTAACCAGAGCTTGATATAAATTTATAATCGTCATGAGTGGATTATTTCTGAAGTGGAAGTAGGAAGAAGTAGGAACACCAGCCACAATTCTGAGCAGAGAGATCTGTGACTTTGTGTGGCGAACCATCATATGCGGGTTCGGAATCCCCGAGGCCACAGTATAGGATAATGGAAAGCAGATTCGACAAGCCTTGAGGTCGAGGATTTTGTGCCCAGGCACGGAATTAAAATTGTGCTGCGTCCACGGCACCGCGATCAAGCGGACAAATTTGAAGTCACCATGAGCCCTTAAAGGCTGCATTAAAGACCATTTGAAGATCTTAAGGAAGTTGGGTGAAATACCTCCCAGAAGTGCTATGGGCTACAGGAGACGTTCTGATCGGCCAGCTCAGGGAGACCCCATTTTGCCACTAGCCTTTGGCCTGAGACGATAGCCCTGTTGAGGGTTGGAATAGAAATCTCCCCAGAGTCGAGTTAGCATCGAGGAGGAACAAAATGACGAGGCCACTGATGCGAGCTTGGAACTCCCGGATGAAGCGTGAAGCGGGTTCAGCGGCACACGAGAGAGTATCAAGGAAATGACCCGGTACTAGACGGAGGAGTCAAGCCAGTTACATCTTGGGGATTTGGTCTTAAAAAGCTCACACTTGTGAGGAAGAATCAACGCATGGGAAGCTAGGCCCCATTGGGAAGATCGCACATAATAACTTGGGTCGTCAGACCAGACAATTATGAGCTCGAAGCGGAGGGAGGGAAAAATCTTACAACATACATGGAGCGAACTGAAGCATTTTTCAGTAGGCATAGGTTTGTAATAAACCTTATCGGTCTTATGTGTGAGTCAGACTGTGAGATTTAGTATCTCAAACGGTCAGAAACATACACGATGAGAATTCCTTAAAAATAAAAGTCTCTCTTTATTCGAATGAATCATATTCGGTTACAATCCCGAGTGGTGTCCTTGATTACATCTCGAAAACACTCGATCTGACAATTACAATTCTGGGAGACAAGGAGAAAAATGAGGAATAAAGAAAAGAGGGGGTGTGATAGGGAAAAAGAAAAGGGAAAAAGATGGAGACAAAGGAAAAAAATGGAAAAAAAGGAAAAAAGCGATGAGAAGGCATGAAAGAAGAAGAAGGGAGAAAGAAAAGAGGGAAGAAGGTAGAAGGAGGAGGAAGAAGATAAAAGAGCAGTGCGGCACAAAGGATGCCGCCCCTCAACGCGTTCTAGCAAAAAACTGAGAACAACAGCTCCCATAAAGGGAGACTGGGGAAAAACACAACTCCCACATGAAGACCCGGAAAGGTGATCGAGCGTCGGAAGGAACTCCGGTGAGGGCATCAGAGCGTCGACATCCATCGACGAACTTCATCCACGTGTGGCGGAAAGTCTCCAACGCCGATCTGAGGCGCGAGGCACCATTTATAAGGAGGTCGGCGGCTCGAAAATTCATGTCGTTAAGTTTCTCCATAAATCGGCGTGTGACGGTTCGCCACCTTTTCGAGGACATGCGAGGCGTTTCAGTCCACCAAAGCCCTTCGCACACTGAAAGTCACGCGCAGTTGCTCACTATGACGAGCTCCTACACTGCCACGGCCACGGCGCCTCGAGGGTCGGACCCGGCTCGAGTACACATCGCCATTCGGCAGCAGACGCCACGAGCCCGGCGGCGCGGGGCAGCAGCCGAGTTGCTCACTTTGTGAGCTCCTCTACTGCACGAGGCCACGCCCTCGGGAGTCGAGACCGGCTCGAGTACATCGCCATTCGGCTTGAAACGCCCTGAGCGCAGAGCGATTGCTCGCCTTGGGCCGAGAGCTCTTTCCACTACGCACGAGCCAGCGCCTCGAAGTCGAACCATTTCGAACTACGCCATATTGGCTTGAAGCATACCACGAACGCGGCGCGAGAGCCCGATTACTCCTTTGGCGGCTCCTACACTGCGCACGAGCCGCAGCGCACCGAGTCGAACCGAAGCTCGAGCTGCACGTCGCCGTGCCGGCGAGCGCCGCAAAGGCCCGCAGCGCGGGAGCGATTACTCGCGGGCGGAAACTCCTACTGCGCCCGCGAGCCCGCTTCTCGAAAATTGAGACGGCTCGGGCTACGGCGTCATTCGGCGGCGAAACGCCACGCGCCGAGACGCGGCGGGAGCCCGATTGCTCGCTTTGGCGAACTCGCCACTGCGCAGCCGCGTATTTGCCTCGAGAGTCGAGACAGTTCAGAGCTACATCGCCACTCGAGCACATAGCCACTCGGCAGGCCACCAAGGCCACGGCGCGAGCAAATTTACTCACTTTGTGAGCCACCACATTTGCACTCAGGAACTGACGGCTCATACTTTAATTCCTTGTGAGCTCATCCCTCGGCTCGAGATGGAGCGAGCCACACTATTCACTTTAGCGAGCCCTTCGGCCCACTCCCGAACTGACGAGGCTCCTTCTTGATTCATATTGGCGAGGCTCGTCCCGGCTTCGGATGGACGAGCCCTGCATTCACTTTGGCCAGACCGCTTGGCCTGCTTCGAACCAACGGGCTCGCTGCTGATTCATATTGGCCAGGCTCGTCCCAAACTGGATGGATGAGCCCACACTATTCACTTTGGCAGGCCTTGGCGCACTCCAGACCGGGCGGGCTCCCGCCGTACTAATTCACTGTGGCCAAGCTCATCCCTCAGCTTCGAATGGGCGAGCCCTGCTATTCACTTTGGCGAGTCACTTGGCTGCTCCAGACGGGCCCGGGCTCGCCATTACAATTCCTTATTGTGAGCTCATCCCTCAAACTCGAGATGGGCCCAGAGCCTACTATTCACTTTTAGCGAGCCCTTCACGCGAGACGGACGGGCTCGCCGTACAATTCGTATTGGCGAGGCTCGTCCCTCGGCTGGATAAACGGCCCCTGCATTCACTTTGGCGAGCCCTTGGCTACACTCCAGGGCAGAGCCCGGGCTCATTCTTACAATTCACACTTATGTGAGGCTCATCCTTCCACTCAAATGGGCAAACCACTACTATTCACTTTTGGCAGGCCCTTGTTGCACTCGGACGAGGCTCGCTTGTCTATTCATAATGGCCGGGCTGCATCCGCTTCCCGCCGAAATGGGCGAGCCCACTATTCCACTTTGCAGGCCCTTGGCTGCGCTCAGACAGGCGAACTCCCTTCTTTAATTCATAATGCCGAGGCTCATCCTTCCACTCAAATGGGCGAGCCTCACAATCTCCACTGGCGAGCCCCTTGGCGCACTCGAGACGGGCTGGGCTCCGCCGTGATTCATATGGCTTCCGTCCTTCGCTTTCAAATGGGCGAAGAGCCTAACAGCCCTCACTTTGAGCCCTTATTTGCACTCCAGACAGGCGGGCTCCGCTGCCTGATCATGTGTGAGAGGCTCATCCCAGCTCGGATGGACGAGCCCTGCATTCACTTTTGGCGAGCGCTGGCACTCAGACAGAGACGGGCTCCTTCGTACAATTCATATTGACGAGGTTCATCCCTCAACTCAGATGGACGAGCCCTACGTCGCGTGTACTCTTGGACTCCCGAGCGGTCGGGCTCCTTTCCCTCACTATTTGTCGCGAGCTCTTCTCGGCGGGGCTATTCAACCTACCCACTACGACCGAGCCTCCATCATGACCCCAAGATGAGCTCTACTTAACCATATAAGTGGGGAACCAAGGAAGCCCCGAGGTTCAAAAACGGGGATATTACATGAGAATTTTAAGCGATGCGGGTAAATTCTTGAGACCTTGAGTCGGGTCTGGGTGGGTGACCTGGGTTCGGAAAAAGAATAAAGATATCTCGGCTAAGACACAAGTTTTCAAAAAATGGGTATTTATTGAAAGGAAGGCTACCACAGTATCGGACGAATGACAAAAGAGGAGAGGTCCGACATCGGAAAGCATAAATGAGTCAGGAGGAATTTAGGCATCAGACGATGAAGAATGAGAAAGGATCTCAGTAGGAGTAACAGGCTCCTGGGAATAAATCGTATCGAAGACCCCTCACAGCCTCCTGCGTCCTTGGGAGGTCGATTGAAATCTAGATACGATGCGCTGACGACCTTGCGGTTGAAAGCGAGCCGCGAAGCCGCGAGCACCCGGCGTCTGCGGTGTTTGATAACCTCGTCCCTTTGAGCAACCATGGCGACTGGCGTGAAGATGCGCGCGCAAACCACTACATTCGCCAGCTCGGTAGTCTTGATAAATTTACGACGGAAGACTCACGCGGCGGCGGTCTCGACAACACTTTGCCTGCGAAGCCTGCATGACGGCGTCTCGGGTTATTTTCTTTAAGCGCTGAATCACCGGCCTTACGCGGCTCCACGAAGATCAGCGCACGCCCGGGGAGGTGATGAGCTCCTCCCCCCACCTTTCGTTTGAGCTCGATACGGGCGAGATCTCAACCCTCTCCGGTCTCATTCGCTCGCCTGTAGCACGACTTGGAGCTACTTGGCACCTCGAAACTCACCTTGACGTGTACTCGGGTCTCCCTTATATATTTGCCGCTAGAACGCAGTAGGAAGTGTGTGGTCGGACCGGCCAGCTCATGTCTTGATGTATGCGCCTTCAAATCCCGCGACTGGCCCATTTCCGAGTAAGAGAAGCCCGCGCCGCTTTGCTCATCCGGGCGATCTTCACATGTTTCTCATTCAGTTTGGCCTTGTCGGCCAGGCCTTTCAAATGGTGGCGACGCATCTCGGTTACATAGACATAGTGTTCGACCTGAGAACAAGCATGGAAATAAGCCTGATATAGACTCCCTAGAAGCAATCCCACGAAAAACTGGCCTTAGCTTAGTGTGCCACAGAGCAACTCTTTGAGCTCCCAGCTGTCGGACTCGAGAATAGACGGGGAATGCTTTGCGCAAGCTACGACACTAGGAAGCGGGGAAGAAGCCACGGTTGCCTGACTTTTACTTGGAGTTTCTTTTCGGCTCTCAGCGGGTCCCCAGGAGTGACTTGGCGGTGTGTCGGAGAGGCGGACTGTGCGGTTATAGGCGGGGCCGTCGTGGCCAGACGGCAGGCACGCAAGAAAGACCCCTTGGCCTTGTGACGGGCTTAGGAAGAGCGGTGGAGTCAAAGGCAAGAGGTAACTGGCTTGCCCGGGTCCATCTGGGCAGGTAGGAGGGACCTTGCAGTGATCCCGAGGCACAGCTAGGGCGCGTGCTCTCGGGTTCTGAAACGAGGAGAAGAAGGAAGTTACCCCCGATTTGTTTCAACAGTGGACGGTGGGTCCACTCAAAGAGTCGACTTTTTTCTCTTTTACACTCGGGGCCAGGGACGTGGCCCCGAATGAACTAAAATCTATTTTGGTAGGAGTGGCAGCGATTAGACTGAAGGAAAAAACTCGAGGGTAGAAGAAGTAGGGGCCTTAAAGCGGTAGAGCGTCTGACGACAAATTAGAGGAACTAGGAATGTTCGACTTTATCGATATAGAGCAGGCGAGCATTCCTCAACCTTAGAGCCGCAGTTGACATCTTCGTCGCTGAGGTCGAGACGAAACATCACAGGGAGCATAAGGAAAGCAAAGTCAGTATTCGATCGCCTTTAGACAAATCAAACGAAAGTAATGCAAACACTCACGGCCCCATCGGGGCACTCCACGTCTGGGCACACCAGTATCACCCACAATCACGGTCGCTACTCCAGTTAGGCAGTAACGAAGAAATATCGTCCTTTCCATGGCCAGGTGTGAGGAAGGAAGGTGCAGGGAATCACAGAGGGAGACCAGGCGATACGGTGAAATAAATTAAACCCTCTTTGTGTAGTAGCCATCGGATTTGAAAAGATGAAGGAACAGAACCACATTGGGGACGCAGGCCCTCATCCTTAAAAAGAAGACCAATGGCCAGACTAAAATACTGACCATTTGGGAGCCCAATGGGGCGGATGTTGAAGTGTTGGAAGAGCCTGCTTTTATGAAGGGATCTGCGAGAAGAAGCGGCCAGATTATTAAACGACAGCGGACCATACCGAACCACTTTGGAGGCGGTGTAAAGGTGGCTGTCAAGAGACCATGTTCGGACACGAGGAGAGGCGTGCCTTCAGTAAAAAATAGATTCATATGAAGGACCAGCCACTGGGGCCCTTGTGTGACATGTCGAGCAGTACGTCACGGCCGAGGAAGTCAGGCCAACAGGATATTTGATCGGGTTTATCTTCTTTACCTTTACTGGGGAAGGAGGCGCGCCCGGGAGCGAGGTTGAGGCAAAACTTTGATCCAAGCAATGAGAACGCCCAGCTGCCGGGGCCGTGTCAGCGGAAAGTCGTATTGTCTAGCAAGAAAGGAAAAACGATTTGGACCGTGGCGTCATGAAGCGGTATAAGCGAAATCAGAGGCAGAACCACAGAGCCTCGTCATTATTCGAAAAAGCTCTGGCGGAGCCGGGGGCCGCGAGCCCGGGAATGAGAGAAACGCCCGAGAAAAAGGACCCAACACTAAACGAGACGGAGAAAAATCGAGCGAAATACGAGAGCGCGAAATATAAAGGCAAAAAGTAGAATTATGAGGCGAAGAGTCGAGCGGAAAGATTGACGAACGAGAAAAGCGAAGAGTATGAAAACAGCGCGAGCTTCGAAGGTATCGTGCCTTCCCACTGCGATGGCGGTCGAGGTTAATTAATCACGTCAGCCGGAGACACGGGAAATAACCAGTCGCGAGGATTAATGCAGCCCTTGCCGCGATCGTTACCTGAGGTACGGGGGGCAAGCGACCGGGAGAATCTGTGGGCCGGCATTTCGTTGTGACCCGAGGAGCCCGGTGAGGACCATGCCCACGCTTGGGTGTCACCCATAGCGGCCAAACGGAGGCAGGAAGCTCATTAGGCCCAAAACATGGTTGGAAAATAGGAGGCCCGTACCGGCGGTCGAGCCATATTTTTACAAATAACGAGAAGAATGAATATTCCTAAAAGAAAAGGCGTCTTGTTCGTCGAATCAAGTCTATTATAAAGGAAGGAAAAGCCAGCGAGAAGACGTTAGTTGGATACCCCAGTAAGGAAGGAGGATTACTCCAAAATAAACTCCTTTGACTAATCCATTGCTAAATCTAAAGTGGCCTTCTACAGAAACCTATCCTCGAAGGAAGAACCTAATCATCGTCAAATTGGATGAATATCCATTATAAATCTGAAGGCCGCTCCAAACCTTTAAAAGGTACCTTGATACTAAGTAGCAAAACATTCTCTCTTTTCTCTCGGAAGAATGCGAGTTTAGGCATCGGGGCGGCCCGGAAATGAAGCCCTGCAGCGCCCTCTTCGATACAGTTCTTATTGGGAAAAGTGCATCGAGCACATTGATGCGACATTGCGGCAATCCTACGTGGCGATCCCTCGGCTGCGGTCTTGGCCAACCCAGCGACCCGACCACGGCTCCGACCCGATTCCGTTGAAAAAGGCATCATATATATATATATATATATATATATATATATATATATATATATATGGGTAGCAATATTTATTGACACATCGTGACATGTCGTATTTGGCGACGATACGTCGGTGATCAAAATGAGTTTTGTCGACAATTTATCACAAGAATCAGCTATATATCGATCCAATTATTGAAAATTTTATCAAATTTTTGGGAAATTAACAATTTTTTTAGGAAATATCGAAATCAAATCCTTTAGGCTCCGTTTAGTTCACGAAAATTTTTAACTCTATCCAAAATTCAGAATATGAAAATTTCCAATGTATTCTAATCTTTAGTTTTCACATTTCGGAAAATCGTTTACCGTGCCAGATTTGGTTGAAAATAAGAATAAGAAAATCCGTTTTGTAAAATCATTTTTCTTGAAAATGAAGTTAATAAAAGCGATGAGGAAATGTGTTTAAAATGCGAGGTTACTATTACAATCCGTGTTTTAGTAGGCATTAAAATCGAGTGGAAGGCGAAATGGGAAGAAAGAAAATAAGTAGTAATCACACATGTTTTTCGTTTTATCCCCAATGTCTGACCAAATCCGTGTTTCGATTTAATTGAAACAAGAGCTTGCTAATATGAAGCAGGTTTTAGTTCGTATATAAAATGTTGAAAATAGTGGTCATTTTTAACATTTTCAAATTTTATTTTGTCTTGTCATGCTTAAGCGTGTGTTTTCATGTTTTACAAGTTTGAATAGAAAGCAGAGAAAATTTTCTAACTACTAAACAGGGCCTTCATTTCTATGTCAACCCCATTTAAATGGTCAAAGCCCACTTCAATTTTGACCGAACAATTGTCAAACTTCTATAATAATATCTCAAAATATTTTTAATAAAGAATTACTTTAATTTTAGTTAATTGATTACCAAAAATATATATAACATCATTATATTCTTCGTGAATATTTTGTATATCATTTATATGATAACTTAAAATATTATATTTTTTAAAATTGTTAAATTCATTTTAATTAGATAAATTATGGTTTAAATATTAAATATATTCTTATTTATCTCATTGATATTATTTTAAAAAATTATGATAATTTCAATTTTTTTTTATATTTATTCTTTTACTTTTATTTAATTTTTTATATTTTTTAAATATTAAAATGTGAACTTTTTCATAAAGTTGCTTAAATATAATAATAATAATAATAATTTCTAATATCTTATAACTTAAAATTAATTTAATAAGATAACTTATTAACTTATTTTTTTATTTAATTATTTAAATAAATTAGAAGCAATAATAAAAAGATGTCGGCATATATAAAACTTTAGAAATTATTATTAAATATAATAAAAATTATTTCCGATATAAAATAAATGACTACAAATATATCTTTTTAAAGAAAATGGCTAAATATTTTTCTTACTGATGATGCCTTTTTTCAACCGGACTAGATTTGGAGCGTGTGAAGTCGTTAGGCGGACCTGGATTGTTGTAGGCCCCGGGATCTGGCGAGGCTCTTAGTTGCGGGGTACGAGTGGGATCATTGCCTTTGTTGATCTGCGACTGGCGTGTTGCATTCCTCTACAAAACAAATGGAGGGGTCGCGGGAGGCCGCCCGTGGCCGCTCAGATCTCCCTAAGTCGGTTTCTTTGAGAAAGAGAGGCTATTGGAAGGCGGATGTTGCATATGTTTATCGTCTAAGAGTGCGTGCTGCGCTAGAGTGGCGTACCAGCCCATAGTAGATGTCTAGCAGGTTGAATTTGTAACTAGGATTTGTTCCATTGGATGGGGATTTTCTTATCGATGCTCCAGTTTAGTAATGGATTTAGAAATGGTATGCAATTTGGGATAATCTTCCCTTCCTTATTGAGGAAGATCAGTAGTGATAATCTGTTGATATTTTCCTTTCATGATAAGATTTATGGTTGGATCGTGGGCGATATATTATTGTTAAGGAGTTATTCTATTTTACGTGTTGGCAAATACAATCTGATTTGCAGGATATGGACCTTCTAATTCATCCAAGATTGTCCTTTGGTCCTAGCAGGCCGAGCCTTCGTTTTGGGCTGGTACCGAGGGGCTTGGGTATTACGTTGGGCGCGCCACTTCTTTGGGCTTGGTGAGTGGGCCTGCGAGCCCATTTTTCAAACCCTATCAGTTGCCCCCCAGCTCTTGGGTACGATGTATGTGGGCAAGGGCTGTATCGTTTCTTGCATCGGATGCAATTTCCACGTGTCTGTTTGAGGTTGGGTTAGTTAAGGCTTAGTCGCCGCCATATGTCTTGTGATAATGATGACTCTTGGGTTTTCGCGCTCATTTCCCCTACCTCTTCTAGTTTCTTTTCGGTTCTTCCATGGGGACCTCCCTGCATCATGCTTCTCACGGTCCCTCCAACCTCTTCCGCGATCTCGTACTTTATTTGCTCAGAGTTCTCTGTTTGACCCTTTTTGTGTAGAGTCTTTTAAACACATTTTTCGAGGTAAGCCTTTAGTCTTATTCCCTGGACCACTGCGTCTCTACCTCTTTGGTTTCTCTTCGATTATGGTACAGTGAGGCGCTAGGGTTAAATTAGTTAAGATTTCGTTTTTCTTTATTTGCTTTTATTATGGGTCAGTCTCTCTTCTTCTTTCGTATTGGCAATGACTCTTCTTGTGGGTTGCAGATGGTCAAGGGATGTAGACGTTAAATATCGTTGAACCCGAAGCGTTCTGGGCGCCTCCTCTTCCCTTGGATAGGATAAAGGGGAAAATAAGCCTAATTAAATATCACGGGGTCAGATTACCTTAAATCTTGAGTCGGTATCTTTGTGTGATGGGACCTAGCAAGGTCGGTCAGCCGTAGCGGGGTTACCTTTGCTGAACGTTATCGACCTCCCCCTAGCGTCCGAGTATGGACCCCTGGCGTCTTGACTTTTTATGTGGCTTAGGTACGGGATGGTATGTTTCAACAAATTAAGCCTTTGATAGTGGTCGCCGTTTTCCCTTTGCCCCTTCGCAGGGGTTGCGCAGCATTTCAATGTACGTCGCTGACTCGCTCCCAGCGGTTGGGGTATTTTGGTGGGCTGATGGCCTTTTTTAGGGACCAGGGCTCGGCGTCCCTAGTGGCTTGCTCCTCTATCTTTTAGCTGAGGAGACCAGGCTTCGCCCCCCATTCTCCAGGTGCCTGGGCTCCTCTGTGATCTAAGTCTTCCCTTATCCCATAGGTAATGGAAGGACGCTATTTCTTTGTGGCGGTGCAGCCCAGGAATATGATCCTTCCGACAGGGCGACACTGCTGGCGTTCGGTGGCAGACCACCCACGATAAACCGTGAGTGTTTGCTTTCTGTTTTCCGGTATAACTTGTGTGAAGGTTGCTGGATATTTCTGATTTTGCATTGTTCTCATGCTTCCCAGTGCTCGACTCTGACCTTAATCTGAAGATAATGCTTCGTAGCTACGGCGTTGGCGAATGTCACGCTTTCGTCCTTCACCTTGGAGCTGATAAAATCAGACATTCCTGGTCCATCTAATTTGAGGTCACAGCGTTCCCTTTGTAAGGCCCTTTGCCTCTTCCACCGTAAGTCTCCCATTGGGCTTTCATGACTACTCCTACTAGGGGAGAGATTTTGGTCGATTGGGGACAACTTTTGTCTCGAAGCCCAGTGCGAAGCGGAAAAAATCAAGCTCCAAGAAAGATCGGCGGTTTTGGTCAAGGTTCGAAAATTGGGGGCGTCTCAGGCTTCTTACCTTTCGAGGCGGAGCGGAGTCTGTGCATTTTGTGGCCAGGCTCCCGTAGTCATGAGCTGTACTTCCCCTTCTAAACCCTGCTGGCAGAGGCAACCGATCTCTTGGGTGGAGCCGTCGAGCAGCCGTTGGCGGTTATGCCTATTACCGTCTGGAATCCGCCTTCGGAGAGTGTTAGGCCACCTCCTCGAAGGGTGGAAGAGTTGAAGAGAAAAAGTCGGGAATCAAAAGTTGGCGAAGATGAAAAGGAGATTCTTTGCTCTCCAAATCTTTGAACTTGCGCGGAGTGCAATCTCGTCAGATCCTTAGGATTCGACCTTGGGAGGTCAGCGCCCGTTGATGAGGCTACGGCTCTATCAGCCCGGGGTTGCCTCGGTAAGTCCCTAGTCGTACTGTTCCGTGTTGATCCGTGACCCCAGTTTGTTGACTCCGTATTTGATGTGCGAGTAGCCACTTCGTTTGAAGGTGGCGAAAGGCCAAACTAGGCAGCATGTCAAAATCGCGGTTATAAGTGAGGCTGGCCTCTCTCACCCGGCGGGTAGGCTGGCGGGCGCAGTATGGCCAAAAGAAGTAGAGCGGCACCATCCCGATCTAAAGCATACGCGTGGCTGGGTGCTCGGGCGAAGTAGGAAGGATGAAGTTAGTAGTTTGGCCAGTGGTTGAAGCGAGAAGCCGGAAGTTCGGGGTGGGCTCGAGGGTTCTGAAATGGATTTGATTAAGGACCAGGAAGGGGGCTGCGATGCGCTGGTGTGAGCTTCGGATGGTTTGGGAGGGAGCTCATTACATCCGGGCGGCTGGGAGTCTGAGAGGAACTCGAGTGCGGCCCGATGGCGCACTTTGGACGACTAAGGTGACGCAGCTCGAAGCGGCTCATCGCGAAGCCTCCGAGGCCAAGGCGCTGCTAGAGGTGGCTCGTCGTGAGGCCTCCGAGGCCATAAATTCGACGAAACGGCTGAGTGAGGAGTGTCGCGGATTGCGTGGGGACCTTCATCAGCAAATAACTGGTTGCTTTCGGAGGATGGGTTATTGGAAGCGGGGATCGAAGCCCGGTGCTCGGTGGGCTCTGGGTGAGGCTCGCTTTTCAGCGGTCGTTCACGTATACTCGGTTGGACTTCAACCCCGACCTCCCAAGCGACTGAGGAGGCAAAGAGATCTCTGCAGATTATTCTCAGAGCACAGGTACTCTCTTTGAGGCCCATTCCCCTCTTCATCAGTATGTTCCTCTGTTGGCGCTGAGTTCACATTAACCATCTCTAGTCGACTTTTATATTTTCTTTTATGTCGCCCGTTTCCTTTTTGGACTGAGGCCTAGACATATGTGACCCTCCTTTTTTAATAAATATTCATTTTTTATGGTTTAGTTCTTCTTTGGAGTATTTTAGAAGCTTTCTTCGTAGATCGTATGGCCCGAATTGAGGGTGGTGAAGCAGTCAGCTCATCAAGTGTGTCGCTAAGGCTTCGTAGGCTGAATTGTATAGGCTTGGGCGATTCCTGGGAATTTGTAAAGGCTTGTATAGGCGGGCTCGTCAAATTAATTTGTTAGTCTTAGTTGGTATCTTGCATATGCTGACCCGATTTTTTAGGGCTGCGAGCGAGGCTGTCAA
Source organism: Tetrastigma voinierianum (assembly GCA_016808115.1). Lineage (NCBI taxonomy): Eukaryota > Viridiplantae > Streptophyta > Magnoliopsida > Vitales > Vitaceae > Tetrastigma > Tetrastigma voinierianum. The sequence continues at coordinate 547,725 of JAEQBH010006084.1, forward strand.
CTTTAGCGGCTGATCTCCATGGGCTTATTTGCATGAGTTGAACTGATTCCTTAAGCTGCATGACCTATTTTTTTGCGAGCTCGTCGAGCAGGCGGGCGATCTCAGTCGGCTGCTTGCATGGGTTGAATAGATTCCTTAGGTTATGGCCCCATTTTTGGCGAGCTCGTCGAGCAGCGGCCTCCATCGGGTTGATTTGCATAGGTTGAGCCCGGATTCCTTAGAGGTACACTGAGGCCTATTTTTAGCGGAGACTCGTCGGTAAGCGGGCGGCCTGCATCGGTGTCTTGTATGAGTTGGCCGGCTCCTTAGGCTCGTGGCTGTCTTGGAGTGGATGAGCTCGTCAAGCGTGGTATTGGAGCTCGATCTATGCGAATAGCTGGATGGGGCTCGTCCATGTGAACTAGATCCAGTGCGGCTGGCGAGCGAGGCTCGTCTGTGGACTTCACAGGGAAGGCTCATCAATGCGACAGGTTGGGCGAGCTCGATCCCATGTGAACTCGTCAGTGCGGCTGGCGAGTAGGGCTCGTCTATGTGGACTTAGGAAGAGCTCATCAATGCGAGCAGGTTGGGGAGCCGTCCATGAGCTGTTTGGGAAAGAGCTCGTCAGCCCAGCTGACTGTTGAGCGGGCTCGTGAGTGAGTTATTAGGCTCCATTGTGAGTGCACCGAGGGCGGGGATGGCTCCTTGGGTGGCGTGACTGTCCTGGAGTAAGCCAGAACTCGTCAGAGTGGTGCTAGAGCTCAGGCGGCCCCATCGGCCAGAGTGCGATGTCGAGGTGGCAGTGGCCAGGAGGTGGTGTGAAGTGGCGATGTAGCCCGGTGGCGATGCTTGAGTGGAGATGAAGCCCGAGTGGCGATGTAGCCCAGTGGGCGATATGGCCCAGAAGTGGTATGTAGCCAGAGTATTGGCCAGAAGTGGCGATGTAGCATGGTGATCGACTCCTCGGGTGGCGTGATCACGTCCGGAGTAGACGGGCTCGTCAAAGTGGGGCTGCTTGGGTCATGTGGGCGCTATGGCCTTGGTGAGTTCCGGCTGGAGTTGGTCGACTCGTTAGGCGGGCGTGGCTGTCTTTGAGTGGATCACCTCGTCGATGTGAGTTGCTTGGCTCGGGCACTATGGCCAGGAGTGGCGATGGCCCAAGTGGCGATATAGTAAGTGGCGATGGGCCCAGGAGTGGCGATGTAGCCGAGTGGCGATGTGGCCCGGTGGCAGTAGCCGAGTGGCGATATGGCCAAGTGGCGGTGGGCCGGAGGGTGGCGATGTGGCCAGGGTGGCGATAGGCCAGGAGATGGCAGTGTAGCTGGTGATCAGGCTCCTCGGTGGCGTGGTGCATCGGGAGTAGACGGACTCGTCAAGTGAGCTCAGGGCTCCGGGGCGTGGCCGGTGTGGAGTGGGCCCAGGAGTGGCGTGTAGCCCCCAGTGGCGATATAGCGAGTGGCGATGGTAGGGTGGCGATGGGCCCAGTGGCGATGTGGCCGGAGTGGCAATGTGGGTGTGAGAGTGTGGTCGAGGAGTGTGATGTAGTAGGAGTAGGCGATCGGCGGTCGCGGTGTGGCCAGGGTGGCGATATGGCCGGTGTGATGGCGGGGTGGCGGATGTAGGCCCCCAGGGGAGGTGGCAGTAATGAGCCGGGTGGGCGTGTAGCTGGTGATGGGCTCCTCGGGATGGCGTGAGCTGTCGGGAGTAAGGCCGAACTCGTCGAAGTGGTGCTTGGCTCATGGCGGCTATGGCTTTAGTGGCGTTCCGGCTGGGGTTGATCCCGAGCTGTTGGCGGCGTGGCTGTCTTGAGTGGATCACCTCGTCAATGTGGTACAGCAGCTCGGGCGCTGGCGGGTGCGATGGCCAGTGCGCGATGGCCAGAATGGCGATGTCTTTGGGCGGTTGACTCCTCGGAGTAGGCGTGACTGTCGGAGTGGGCGAACTCGTCAAAGTGAGCTCTTATTTGGAGCTCCCGGTGTGTGGCGGGTTGCGATGTGGCTGAGGTGATCGGCTCCTCGGAGTAGGCGTGACTGTGAGCCAGGGCAGACTCGTCAAAGTGAGTTCTTTGCGCGTCACGGCCATTCGGCTCAGTTTTCTTGGAAAGGTGCGAATGCCTTTAATGTTGATTTATGGAGAATTTGGAGGGTGACTTTTTGAGTACTTTGGCCTTCTTATAAATGGCGGCTTCATTCTTTATGGAGTTTATGCTTTGTATAATGCCTTTTACGGTGTGTGGCGGAATGCGGGTGAGATGGGCGTCGATGCGGTTATCTTCGCTGGGGATCCTTCTGAAGATTTTGGTTCAGTTCTGTTGTTCTTCTACATGTGGGAGTTGTGTTTTTCCCTAGTCTCCCCTTTATGGGAGTCATGTTATTCCCTAGCTTCGTGCTAGGGAATGCGCCGGAGAGGGCGATGCATTTCTTGCGTCGCCTTCTCCATTTCCTGTTCTTCTTTCTCTTCCTTCCCCCTTTCTCCTTCTCCTTCTTTTTCATTTTTTTTTTCACATCTCATTCTCCCCTTTTTTGTTTCTTCCGTACAAACTCCTTCCACCTTTTTTTTTTTTTTTTTTTTTGTTTTGAGGAAATTGCATGCTGAGTGCTAACAAGATGTGTCAGTGGCTTACCAATAGTTGTAACTAAATGTAATTCAACGGTGGAATAAAGAAACTTTTCCTTTTATGTCTATGTTCTTCTCATTGTGCCTTTTTACAGGTTTATATATCACATTTATTTAGGACCTCGACAACATAGTGTAATGAGCGCTCAGCCGTCACCTAAGAGTTAACAAAATTTCTATTTAACCTTACAAGCGTACTTCTTGGTAAAGCGCTTAAGATGTTCCGCATTCCATATCTTGTAAAGATTTTCCTTCCTGTGGAGCTCATAGTGCCGGCTGACGACTCGAGATATGATGTAAAGGGCCTTCCCGGTTGGGGCCCGATTTTCCATCTTGCCAAGGAGTTCTTCCTTCTTTGCGGGAGTTTCTTTAAAGACCCAAATCACACGGCATATAGCTCCACAGGTTTGACTTTTTATTATAGTACCTTGTTGTCTTCCTTTGATAATCCTGCGCCAAGCCTTAGAACTTGCTCGCGCTTTTCATCTAGGAGTTTCAAGTTTAGACGAAGGGCCTCGTGTTGTGTTCCACTAATGCTGGGAGACTTTATTAGGCCTCCAAGCGGGACTCTTTGCCGATCATCGAGCTAGGGCAAATGGGGGTTTCCGAGTTCTTGACTTTTGTGTCGTCACCCAGCCAGGCGTAGTGCCTCGGGGAGGTATTCTACCCAATTTCGCTAAGGTCTTCGATTTTGTTTTCAGGCGGCTTTAAGGGTTGACGATAGTGACTTGGCTTTGTCCATTGGATTCTTGGGTATCTTTAGAGTTAGGCATACTTGTTTATGTAGGTAGAACGATCTGAGTCGCCACTTACTTGATTCTTTCTTGGCGAGCACGCGTTAGCCAACCACTCAGGATACTCCACCTCCTTGATCGCTCGGCAGAGGAGCTTGCGAGCCCTCTCGTTATTAGCTTTTGCCTCTGCAGTGCGAAGCTCCTTCGCTTTAGCAGTGAGGTTTGAAGGATGGGGTGGGTGTTCGCCTGAGTGGTCTCTTTACATGGGAGTCGATTCCTCCCATGTCAGCTGCTTCAATGCGAAGGCGTCTGCATTACGTCTCAGCGAGTAGGGGCTTTTAAGGTCTTCGGCTAGTTTGGAGCCGATGGAGAGATGTTCGGAATTAGTCATCCGGCCAATCTTGGCTCTAATTCTTACGAGGCTCGGGTTGGGTGAGCTACCTGGAATCCGCGCATATCAAGCTAGATCCGTGATCACGTTGTCGACCATCTTTGCTTAAGTGGAAATTTGTATGGCATTCTCTGGCCTCCTGTTGATCTCCTCGAACCATCCCTACTCCGTGTATGGTTGGGAACTTGATTATCATGTAGTACGCGGAGGGGATGGCCTTTATTGCGTTGAGAGAGAGGTGCACCTAACAACCTTATTATAAGTTGATGGGCGTCTCTGATGAGGAATCTTGCTTTGTGTAGATTGCTGGCAAGAGGCTCTCAGTGAGCACCGGTGAATTGAGCAAGGTAATACCTTTTCCCCGGCCGCGGATGTGTGTTGGCTGGGCTCAGTTTTCTCTCCAATGCCCATTTTAACCGAATTTTGTGCGAAGATGATGTCACTGAACTCCGGGTGTCAGCTAGAACCCGATGAAGCTATCTTGTTGGCTACGATTCTGCGAACTACCAATGGGTCGTCATAGGGGTGATAGCATCCCTCTAGGTCTGAGTCAGAGAATGTTATGGATGTGTCGGGCAGCCGGTTGGATACCTATTGGATTTCCCTATTTCGTGACGTCTTTGCGCAAATGGGCTTCCGGCCCGAACTAGACTCTCCTCCTCTGTAGATCCTCCAGGAATCACTGGATTTCTCGAGGGTTGCTTGTCTTGAAATCGTCGTGCCAGAGGCGTGATTTGTGAGTTGGGGCACACAGTTGCAGGCTTGATTACGGGCCGATTCTGCGGAGATGTAAACGTCGGAGTATCATCGCCGTATTAAATGCTCATTTCTCTCTTTAGGTACGTATCTGAGTTGTCAGGTCGCGGTGTCCGTGGTCACTGTGGAACTCCACGATGTAGTGTTGTCCCTTGTGGCGGGATCCGACTTCATTTGTCCGTGCCGTGCGGGACTGCCAGAACCCTTTGGGGCGTTAGGGTAGACATTTGGGGCGAATAGCGTCGTCGTCTTTGAATGGCGATGGACGGGCGATCCACGGTTCCACGCGCACGGGATGATCCCGAGGTTTCACGCCGGGACGTTTCATCTTCTTCGGGGATGCTTCTAACGCTTTGTCTGCGGCTTCGCCCCGTCGTTATCTCGTCTCACTCTTCTCTTATGTTGAGGAGCCTTCTGATGCGAGGGCTTCTTCGCCGCTTATATACTTCGCGACGAGCACCTCGCCATGCTTCGCTGAGGGTTCTTGAGATGAAACATCGACCCTTCGATCGCACTTAACCCAAAGAATGAATGCAAAGTGATTGGCGAATTTTTCATCTAAAAGGTCTATTCAAGGACTTGGCGTTGAATCTTTGCACGTAGAACTTTAGACTTTCCTACGAGCCCTGCTTGACCGTCAATAGATGATAACTTTGGGCTTTCAGACGCCCCGCTCCAATGAAGTGGGAGACTCTAACGAAATGGATAGTTCTCCTGAATCGAAGAGATCGACATGAAGGTGGAATTTATTAAACCAGCCAAGGCCGGGCCTTTAGTGTAGAAGGAAGCCCCGTGACGTACAAGGTCCCGATACTCATGTAACTCAATTTACTTTTGTAAGTATTGAGGTGGTCGACGGATCTTTGATTCCATCGAATGCTTCCACTGGTGGGCATTCACTCACTAAGGGGGTAACGTAGCACCTCTACTGTGAAGGGCATCTACTTTTGCCGTACTCAAGGTGTCCATGTCCGGGCGCTCGCCCTTTAACCACTTCCCTTCACGGGCCGAGCTCTTGCTGAAGACCTCAAACCTCCTCGCCTCCCATGATCGCTTCCCGTCCCCGTCGTAGTTCTTCTCGTCCCGACATGTCCTCCGAGCATTGCCCGCTTCCCTCTTCCGTAGGGCCAATTGCGGGTCCGCGGCCCCCGGTTCCTGCTAGGACTCGTCGCTTCTATGATCTCGGAATGTCATGGACCCGTTGCTCTTCACGGGGAATGTTATGACCTTCCCGTCCGCCGCGGCTCCCGCGGATGTCGTGATCCGCCCGGTAAGTTGTTCTAACTCTTCGACGCGCTGATTGAAAAGGCGGCGCTTCCACTTGTTCGTGACCGTCAGACGCTCTCTTATTGTCCCAGAGGTCCGCTCGTCCGCGCCGCTCGTGGATCCCCGATCCCGCGACCGCACGCTCCCGCCAGGTTCCGGCCGATACCATCAAGAATCGAAATCAGCTTATATTTATAGGAACCGGGTTGCTCACTGCATCGCGCCAACTAATACGCCTTTTTTCAACCGGATCGGGCTTCGAGCGTGTGGGGGTCGCCATCGACCGATTGTCGGGTAAGCCGACGTTGTGCTCTCGGATTGCCCGGGCCGAGGGGATCGACCGCTGATCCGTTAGGCTCGACGAGCATTCCTCTATAAAAACAAGGAAGAAGGGTCGGCGAGGGCTTACCGCGTCGCCCGACGCCAAGCTCGCTTCCGAGAAAAGAGAGACCGCAGAGATGATGCTGTATAATGCCATGCCAAGAAATAAAATTTTCACCGCTTGGGGCGGCCATGTATTTATAGATGTCTAACCATTGGATCAGAATTGTGGGATTTGGTTCCCATTGATGGAGTTTCTTATCGCATCGACTGGTAATGGATTTAGAAAGAGCCGTCTATTTGGGATAATCTTCCTTCCCTATCGGGGGGGAGATCCAACTCGTGATGATCCGCTATTATTTTCCTTTCCACTGGTAAGATTTGCTGGATCGCGTGGATCTATATATATTGTTGGGGTTATTCTATTTCGACGCTTAAATACAACTCGACGGTGGATATGAACCTTCTAATTCATCCAAGATCAGCCCTTTGACCTACGGCCGGCCTTCTGCTTAAATGGCACTGAGGTGCCCCTGACACGCCGGGCGCGCAACCCTCGGGCTTGGTGAGCAGTCGCAACCCATTTTTCAAACCCTATCACTTACTATAGTTACGTTTAATTATATTACAAATATTTTTTAAAATTTTTTAATAAATTCTACTTTTAAGATAGTAAATTATCCCCACTCGAACTTAAAACTAAGACTTTCCCTTTTTATACCCTTTGTCTGTTTTAAGAGTGAATTAGGCATGATGAGGATATATTATAAATATCTTATTATTCTAAAATTATCTTTAAAATATACATCATTATTTATTTTATTACTATTAAAACCTCTCTTTATGTTCTCGTAAATTTTAAACAATTTCTCTTTCATCGATATTTTTGTCAAAATATCCTCGGATATATCTCAATTATGGGGTGGGACATAGGAGTTTGCTCCTGAAGGTATTACCCTAGCATGATTGGTCAGTGTTATGGGTGGATTGATAATGCACCTTATGAGATCAAGGCTCATGCCTCCAACTATAAATTTGGATGGTTCTTCCAAGAGGAATTGTAAGTTTCCCTAAAGTTGGAAGGCCTTCTTACCAAAGCGTGCAACTATTAATTTCTTTGACCTTCCATGATCTCTAAACCCATGCTGAGAATAGGAATCTAAAGATTCCTAGAAACTATTTCAACAATAGTGAAACTTTTCTCTGGTATTTACATGATTAGATGCTTTTAAGGCATTGGTCTAGTGGGCTTGGGAATTTGAGTTTTAGACCAAAATATTTTATTTGAAAAAAAAAATTCTAAAATTAATTTAAAAACTAAAGTAAAGACAAATGTAGTGTGTAATACCATTGTCATGGACAATGGTAATTGGCTAATCAAATGTTCAAGTAAAACAGTAAACAATTTAAAATTTTGAAGCTCAATTGACAGCGGTATTTGATAATTCTAATTGTCGTTGTCCATGACAACAACATTACACATTACTTTAGCAATTATTTTGGTTTCCAAACTAATTTAATTTTTTTTTTTTTCAAACAAATTATTTCGATCTAAAACTCTAGGAATTTGACTTGCATTTGCAGTTTCTTTGCTGAGATCAAATGTTTCGCAAAAGGGGGTTAAGTATATTGGCTACCTCTTAGGGTTTGACCACAGCTCCTTTGTAGTGGTAACCTAATGCTACTTTTTATCAACAAGCATAGTAATGAGCTAGCTAGTAGTAACGCTACTACAAATAATCTTTGATCATTGTTTTCAACTCGCATTATTTCATAGATGGTTCCCCGGAGATAAATCAGTGGAGGAATCTGCCAAGGGTATATGCTTCAAATTAAGTTAATGTTCTATCCTCGTCTGGAAGTACATGCATGCTACCCTATAAGAAAAAATGAGTATGGAGGAAGTTGGTAGAACCAAATCAAGACGGGTTGAGATGATGGATGACATGATAATTCAGTCCCAAACTATTAGAGACCTCCATAGGCAAAGTTTGATTATAGCTTCATGCTCTGAACCTCCATTGTTAACGCTTCATACCTGTGTTCTAGACTCTCAGCCTCAGAAGTTTGGTCATCTATTCTTTCTTGGGAGAACTGAGTTCTTATGGGCCCCTTATTTCGTTACTTAGAACAGTTCCCGCATCTTCATTTAAAATATTTGATAAATAATAAAAACTAAATTGATAAAAAATATACCGTGCAAGTTCTACATTGTTTAATCACTAAGACTACCTTAAATGAACCTCGCGAACTATATAAAAATTAGACTGGACAAGACTCAACATTCATTAAGCGTATGATCACAAGCATTTACTTGCACTCTTTATCAATTTTCTTTTCATTCTTTATCAAATATTTTTAAATAAAGATCTCGGGAAATTTTATTTGAAAATTCTTTATTCATAATTTTTCAAAACAATTGAAATAGGGGGACAAAGAGAACCAAGGACCACGTTTTGTCATTGGAGACGCATTGCTCCGAGAATTCCTCCTCCGGAGCTTGGAGTTTTAACACTAGCAATGTCTGGCCCTCCATAGTGCATCAAAATGTTATCTGTATGTTGATTGTCATTCCAGTTGATTTCACAATTGGGAGACCTGATCCATTCAAAAAGCTGAATCAGAAGTAGTTGTTCCTGTCACTTAATTATTGTTCCAAAGGCTCCTTGAACGTTATCGTCTCAAGCACACACCTGCCAGCAGTGTCGGAGCAAGAAACAAACAAGAATGGCTTAGTCAGTAGAGAGATGAAAAAAAATGTTTAAAAAGCTAAAAGAGACAACTTTCTGGGAATGCTACCAAACTTTATGATTTAGATGCTCCAACCCCATACCCCCCACAAGAAGAGACTTCAATAGACCCACAAGGGCCCCCTCACCCCTGTCTATACAACAACAATCAATTATAACAAAAAATATATATATAATAATAAGAAGAAGAAAAATGAGTCTCAGAATCTGACGGCAAGAAAGGATCATCAGTTCGCTTACGTGTCTAGCAGCAGCTGCATCAGTCTCCAAATAATGGAAGGAAGCACTTGTTCATACATGGCATGGCAGATGGAGGAAAATGTGGCCCAGTGAGGGAGGAATGGAATGCCTACTAGACATTGAATGAATGAATTGTGTGAGGTCCTTTTCCATGGAGGGGTAATGTGTCTTCCCCCGATTGGACCCCTGGATCCACACCCTCTCTAAATAAATGATCCCTCGGTTTCAACAGCACTGCTGAGTGCTGACCTCCCCCACATGCTCCCTAACATTCCCATCAATTTATGCACGTGACACACACACTTCATCAACATAAGACATAAAATAGTACTCTCTCTCTTTCTCTCTCTGTATGCATACATTTTTATATCACAAAAGCAGGTCTTGGTTGGACTTGGACATAGCATTTTGCAAACAAAAACTATACTTTCTTCCAGAATTTCTCCAAACAATAATTGAAAATATGAAAAAATACTTTCAAAGTTTTCATATTATGCATGAATGTAAAATCTTAATGAAGAACAAGTCAATAAATTTTGTTCCACAACCGAGTAAAAAATTTCCTAAAAGAAGCTTTTGAGAACTGTGTTAAAAAAATTTCCAAACAAAAGGTATGAAACTTAGACCATCTTTTCCTTTAATGCTTACCAAATAAAATAAAATGGCGCAAAAGGATCCCGATATTCCAGAACAAGTCATTGAAGGACCAAATCTCGACAAGAGAGAGCAGCAGTCCAAGTCAGCCGACATGATCTAACAAGTAATGTTCAAAGCCCTTTGGAATATCAGGCGTCACACCTCTGAGATGAAACTGGATGTATTGGCAATTTTTTCCCACCATGTGCACATGCACAATAATAATACATTAGAAAGACAAAAAGACAGGATTAAACATATATGTGAATATAAACATGATGATGGAGTGCTAGTGAAACAAGAGCTAATTAACTAAACCATTGAACTTCTTATGGAACTCATAAGGCAACATTATGAAGAGTTTATTCACATCAAGGATAGGATATCAGAGATGGAATATGAAGCTTACTTCCAAAGCAAACACAAGCAAATCAATATATTTTCCAGAATTCCAATCACACAAAGTTTGGACAACAGAACATGACAAATGACCAATAAGCATGCATTGTCGACTTCCGGGAATCCTAATGTTTCCACATGGTTCAACTTGAATACATATTTTGACAGTGATAGGAAACCAACCATGACTCCATGAATCGCATTCCTGAAAATTGACAAAAGTCAAAAACAGAAACAATTCTTGAAAAGAATGCCTGCTGGATTGTAGCCATAACTTCACTCACGTTCATGCACCTGATTTACTTAAATCTGCCTTTTTGATTTTCTAATCAGCTTCCAGGAGGGAAATGAGAACTGGCCCATTATTTGTTACCATGCTGCAAGAAAACCCAGCATGGTCATGCTCATTTATGATCATTCACATGCAGACCAACAAATGATAACATGTTTAAGCATGTTTCAGACAGTATATATCATAAATTAGAAGCTAGGCCTATAACCCATATTAATTATTCACCAAATTAGGAGGCCCACAGCTTGGAATAGTTTAAACAACCTTACCAGCCTACCCATATCAACTCTTGCTCTTGAACATCAGTTGGCTTTAGGGTTGAAACCCCTGAAAAATCCAATGCTCAGCTGACCTCAAGGAACCAAAACTCAGCCTGATGTTTGTGTGCTGTCTATAAATGTTCCTTTTTTGCATCGATCATGTGCATGATGTTTCTATTATGCAAAAAACTACTTTTTAAGAAAGGGAAAAAGAGAATCCCCACCCTAAATCTGCCTTAGATCCACAACAAATAATCCTTCTCCAAACCCAACCAACAAGCAACTCCAATCAGGCAAGTACATTGTGTTCAACTGCTTTAGCTCCATGTAATTTACAGCTAAACATGCATCAGCTTGAGCCTGATCTCATCTACACTGTACCAATTTTTATAGACCAAGAGTGATTCTTTTTCCCCCTTTTGAGAAAAAAAAAAGGAATTATTTATTATATCAATCTTGAGTTAAAAAAAATAATAATAATAAATAAAATTGTTCCCTTTCGAAAACCAATAAACTATTCCCTAGTCGCTGGCTCATTGGGTTCAAGTAGCAGAACAAGTTCACAAGGCTGATTTTAATCTCCATTCCAGAAAAGAAGAGAATCTTCATAGAGTAGTTCCAACAATTGAAGTGGCCGCTTTATAGGTTGATAATACTGAAATTCAAGAATCACACAGTTTTGTCCAAACATAAGATCATATCTTGTAATGTATTAGAATCATTGGGTGACAACCTTTATTTCATTGTGTAGTTTCATCCCAATAAAAAAAATGCCCAAGCTTGGGCTGACTTGTGCATGTGTCCAGGATGTTCAGTCCCTAGAGTTAAGGCTTCAGTTAACTTCCAACCTAGCCCAACTACATCCTGCAGCCCTAGTTCTGCATCCTACTAGTGGCTGTCTCCCAGGATAGATGGATTCTCACAGGTAAAAAACAAAAACAGTCGAAGTTCATTGAAAATTCATATAGCAGGTTTTAGTAATACAGATGCTGAAGAAAACGTCAGCAATTAAGTGAAAAAGGAAGGCAGGGAGTAGGAAGCTGAGGAGAGGAGGAACTAGTAGGACTCAGGAGCTAAGACACTACTTACTAACCAACATTATGAGTAGGAATGTGCAACTAAATGTGGTATGCTTTTCCAAACCATCATAGATAGACACCATGACATATAAAAATATATATAAACATTACCATGGTGATGAAGCTGGCACTAATGCAGGAGAGACCTGAGAATATGAGATATAACCCACTAGAATAAAACTATCCCACATAGAATATAGAAGCACTGCACACTGATTTGGTTCCATATGCTTTCCACATGGGTAAATTTGAATGCATAGACAATAGACCAATACATCTGGAAGTACTGCCTTCCTTGAATCTGGGACAATGATATCTTTCAGGAAATACTCCTTGCTTTCGATCAACCAAATTTATGCTAATGTCTCTGCACTTGCTTTAGTTAACCAACTTTGATCCTTTCATATGCTCATAGCAGGTATAAGCTCCAGCTACTAGAAAGCATCAAGAAACCTAGCATGGGCATCTTCATGAATGATTCCATCACATGTAAAACATGTTTATCCGTGTTCCAGACAGGACCTGATGGATGAAAGGTTTTGCTACATTCTCTGTACTGCATTGCTCTTGATAAATTCTATCCTTCCAAGCCCAGCAGCCCTTTACTGACCTCCAGTAGGTTCAAGCTATAGAAATAAAATGACTCAATGATAGTTACAGAATTTTTCATCCATTGAAGTTGACATGTGAATATATATATATATATATATATATATATATATATATATATATATATAAGGGATTAAAGAGCCTCCCATTATTACCTTTCTTTTTTTATAGGTTCCTGTTGTTACCTTTGATGTTACTGAAACTAAATAAAAAGATCAAACAGAACTTCTTTCAATGCTCCAGAGCAAACAATCAGAAACAACTGTGAAAACTCTGTTGTAAACAATATTAACGACTAACATCGATTTTGTTTTCATTTCATCCCAACTTGGACAGCAAAACAGCTAGTTCAGCTCTTTCAAATGGGCTTAAGTCCACCTCTAGCTTGGCTCTACCAACCAGAATTACTATTTGAGGTCCAATCCATCCTAAATGAGCCAAAAAAAAAAAGTGTTTCCCAGGTTTATAGGTAGACACAAAGAGAAGCGAGAGTCAAAAGTAACACACCAATAAATTTCTCTATAACAGATGTTCCCAAAGTTAGGTTTTTTTTGTGTGTGCATGCATGAGAGAGAGAGAGAGGAGAGGGGCATGTAAAGTAATATTAGCTGACGTGTTTTTTATCCCCACCAAGAGTGATGGGCATGATAAATTAAAGTTGCATGAAAAAATAATTTAAACTCTATGATCATGGCAGTGCTGGCAGTAAGATGACAGAGGGAGATGTCAAAAACTAGAAAGCATCAATCAATATAAAAACAATGCTGATGTAGCGCAATTACTATATGAACACATTCAGACGAAATATACGATAGAAAGGAGGAGCACATTTCTATAATGCAGATTGCAAATCATAACGAAGTGGACATGAGAACATGGCATATCATGTATTGCCAACTCTGCAGTCAGATTTGATTTAATCTGTCCTCCATGTGAGGATTTGTATGCACATTAGAAAAAATGGATTAGGAAATCTGCAAGGATTGCTTCTCGACTTTGGGACAAAGAGAAACATTTCTGGAAACGAATGCATCCTATCCAGCTAGCATATTTAAACTAATGCCTACAAACTTTGTCTACCTCGGTCCATGTTTGATTCCTTCATCAACTTGCTTTCGCCAATAGACACTGGCTTAACACTGCTACTGCACCAGCATGACCATGTTCAGATGTGAATCATTCACATGCAACCAAACGAGAAGCTCTTAGAAATGCTAACTGGCAGGAACTACAAGATACTTAAGAAAAAGGGCTCAGTGTCATTGATATTTATCAAAATGTGAGCATATCCACACTTCTGAGAGTTGAAAACAAGCAATGAGCAAGCTTAGACAGCTTTTCAACTTGAGACTGCTTGGTTGAGATGTACCATTCACCCCAAAATACCACATGTATGCAGTAAAAAGTTCAGGGGCCTGACTAATTGGACCAAACATAAACTAGCACAATACAAGAGTAAAACCAGTGGAGGAGCTGGAAAAAGAATTGAGGGGAGGCCACAATGTGAGAATATATTTAAGAGGGGGAAAGATTTAAAGAAGTTATCATGTAGCATAATTTTAATGAATGGGTTCCTTTCAATCCTCTGGGAAGGGGGTCAAATTTCCGTAGTGTCAATTCAATCCTAAGCAGCTCTGCCCTAAGAAAAAGTATTGTTCATTCAAATTCTATGACAATCAACAAAATCAAATTGTTACACCAAAATATGCATACGCAAACAAACAATTTGTGGATGATTAATGGTAGTTACCTTTAGTATTAATATTTGGAACAATATTCAGGCAAGACATACCAAACCCAAAGAGGGGGAGGAAATGTGATCTTTTCCTGGCCTACTTAGCTCAAAAGTGATCGGAATAGGTTGGAACTCAGGACTGGTCAAGCCATGTTCTCCTACTTAGATGCACCCCTAACTATATCATATAATATATTATAATTCACCCCATATGAAACCCTAATAATCTCCTGTGCTAGATCACTTACATATCTCAAGCACTTTTTTATTCATACCAATTACCCTGTCAATTAGCATAAAACCATAAAAAAAAGTCATTTTACAAGACAAGAACTACAATAAAAATGGCATTTCCCTATGGTACCGAGTTCAACAGGATGATGGTGGTGATTGTGGCTTCATTAATGTGAAAGGATAGAAGAAAATAATATTTTTCTTTATTGAATGAGTGAGTAAAATACAGTATAGGTCCTACCTATTTATATGCATCAAGAAGACACAAAAAGGATACAAATAAAATACAAAAAAAAAAGGAAAACAATGTACAAGAAAGGAAGGAGATAAACCAAATAATATCCTATGATTCTCAACACTCCCCCTCAAGCTGAGCATATAGGTCATATGCACCAAACTTGTTACATATGTACTTAACCGGAGAAGGTCCGCTAGAGATGGTCCATCGGAGAGGGTCCGTCGGAGAAGATGGGTGTCGGAGAAGGTCCATCGGAGAAGATGGCTGCCAAAGAGGGTCCGTCGGAGAAGGTCCGCCGTTGAAGATGGCTGCCAGAGAAGGTCCGACGAAGAAGATTCAATAAGAAAGTCCACCGGAGAATGTCCATCGGAGAAGATGGCTGCCAAAAAAGAGGGCTCACTCCAGAACCAACCATGGCTCTGATACCTTGTGAAAGGATAGAAGAAATAATATTTTTCTCTATTGAATAAATAAGTAAAATACAGTATAGGTCCTATCTATTTATATGCATCAAGAAGACACAAAAAGGAAACAAATAAAATACAAAAAAATGACGGAAAATAATGTACAAGAAAGGAAGGAGATAAACCAGAGAATATCCTAAGAATATCCTATGATTCTCAACAATTAATATGTAAAATTTGTGGGTATTCAATTTAATTGACATGTAAAGAATCACAAAATGAGAGAATGAATTCTCTGATTTTCATTAATTAACAAAGCGAGGGAACATACATATTTATAATCTAAGAGTTAGAACAAATAGAGTAAACAGAGTTAGAGTCTAATTAGGAGACTACAGAGAAATGAAAGCATGGGGGTGATTCAAATCTGGACAGAAACTAACTCTTAACACTCCCCTCACCGACATAGTCACACCAACCTTGATACATATATAATGTATCCTAGGACCTCTGAAATACTTAATGAAGATATCCAATAGTTGGTCATTAGAGTTGACAAAACTAGTAGTCATGCATCCCGATTCAATCTACTCTCTGATAAAGTGGCAATCCACTTCGATGTGCTTGGTCCTCTCATGGAAGACTAGGTTAGATGGAATATGCAAGGCGGCTTGATTATCACGTATAAACTTCATCTGTTCATCTTTCCCAAATATTAGCCTGAGTGATGTTTCACCTATAATGAGTTCATATTGCTGGCGTCATACTCGATACTCTACTTCAAGACTAGATCCTGGCTACTACATCCTCGTTTCTTTCTCTTCCAAGATATCAAAGTACTTCCAATGAACACACAATTCATGTAGAACGGCCTCTCACGGGGTGAGCCCGCCTGCACTACACTCACTATAGCCAATTGGGAATGGCCTTTGTTCTCACAGCCACCACCCTCACCCGGGTGTTCCTTCGACATAATGAAGAATACGACCGCACCATCCCAAAGGGCTATCACAAAGGTGATTGTAGAACTGACTAACTATGCTCATAGGAAAAGAAATGTCAGGCTGAGGATAGTGAGATAGTTCAATTTACATACAAGTCGTCGATATCTCCCTGGATCTTGTAGAGGCTCTCCCTGTCTTCGTAAAAGTTTGACATTTGGATCCATAGGAATAACCACACCGGTATCCACCAATATATCCAAAGTATACTTCCTCTAAGAAATAACCACACCGGAATTAGACTGAGCTACCTCAATGCCTAGAAAGTATTTGACTCTCCCCAAGTCTTTTGTCTGAAAGTAGCTGAAGGGGTGTTGTTTGAGTTGTTGAATACCACCTGGTCATTGTCTATAATGACAATGTCATCCACATAAACAATCAAGTAAATACACTGTCTCGTAGGGGTATGGTGATAAAAAACATAATGGTCTATTGTGTTTCGAATCATACCAAACTCTTGAACCACTGAGCTAAATCAGCTAAACAAAGCTCGAGGAGACTATTTCAAACCATATAAGGAACGATGTAGTCAGATACCAAAACCGTGACTCCTCGAAAGCAACAAACCAAGTGGTTGCTCATATATACCTCCTAGAAGATCACCATGAAGGAAGGCATTCTTGATATCCAACTGAAAAAGGGGCCATGAGCGATAGCAACCATAAGGAGAAGCAAGTGAACAGAGGCAATCTTGGCCACCAGGGACAAGATATCATAATAGTCTGAGTCATATTGATGAGTATACCCCTTGGAAACCAAACGGGTCTTAAGCCGTTCTACCTGGCCATCAAGTCCCACCTTCACTATATAAACCCAACGACAACCAACAGGAGACTTGCCAAGAGGAAGAGTGACAAGCTCCCTCTAAACTAGAATTCTTCCTAATTTCGCTCAAATTCGAGCCCTCGGCTCTGATACCATGTAGAAAACAAGAAGGAAGAATTGGAGTAAAGAATCCTTGTAATTTTTCATTGATCCATCACATGTATATATACAGATGGGTTAGGCTGTACAATAGGTAAGTCAATCTAACCTTCCTAAATTGTTACAACTTTATAAGACAAGTTTCCTAACTAATTACAATCTATCTGTAAAGTAGATATATGCTATAACAATAACAACTTTCCTTACTCTATAAGGAAACATAATATTACAATAATATAACAAGAAGGAATTATCCCACACAATAATCTTTACGAAAAAGAATAAATACTAATTAGGAATTTGAGACATATTCTAACAAATCCCCACCTTGGATCAAATTCTATCATGTCAATTATCCAACACATCTTGAAGAGAGAGCAATCGACTTCACCTTGAACTGTGTTATAGCATATATCTACTTTACATATAGATTTGTATCCTATTAAGAAACTTATCTTATAGAGTTGTAATCTATTAGAAATGTTAGATTGGCTTTTGTGTATATATATATATATATATTCATAATGGATCAATAACAGAGCACAAGGAATTTATTCCTCCAATTCTTTTATCTTGCTGTCTACATGGTATCAGAGCCTAGGATTCAAATTTGAGCCAAAAAAATTCTAGGACATCTCGGAATACATCGCAAGATGCCAAGGTTCGTGTTTTGAAACATGCATTTCGAGTGGGAGTGCCTGGTGGCACCGCCTAGACAGAAGGGGTGCACCGCATCCGTACGACCAAGACCACCAAGTCCTAAGGGCTTTAAGGTGCTGTAGTGTGAGCCACACACGCCACCACAAGGATCTATTCTATCTCTGACACGACACGTGGGGCACGTGGCGTGGGGAAGTGGGGCGTATGTGGGCGCACGGGAGCCACATCCAAGAACGAGACTCCTCCCTCCAAAGATCGCCGACCACCAACTGGCCCCTCCCCGCCACCCGCTCCCTTGTCCAATGCCTACAACGGTGATTTCCAAAACATTTTATGTCCGATAATCCTGTTTTTCTAGGGTTTTGTGCCTTTCCTTGATTTCTTCGAGATTCAAAGGTGTTTTGTCGATCGTAGGACCAAGTTCTATTCCAATGCAGTGTTTTCGTGGAAAGGTGGTTCTTTTCATTGCAAGATCCTATTTTTCTGGTATTTTTCGAATTTTCAGAGGCTTGTTCGAGTTAGATTTACTTCTATGACTAACATAAAACCCTTGAGAGAGTTATTATTGTCATTCTGCATCAAATCAAGGACCCATGTGCTCCTAGAGTGCTTAAGGCACAAAAATCAAGATTCGATTACATTTCATCATCAAAATCCATGATCTGCATCACACTTTTATGGCACTCGTCGGGAAGTCGGGTAAAACCGACATATGTTTATTCCTCTTCCTCCACATGGGTCATTGACTGCGGAATGCCGACCACATGACCAGTCGAGTTTTATTTACTACATCTCAGTCGCGTACTTACTACGCCTGCTTATTCTGCTAACAGTAGATTGACATGCGTGTCCTTGGTCGGGGACCGATTAAATCATTTCTATCTTGCTCAGCACAGTACTCTTATTTTATGAGTTTACCCTTGATTCTCTTTTAATTTAATTTGTGAGTAAAGCTCACTCGGGACCTGTAATTGCGGTATCTCGTTTCTTTCTGATCATTGTTGTCGAAGTGCATTTAGCGTTGCAGGGTTGTTACCCCATTCGACTTATACCCGGTCGACTTGTTATCACAGGTCATCCTTCTCTCCCTTTGTTGAAGGGTTATATCCTCGGGTTTTCTAGTCACATCTTTATTGAACTATGAGTCGTGTCAATATGCTAAGTTTCATCGAGTGCATTTTAGTCAAGTCGATAAAAGCGAGGTTCCAAGACTCTGTTTGAGTTAGTTCTGTTCGAATGTGTGGGATTATTTATCAGTAGTGTCCCCAGTAGGTTTAGGTATTTTGTTCACGTTTTTGATGATTATTCGCGAACAACTTGGTTATATTTAATGAAAAATTGTTCATGGTTATTTTCTAACTTTTGTGCCTTCTTTGCTAAAATTCACACTCAGTTTTATGCATCTGTTCAAAATTTGAGAAGTGATAATGCAAAAGAATATCTGTTTGAACAATTTCAGTTATTCATGCTTCATAATGGCATCCTTCATCTGACATCTTGTGTTGATACTCCTTCTCAAAATGGACACCTTCTTGAAGCGCAGGCTGTTTCAAATACACGTGAGGCATTTTGGTGCGATGTTGTTTTCAAGCTTGTTTTGATTAATCAGATGCCTTCCTCTATCTTGGATTGGATCACTCTGTTGAGCCCTCTTTCCGTAAATCTTTATTTCAGTTGAGCCACTCGGGTTTGGGTGTCTTTGTCTTGTTCGGGATGTTCGTCGCGTGTGTCTAAACTTGATCTAAGTCATTGAAGTCATATCTTCTTAGTTACTCGAGTTCGAGAAGGGACATGATGTTATCGTCCTTCTTGATGTTACTTTGTGTCTAATGATGTTACATTTTTTGAGACTAACCCGTTTTCCCTTTCTTCTCTTGTTACTACTTAGGGAGAGGATAATGATTTATTAGTGTACACTATTGCCTCACTGGCTCCATCGGCTCTTACTAACTCTACATTCTGCCCAAGCCTCCCATAAACCGAGTATGTTCTGAGCTAAAACCCTCCGGACTCTATTCCCAACCTGCATTTGCTTCGTGATCGGATCAATCAATGATGATCTTAGGTCGGCTCTTCATAAAGGTAAGCGTCGGTGTACTCATCAATCTCTTGATTGTTTACTATATGGATTTGTAAATCTTCATAGCATTCGCTTTGTGCGTCTAACTTGATTGATCTCTTACTCATGTTGTCCGGGTGAGGCTTTATCTTACCTTGGATGGCATAGTGCTATGGTGGAAGAAATGCATACTTTAGAAGACAATGGTACTTAGAATTTGGTATAGTTACCTACGGGGAAGAAAGCCATTAGATGCCGCTGGGTTTTTGCAGTTAAAGTTAATCCTGATGGTTCAGTTGCTCGATTGAAAGCATGACTTGTGGCTAAAGGGTACTCTCAGACCTATCGTGGACTGACCGACACTTTTTCCTATTTGCTAAAATGACATGCATTCGACTTTTTTATTTCCACATTGCTACTTATCATTGGGATCTCCACCAGCTTGATATTAAGAATGTGCTTTCTTCATGTGACGCGAGGAGGTGTATATGGAGGCGACCTCGAGGTTGTTGCTCGGGGAGAGAGGGAAAGTTTGTTATCTTTGTATGGTTTGAAACAGAGTTTGAAACAGAGTCCCCGTGCGTGGTTTGGTAAATTCATTGGCCCGGATTGAAGAATTGGCATGCGAAAATTAAATCGATCCTCGAGTCTTCTCTGAGAACTCAGTTCAGTGTTATCATTACGTTGGTCATATGTGGATGATATTGTTATCGTTAGAATTATTTACAAAGGCTGTCGTCCTCTTAAGTCGCTTTCTTGTAGCGATTTCGAGCACAAGGACTTAGGAATCTTAGACTTCTTGGGCGTGAGAGTTATGCAAAGCGAACATGGAATCTTCTTATCTCAGAAGGAAATATATGCTTGATCTTGTCGGGGCGGAAAGTTGGGAGTAAAGCCATCTGATTTCCTTATGGCTCTGACGTACCTTCTTAGAAAGCGAAACATTTGAAAATCTGGGAGATGTAGAAACCCAATTTGGGAAGGTGGATTCTGCTAATTAACTTGTCACACGATGTGTACCCGCTCGGTCGATTGTTGTAGAGATCGGTACATGTCAGCTCCGACGGTCGGCCGTTGGGCGACTATTGAGCAGTTACATGTTGCTTGAAGAGCCCCCGAGGCGTGGTATTTTATCGGTAATCAAGGCATAACGAGGTGAGTGTTTTTAGGCGGTGGGGCGAGATCTAAGGAGGACCGGGAGGTCGACTTCGAGTCTTGTGTGTTTATTAGAGGAATCGTCTCGCGGAGAGTAAACAAGTATTTGTCTCGATCCCAGTCTGAGTCTGAATCTCGAGCGTCGCACGGTCAGGTGTGTGAAATCGTGTGGAGCAATTAACTGCGATGGAAGTCAGTGTTGAGACACCAATCAATGAGCCTTTGGTGCTGACTTCGTGAAACATACTCCATGTGCTTCTAATCCGGTATTCCGTGAATGAACTAAGCATATTGAGATAGATTGTTATTTCGTTCGTGAGAAAATACAACTCGGCTTGATTTCTACAGGATATATATATATATATATTCATAATGGATCAATGAAAGAGCACAAGGAATTTATTCCTCCAATTCTTTTGTCTTGCTGTCTACAAACTGAAATTCCTTTTATCTTCTTTTCTCTTAACAATTATGCTCAAGAATATTTAACACACCTAGAGCATCTGTGAGTTGAAATTAAACACTTAAGTTCATATGTTGATATCTCAATAAAATGGAGCATACGAGGAAAATACAAACACCTTATAGAAAGTTTCTAGCACTTAGTTTTATAGGGGCGCGAGGCGTATGGACCCCGAAAGGCTTCTTGGAGCCTTGAGGCACAAGGCGCACCTAAGGTGCAGGCTTTTGTGAAGTGAAATGTGACTTGGATGCACATCAATTTTATAAAATATGATTCAAAGTATGATTATATTAATTAAAAATTAAAGACTCCTAATATTTAAAGAAAATTTCAACAAAAAAAGTTGTGAAATTATATAAATTTCAATATATAATTAGAAATTTGAAAAATAAAAGTGTTTTAAAAAGAAATTTTAATCTATAAGGAGCGCCTTTTTAGTAAGGCGCATGTTTTGGAAGTTGAGGCACTTTAACCAGGGAGTGGTTGTGCCTTGAGCCTACATGCACTTAAGGCGTGCCTTTTAAAACTATGGTTGCTAGTTCAATTATGTTCATAATGAATGTTCCCGAACCTTTTAAGGGCAACGCAATCCTTTTTTCCACCTAACTTATCGGTAGGACTTCTAAACTCTCCAATCTCAAGGACCTCTCCAGAAACTCCTCCAAGCCTATCCACATACTCGAAGAATATGCACATTGCCACCAAATATATTTAAATGCACTGCCTTTGTCTACATCCATCAACACAATAGGAGCAAACTTGACCCTAAGGCCAACAATGTCTTTTCCTTAGATATTGCCCCACACCAAAAAGGTAGAAGTGCTATTCCCTTAATACCAAGAAATTCTATGTCACCTTCTTTGAATCAACTACTTTTCATCCAAATTAACATTAAAGGGGAGAACATACAAGAATATGATGTTTGGTTTCAAGAAGTCACTAGAATTGAACTGAGTGCTTAATTGGTATGCCTCAGCATATCCTTTATGAAATTCCTGAAATTGCTCCTAAACGGTTTGTACTTCAACCTCTTAATTTAAGCCATCTATTCCCACCTCTTCTTCTACACAACATGCAGATAACATTGAGTTACATATTTATTCAAGCAGGAAATAACCTCAAGAAGAGTTAAGAGGATCACATTGTTCCAAAGCAAAACCAAGACTCTAATCCAAGATTAGAAGGTCCAGGTCACTTAATTCAAGAAACCGAAGTTTGACACTCCTAATAATCTTAACCTGCCTATTACTCTTGAGGCAGGAGACCATGTACCCCCTATCCAATCTCTAATTTATTTCTTACGAGATCATCAAAATATCATGCATATGTTACTAATTTATCAAATATCGATATTCCAAGTAGCAGCTCTGGAAGGCTAGATAAATGGAGGGTTACTTAGAGTGATGAAATCGGGGCATTGAAAAATGGAACTTAGAATTATTAGACTTGCCGCTACGAGCTGACCAATTGATCAAATAAGTGGATCTTTGTTTATTAAATAAATAAATGGGAGGTGTAGAATGATGTAAGGCAAGAGTGGGTAGTCGAGGATTAACTCGAACTTATGACATAAGGTACGAGAGATGTTGCCTGATGCGAGAGCTTAATACTGTAAGTACTGTGTCTTTGTGATCCCGATCTAGATGGGGACTCTTGACAATTGGATGTTGAAAATGCTTTCCTCAATAGAGATTTAGAAGATGAAATCTATATGGAAATTCCTTTATGATTTGAGAATAAAGTGACACAAAATATGGGATGAAAAATGATAATTTTCTGTATTTTATATTGACTATACACCGCATTTATATAGGGATTCTGAAGGAAAAGGAAGCGGAGATATAAAAGGAAACTAACTATTCTAAAACCAAAAGGAAACTACTTGAATCCCTTAATTTAAGGGTTAAAATAATTCTCCTATTCTATTTCTATTTCTGACATTTTATTTACAACTCAACACTCCCCCTCAATCTGGGGAATAGATGTTTTCCATTCCCAGCTTGAATAAAAGATCGTGAAACATTGAACTGTTCAACCCTTTTGTTAGAATATCAACTAATTGTTGTTCTAATGGAACATAAGACATACACACTACTTCTTCCTCCAATTTTTCTTTAATGAAATGTCTATCAACCTCAATATGTTTTGTCTTATCGTGTTGTATAGGGTTATGAGCAATATTGATGGTGGCTCATCCACGATGAGAACTTCAATAAGGTCATCCCACTTGATTACTCAAATCATACAGAATAATCTTGAACGAAAGTATTCCACGACCCTTGGCCCATTACTGAAAGCAGTTAATGACGACCTTGCTACACATTACGCTTTTTACTTCTCAAGTATTGCAGTTTATCGAGAAAGTACAATACCCTACCACTATGGAACGCATAGTGAGCGTCGTGTAATGCCCAGACGAGTATTGTCCTTCTTGAGCAATTCCTTTCGAGGGTTGCCTTTCAAAATGTCTAACCATAATAAGCTAACGAAGATGAAGTTCTCTTGGATCGCTACCTTCCAGTTAGATTGATCACACTCCTTAAGTGAAACGATATGCGAGTGTGAGCGAGGTATATGAGCCTGCAACCAGCCTCAGTGCATTCTACTATCCACCATTGGTTCCTTCTTTGCTTCTCTAGCTTGTGGTTTGGATCAATTAGGGAAGAGGCTAGTTGCAGTAAATCTTGCTTTGTTTAACTATTACAATCAATCACATACTTTTGTTGAGATGAGACTCCTGGTAGTAAGATATCACTGCCTCGGCTCTGGGAAGTACTTGAGTTTCCACTAGTTCCTTTATCTCAAACTCTTTTGCTAATCTGCCTTCAGCTATTGCTTCTCTCTCTCATCATTTCGATCCTTGTAAGTGTCGACATGGCCAGAAGAGCGGGTTCTTCTTTCTGATCTTTAATAGAGAGAGTATGGTCATCTTGGCTGTTTGTACCTAAACTCTTTCACTGGCTTTTGCAAATCTCCCAAAACCAAAGTGGAAATTGTTTTATCCCGCCAAGAGCCTTTTCAACTTGCCTGCACTATTACACAGTCATTCCCCTCAAATCCGGTGGGATGTTCGTGTAAATCTTTTAATCTAATCATGTGAAGAAATGCATTCTTAACATCATCTTTGTGGAGTTTCCAATTGTAGTGGCGACTGATAATGACAGTTCCTTACGATTATTCATTTTGCAAGTGAGCAAAGAATCTCTTCATATCAACTCCTTAAGGTTTGGTGTATCAGCTTTGGCTACCAATGTAGCTTTATATCTGCCAGATCAGTGGCGCTATATTTCGGTGTAGTAAAACACGATCGACGTTGTTTTCCACTTTTCGGTCTTCGGCGATCTCGTGTTTTATTCTTTTCTAATGCACTCATCTCCTCTCTTATAGCATCCTTTCATTCCCTTTTAGTCAATGTCTTAGAAACAATGTTAGGGATGATAATGGTGTTTATACTCACAATGAAATTCTTATGGGTTGGTGATAGATGCTTAAGAAACACATAGTGTGATAGTGGATAAAGTGGTCGGTTAGTGCATTCTCTGGTGCCTTTTCTAACAACAATGGGAAGGTATAAGTCTAGGTTGTCTGTTGAGTCAATGGAAGTTTCACCGGGTTGTGTATGTAAAGGTGGAATTACGATCTTCTTGTGATTTCATTCCCAGGGTCTGAGTCGGATTCTTGGACCTGTTTCGATTCTGAAATGGCCTTTTCCCTTGAGTACACCTTAAGAAACTATGGAAAATTGCGAGTGACAATGGCTGGAACAGGGGATGACACGAGTTCAATGGTAGAATTGGGTGACTCAAGCTCTTCATCACCATGGGTTGAGACATGAGGAAGGTCAAGAGGTTTAAAGGACTCACAAGGACTATCTTCCATCATTGAAATCTCCCCCTGAAGACAGGACTTGGGGAAAAAAAGAATTTGTTTTGATTGAAGGTGACATCACGAGATGTAAAATTTTTGGTTGAGGGGTTGTTTACATTTGTAACCTTTTTAAGTGGATGAATGGCAAGGAAGACACATTTTATGGCTCGGAGATCCACAACACAGTCATGAGTACACCCAACAGAAAAGTGTGGAAAGAGTGCGACAACGTTTGGAGCAGGGGAATGACACGGGTTGATGGTAGAATTGATGACTCAGTTCTTCATCACCATGGGTTGAGACATAAAGGAGGTGAAGGGTTGAAAGGACTCCACCGAAGTTATCTTATCATTGAAATCTCCCCTTTAAAGAGATAGGACTTGGGGAAAAAAGTTTGTTTTCGGTGATGGTGACATCTGCAGAGATGTAAAATTTTCTGGTTGAGGGGTTGTAACATTTGTAACCACCCCGATGGATGAGTAACGAGAGACATTTATGGCTCAGTGCAGCTTGTCTCTATGTTGGTTGTGGACGTGAACAAATGTAGTGCATCGAATACTAGGAATTGAACTCGTTTGAGGTTGAAGTGTGGATAAAACTCTTAAGTACCTCTATAGGGACTTTTTGTCTAACACTTTCGTGAGGGAATTCTATTTATTAGGTATGTGTAGCGCTAGACGGCTTCTTTACTACTATCTGACTTAGGGCATTCGCGAAAGTAAAATTTAAGGTTGTGTTAAGTAAATGCGGAATTTTTCCTCTCGGCTACCCCACATTTTGTTGGGTGTATTATACATGATGGAGTCACTTAGAATGCCATGATTGAAAATAGGGTGACAAAATCGATTGGAAATGTCTACAGCATTATCTATCTAAAGCTTTTTATTTGAAACCCCAATTGGTTTGAACCATTGGTGGAAATTTGGTATAACAATACTAACATCAGATTTTGTTTAAGAAGAAAGATCAAAAGCTATGGCAGTCTGATCATCAATTAAGGATACAAACCAACGAGCCCCAGAGACATTAGGTATAGTCGAAGGACCCCATATGTCACTATGAATTAAATGAAAACGATGAGAACTTCTTTTATTACTAATAGGAAAATATACACGAGTATGTTTTGTCAATTCAAAGGTTTCGCAATGAAACTCAAAAATATCTAATCCTTAGAATAAATAAGGAAACATGACCTTTAAAACCCTAAAAGATGGATGACCTAGACGTAGATGATACAACCAAATGGTATCTTTATTTGAGGAGGTGAAAAGCAGACAAATTATTACTAGTTTTAAAGATAATTGAGGTGATAAAGGCCGGATTCACTTTCATGCTTGAGTCGATAGCCACTATTCTTGAAAAACACAATGAGAATGGAAAAAAATAGCAAAACATTTAAGATCATGAGTAAGATTTTGAATGGAAACAAGGCTAGCCGACAATTCTATGTCCCTTCACAGCTACCCTTATCCTTAAAAATGTTTTCCATGGGTCTTGTCAACTTGACAAACATGGCATGTCTTGAAAATGTTTTCCATGTACCAAAATTGATGGAACAGAAAGCGAGTAGAGGAAGGACATGCTCCAGGCGGAAGAAGGAAGAAGGAAGAAGGAAAGCAGGGGTTGAAAAAATTTCACAGGCCCTATCTCGTTCAGGAGAAGCCATGGCAGAGTGTGTATAGATGGACTTCATCGATTGGGTTCCGTGGGGGCTTGGATTACGATTTTGGTGGTGGTAGACGGGTTCTCCAAGTCGTTTGTCTTCATCCCGGCCAGGAAGTGAGTGTCCGGTGGCGAAGGCGGCGCGCATCTTCTTGACAATGTTCGTGAAACACTTTGGGATGCACGAAGACATAGTAGCGTCGAATCACACGCGGTGGTTTACGAGGCGGGGTTTGGGTTGGTGATTGTTGAGATGTGAAATTACGGAATGCAAGAGTTCTCATTGCGAATCACCACCGGAGGCCCGATGGTCGGACGGAAGAGTGAATCGGTGTTGGGAAGAGTATTTGCGCCACGCCGTGTGACCTCGGAAAAAATTGGTTGGAACCTAGAGCCCGACTCAGGTTGTCTTACAATGCAGCGGTAGTTGACTGAGTGACACTTACGAAGTATAGTCGGGTTCCGATACGTGCGCCCACCGGACGTGCTAGTTCTGAGCAACACGGACGTAGTGTGAGCCAATTGCGTCTGAAGTTTGCAAAGTCTCGTGAATTTGTAGTGAAGCGGAGGCGACTGAATGAGCAAGTGAGCGCTAGAAGAAGTATGCGGACGAGAGCGGGAGACCTGCAGTTTGACGAGGAGATGGTTTTGTTAGAGTGCTCTCGGATACGGAAAGATCGGGGAATAAGCGGGTTTGAGGTTTGATTACGAAATCTGATGGACCCTTTGAAGTTGTGGGCGTGCCAGGGCGTGGCTACAAGCGAAGCTACGGAGAGGTTGAAGCTACTGGAGCATTTCCATGTAAGCTTCTGAGAAGCCTTATCCACGTGATCTAGTCCCAGACGAGTGCAAGCAAAGCGGAACCGCCCATGGTTAGAGTCGAGTTCGTGAGAGATTGCAAAGCATCTGCGGGATGTCGGAAGATGGGAAGCGGAAGAAACGAGTGGACCGAATACTTGATTCATTGGAAGGGGCCGTCGGTGAAGCGATTGGGAAAAGGGTGCTACGTGCGGCCAGTTTGAAGTGGTCAGCAGTATGCGCGGTTGAGTCGCGAGACGTTGAATACCTACAGTGGGGAGGTTGATGGCCTCGACTAGATAACACGAGTCTGGATAATGGATCATGGTGACACCTTGGCCCCCGTAGCACTTTAGGGAAAGCAGGCAAGGCAAGGTTGGGGAAAACATGTGTCGAGCCTGGCGTAGGCGAAACCTGTAGCGTGAGCGGAAGAGCGAAAGAAATGTCCGGTTGGGATGTGCGATCATTGTCGCGGCTGCGAGCTAGAGGGCGCAGGCGTGGCGCGAAATGAAAACGGAATCGGTGGGGAGAGATATACCGACCAATATATGGGCGAGCCGATGTGAGTTTCTGTCCAGGAGTGCGACAAGGATTCCTGACCCAAGAGTCTATGCGGGGTCTCGGACGGGAAGACTCTGGGGCGGAACAGGACTCCCCAGGCGGGGGAGGACTCTGCTCGTGGTGGGAATTGCATGGTGTGTATAGGAGTTTCATTCGGTCGGGACTCTAGGCGGGAAGGATTGTCTTTGGCTTGGCTGATTGGAAGGCCCAGAGTTAGAGTGGGACTCTTGGTCGTAATTGTCGGGATTAAGCCGGCGTCATGTAAAGAGATACGCGCGTGCCAGCTTGGATTGTGCATGATACGGAGTTGGATCAGCATAGAGCCCAGAGTTGTGGGAGCACTCTTGTTGTCTTGTATTTTGAGTAGCTAATAAAATCTGAGTTGGGAAGAGTGCCCCGTAAGCCTTGTGTTCGAGAGAATAGTGAGGCATTGAGAAGGCTGGCCTAGCGGGTTCCTAGGCGCCACACACGAGCCAAAAAGAAGGCGTGTGACAGTGTACCACAGATTGTCCTTATTCTCCTTCCACTGATTGTCTTTACCAAAGTGTTTAGGCAGATTATTTTTGCCTTTCTCTAGATATTCTGTTTTTGCTACTAGGAAGCATCAATCGAGGTTTGTGGTTTAAGCACTAACACTCCTTCGGCTTTCCTCTCCTCGAATCGATTATGCCTCATTCAGCACGGAACCTCTGCTTGCGAATGGATTCACACTTAGTGGAATTCTAGGTTAAACTGGCTCAGAAGATCATAGACTACTATCTTGCTCAGTAATCCTTCCAAACAGTAGCATCATAGGACATTGGTTTTATCTTTATATTCGAGTTAACTACCTTAAGTTTAAATTGATTGGCATGTCGGTAACTGTTTACTTCCCTGTTTCTGTGTCGTCTTCACCTTGACCTCATATACTTGAGCCGCATCTCTAGCTTTTGAATACGTTTGTTGGATCGCGTCCCAAATATCCTTAGCGTAGCGAGAACATCGTATTATCGCCTAATCTAGGGATCGTGGAATTCCATAGCCATGCCGTAATCATAGAATCTTTGCCATCATTACTCTGAAATGAGGTCTCCTCGTTAAACCTTGTACCCATAAGATAGTTAATCTTCCCTTTCCCTTTCAGCACAGTGCGAACAAGTTGAGACCATTTAAGGTAATTTTTCCATCTGACCTATATGCCTTTGAATATTTTGCAATTCCACATGTTCTTGAGATCGAGACAATCTCCTCGATTGTGTTGTAGTGATCTCGTCTCTGCCTGATGCGGGCATCTTCCGCGAAAAAACTGATGTGAAATACTCTGTTTTGCCTTTAGAAATCGAGCAAAGCAGTGAGAGAGAAAATGTGAAAAAGCGAAAAATCATTTATGAAGACGAAAAAAAATGTGATGAAGATTAGGAATGATGCCCAGGTTTTAGAAATCTACAACTCTGATACCATGACACGAAATATGGGATGAAAAGTAATAATTTTTGTATTTTAGATTTATTATACACCCTGTTTATATAGGGATTACAAGATGTGAAATGGGAGAAGAAAATAGTGCTTTTCTTTATTGAATTGATAAAAAGAACAATATAAGTCTACTTTGAGAGGGACATAAAAGGAAATAAATAAAGTCTGGAAAAGGAAAATATTATACGAAAGGAAGGGAATAAGCCGAAATGCAGAATATCGGCTTTGATTCAGCTCCATGTTTGGAGCGTATAGTGCGTATGCACGACTTATTACAAATCTTGAATCTTTGGATATCGAGAGGCTTAGTGAAAATGTCTGCTAGTTGGTCATTTCGGTTGTGAAGTAGTAGTCGTACATCACAAGGCAAATCTTCGAGATAGTGATGGTAAGAAAGCTTCAATATGTTTGGTACTCTCATGAAGACAGGTTGGAGACGATGTGTAGAAGTAGCTTAGTTTATCGCACGCAGCGTCGTTTGTCAATCATGAATCTTGATTTCACGAAGAAGTTATTTGAAGTAGTATGAGTTCGCGGGATTCTGCTGCCGAAGTCATGGCTCGATCTTTCGAACCCCATTAAACTTAATGTGCGCATCTATTTCTTACTCTTCACGAAATTGGAGTGCATGCGAGGCGAGCACGCCCGGTCACATATCCTGGTATTCAATAACCTAGGTGTGACTTTTGTTTTCATATAACACTTACGACTGATGTTCCTTTGATATAGCAGAAGGATACGGATCCCACGTTATCAGTGGCCCCATCACATGGTGACTAAAGGAACTAACTAACTACACTCACAGGGAAGGAAATGTCCGGTCGGGTGATGGAGAGGTGGTTGATCTCATTTAGTCGTAGATACCTCCACGGATGCGTAGAGAGCTCCGGTCCAGTAAAGGCAACATTTGGATCATAGAAGTATCTACCGGGTTCTGATCCTAGCGTACACTCGTTTCCTCCAGTATATCGAGACATACTTCCTACGAGACCTCATACAGGACTTAAAGCGAGTTATCACCATTCCACACTTGAAATGCTTGAGTTTCCGCAAGTCTTTTGTGCGGAAGGTGGTACAAAGAGATGTTGTTAAGTTTAGAATACCATCGATCAGCATGTTATAACAATGTCATTCACATAAACAATGAATAGATGCCTTTGTCAGACGTATGATGATAGAAGGCAAGTGAATTACGTGTACTCTGAGTCATCTTGAACTCCTGTACCACGAGCTGCGACGAACGGACTCGAGGAGGCGCTTTGGGCCCGTATAAGGAACGGCGTAGCTGCGTCTGAAGCCAGGACTCACTGGCAAAGATCGAATGGATTTACTCCATATGCCTCATCGTGAGGTCTCCATGGAGAAATGCATTCTTGATGTCCAACTGATATAGGGGCCAATATCTCATAGCAACCATAGAGAAGAGAAGACGAATGGAAGTCATCACAGCGGCGGGAGGAAGAGTGTAATTCGGAGCTATATATGCGAGTATACTCCTTGGCGACTAAATGAGCGCCCAGAGTCCACCGCCCATCGAAGCCGATTTTAGCTGTATAAAGCTCACGTGACAGCGGAGACTTACCGGCGGGTGGTGACTAGGTCAATGTGCTAGTAAAATCGCAGGCATCCATTTATTCCAGCGAATTCTTTGTTTAAGCCAGAATGAGAGAGTGCTCATGCATAGTTTTAGGAAGAGAAACAAAGGCAAAGGTGGAAATATAAATCAGAATATATAAGGTAGAGAGAATCATTTGTGATAAATTAGGAAATTATAAATAGGATAGGGGTTCTGAGATGGGCAATTGCCTTTCAGGAACGACAATGGGAAGATCGATGGAAGGCAGCCGAGGCCAGACGTTGTGGAGGAGGGCTATATAGGAGATGAATCGTTGGAGGCCAGATGCCGATGCCTTGAACGCAGTATAAACCTCTGATAATTCGGGGTGGGAGTAGGCGGAGGTACGGATAGAGTGTGCGAGACGGTATAAAGAAGGGGTAGAGATATGACATCAAAACTGAGAAGGTGGTGGTAGGGAACATAGAAGAGTTCTCAAAAAAGGTGACATCGACAAAAACAAAGTATCAATGTGTGCTCGAGAAGTATACTTGAGAACCTCGTTGAAGCAAGAATAACTTGGGAAGACACACTTCGTGGTTTTGGTGCATTGTCTTGTCGGGAATAAGAATATGGCCAAAAAACAGACACGTTCAGACACGAGGGGAAGGCGGAAGAGAGGTTGGTTTGGAAAAAGAAGAATGGAATGGGGATGCATCATGTAAAAGGCCGGATGAGTAAGCATATAGTTAATCAAATATGAGGCAGATAGCATCCCAAAAACATTGAGGAACCTTATAATGGAGATAGAAGAGTGCGGCGGAGTTTCCAGCCTAAATGGCAGTTCTTTGCACTTCAAAGCCCACTCTGTACAATTGAGTGTAAGCCTGAGAGGACTAAAAAAGAATCTCATGTGAGGACGTAAAGGAGGAGAATGGTCCAGAAATATATTCTTTGGCATTATCACTTTGCAGGATACGAATTGAAGTATTAGATTGAGTTCGAACTTGACATGTGAAATTTACGGAAAATGAGAATAACTAATCGATTTTTCATTAAAAATAGCCAGAAATCTGCGAATAATCGTCATAAAGAAAGTGACTAAGTGCAGGAACCACTAGGTAGACTCGGTCAGAAGGACCACTGAAATATCAGTGTAGGACACGCAAAGAAACTTTGTGCATTGTTCTAGGTGCTTGGGAATGGGAAAGCAGTATGTTTCCCAGTGACATAACCAGCCTTTCAAATTGAGGGCGGACTAAACGAGGAACCATTACTCGAACCTTGGAAATATTCGAGATGACTGGCGACTATAAATAAGGAGAGGGTACCAGTTGAGTCTGAAACAGTGGAAGATGAAGAGCGAGTTGGATGAAGAGGTCCACAAACTCATGTCCTATGCAAAATCAGTCACTCCTCGTACTCAGATCCTGATGTGATAGAATTACTTGAAAATTGTCAACAGATTAGGTCTGAGTCAACTAACGTTCTATTAAAGGGAAATCAAAGAGCATCAAATGATAAGTAAGAGGTATGGAAGAAGAGGACTTATCGGCAAGGTGCCTAAAGTAATCATAGGTAAAAGGTGATGTAACGATAAGAGAAGAAAAAGATCAACATTACCACCAAATATGATCGAGGCTCCCGAAATCGAATCCGGGGTCAGGATGGATATAAAAACAGCGGAGGCATTATCGGCACAGACTGATAGACAAAATGGATGCAGATTTGGTTGCTTGAGTGCGGTGGATGTACTCCTTATACTCGTTAGGCGTAAGAATAACTCTCGAAGGCGGAGATTAGCTTCCTTTGACATTCATAGAGGAGAAAACAATCAAATAAACTTGAATCATGATAAAGTTCACCAAGAGTGACCACAGAAAGTGCAATCAAAAGTATCTTTAAGAATCCACAACCGGTATTCGCTGTTGGAGATGGGTGCAGCGGGAGCATAATGTCGAAATTTATCGAGGACAAAGCATAAAACTCACAGTATGGAGTGTCGAATGGAAGAACCGAGGGTATGGGAGGCCTTGTCGGCCGGCGAGTGAGTGGAGCGCGTCGTAGGATGAGTGAATCCACGTGCCCACACGGCTCTTCTGTATTTAGGGCATGGAGGTTCATAGGAGAGAAGATTAGTGTGTGGAGCGCGTCAGATCAGTTAAATCTTGGGGTTCCTCCCGGAGGAATTGGATCGAGTCTCGGTGCTGGTGGTGAGTCGTAAATCGGAGATGGAGTAGTCGCCGGAAAAATTCGCCAGAAAATTTTCCCAATAGCTAAGGTAGTCTGATGGCAGCAAAGGATTCCAGAGATGGAGGTGAGTTAGTCGAAGTGCAATACGACCACTAGATGGGTTGCCAGAGTTTGAACCATGGAAAACCACTGGCTTGAGCCTTTCGCGACTACGATACCATGTGGAAATGAGAGAAAGAAAGAGTGCTTTTCTTTATTGAATTACGATAAAAATAACGATCTAGTCCTACCTCTTTATATCGTCGGGGAGGCAAAGGAAATAAATAAATTACAAAAAAGAAGGAAAATATTGTACAAGAAAATAAGGGAATAAACTAGAGAATATCTTAAGAATATCCTCATATTCTCAACATAAGAGAAGGAAAAAGGAAACGAAAGACATAAAAAGAAAACTACTTATTCAAATAAGAAAAGAAACTAACCCAATCCCTCGATTTAAGGGTTACGAGTAATTCTCTGATACATTTCTGTTTCGACATTCTGTTACAACTCAACATAAAGCTTAATGTTGGTAAAGTTTGTAAATTTCATAAATTTTTATATGGACTAAAACAATCTCTTAGAGTGTAGTTTGATAAGTTTAATAAGCTGATTAAGAAACAGGAGTACATGCAAGGCCAAATAGATTATACTATATTCATCAAACATTCCTTAAATGAGAAGATTATTATTCTTTTGTCCATAATGATGATTTTATCTTGACATAAAATCATACAAATGAAAATGGACAAGCCGAATAAAGTTTAGGTCAATGAGTTTGAAATCAAATATCTAGGACCTCTTGAAAATCTACAAGGCATGGAAATGGCTCACTTCTTTTTTATGGATAAATGCAAAAATATATTGAACCACGAGGAACCTGATTAGAGCAACCCAGAAACCTCTGAGAAATATACGGGAGGTACCCAGAAGCAAAAAACAAGGGAAAGGAAACAAAAACCTACCGGCCCTCTGTCTGACCCCCGAAAAAAAGAAGCCACATTTCTGATGACCAATGCAAAATCTATCAATGATCTTGGCCTATCAACGATATATAGATTACCCCAAGACCAAAGATTACAAAGAAAGACCGACTTCATTCTAATAATAGAAATATCCACATTTTCAAAAACAAGCATATTCCTTTCACACCAAATAGTCGAGGAAAATGCGAAGGAAATTTGCGTCAAGCCTTCTTCCTTTTTACCTGAAAGGAACCACGAGAGAGGAGAGTGTCACTAATAATGAAAGGGAAAACCCGGCTAGCCCAAAATGACTCGCGGCTCCACACCGCCCTTGCCCGGAATGATGGGCCAAATAGTGATCAATGATCTCTTCCGCTTCATGAAGGAAACATCATTTGCAGGCTCTTCCCGCTTCTTTAATTAGTCCGAGAATTGAGAATTACGCTGAGGCTTCCCAAGCAAAAAAGCTAACCTTGGTGGGGACCAAGGATTCCAAACAAAACAAAAAGGAAACATGAAGGCCTAAGGAGCAACCAAAGTCAAATAGAAAAGTTTCACTGAAAAACATCCATCTTTAGCCCCTTTCATAAGCAACATATCTTCACGAAATGAGATCTCTTATTGGATAAGGTGAAGAAAAGTATGGACCTCCTCCAACTCCCAATCGTTTAGGGCTCTTGAGAAACGAGGGGACC
Source organism: Tetrastigma voinierianum (assembly GCA_016808115.1). NCBI lineage: Eukaryota > Viridiplantae > Streptophyta > Magnoliopsida > Vitales > Vitaceae > Tetrastigma > Tetrastigma voinierianum. Next base: position 582,716 of record JAEQBH010006084.1, read on the forward strand.
ACCCCCATCCCCTAAAGCCTCCCAAAAATCTGTCACCAAATCATTCTTGTTCACGACCAGAGCAAACAAGGCAAGGAAGATTGTCGAAGAATCCTCAGTACGAATATCCTTACAGCGCACCTTACGCCATCGGAAAAATTAGTGGCCAGGGAGAAAAGTCTCACGTCCCTTCACGATCTCTTTCGAACCTCTGCCCTCCTGATTTTGCACTACCCCCCATGAGGCCTACCGTTAGCAAAGCGCCACAACCACTTACTCAAAAGGACCCTGTTGAAGTTGAAGAGGCATTTAACACCTAAGCCACCCATGGCTCACTTAAACAGAGGTATTTCCCAATGGAAATATGTTCTAGATTTAGCAAAGGAAATAGGGATGGTAGGATATAAGCCTTAAGATACTACCATGACATCGGCGACCACCACCCCGAAAAAAAAAACAAGGCGTCACGAATGACTTGTAGGGACACTCATTAATCATTCCCACGGATGATAAGATATTGGTTTATCAATAAGTGTTGTAAGGCAATATATCAAGAATCCTAGTGAAAAGCCTTTTTTTTTGTGCACGAACTCTCCAATATTTAAAGATGACACTAATAAAAGGTCCCTACATTAGGAAAAGAACTGATAAAGGGATGTTTACTCTAATGTTGATTAGGCAAGGTCCATTCAAGACAAAAAGTTGACTACTAGCCCCTACATGTTTGTTTGGAGGAATCTTGTAACATGGAAAAGTAAGAAGCTATAGCAAGAAGTAGCACTAAGGCAAAGTTCAAGTCTCTTGCTCAAGGCATTTGTAAAGGAATATTGTTGAGAGAAAAGGAATACTCTGATTCTCATTAATTTACAAAGGAGGAAACATACATATTTATACTCTAATGTTAGGACAAAAAAAGAAACAAAGTTAGAGTCTAATTAGGAGACTAAAGAGATAAGTAAAAGAATCCTAAATGAATTAGAGCCAGAACCTTAATACTCTCATTATTTCGTATTATGAGTCAATATTAAAATTTGTCCTGTCTATATGCTATCTTCAGGACCTCACAAAAACTTGGTGAAGATATATGCCTAGTTGGTCATTAGAGTTAGCCAAGTAATAGTAAATGCGATAAAACCGGTGTGTTTGGTCTCTCGTAGGCTTGGGTTAGAATAAATATCTTGGCGACTTGATTATCACGTATAAGTTTCATCCCCATTCATCTTCACATATCTTAGCTCTTGGAGGAGATAAATGACCATATGAGTTCACATGCTTAGCTAAGGCCATGGCTTCAGTACAAACCTGTAAAACCAGGAAAAATTTAATTTTTGTGAAAAATGGCAAAAACAGTAAAATTGCCGAAATCGTTCAAGGAAACGAGAATTTTCTAAATCTCGGATCTTGAAAGCGGAACTTCACGTTGGATTAGTCTGTGAAAATCTAGTTACCTAGAAAATTTTCGTCAAATTCCGAGACAATCAAAGAGGTAACGGGCGTCTAGTGACTCACAGGAATGAGATTTTTATGAGAATCTCGGGAGTTAGGAAATAACTCAAGTAAAATTCATTTAAAAAAAGTAAATTGAGCTTGGGCAAGGTGTCAATTGTTGAATGCAGAGCCTAAATAGATGAACACACATGGCGCGATGTGGGTGTACCTCAAACTATCAAGATCAAGTTAAGCAAGGTTAAAATGAGATTGGGGCAGAAAATGAGCAGATTTCTGCTGGAGAGAAAACGTTAGAGAGAGAGAGGGAGAGAGCTCCAACTTCTCTCTACGATCTACGGAGATCGATTTGTCGAGTCGTCGGGCGAAGCGAAAAGTTCATCTTCGACGAAATTCTGACAGTGCAAGAAAACATGGGATTTTTGTCGAGGATTGACGAGGAGTTTGGGGGAAATCAAGGTTCAAGTTGGGAAGTGTCCGCGGGACTTCCTAGAGTTCTTCTACACTCGGTCTTGAAAGATTCTTACTCTTTGTTTATTTTCACGTTAAGGGCTCTTTGGTTGAGTTTAATGCCTAAAGGGCTGTTTGTAAATAATGGGTTATAGAATAGTGCCTGTTTGACCCTTTATGATGTCCGATTTTTGGGCTGATTTTGGTTAGAAAAATAGAAATTTGGACTAGTATCCTTCAAGGAAATTTGTAGCCCTATCGAGAACTTGATGTTAGGATTTTGAATCCCACCCCAGTGGACATCTATAACTTGAGTTATGGTCCGTTTTCGAGTATGCATAGGCTGCCCTGTTTTGGCCAGAACCTCTGCGTCGATTTTTAGGACTGATTTCGGCTAGGAAAAAGTAATTTGGACAAGTATCCTTGAGGAACTTGTAGCTCTATCGAGAAATTGATGTTAGGCTTTTAAATCGTTGGAAATCGGACCTCCCATAACTCTGAAGTTGTAGTCAGTTTTTCAGGACTGCTACAACTTAGGCTGTTTAATGATTTGTGTCCAGATTTTTGCCACAATTGGTATATGATTATAGTATATCATTGCTTGAATTGAGTGATATACTTGGTTAAAACTGTGTTGAAGTCAAATTGTGTGTTCTAATGGTTTGGCTTGTGATGTGTTTGTGTATGAACAAGATCATTTCATGGCTTGGTCGTAGGCTAATTGTGGACATGGTGTCACAATTAAGCCTAGAGTATAAGGTAAGTCATTGCTTGATTTGTGATGACTTGTAAATGTCAATATATGTGTATATAATATGTTGACATGTATTGTGGTTTGTTGGAAATTGTATGTTGAATTGATATGATTGTCCCGAATGATGCATGGAGTATTATGCATGGTTTAAAATGTCCATATGGCACTCATCATATATATGGCATGGTATGAGGCATGGAATATAGTGCACATTTTATATGCACGGGGACATCGCATTAAATGGGTGTGTGTGCATGGTCATAATCATTCATCATTCTTGGTGAGCGGGTGGTGAGCTCGATACTTTAGACTACATCCAACGAAGTCTCACGGGTGCATTTCATAGCTTTGAATAAAGTTGTTTATCGGAGACTATCCAATGCTTTTGAATAAAGCGGTTTATCGGAGACTGTCCAATGCTTTTGACTAAAGTGGTTTATCGGAGACTGTCCAATGCTTTTGAATAAAGTTGTTATCGAAGATTGTCCGATAACTGAATAAAGCGGTTTATGCAGGGATGTCCGATGAGTTTTAAAAGCAAAGATTTACTGTTTTGGATAAAGTCGTTGGGTGAAAGCAGCCGATAATGATTTTTGCGCAGCATAAAGCGTGTGAGGAGGTTGGTGAGGACTCGTGTTAAAGGCATGGTGAGTGACACTTCATTCATGGCATGTAGGCATTCCAGAGTAGAAACTGTATGTTACTTGGAATGTTTGATTGTGTGAACATGGCATTGCATGTGCTAAGTTAGGTGGGGAGTAGCCTCTTATGGGGTTCTGCTCACGGGCGTAGCTCACCTGAGTCGTGAGACTCCCACTTTCGGGTATAGGGAGTATGCGGGTGGACCAGCTCCTCAGGCCCAGTAGTTATGAAGAAAGCTAGGTTGTGGCTTGTAATTAATTTTTTGTAAAGAAGCTTAGAACAAACTAGTTCTAGCTTGTATTTCAAGTAAAAGAATAATAAAATACTTTGGAACAACCTTGTTCTAATTGTAATGTTGTAAAAGTGTTGTAATTAAACTCTTAGAGTTATGGTAATTAGTCCTGCATATTGTAGTGTGGATGAGTGGGCCGGTTAAGGCCACTTTCATTCATAGTGGACCCAGTGAGGTCATTGTGATAAATTGGGCCATGTTGCCGAGGTTTTTGTATAGGTTGTATTTTGGGTAGGCACCCTTGTCTGAAAGGGGCTACATCCGTTTTAAGTTAAATGTTGGAGTGGGAAGGGACACAGTGGTGTGGTGTCGGGTTACCCGACATCCACGAGTCTTCCGCGGGTTGATAGTTATCAACGGACCCCCGGGTTTTGGGGCGTCACAGCTTCAGCACTAGATCTGGCTACTAGATCTTATTTCTTATTCTTCCAGGATAATAGGATTCTACTCCAAATGGAGCACCTGATACGATATAGACGTCATGCATTGGGTGAGTATGCCCGATCTACGCATCCTTTATGTGACAATGCGGGTAGGACGCATGTTCTCATCTGTGCTTGACCTGGTGTTCCTCTAACATAATGGAGAATACGAACTGCAGCATCTCAATGGCTATCACAAGGTGATTGTAGGAATTGACTAACTACGCTCATGGGAAGCGAATGTCGGTAGAGTGATGTAGTGAGATGGATTCGGTTACTCTGAAGTCGTCGATGTCTCGCGGATCTCATGGGCTCCACGACTGATCTGAGTTTGAAGCGTTCGGATCAGTAGGTGTCTGCGGGCTTACAGTCAACATCTTAGTGTCTGCGATATATCGAGGTATACTTCCTTTAGAAATAACCACTCGAGATTATATTAGTACCTCGATGCTAAAAATACTTGGGTTTCCCAGTCCTTTGTCTAAATAAGGTTGAAGAGGTGTTGTTTGAGTTTCGAATACCATCTTGGTCGCTCACGTAATGAAACCGATGTCGTCGCGTAAACCGTCAGTCAAATCGTTTATTAATAAAGGTATGATGATAAAAAAGCGAGATGGTGGTATGCTTCAAATCCTTGCCAGAAACTCCACCTGAACCTCATTAAGCCATTCTAGCTGACTAAAGAAACATTCAGGAAATTTATTGGATATATAAGCATCTAAAACCAGGACTCCATTGAGCAACAAAACCAGGCGATTGCTCTATATAAACCTTCTCAGCGAGATCGCCATAAAGGAAGGCATTTTTGATATCCAATTGAAAAAGGGACTATGAGCACATAGTTGCCATAGAAAGAAGCCAATATAGTAATCTTGGAGCGAAGAGAAAGAGTGTCGTAATAATCAAGCCGTATTCTTTGGTGGCCCTTAGCGACCAAATGGACCTTAAGCGGAGTCAACGACCGTAGTCCCACCTTAAATTTGTATAAACCCCGATAACGACCAACGAGAAGACTTGCGAGGAAGGCGTAGCTCATTGTTTCCGTTGGAGTAAGGCGTTCATTTACGCCGGCTATTGCTTATTTGCGCTTTGAATAGAGCCTCACTAGGAGAATGAGATTGAGAAACCATCGCAGAAGTGTCCAGTGTAATCTCATATTGCATGGACTTAGTGACAGTAGAGGTATGCCGAAGTAACCGAGAGCCTCATCAAAGTTTGAAATAAATGCTCCAGTGAGTATCTGTTCCCGGATGTTCTCAAAATTTTGCCCGAGGTTAAGTAAAAGAATGATCATAAAAACTCGATCCATCTTTGATTGTGAAGTCTCATCATTAGTAGACTTTGTAGGAATAAGATACAAGTTCATCATGAGACGGACATTCATCCACCATAAGAAGATATATCAATACCAAGTTGTTTCAAATTAGCAATTAAGGATATTACACAGTAGAAAGGTGAATATATTAGTGAGTTTCTTTGAATTGAAATATATGAGATTTTATAAATACATTTATTATATAAAGTTTTGGCATCAATGGATTGTAGGAGAATATTGCATAGCAAAGCATTAGTTTTTTTTCCACTAAGTACGTTTATCTTCGGGAATACTTGTGTCCACAGTAGTAAGATGATCCTCACAACCATTACCAATAAAACAAAGGTCCACCGAGTCCGCCCATGACTAATAATTTTCGCTCCTCGTGAGTTTATCCAAATGTCATGGGGTTCAGGATACAAAAGAATTAAAGAAATTAGACATTTTGGAAAATTTTTAAAATGTCTTTTTTCGGTCATGAGATGAGAAGGCCAGCAAAGGTCAACGAGTAACTCCCGAAGCTCTGGGAGGTGTCGTAGAGCTTTAGAAACACAAAGAAACGATGGAGATTGAGTAATGAAATAGCTCCGAAAATAGTCATAGGAGAAAAAGGTGAAGAAATGGGGCACCAAGCTGTGGCCAGGAATACGTCGGTCAATTTGGGCGGGGGCTCACCGGCGTAACGACCTCTTTGGAGGAGGCGCCCAGTGGCTTGATTGCCTCGTGTGCCGGCAGCGTGAATTCATTGGGTAGAGATCTACCGTATCGGGGCGTGGAGAGTATTTTACGTGAGGCTTCAATGAGAGTAGATGGGAGAGAGATGATTCTATTGAGATTGTGCTACGTCGACCGTAATAAGGAGTTCTTAGGAAAATCGCTATTAAAAGTTAGCCAGTGAGCTCCCTTTGAGTGTGACAGGCGATTCAGAATTTGGGGAAACCGTGTGTATAACCTGGCCCAGAGAGTGTGACATGGTCGGTGGATGGAGTTCTTGAATTGACCTGCAATGAAACCATAACCCTAGTATTCTCAAACTCTTTTATAGCTCTGATACCATGTTGAGAGAAACTGAATATTCTAATTCTCATTAATTTACAAAGGAGGAAACATACATATTTATACTTTAGTGTTATACCAAAAAAGAAAACAAAGTTAGAGTCTAATTAGGAGACTAAAGAGAGAAGGAAAAGAATCATAAATTGATTAGGAGACTAAACCTTAACAAATATAACTGGAAAAATTACTTAAATAATTGAGAATTAAAGATCTTTTGGAGGTTTTTGTTTTTTACTGATAATTGGCAGCCAATTTCTTTTTTTTTTTTTTTTGATAATTAAAAGAAGCTTTCATTAGAAAAGAAAGCCCGAAACGACCTAAGCATACGGGGTATCTGAAAAGCAGCACACATCTGAAAGCAAAAAACCAAAAGGATCCACCCATTTCAATGACCTTCAAACAAAAACTCAAGGCAAATCTAATTGATGATTACATAGGCTAGACCAAGATCGCAGAGAAAAAATAAATGAATTTTTCATCCTGTGGGGCAAAAACCCTTCATTTTCAAAAGCTATCAGGTTTCTCTCCTTCCAAACTGATCAAAAGAGACAAAGAGGGGCCGCCATGGCAAATTTTCTAGGTCGTTTCCTCAAGGCTGACCCCTTTCACGAGAAACCGTCTCAAAGATTTGAGAGAACTTCGTCAGAAGCCCCTAAAGAGGCAAGGTGGCCCCGACTCTCCGCACTTGTGGGAAAGTGCATGGGGATGTATTCAATCTTTCTTCCTCCTATCCCCAAAAACATCTATTGGCGAAACTCATCACACTCCTCTTGAGTTGATCAAAGTCATCATTTTGCCTGCCACTTCGAGCAAAGGAATGCGGCTTTGGTGGGGACAAGGAGTTCATATCTCGATCTAGCGACAATTATGAAACGAAGAATCGATTCATCATGACCTGACTAAACATGTTGAAGTAGATTCTCACTTCATCAAAGAAACTATTGAAGAAAGCATACTCCATATAATCTATACTCTGACTAGTTTTTTCAAGTAGATATTTTAACAAAAGCTCTCCCAAGGGTGAAACCAAGTAATTGATTTTCAAGTTGGGAATCAGAGACATTTATTCCGCAGCTTAATGGGTAGCGTAGGAATTCAAAGAATAAGCATGTTATCCATTGTCTCTGTGAAATAAGAGAAGAAAATAATACTTTTCTTCATTAGAATAAAGTAGTAGATAAAAATCTGATATAGGTCTGCCTATTTATATGAGTCGGGAGAGGCGCTAAAGGAAGCAAAATAAAAATACAAGGGAAATAATGTACAAGAAAGGAAGGAGATAAACCATAGAATATTGTAAGTTTTCAAGAGAGACATAGCCCAAGATCTTTAATTAAGGTTTATTTAAAAAAATAATCTACGAATCATACTTTACAGTGAATTACAAAATTAATAAATAGAAGAAACTAGAGCTAGGTAGTAACATCCACAAAAATTTAGGAAACTAATTTCTGAATATCTTGACTAACTCTTATCTACAATGATAATATTGACTAACTCTAACTTATCTATGTATAATATTTACTAAAATACAAAAAATACACGCTCCTCAAGCTGAATTGTACAGATTGTACATTCCAAGTTTGGATACAAATTTCCAAAACATTGGTTTCAAGAGTGCTTTAGTGAAAATATCCGTTATTTGTTCGCTTGTAGGAATGTGCTCCACGTTTAGAATCTCACTGTCGATTTTCTCTTTGATGAAGTGCCTATCAATCTCAACATGTTTGATCCTATCATGATGCACTGGGTTGTGTATGATCAAGATGGTGGCATTGTTGTCACAGAACTCTTTGACAGGTCCTTCTACTTCTAAGACAAGTTCTTCTACAAACATTTACCAACCCACGGACCTTCACAAGTTCCTAAAGCTGCTGCCTTAATTCAGCTTGACACTACTCAGAAACTACGTTTACTTCTACAAGTGACCAAAATTACCCCCGAGGAATGTGCAATAACCTAAAATGGTAGTTTATCTACGGAAACCAACCCAAATATCACGTAGCTGAATGTCTGAAACTAGCACCGCACTTTTGAAAAAGTAAAGCCCCTTCTTCCAGAGTTCCATGAGGGTACCTTAGAATCGATAAATTGCCTTCATATGTCTTGGATGGAGGGTATGGTGACTCTCACCTGACTCAGCCATGGGTTATATCAGTATATGAGATAAGTAAATAAGCTTTCCAACTAGCCTGATATCTTCCTTTGCCACTAGATCTACGTCATTTTTATTTCAAGACATTTGAATCCATAGTGTCGGTTGGTTTGGACCCACGTCATACCCGGAGTTTCCTTGACAAATCAAGGTGTACTTAGTTGAGCGAGTGAGTAGTTCCTTGCTTTAATATGTTGAATTTCAATTTTGTCATCACCTGTCAATACAATAACGTCTACATAAACAATTAGAATAGTGATTCACGTTGCTTGTTTTTTATAAAACATGGTATGATGATCCACGTACTGTATAAGACATGAGTGTTTGGACTACCTTCATAATCTGCCAAGCCCGAGCCCTTGGGAATTGTTTAGTCCATCACCGGACTTTCGATCCTCTGAACTTTCCCATGATCGGCATCAAAACCGAGGTAGAATCCATGTATACTTCCTCCTCTAAATCTCCATTCAAGGCCGGCGTTTTAATGTATTTGAAGTAGTGGCGGTCGAGAAGTGACGGTAGTGAAAGCAAGACTAATCGAATTCATCTTACCAACAAGAGCAAATGTTTCCTAAAAATCAATACCATAGGTTTTCCGCGCATAAAGCCTTTAGTCACTAACCTTGCCTTGTAACGTTCAACGGATCCATCCAACTTGTATTGATGGTAAAAACCCACTTGCATCCCATGGGTGATATGTCTTGAGCTTCTGGACAATCTCATAAGTCCCAATCTTTTCAAGAGCTGTCTTGTCTTCCATTATAGCCTTTTTCCACTGAATTCTTGGGAATTTCAATGCAGGACAAGTAAGAAACAAAGGCCTGCATTGTCTTGGACAAATGTCCATAACTGAGATACTTTGAAATGGGATGTTTAGTGCATGACCTAATTCCCTTTCTCAATGCTATGGGGATATCAAGTTCAAAAAGGTTAGTGTCCTTACTAGTGGTCGGGATTTGTTCTTTGTCATGTGGAGTTTCAAGTATTACAGGTTCTTGCAATTTCTTTCTCCTCAAGTTAGTCTTTTCATACGGCTAAATTGATCCACTCCCACGAACTTGTTGAATTTCTGAAACAGGATGAGTGGAAATAGGAAGATATTTTTTGTGGTGACGGGTGTAAATTGGACGAAAAAGGAATAGGATCCTGATTTTGAGAGATATTAGGAGAAGATATTAGAATAGTAGGATCCTGATTTTGTGGAATATTAGGAGAAGATATGGAAGCCTGATTTTGTGGAATATTGGATGTAAAAGGAAGAGAAATGGGATCCTAATTTTGTGGAGAAAACTATGCATGTTGAGTTGGAAAATCAAATAGGAAATCTCAATCAGTGTGGGAATTATCAGAAACTGAATTTGAATTTAAATCCCAAAAAATACTAGTGAAATCGTGATCCCATAGATTTCCTTGCAAAACCTCTACTCTCCCCCCTAATTCGTGGGATAGAAAGACTAATTTTCAAAAAAAGTGACATCACAGGACACTAGATATTTATTTGTAGAAGGGAGAAAACATCTATACCCTTTATGTGTTGATGAATATCCAAGAAACACGCATTCAAGGGAACGAGGATCAAGTTTACTCTTTGTACAATTTGAATTATGAACAAAGCTTTGCAACCAGCAGGGCCTTAATTTTAATTAGAAAATCACGTCAATGAAAGGAAAATGAGCTTGCTTTAGGCAATTTAATGGTGTTTCAGGCGAAGAACTTTAGAAGGTTGGCGATTGATGAGGAAACACGCGATTGAGTACGCATCACTTTGAAAATTTCTTTGGTACATTTCCGATGCGCAGCAAGGACAGGTACAGCCTCTCGAGAAAATGTCAATTTTCTTTGAAGATGCCATTTTGTTAAGGGGCTATCCACATGAACTATGATGTAAAGACCACTTTTGAAATGAGATTCTTAAAGCAGTCGATACTCCATACCATTATCAGTACGAAGAATTTTAATCTTTGTATCATATTAAGCATGAATCATTGAATATAAAGTTTCAAAGATTTGTGGAACTTTAGATTTTCCTTCTCAATTACACCTAATAGACTCTAGAATGGTCATCAGTGAAGGTAATGAACAACTTCTTATTAATATGAGTAGTAACTCTAGATATTCCATAAGTCACTATGAATAAGAAAGAATGGCTGAGATGGTTGATAAGGACGTAATGGAAATGGAATTCGTTTGTGTTTAGCAATTTGACAAACATCACATTCAAAATTATCATTATTTTTTTAATAACAATGGAAACAATCGTTTTAGGTACAAAAAGTTAAGGTGACCTAAACGACAATGTAAAAGAAAAAAATTTTGACCACCTAGTTAAGGAAGTGGAACATCCAGCGGGTATCTTTATACGCAAGGAGAATAGACTACGAGAAATAGTAAAGTCACGAAGACTCCTTAGCACTCCCGATCCTCACCTGATGTCTGGTCACGAAATTGACATACCAGCGGTGACAAAACATCATTCTGATGTAGATCCGAAGTTATTTTCTTGATAAAAACGGTAGGTGGCATCAAAACCCGATTATGTAAAGAACATTCTTAAAACCACTAAGAAGGACTATCTATTCACGAGGCCGATTGCGAAATGGTAAGAAATTGAATATCTTGCAATCTTTACGGTTAAGTGTGTGATAGGCCATGCTCTTAGTAGATCCGCTGCAAGCTACGTCATGTGATCGGATGCCCAGTGTGTCATAGCTCCTGAAAAATCATTAAGAGAGCAATGAATATTCAGGAATGAGCCATGGTGATACTGTTGGAAAGCAATTTGCTCGAATTAGTGAGTTGGGCCTTGTGAATGGAGAAGATTCATGTAGTTGAGCAGATTCTGTTTTGCGGCCCGATCAAGTTTGCTCGAGTTTCTTTATCTCTAAGGTTCTTAGAGCCAATCATAAATTTTAGTGCAGCTTCAACACTTTAGCTTTTGTGTGATAAGGCTTGTGACAATATTCGCACCAAGTGGCTGGTTTTTTTCAGCGATCATCGAATGACCTAGCTACCATAGTTGTGGATTCCAATGGTTGACTTGAATTGGATCGGCCTTGTCCTCTTGTGATGTTCTTGATGGGCCTCAAGATTTCGTATGCGAAGCGGTTTGAGACGAGGATCTGACCTCGAACTTCATCGAGATGGATTCAAACCGGTAAGGAAATGATCCTGCACGCTCAACAAAGAAATTGTCAGATAAATCTCAGAATCTTTGGGATCATGCCAATTGTGATGCTGAAATAAGTCCAGCTCTTACCAAAGCTAGGTGAGGGAGTGAAAATAGTCGGTAACAGAGGCATCTTCTTAGCACAGGATTCTGGCATACGATTACAAAGGGCAAACATCGTGAAAGTCTTCATCCAGTAGGAATGAAATGACATCGAAGTATAGACTTAGCGGTAGGATAGAGAACATAAATCACAATCTTACTTCCATTGAATTAATAAGCGGGACATCTGGGGAGTTGTTAATCTCCCAATTACTATAAGAAAAATCGTCAACAAATGGTTGAGGAATGGACCCATCAAGATATCCAAATTTTCCCTTGCCCCGAACAATCATCTGAACAAATCAGGACCAGGGGATAAAATGATGGTCGATCAGTTTGAAAGGGGTTATGGCACTCGAAAGGGAAGATTCAAAGTAAGATGTTGCAGTGGGAATAAAATGGAGGTAGATTGAGAAACATCCACGATTGCTTCTAAACCACTGCCTCCATCTGTCCTAGTCATCGTGCCAATGGAGTTCATCACTCTCAATCAAGGGAGCCAACCTGGCTCTGATACCATGTAAGTTTTCAAGAGGAGATAGAACTGAACACTGCAGTGAGGTTTATTTCAAAAAATAATCTTTGAATCATGCTTTACATGGTAGATTCTGAATTAATAAATAGAAGAAGCTAGGCCTAGGTAACTAACATCCTAAAATTTAGGAAACTAATTTACAAGATAATACTGACTAACTCTAACTTATCTACAATGATGATATTGACTAACTCTAACTTATCTATACATAATTTTTACTAAAATACAAAAAATACACACTAACAAATATCCTAAGAATATCATATAGTTACAAATGTAGCTTCTATAAATTGAAGCGTATGATCATTTACCATACGCGCTTGTTACATATGCATGAAGAAGAAGTCAGTCGGAGGAGGAATTAATTGAGTCAGACGAAGGGGTCCGTAGGGCTCCTTTGAAGAAGGTCCGACGAAGAAGGTCCGCCGGAGGGTCAGGCTCGAGAAGGTCCAGTTGGAGGATCTGAGAAGGTCGAAGGTCAGTTCGAGGAAGGTCATTTGGAGAGGTTCACCGAGGAGAAGGTCAGGTCGGAGAAGGTCACGTGATCATCCCAGACCGGAGAAGGTCTGGCTGGAGAAGAGGGCTGGAGCTCCAGGAACCCAGTGGCTCACAATACCATGTGAGAAATGAGAGAATAAAATAATCTTCTTTCATTGAGCAGAGATGAGTGGCGTCATGGTATAGATCCTACCTATTTATATAGGTCAGGAAGACACAAAAACAAATAAAAGTACAAAAATGAAGGAAAATAATGTACAAGAAAGGAAGGAGATAAACCAGAGAATATCCTATGATTCTCACCAATCTCCATAGCCTCTTGCACACACAAATATCAATTAGCAGAAACTCCCCCCCAAACAAGATATTAATTTATTTTTTTTAATGAGCAAATGCGAAACATGTATTTAAACACAAAAAATCTTACCACGAATACGAAGTATATTGGAGATATATACTAGGGAGCTGAATGGAAAAACAAAATGAAAAGAAATCGAAAGGACCTGAAAAACCACCCCCACCCCGACCATAAGTACACTTGACCTCACCTATAACCTAGCCAAATCAAAAAGTCCAACAAAGAATTAGTTTTATCCACACTATACACTTTTGCCTAAGACCATAAATTGCGAATAAAGGTTGACTTCATCCTATGTGCAGAGAACACCCCATTATAAAAAACCACCTTGTTCCTTTCATGTCAAATGGTCCAAAAAATACAAGGGAGGGACCTGACCACACTTTGCGCTTTTACCTTGGTTGCCAAGCGAGAAGAGGCGCAAACTAAGTGGGGAGTGGAGGAGGGGTACGATAACGAAATGAAGAGCTCCCAAGTATCTAGCCTTGTACGGTCTGGCGGATGGTCCACTATTTCCTCTTCGTCTTCACGATAGGCTTTTCTTAAGCTAATTAATAACTTCCCCTTCATTTTAGTTGATCCAAAGTCATCACCTTAACCCAAGGAGATTCCCAAGCAAAAAAAGTCCTCCCTATTGGGGACATAGGGATTCCAAATTGAAAGGTGAGGAAAGAAAACTATGGGAGATTGGTCCAACACCTTATACATGGTCTTCATAGAAAACTCCCCCGCCTGAGTCTTTTTTACCAATAGCTTGTATTTTGGCTAGGCAGAATCTTCTTGTTCTAGAGCACTTAAAGGAGTCCCTCCACCTCCCAGTTATTGAAAGACCTTGAAAAGCAAGGGATCCACCCTCCTTCCTCACTTGTGTTATCCTATTCATTTGCCACCCTCGCATCTTTTTGAGCTGGCAAATCAAACAAGGAAGGAAAGGTAGTATTCAAAGCTTCTTCACCACACCCAATGTCCTTCCAAAAGCTAATCCTTCTTCTATCCCCAATCAAGAACACCGCATTAGTGGAGAGGAGCTCCCATTATTTTCTAATTTCTTTCCACAACCTAATACCATAGCCTCACCTAATTTCATGTGTGCACCAGCCCCCTAACACTACAAATTTCTTGTCGATGACTCTTCTCCAAAGTGAATCTCTTTCATTGGCAAAACGCCATGTCCACTCAGAAGAACCCTGTTAAGCTTGGTCAAGCTCATAATACCCAGCCCCCCCTTTCTTCTTATCTGAACAAACCGCAATCCAATTGACCAAATGGGGTTTTGTAGAGACCCCAAATGGCTGCCAAGTGGCAACCATCCAAAGGTTTCCTTCTTTTCTGTAAGGGGTATAAAAGGAAGTAGGGTTCCTTTTTTGGGGGGGAGGAGCCATCATATTTGGGGAAGAGAGGTATGTTTTTCTAGAGAGAAAAGGGGGTTGTTCTTAGGGGGGAGGAGAATCTTCTTGAGACTTCAGAAGCAAGCCAAAGGGAAGAAGGAGTTGCTACTAGCTATAGGAGTTTCAGGTATCATCTTTGAGTATATGTGTCTCTGTATTTTCCTGTATTTTGTTGCTCTTTTTTTTTTTTTTGAGCACAACTGAGTTTCCACATATTCGAATAGTTGATTTACATTATACGTTCACTCTTTGATTTCCTCGTAAGAGTGTTGAGTTCTATTTTCACTATTGATTCATTTAGGTCTGCTCACCATTATCGAAACTCAATTGTTTACCCTCTGTTTAAGTCACCCCCACCTCAAAGAAAGTCCCTTTGTATCCTTTCCAACCTTGAGCACACCGATCTAGGCACACGTAGTAAGGACATAAAACGCATGGGCAAGCTAAATGGGGTACTCCGGATTAGGGTGACTCTTCCACCTTTGGAGATGTATAGCCTCTTCTAAGAGGCTTAATCTTCCGAAATCTCTCCTTAATGGAGTCACACACCCTTATTGAATTATGAGGAGCCCTTAAAGGGAGATCTAAATACAAGGAAGGAAGAGACCCGACTTTATTACCTAATTTGAAGGCCAACTCCTCCACATTGTCTACCATTCCAACTGGGATGATCTCACTTTTGCTCAGGTTAATTCTCAAGTCGAAGATAGCTTCAAACCACATTAAGGTCCAACTTGGATGAACCAATTGATTCTAGTTTGCTTCACATAACAGCAAGGTGTCATCTGCATAAAACATATGTAAATTAATCGGCTCCTCCACCCCTTTCTCCCAATCTTACAACCAGCTAAGAAATTCCCTTCCACATCTCTACAAATGAGACAACTCAAGGCTTCCAACTTGATAATGAAGAGATAAGGGGAAACAGGTTCCCCTGTCTCAATGTCTCAATCCCCGGGCGCTCCTAAAGAAACCTGTAGGCATGCCATTAATTAAGACCAAGAAAGAGGTCGTGGAAATACACCAATTAATCCAGTTCAGCCATCTACTGCCAAAGCCCATCTTCCTCATCACTCTAAGCACAAACTCCCAGTTAATATGATCATACCCCTTCTCAATATCCAGGATGCAAATCGGGTCATTTTTCTTTCTTCTCAACAAAGCATCCACTACCTCATTCGCTATTAGTACTACGTCAAGAATTTGTATACCTTCGACAAAGGCATTTTGAGAGGACGATACAACCTTACCAATAACCCTTTTTAGTCTATTAGCCAGTACCTTCACTAAAATCTTATAGAGTCCTCCCACTAAGCGGATGGGCCTAAGATCCTTAAGATCCTCTACATTTTCTTTCTTAGTTATCAGTATTAGAGAGGTAACATTAAGGCTCCTCACAAACCTTTCCTGTTCAAAGAACTCCTTGAAAAAAACTCATAACTTCATCCTTCACAAAATCTCAACTAAAGGCCCAAAAGGCTATAGGAAAGTTGTTTGGGTCTAAAGCTTTATCTCCATTTAGGCTTGAAATCATAGCAAAAACCTCCTTTTCTGAAAAATCCTCTTCAAGTTAAGTAGCTTCCTCAACCCCAAAGTTGTCTAGAAAAATAGTACCAGGAAGCCCACTACAATAAAGGTTCTATTAAGGAAAGAGACTTTCCCCTTCTTCCCCTCACAGAATAACTTCACTAAACCACATCCATCCAATCCCATCCTTGCCCACCTAAAACCATAGATGCCCAAAGAAAAAGTACAAAGTGACTCTAATTCCTAATCTTGCAAAAGCCAAAAGGAGCTTAGATTCCAAAAAGAGACAACCCCCTCCCACCCAATACCTAGTCACCCTAGCTTCCTTGATCATTTCTATGGCAAAGAGAGACCTAAAAGAAAGCAACAGAAGCCCATCTTCACACCAAGTATCCACCAAAATATGACTCTAGCCCCATTCCCTACAATGAAGAAGAGATACTTCCTAATTTTTCCCAATCCCTTTCCAGAAGCCAAGATTGTAAGAATCCTGAACCTCCCTCAAAGTCCAACCGACCTTGTTTTTACTTCCAATACTTACTCTCCACCATCCTCTCCTTTAGTATCCTCTTCAAATCACATTACCATGACCATTTTAGATACATAGCTTTATCAAACAATGTCAAATGCCTAAGCCCCAAACCTTTGTCCTACTCGATTTTAAACACTATGTCCTACCCCACCATATGAAATTTTAACTACAAGCCTACACCCCTCCAAGAACAGTCCCTCTCGGGATTCTCTAGTCTTTCAACCATTGAGATCAAAATCTTGAAAAGGAACAAAATTTATGTCTATTTATTTATAACAAACCAAAAAATAACAAGAACATCCATGTGGCTTCTCCCCCCAAGCTTAAATAGAAGGAACCACTTCTCAATCTAAGCATCCAACCGAACTAACAACTCCCTCTCTCTCCTTCCCTCCCCCTCCCTCTGTGTGTGTGCTTATTAAGTGTTGCCAAAATTTCTGTCGTAAGTTCAGGGGATCAATAAGCAATGAAATGTCAGCCGATTCTACATTGAGCATTCATTATCCAGTACCTTGTTTAACACAGGGCTCAATAAGCGAACAACAATTTGCCAATGCAATAATGCTCAACTTTATTCCCTTCTGATGGGGGGAAGCATCCAGCACTCGATTCTTGCAGAAGTGATAATTCTTTCCAGTTGACTTATCTGTATGCTCCTTTCATTATATCAAACATTTTGGTGATTCATCCTTGACATGTTTAATTATATTTCTCAACCTTCATAAAACACCATTCACCCTACAGGACCCAGAAATTCTTTCTGACTCTCTCTCAAATCCCAAACGAGATGAACAAAACGACAGAATTAGACATCCGACACAGCGTGACCACACAATGGGAAAAACCCAGACCATAAGTTTTCTAAACAACAAATATAATAATTCAATTAGTTGTTTGTAGAATCTCCATATTCTAACTCCAAGGCTCTGACGCAGCCACATTACAATGTTAATTACCAAAACCTAAATAATACAAAACTCCTAAACTGAGAGATTTTCAGAATCAAAAGCCAAACAAAACCTATATGTAGAACCACACAAACAAATAAACAAGAGTTACCGGAGCGAGAGAAAGATTCACTGTGGTTGTGGTTGGTTTCTGTTTTCAATTCTTTAGTACTGTCTTGTCTTGAAACTTCCATCTCCCTCTCGCTGGCATGTTTAGATGATTGAAACGGCATGCACTGGTCTCTTTCCCAAGCTGCTTTATAATTTTAGTATAATTATTAATTGAAGAACATGGTCATTGTCCAAAAAAAAAAAATCCTCCATAAAAAACTTGTTCTGAGCGAATGAGTGTTTTTACTGTTAAATTCAATTTTATTTCTTAAAATTTGAGTTTTTTTTTATGTATTTGAAAAACTCAAATTTCAAGAAATAAAATTAAATCTAATAATATAAAGCTTGTTAACAAACTAGCCTTTTACAGCTTAACTCAAAATGGTCAGTTATATTATGAGCTCCATGTCTTCGGTCATCTCAAATAAATAAAGAAATTAAAATATTATTGATGCAAATATGCTAAATTTACATACTACTAATTTTATTGATTTTCGAAGTTATTAGTTATTTTATGTTCTCCACATATCAATTTCTCTTCCATTATTATTATTATTATTATCATTATTTTTGAACTCAAAATGAATAACTAAACCCAATACTGGTTTATTTTAACCTTTTTATTTTATTTTTTAAGATAATAAATAATAATATAATATATATTTTTACAACAAAAAAAAAGTCTGTTTTAGTTCTATTAAACGTTTAAAATAAATTATTTGAGCATTTGAAAGACTTACTTTTTCATGAATAACATTTACAGATAATTCGTATCCCTCTTTTAGAATTTTAATAACATTTACAGATGATTATTTTCCGTTTAGAAATTTAAAATATAATTAAAGTTGTGTTCTGGGGAGTCCTTTACCCATGTTTGGTTAAGGCTCAGAAAATTTGAAGGAAAATACAATGCGGAGAGAAAAAAATAGAAGACATAGAAAATAACAATAAAGTTAAATCTAACATATTATTTTTACTTGTTACTTTAAAATCTCCTTGGTGCCAAACACTGCATGGATTTTTGTTTCAATGTCCGTTGGATTCCGGGGGAATGTACTCATCTACCCATGAATTGATGCTACACCGTAATGAAAGGAAAGAAGAAGGAAGAAGGAAGAAGGAAGAGAACACAAACAAAAGCTAAAAGCCTAAAATTCAATCAACAGTTGTAAGGTCTTAATGACACAAACGCGCTAACAAAATCTTAAAAGACAAATTTCGTAACAGAAGAGCGAAGGGAAGGGAAGGGAAGGGAAAATAAAAGAGAGAAAAAGGAACTTGTCTATATTTGGAACTGAGTATATATTTCCTACTGGCAAAGCTGTTCAACAGCCGTCACGATCTGTGCAGGCTGCACCACTGTCCATTCCTCCAATGTACCGGCATATGGGGTGGGCACATCCTGAGATGACAGACAAACGATCGGAGCATCCAAGTAATCATGGAAATTCTCAGTGATAGCTGCAGTCAAACTGGCACCAATCCCACCTGTCCGCATGCACTCCTCCACAATCACCACACGGTGCGTCTTCTTCACGGAATTCCCAATCGTGTAAAGATCAAATGGTTTCAAGGACCTGATATCAATAACCTCAGGGTCATACCCCTTGTTCACCAATGTTTTGGCTGCCTGCATCACATGATACCTCATCCTAGAATAGGTCAAAATGGTGACATGTTCCCCGGGCCTTACCATCTCTGCTTCCTCGAGTGATAGCACATATTCTTCATCTGGAATCCTCTCCTTCAGATTGTAAAGCAATACATGCTCGAAAAGTATCACTGGATTCTCACTCCGGATTGCAGCTTTCATCAACCCCTTGGCATTGTAAGGGGTTGAGCATGCCACCATTTGGATTCCAGGTATTGATTGGAAATATGATTCGAGCCGTTGTGAGTGCTCAGCGCCAAGTTGCCGACCAACTCCACCAGGTCCTCGGATAACCACTGGTATTTTGAACTGACCACCAGATGTATAGTAGAGCATGCCACAGTTATTGGAGATCTGGTTGAAAGCTAAAAGGAGAAATCCCATGTTCATCCCTTCAATAACTGGCCTTAACCCAGTCATGGCAGCTCCAATGCCCATGCCGGTGAACGAGTTCTCAGCAATTGGGGTGTCAAGGACCCTTAGATCCCCAAACTTAGGGGCCAGGCCCTTTGACACCTTGTAGGAGCCCCCATAATGGCCCACGTCTTCACCCATTACACATACTCGGGGATCTCTGTCCATTTCTTCTTCCAAGCCCTCTCGAAGGGCTTCAAATAGTAGCAGCTCATGCCTGCGGAAAGAAATCAAATTAAGCTTACCACGTGCTCAATTAGCAATATTGGAGTCATAAAAAGAACAAGAAATAGGAATGCTGACAAGAGAATAGTAACTATTTTAACTATTACCAAGTAGATGCAAAGAGAAGTATATTACATGCAATTTCATATGATTTCTAATAGGATGCATAACATATCTCACTGCTCCTTAAAACACCAACTAAACCTTATGCCTCTGCTTTTAGCTTCATGCCATAAAACAAAGCAATTAATCCAATATATATATATATATATATAGATATAGATATATTGTGTGTGTGTGTTTATCACAGCTCATTAGCACTGAAAAGAGAAATTGTAGCATTAACAATAACAACTTGAACATGAATTAAGGAATTGAAAAATAAAATTATCTTTCTTAGTAGCCCACGAGGCCTGGGATGGAATGGGGTTATGGGAGGTTCTAGGTTCAAGTCCCAACGAGGACAAAAAAAAAAAAAAATATTACCTGTCAAAAAAACATAATTATATTTCTCAGTACTTTTGAGATTTAAAAACCTGACTTTTTCCTTTTTATATTCCTGCATTTGCTCTTGACAGTACAACAGAACTAAAAAGAGGGGGGAAAAAGAGAAAGGGATCTGAAACCAATAAGTCACCACATTGGTAAGGAAAATAGCATCTCTCACTCTCTCCCTCCCTCCCTCCCTCCTTATTCCCATTTATCTTCTCATATCTCTTTTCTCCTTTGATTGAGATTCTCATCCTTTTCTTCTCTCTTCTCTGTCATTTCTCCCTTGATTAAGGTACAAGGAAATCAACCATATAAATTCTCATCTACCGCAAGGGTATACCTGGAGGTATGTTCATTTCATTTTTAAGAATGGTTCACCCTGAAAAACAGTTATTTTTACATTTGCACTGGATGTCATGGGCTTAAGCATTCTGATTCCATTCTAATTCCAGCTTGATGGTGGTCGGTTTGTCACTGTAGCCCCTCTTAACATTTTTTTTTTCTAGGAAAATTTTTGTCCAAATGGACTTGAACCTAAAATATCCCACAACCACCCCACCCCCTGGGTCCATATACCACGCAAGTAAGACCTCAGGGGCTGTGTCCCCTCTTATCATGTTTTGAACAACACTAGTAATGAAGATCAATTGAAAAATATACCGACATCTTCTTCACCACTTCTGTTGAATTGACTATTGTTGCTATCATTATTATTTTGGAAGGCCTTTTTCATTCTTTTGAGCAATATGTTTGGTTCAGGGTCAATGCAAGTTGTCTCACTGAACAAAGAATCATAGAGATCAATGTTCCCAGTGAGATAAAAATCTGATAATAATGCATTGCAGAAAGGGAGTGATTTCTCAAAGGAGACTATCGATTTGTGTGCTTTAATCATTCCAAGAATTTTGAACTTTTTACAATTAACAAGTTTGTTCATTTTTGGTTAGTAATTATTGCAGATCCAGAATGAGAAAATAGGCTACAACCCTGAGGAATGATTTAACCAAAAACCTCAATGCAATTGATCTAGCCTTATGAAGCCTAATCCTCTCATTAGTGTAGAAGTGCTAACTTCCCATATATTTCCTACATCATTCAGTGCCAAGAAGTTTTGCATCACCAAACATGTGGGTGTACTTTGTTGGGCATAAATGAATTGATTGCAGCACCAATTCTTTAGATTCCAAAAACTCTGGCTTGTATAGTGGATTTCCCACTATTTTGTACAGAGCTTAGTTCCACAGAGTTTGAATCCAATTTCAAACCATGCAGCATCTGAAGCATCCAACTCTAAATTGTTATTCCCAGTTCCCATTCAAAATATTTCTTCCAAGTGAATAAAATTCAGCAAGAATGAAAAAAGAAAAATAAAATCGCAATCAAGCCAAAAACAATTCAATTCGACCACCTGGTATAGTAAAACAGATTTGCTCAGAAATTGAAACGAATATGGAGCTAAAGATAAACACATATTATGAGCACCAAGATTAAAAAATGAAATTAAAGAAAAAAGCGCGCAAGGGAGAAAGATGAAACAAACCCAGGTTTAGATGCAGATGAGGCCACAGGAGCATCCGCCTTCGCCTAAAAATCCACAAATAAACGTCAAAATCAGCTACCAAAAAACGAAATATTTACGTAAGCATTTACGATTAAGATTAAGAAAGAGTTAACTGCAGCACATTAGTAATCAAGTTCGGAGCACTGCGACTTCTCGAGAAAAAACCAAGCGAAGGCCTCCCATCAGATCTGACAACCAACAAGCTTCCTTTCCTCGCTAATAAAAAAAACACAAAACCAAAAACTCAGCAAAATGCAAAATGCTCTGTTTGGTTCCAGGGAATAACTTTCCCAGGAAAAAAAAAAATTTATCAAAGAACCAATTAATTGATGCAAATGAACGAGAACCTGAGACTAATCTGCGAGATTGGGAGTGAAATTTCTCGGCAGGAGACAGAGCCGCAGCGCGTAATCCCTTGAAAAACCGCAGCCATTGCTTCCTCTGGAGAGAAGAGAGGAAGTGATGTGAATTTATGCGATGCGAGGAGAGAACCAGGAAGAGAGACGATGTTAGCTTTGTTTTCGGCGATATATTTGAGAGTCTTCTCTTCTTTAACAGCTCACCACCACCATCGCCACCTCGCTTCGTTTTCATCGCCACCCGCCACGTCAGCGTTAAGATGGGCGAATCCGTCATTTTAAACTCTGTGACGGATTTGCCACTCCTCCTGAAGATAGGTGTTAAATTACGGTGGATAACGATTGGGTTACGATGGTAGGAGGGTGTGTAGAATAGTGCTGCTCTTTTTTTATTGGTACAAGCAGGCGTTAGACGTCTCTCCTTCATTGATGACCCACCTCTTCCACTGCTTCTTCTTCTTCTAGACTCCAAATTAGTAATGTAATAAGTTGGTGTGAGAGCTTTGTTAATCATGATTCAAAACTGATGTAATCACCAGATTCCACACTTTTGTTTTGAAGACAAAATTAAGATAAAAAAGATGCTGATAGATTTAAATTAAATTTTATCAATTAAGATTTAAGAAGCTTTTAATATACTATTTATTCTATTTCTTAAGAAAATAATGATTTTATCTTTGGATTGGATTAAAATGGTTAAAAGTATGAGAACATAATACTATGACAAACATTAAACATAAATGGAAGTGAGTCCAAAAAATGCTGGTATTTACTAACGAGATAAATAAATTATTAAATAAATAATATTTTTAGAATATAGTTATTATTAGGAGTTTGGAAAATAGATGTGTGGCCCGCTCGCGAGACCGAGGGGAGAGACGGAGGCGTCAGTTGAGCAAGCCAGCGAGTATTCGGTTGCTTGACTACACGGCCCGAGGTTGAGGTGGTCGACAGAGGATATTTTGCGGCCCATGATCATGAGGAAATGAATAGATGAGCCAGAGTAATTATGGGAAGGCTCGTAGTCACAGAGAGAATGAATAACCCGCAATCATATCTTATCCTTAGGTTAATAGAATCTTGCCAATAAGGAAGGGAAAATAATGCTTGGATCATGTCGGTTAGTTCCCCGATAAGGAAGGAGGATTATGCGAGCAAGCGGCTCATACATATCATGTGTCGAATCCGTCTGATTAAAATAAGAAATATCACATCGATGAGTACTCTAATTACCATCCAAGCGAGTGAACATCTACTATAAATATAAGACCACCCATCGGTGAAAGATGCGCATGATTCGCAGCATTACACTCGCCCTGCAAGTAGCGCCTGGCACTATACCAGCGACTTGGGCGTCGGAGCGGCGGCGGGCCGGCCACCATGAATTCTTCTTTGCTGCGAGAGGATTCGTGGGCACGGACCAGCCGGCGTCGCGAGGAGTCCCACGCCCACCTGATCAGGGCGCTGCATCCCGGCCCTCTCAAGCGATCAAAGTCGAAGCCGGCGACCCCACGCGCGCTCGGCCAGTTCGGTTAAAAGCATGTGGAGTTGGCGCGGAATGCAGCTGGAGCAGCCCGGTTCCTTTATAATACTCGCGATTTCTCGATTCACGATGGTATTAACAAGGAGCAGCGGCGAGGAATGCTTAATCCGTGAGGATGCGGATCCGCAGCAATGCGGATAAGCGAGACCTCACGGGACAGTGGAAACTGTCTGAGCAATACAAGCGAAGTGGAAGCGCCGTCTGGTAATCAGCGCGCGATAGAAGAATTGGAGCAACTTGCAGGCGATTTACAACATCCCGCGGGAAGTCTGGCGGCCGGGAAAGGCCACTGACCTTCCTCCGCGAGCACATTTCAGTCGCGACATTCCGCGTCGAAAGCGAAGCGAGTCCAGTAGTTGAGGCCACGGACCCCGGTGGCCTAACGGAGGAGGAAAGCGAAGCAATACTCGAGCGATTCGTTGCGAGCGTTACATCATAGCCTCGCCCGGGAGGCGGGAAGCGGTCAGCTAGGGACGAGAGGTTGGAGTCTTCAACAGGGGGCTCGGCGGAGTGTAGGGAGGTGGTTAAGGACGCGCCGGACAAATGGATGCGGCAGTGCAATGAGGCTGAATCACCCTTCAGGTCGGGGTGTGCGTTATCAGCTCCGGTAAGGTCGAGGAATGCCACGAAGTGGAAACTTTCGATGGGCGAAGATCCAGTCGACCATCTCGATACTTCTGAATCAAATGGAGTTACATAGGTGAGACCTGTATGGTGCAGGCACCATGCACACTAAAGGCCCGGCCTTGGCACAGTTTTAATGAATCCCCCGCCATCTATCTCTTCATTTAGAGGAAGCTATCTATTACATTAAAATCTCCGGCTTCATGTCGGAGCCGGGACGTACGAGGAGCCAGAGTTACCGTGCGATTGGCCGTCGGCGGGGCTCGCGAGGAAGGCAAAGCTATACGTGCAAGGTCGGCCAGGAGTCCACGAAGATAGAGCGTGCAGATGAAAATTAGCGGCCTGACATTTTATTACGGGGTTAGGAGTACGGTCGAAGATACGATGTTTTCCATCTGAAGAGCACTGTGACGTCGTGGTGCTGTAGTGGGAAATATATAAGCGGCGAGGAAGCCCTCATATCCGAAGGAGAGCTCTTTGCGTAAATAGAGAATACGATAGATAAGCGGCGAAGGCGAAGCCACTAAAACCAGCGGCCGGACAAATCCCCACGAAGAGATGAGCGATCCCCCGAAAGGGAATCTCGAAGCCGTAGGCCCTGCAATCACGAAGAGCGGCGTTACTCGCCTCAGCGCTTCGCACTCCCTACGCGGCCTCGGTGTCGCGGGTCACGCAGTGGCGGCGATTCTGATGGCGGCTCGAGATGAAATCGAGATCCGCGCGAGGGCGGCGCGATATTCACGAGTTCCGCCCAGGGACTATGGGCATTGTACGGACAATTGTATTCAACTAAAAGTATAATACTTAATACAGCGGATACCTCGGCGTTTCATATCTCGAGGAATCAAGCCGAGTCGAAGCCGAGTCGGGCCTGAAGTCGGGCTAGGGAATCGGAGCCAGCTCCGGCCTTCAGCCAGCGGTAGCCTCGGCGGCGGCGACTGACGGCCCAGCCCCTTGGGAGAAATCCGCGTGATCTCGGGGATTCGCGGGAGGAGGAGAATCTAGTTCGGCTCCGAGGCCCGCTGCGTAGCATCGGACCCAGCGACGGGAGAAAATACAGCGTGGCTAGCAGTAGCGACTCATTTTACCATCACATTCTACATTTCCGGACACGGAGGGATGCAGCCACCCTATGTGACCGTTGGTAGTCCGCGCGGTGTAGCGGTAATGATTCATCGGGTTTTAATTGATAATGGGAGTTCAGCTGACATCATCTTCGCGGTAGCCTTTGACAAAATGGGCATTGGGAGAAAAGCTAGGCCGTCGACACCTGTCTACTTGGGGTTTCGGGAGAAAAGGTATTAGATTGGGCTCAAATTCAGCGGGTGCTCACCACAGGCGAGCCTTGCGACGGCATTCTGTGGGTTCCTTATCGTAGACGCCAGTCGACATAACATGTTGCTAGCGGACTCTCGAATGCCGCCAGCCCGTCCCCTGAAGCGCATCACATGATAATCAAATTCCCGACCTTACATGGAGTAGGATGGTCAGGAGATCGTGGGTGGCCGGAGATGCTGACCTCCATGAAACAAAGGCGTCGACAAGCGTGGTGTAGGCGGGCTTGACATGTGCGACGAGGTGCTCACGGGCGAGCCCTCGGAGGAACTGACCGGTCATCCTTGGGTGACGACCGGTATCTCGCTATCGGCTCCCAGGCCCGACGGAAGACCTCGAGTCTCCTCGCTCCGGTTTTTAAGACGGAATAGAGGCGTTTTTAGCATGGGACGAGAGGACCCAGGACATGGGAGGAATCGACCCTCGGTAATCACTCATAGATTGAACACCAATCAGATCATATTTAAACCGGTCAAAGCAGCGCGGGGGCCGGCGGCGAGAAGGCGGCCGTCGGCGGAGATGATGAAGCCTTTCGGCGGGGGCGGTCAGAAGGTAGAATCTCCAGGAGTGGTTGGCTAATGTTGTACTTTCGTCGAAGCAAATGGCAAGTGGCGACTGCGTATGTCGACTTCACTAACATAAACATAGCGTGCGAAAGAATGACTTCCCACGCCCGGATCGACCTCATTGTAGACATCCTGCGGGTATGAAGCTTCAGTTTTATGGATGCATTTTGACTCTGATCAAATCGACGATGACCAGACGACCCGAGAAAAGACCTCTTCGTCACGGCTCAGGGAACTTATTGTTATCGTGTGATGCCATTCGGACTTCGAAGCGCGGGGCGACCTACGAGAGGTTAGTAAGTCGAATGTTCGAGGAAGCGCGGATAAGGCGCGGCCTTGGAGGTATCACGACATCTTTGGTAAAATCCACCGGCCCGATCTCCACATCGCTCGTCTCTCGGAGCGTTCGGATCTGGGAATTACAACATGAAGGCGAACCCGACGAATGTGCCTTAGGCGTGTCGTAGGAAATTCTGGGCTTCATAGTCAGCCACGGGGGAATTGAGGCAAATCCGGATGATAAAGGCGATTACTCGATATGCCATCACCATCGGGAATCAGGAGGTCGGTATGGGAAGGAATCAGCGGCTTTAAGCGGTTTGTAGCCTCGAGGCGAGTGACCAAAGTGCAGGCCCTTCTTGAAGTCTGAAGAAGGCCTTCGATGGGACGAAGTGTGAAGAAGCATTCTGAGCATTAAAAACATGCACAGGTTCTCCACGAGATTCTAGTGGGTCGGGTGGAAGGAGACTCCTCACTCATGTGGCCAGGTATCGGACTTCTCCAGCTAGCGCGATTACTCGTCGGAGACAGGAGCAGTCTGACACCACAGCTACTATTGTGTAGAGCTCAAGGAGGAGCGGAGGGGGTACCAGGATGGAGTATCTTGCCTTTGGTAACTACGTTTCGGATTCTCTGTCCACTGTTTCAGTCATACCATAGAAGTCCCAGAAATGAATATCAGGTAAAACAAGTATTGCACAAACCGAAACGCCCCGGAAGGCACGATGAAGTGGAGCCATAGAGCTAAGCGAGTTCGACATCGGTGCCAATAGAAGCGCCATAAAAGGGGCCGGATCTGTGAGCTTCGTCATGGAATTCACTCCGTGAGAACTTGCCGATTCACTCATAGAAAGGGCGACCTCCCGATTTGGAAACTCGATGGGGCCTCGAATGCGTAAGAGCGGAGCGGGTCAATTCTAACCTCAGGAAGGGATAGACATTGAATCGCACTCAGTTTGGGTTCCATACTTTGGTAACGAAGCCAGTATCAGTAGTCAATAGCCCGACCTCGACCTCGCCCATTCATTAGAAGTCGACCCATTGGGGTATCTGATGGCTCAGTGGTGGTCGAGACAATAGAGAGATACCTCTGAGGCCCGAAAAGTGAAGCATTGATTCTATACCTCAGGTCGCGTCTGATAAAGAAATTTGTGTTGGTTGGTCGAGCATGTCCCTGGACGGAGAATTCAGGAATGCGCCTTGGCGAAGTTGGCCCGACCTCACGGAAGACCTCGTGGTCGGCGTGTTGAATACTTAAGCGGAACCTACATCGATCCTTATAGCATGATGGTCGCCACGTGGAGTCAGGTCTTAGAATTTGGATGGACCCGTTTGGAATTATATAATGAGCGAGCCTACCGAGACGACGAAAGACGACGAAATAAGGGCGAGGTCGGCCGGGTTCTGCTAATCATAAAGGAAGCCTCTGGGGATTTTCACCCTTTCTTAAATGCATTGCGGGAGAGGACACCAAGTACGTGTTAAGAGAGGTGCATGAGGGTATATCACGGGAATCATGTCGGAGCCGGGCATTGCGGGAAAGTCTTAGAGCGGGGGATGCTGCGCTTGACCATACTCCCGGGATCTGTGGCCTGGTCGAGAATGCGGGATGCGCGGGGCACGTGAGGATCTCACTTGTGCCAGTCAGACCCTTAACATCGGTCGAGTCCACTGGCTCCAGTGATGGGGTTTGGATATGTGGGACCCACGCCCGTGGTAAGGACGGTCTGGAATTCATAATGCGTGTGATGGATTACTTCACCTGAAGTGGGGCGGAAGCCAGAGCCTCTGGCCACGATTCTGAGCGAATCTGTGATTTCGTGTGGCGAGCCATCATATGCGGGTTGGCATCCACAGAGCCACGGTATCGGACAACGAGCGATTCCGTGATACTAAGATTCGGAAGTTTTTGTGTCGACTCGGAATTAAAGTATTACTGGAGTCACAGCATCCGCGATCAAATGGATGATGAGTCACAATCAGAACCCTTAAAGCGGCCTTGAAGACTAAGTTAGAAGACCTTAAAGAGCGGTAGAATACCTCCACGAGGTACTATGGGCACTGAGACAACCGCAGTCGACAACTCGGGAAGCCGGGTTCGCCGCAGCCTTTGGCGGGGCGGTAGCCCCGTGGAGGTCGGGTCGTCTCGGGATCAGTTAGCATCGGAGGGCATAATGGCCGGGCCTTACGTCTAAACTTAGAACTGCTTAGACGCGCGGCGGCCCAGCGTGCGGAGGAATGCTCCGAGGAAAGCGGCGAGGTACTATATTCGAAAGTCTGACCCAATTTGTCTTGGTGACTTAGTCTTAAAGCTCTAGCAGGCGAGGAAGAATCAGCGCATGGAAAACTAGGCCCTGGCCCCGGGAAGGTCCATACATCATATCGGTCGTCGGACCGGGCAATTATCAGACTCAAGCGGAAAGAGGAAAAATCTTGCGGCATACATGGAACGCGGAACACCTTAAGCGTTTTTACCAGTAAGCATTAGTTTGTAAAGTTAAATAATGCCTTATACGGATCTTATATGTGTCGAGTGGAGCGTTCATTGATTATTGATTAGACATCTCGAAGCAGTTTATATATATGTGAATACGAAAAAGCTTAGAAAGAAGATATATAGACATAAAAGGAAAAGTTTCTCTTTATTTCAATTGAATTACATTCAGCGGTATCCTTGATTACATCTTGAGAAGTATCCAGTACAAGCAGTTCCCTCAAAAAAAAAAAAAAAAAAAAACGAGATGGAAATAAATAGAAAAAGACCAGAAAGGTGGAAAAGAGGAGAAGAAGAAAAGGAGGGTGATAGGGAGAAAGAAAGAAAGAGGAGACAGGAGAAAGACAAAATGAAAAGGAAGAAGAGAGGAAGAAAAGAGGAGGAAGAAGAAGAATAAAAACAGAGAGAGCAGCAGAAGAGATGCGCCACCCTCTCCGGACGCATTCCCTAGCACGAAGCTAGGGAATAACATGACTCCCATAAATGGGAGACTAGGGAAAAACACACAGCTCAGACATGCGGAAGAGCAGTGGCGCGACCCGAAATCTTCGAGAAGAATCTCGGCGAAGGCAGTCAGGCTTCGACTGCCATCTCACATGATTTCGGTGGGCGCATGTGGAAAGCAAAATACAAAGAACAAGCCTCCTGACAATGAAACCGCTATTTATAGAGTAGATCGGAGTATTCGAAAGTTAGGTGTGTCGTTCCAAATTCTCCATAAATCTCGCATTAAGGCGCTCGCCTCTTTCGAAATTGAAAATTAATAGCGACGCGAAGCGTTTCGACATATCAAACTCTTCAACTAACGAGCCATGGCGCGGGCCAAATGACTCGCGACCAGCTCTCCCCATCAATGCATGTCGGCCAGGCTCTTCCCGGCCGGTTCACATAGTCGAGCTTACCGTTTAGCCAGTTCGCGGTGGCAGGTTCATTGATTCGGCCGCGAGGGCGAAAATCGTCGAGGGCGGCTAAGAATTCATTTCACGTCTGAAGTCGGCCCGGTGGAGATTCGGCTCGCGTGACAAGCTCACCTTAGCTGACACGCCGACAGGCTACTCCCGAATGAGTTCAACTCAAACACTTCCATTGCATGGAGGCCAAGGCGGCTCAATTTGGCGACGTCACCACTGCGCGCAGTCCGCGTTACGCGGTGAGTCGGATCCGCTCGAGCTATATTGCCACGAAGACCCTGTGCCGGGCCCACGGCTGCTCGATTTAGCGAGCCGTCTACTCTTTTGCCTGATCCGCGTACGAGTCGAATCCGCTCGACTCTGCTTTGCCACGAGGCCCACGGCGCCGAACCCTGTTTGCTCAGTTTGGCGAGCTCACACTCGTACGGGCGCTGCCTCGGGGAGTCGGACCGGCTCGGGCTACATTGCCACTTTCGGCTACATCGCCACTCGTTGGAACGCCACCATTGGCCAGGCTCACCTACTCGCCTGAGCCATATTGCATCGGAGTCGGACCGGCTCAGGATACATTGCTTCAATATTCACTTGTGAGCTCTTCCCATCAGTTCCTTAAGCGAGGCTACTGCCAGATACATATTGTGAGCTCTTTTCATCTCGGATCCCTTTCCGGACGAAGGCCTCACTCAGTGATTCACCACGTGAGGCTGCCCCTCCCGGCTCCACTCGGGCCAGAGCTCTACTTCGGCCAGAATTTATAATTGGCCAGAGCTCTCCTCCTGGATCTGCTCAGGACGAGCTCTGCTATTTATTCACTCTGACCAGAGGCTCTTCCCATTGACTCACTCGGACCGAATACCTCGGCCAATTCATGATGACCAGGCTCTTCCTCGGATTACTCGGACGAGCTCTACTCAGCAATTCATATTGATGAGCTCTTCCTCTCAGATCACTCGGACAGGCCTCTACTCAGCTATTCACTGACGAGCTCTTTCCCATCGGCTCACTTCGGGCCAGGCTTCTGCTTTCGACAATTCATATTGGCGAGCTCTTTATACCGGATCCTTTCGGACGAGAGCTCTACTCAACTATTCACTCGGCAGTCTTCCCATCGGCTCACTCGGAATGGCTCACCTCGATTCATATTAATGACTCTTCTCTCGGATCCCTTTCGAACTAAGCTCTACTTTCTGACTATTTACCACTCTTCGACTGCTTTCCCGGCCGGTTCCTTTCGGACGAGCTCTACTTAGCAATTCATTGTGACTCTTCCTCTCGGATCCACTCGGACGAGGCTCTGCTTTCGGCAATTCACTACTGTGAGCTCTTCCTCTCGGGGCTCATCGGACCGAGCTCTGCTCGTGATTCATGTTGGCCAGAGCTCTTCCTCTGGATCCTGCGTGAGGCTCTACTCAGCTATTCACTCTGTGAGCTCTTCCGTATTGACTCACTTTCGGACCAGGCTCACTCGGTAATTCATATTGTGACTCTTCCTCTTAGATCACTGGGGCCAGGCTCTACTTCAGCCATTCATGTGTGACTCTTCCTCTCGAGGTCACTCGGACAGAGCTACACTCGACTATTCACTCGGCCGAGGCTCTTCCCACATTGACTCCCTTTCGGACCCGAGGCTCTACTCGGCCAATTCATATTAATGAGCTCTTCCTCTCGAGATCCTCGAGATGAGCTCTACTCAACTATTCACTGCAGCCAGGCTCTTCCCATGACTCAGCTCGGAGGCTCTGCTCGGTTCATATTGTGAGCTCTTCCCTCTCCGGGATCCTTTCAGAGCGAGCTCTGCTTTCGACTATTCCACTCGACGAGCTCTTCCCATCGAGTTCACTCGGACGAGGCTCTACTCGGCAATTCATATTGACAGGCTCTTCCTCTCGGATCCTTTCGGACGAGATCTACTCGGCAATTCCTGCAGCCGAGCTCCTTCCCTCTCGGCTCACTCGGATAGGCTCTACTTTCAGTAATTCATATTGGCAGGCTCTTCCTCTCGAGATCCTTTCGGGAGCTCTACTCAACATATTCCTCGGCGAGCTCTTCCCATCAGCTCACTTGGGCGAGCTCTGCTCGTGATTCATATTGGCAGGAAATACCACTCTCGAGATCCACTTTCAGGCGAGGCTGCTGCCTCGGCTATTCACCTTGGCGAGCTCTTCCTCTCAGCTCACTCGGACGAGCTCTACTCAACAATTCATATTGGCGAGCTCTTCCTCTCAAATCCTTTCGGGCGAGCTCTACTTTCGACTATTCCTGCACAGTGAGCTCTTCCTCTCGTTCTCGGACCAGACTCTGCTATTATTCACTCAGATGAGCTCTCTTATCTCGATTTCACGGGCGAGCTCACGCGACCATTCACATGGGCGACCTACGCTGAGCGGGACAGCGACCTAAGGAATCAGTCAGCTCGACGAATTCGGCCCGCGAAGGTCAACGGCTCGAATCGGCCAGGCTAAGCGAGTCCGCGGCCCGGGAATCATCGCCAACGTGATCAGTGACGAAACCACCGCGCTCATTTGGCAGCCCTCACCATTCTACTACGCCTTATTTGCATAAGTGTGCGTGCATTTCGACCAGAATAGCCGCATGGCGGCCCATTTTGACGAGCTTGTTTGCTCAACCCAAACTCTCAATTCGGATCGTTGAGAAGCGTGGAATGCCTGGCAGCTCGAGAAACCTGAAAAAAAAAAAAATGAATGAATATTTATTAGTAGAGTATATATGTCTCGGCTCCGGGCCAACAGACAAACAAGTATACATGAAGGAAAGTATGAAGAATTAATCGGGTGGGCAGTCGAGGATTTAGGCGTCGCGGGAGGAGTTGAGACGGAGAGAAGAGAGTTCGACTATGAGTCTTGGGATCTGCTGTGAGAATAATTTGCGAGAAAAGATTCCTCTGCCTCCCTCGTTCTTTGGGAAGATCGAGTTGAAGTCTAAGTGCATAAGCATTAATTGCCTTCTGGCTGAAAGGCGGAGCCACCCGAAGCCCATTGGCGGCTTGGTCTCTCTCCCGATCTTAGATAACCGTCCTCTGACGACGAAAATGCGCTGATGTAGATCATACAATCAGTGACCTCCTCCTTCGGCCGCTCAGCAAACACGACCTCGGGCCTCAGGTGGCTTTCTGCCTCTAGCGACACTTTGGCCTCGGAGCTTCCGCGACCGGCGCGTCTGCAATGTGACTCATGCCCGGTTCTTCATTGGCCCGCCACAGCTCCTCCACAGGCTCACGGCTACCGGGATGAGATAAGTTCTTCCCTTGCAGTTTGGGCTCATGCGGGCGGTGGCCATCCGGGTCTCGGCCAAGTCGTCTTAGCGCAACCCAGCAACTTCGCCCACGAGAACCTCCGGCTCGCCCTGGCCGTAGTCGAGGCTATTAGACCGTCCTCTACACTTTTCAGCCGAACCTTGGTAGGCATGTGTGCTTTAAATCGGACTTGAGCCTCTCTACCTCTTCAGTAACACGCTGCGCTCATTCTTGTAGCTCAGTCTGCTCGGAAGTAGAGCGCCGTATATAAATCAGAGCAATTTTCACATGTTTTTCATTCGGTTTGGCGCTATATTTAGACCCTTCAAATAAGTGGCTACGCACATCAAACATGGTCGACATCTACTGTGAGATTAGCGGAGATGGAAGTATGACGAGACACGAAGAAACTGCAGGAAGCGACACCTTGAAGGGGCCGAGCCTCGTCGACGGTGACCTTTCGACCTC
Source organism: Tetrastigma voinierianum (assembly GCA_016808115.1). NCBI lineage: Eukaryota > Viridiplantae > Streptophyta > Magnoliopsida > Vitales > Vitaceae > Tetrastigma > Tetrastigma voinierianum. The sequence goes on from JAEQBH010006084.1 coordinate 616,566, forward strand.
CAGATCGGAATCCCTCAGATGGGAGCGATCACGACTTTTGCCCTTGACTCGACGTTAAGAGCCCGAAAGGTCCCATCCTCCTTTGGTTTTTCGATTAGGGGCCTTTTTCTTCAGCCCTTCCACCGTGAGACTGACATTTCTGTCGGCGGACCCAGAATGGTGATGGGTGCAACCGCCAGCGGCTGTTCGGCCGGATTCCTGAGAGGTTTTTCGCCTTCACGAAGCGATTGGAAGGGGCTGCGAGCTCAAAACTATAGGAGCCCCTGCGGGTGCGGCCCCACCGCGCTCCCGAGATCTTGAGTGGTAGAGAGAATGAGGATACTCCCGATCTTGGAACCTTGGCCAAAAGTCGGCCTATCTTTATCAATGGCTTGGAGTTTCTTATGCTTCACACTCGGGCTTCCCGGGCGGTGCTTCGATTGAGCGAAACCTTTCCGGTGGGAGTGGTTGCGAGCCGACGGGAGGGAGATTTTCTTGGAAGGAGGAGGCGAGGGCCTGAAGCAGCAGGCGAAGGGCTTCCAATTCAGGGGCCGGCTGTGCTCCAGGTTAATTAGCTCGCGTAGGGGTGAAGCGAACATTCGGCCAATCTCGAGACTCTGACCCATCATCTGATGCGAAGTCAGAACTGGGGAAACGGAAGGACATGCAGGTCGAAATGTTCGTAACCTCGCACAAGTCATGCCAAGCGACACAAACACTTACGGAGATTCTCGGGAAGTGGTCAAGTCAGAATTGATGTGTCATCTTTGTTAAGGAAGGTCGTACTCCCGACTCTCGACCCTTTAACAAAAATGCCTGACCCTTCACGACTATGAGGGAGAAGAAGGGAGATCGGGAAATCACCGAGGGAGGAGATCGGGGCCTTTAGAAAAATAAAGAAGCCCTCAGTGGTATCCTTCGAATTAAAAAGATAAAGAAGCAAAGCTACCTTTGGGAACAGAGTCACGCATCCCACTAAAGAAGACCCTGATAGGCCAGCAAAATACCCCGGCCCAGATTGGGTGCGGGATTGGGAAAGGTTATTGAAATGTTGTAAAACCCCTTTTATAAAGAGAGTGCAGCAGACCATTCTCCAAGACTTGAAGAAGCCACCGACATTTTGAGTACGGGAACTTCGTAAAAAGTCAAAACATCGGGGACTACCCCGAACACCAAAAGGAGGGTCGGGCGTTGGGCGAAGTGGCCCCGTAGGAAGGGCCAGACCTTCTTTGGGCCCTACGAGTTTCCTCGAGCGGCGGCGAGATAACTCATATCTCTTGGATGGTCGTCGGGCTCACCCTCCCTTTCCCTTACCTAGAGGGAAGGAGGTATCCGGGGGGATCTCGGAGTTCAACCACGGTAGGCGGTCGATCTGCTCTGATCGCCAATCTTGTGGCCAGAAGAATCACCACCAATCATAAGAAGAAGAAGCGACTGGACCCATGACGGAGGCAAGCGACCGAAGAAATAAAAAGCTAATCGGTTGAACCCCAGCGTTTCGTCGATACCCATTCAGCAGAGTAATCGGACCTGACGGACGAAGATCTGACGGAGAAAAGGCTATGAGCGCGAGCGGAAAATTTAGAAAGAAAGGGTCGGGAGCGCGAACCAAAGACGAAAGATATCCACAAAAGAAATAGAAGGAAACTGGAAGGAATGAGAAAAAGCGGCGCAAAACACAAGAGTCATCATTACCGAGACATATGGCGAGACAGGCCTTGACTAACCCGGCCGAGCAGACGCATTAGAAATAGCCCGGCCGTCTGAGAAGACTACGGCCCTTGCCGCGCGGCTGTCTGCAAGTGGGGGCAAGTGAGGGTTTGGAAAATGGCGCGAGCCCACTGCGCCCGGACCGAGGAAACGGAGGCCGTCGGGTTGAATGGCTAACAGGTATTCGGATTGCTTGAAGCTACGGCCCGAGGTTGAGGGCTGATTCACTTAGAAGGATAGCTTTAGCGACCCATGATCAGCGAACCAAACCCAAGGTAGGCCGAACAATTGGAAGACTCCCATGGAGTGCAGAGAATAGAATAACCTACTCCATATGCTATCACGCGATTCAACCCAAATCTTGCCCGATAAGGAAGGGAAAATAATAGCAGTCATCAAGTTAGATTCCCGATAAGGAAGGAGAAGTTATCTGAAAACAAACAACTCCTTCTATATCGTAATACTTGCAGAATCCGTCACGGATTAAAATAAGAAATATTCATCAATGGGAAGGACTCCCCAATTACCATCGGCCAGAATTTGAACATCTACTATAAATATAAGACCACCCATCGATTGAAAGGTCGCTAATTCGCATACACTCGCCTACAGCGGCCTCTGTTTTCTGCCGCGGCTTGGCGTCGGATGGCCCGCGGGCGCGACCCTCGTAGGCCCCCAGCTCTTCACTTTTACGATTCGTCCGGGCCGCAGACAGCGTCTGCGATCCCCACCCCACTTTTTTTGCCCACACAATCGAGCACTTGCATCAGAAGCCCTCAAAGCGATTGAGTCGGCAAAGCGGCAGCGCTCAAGCCGATTAAGTTAAAAAAGCATCATCAGTTATCTTAAAAAATAATGAATAATAGGCAAGTATGTATTCATTTATTTATTATAAAAATTATTGGGAAAATGTGTCTATCTGAGTTTACGTGGAAAAAAGTATGACATATTCCATTAAGTTTATATATTTGATGGAGTTTTGCATTGGGTTGATCGAAATTGGTTGAAAAATTGAATGAAGCGAATTTATTGAGGAGCTTGCCGCAATTATCAACACACGATTTATCAATAAAAATAAACATATCTCGGTCGAGAGATCGATTATTAATTTAGAGAACAAAAATAAATATTAAGCTTTAATTTTGATTAATAAATTATTAAAAGTAATAAAATTTCCTAAAACATTTATTTATACCCTAGACATAATAAGAGTATTAGAGGCGATCGCAGATTGACAATCCATTTTAATTTAGCTCATTTGAGCTACAAGTCCAAAACGGTTAAATTTGGTTGGTGATTTATGTTGGGTAGTTTTGTGCGGCATAGACCCGACTCATGCGGGTTCTGGTGACGGTTTAAAGCAGACCAAAACCTTAAAAAATATTAAAAGAAATTCATTTTACAAATTCATCATTCTTAAAATTAAAATAAATAGTATACAAATATATAATAATAATTAATATATAAAATGATTGAGTCTAAACAATATAATAATAGCAAACAAATTTAAATAAATAAATAATGTAACAACTTAATAACATAATAACCAAATATCCCATTTGTTTGAAAATTCATCTTATTTAAGGAAATATAATCATATTAGGAAATAAATTAATGTATAATTTTTGTTAATTATTTAAATAACATCATTTGTTATTAATAAGTAATAAAATTGTTTAAAATATATTAATAATTTGAGTTATTAAATTTAATTTAATGGATAAATAAAAAATGAAATTTTAAATGTAAAATAGGATTAATGGGATAAATAAAAATATATTCAATATTAAAACTCTAATTTATTTAATTCAAATACAAAATTTTTTAAATATTAAATTATCATATAAATTATATTAAAAATATACATTTAGAAATTGAAAATAAAATAGTTAAAACAGCAAGTTTAATATATTATAATAATAATTATTATTTTAAAGCCCACAATAACTACATAAAAAGAGATAGCCGGCGTATCAAATTTATAGATGAGATCAACTACAGAAATCTCAGTCATAGCTAGTTACTTAAAATTAACAATAAATTCGGGTCGATTAAATTTAATAGGGCTAGCTTGGGCCCGAGCCATATGGGCCATGAGTGAAAGCGGTCTGGCGAATTTGTAGCGACGAGGCGTGGGCCGTTGGCGAGATCCGGACCTCTGACCGGGGGCGCGTGAAGCAAATCAATCAAATCCATTTATTCATATAAGTTTTTGTTCTCAGTCTTTACAGCGGTTTGATTTAGGGAAAGCCATGAAACATTTACACATTATTAGGCCCACTTAACATTTCTGATGAAGAGCGTTCCAAGCCTTTTCAAAATGATTTACAAAATAGATGTTCAGAGTTTAAATTGTTTTTACAAAATATTAATGTTCAAAACAAAATTGAGTGAATGCATATGTCGGAGCATACTCCGTGAACTTTCTGAATGACTCTGAGCTTATCGACCTTGGGTCTGCTTTCAATCACTATCAATCACTCGGTCTCGCATTGATAAAACAATGGCCAAAGCATTTTAAATTGCTTAGTGGTTATAATTCCATTAAGTCCGTTTCAATTTAAGTCAAATCATACAATTTTACTAAACAAAACTTTTAAATCTTTTTGGATGATCAATGTCGATACAATACATATACATATTTCATATACAATCATTTATGATTCATTAGTCATCCAAATACACATATATACAATAAGTCGTGAAAATCAAATCATGCATTTCACAATACTCTTTTCATTTCAATTCGCAATCATGCTTTTCAATTTCAATTTTTCACAATCTCAAATCAATTTAATTCGGTTCTGCTCTTAATAAATTTAACCTATGTTTTTGTTATATAGGATATCGAAATTCACAAGCCTGATCCTGTGAAATTTATATTGCAGGTATAAAAGCGGTTTTAGAACACGATGTTACGGTCATTGGCTGCGACGGGTGTCAAAACCGGTGTGAACACTCACCGATCTGGTCCGTGGCTGCGTCGAAGTGGCGCATCATTAATGGTTGCGATCTTGTTATTTTGATCCTTCATTGGTATCTCATCATCCTTTATCTGAACTAAATGGTTAACATTCAGTAAGGCGTTTCAAATCTTTATAGCAACATATAGTACAATATGTACATTTGTATAAACGATTCATTTTCAATGCTCATACAATTTTCATTTGCAAACATTTCACAATCAATTTTTTCAAATCAATTAAAATAATTCAATATGTTTTTCTTATGCATTTAGAACAAATAGTTCAAATCGAAGCTTGAGAATAGGAATACAGAATAAACTAAGAAAATAAACCAGCTTTGATTCCAATCTTGGAATCTTGACTTCAATCTTGGGTTTTCCTCCTTGTCACCTATTCGAATACAATGACAATCACATATTGACAAGGTTATTTAGGAGTTTTTGGTCTAGGGGTTTATATCTACGAATGCCTTCACTTGCAAAATTTTCTAGGGACACATGAGCCATAATTTGCTCATGCTTTCTTCAAAATTTTTTTATCTCTATGAGTCTATTTGTAGTAGGAATTGGAATCATCTCATTTGGATCACCCAAACACAAGTTCTGACATTGTGCAAAACTAGTTAGTATGCCTAGCTAACTCCGGTTACCTCTTGTTTTCTCAATTCGGGACTCTTGCTCCATAAATTGGTAATGGTCCCTTCTACTCATTTGAAGCTATGGTTATAAAGGTTTCTTCTCCAACTAGAATCATCAATTTGGATCACCAAAACTCCAAGTTATTGCATTTACATCCATCGCTACTCAATTTACAGAAACGAATCGTTTGTTTTTACACATAGCTCCACTTTGACAAAATTAAAAATTTGTGGGTTACAATTGCATACTTCCTTCAAATGGGAATTCTTCACTAGAAGTCTATTTAACCCCAGAATTTTTGAATCAACTCAATTTGGATAGTGAAACTCAACATGGTCAAAACCTATAACAATACTAAAGCGAGCATAATGAGTGAGCTACCCGAGCTCACCTTTAAATATGTTGGGGCCTTAAGACTAAATTGCTTCCTAGTTCCTTCTATATATTTGTAAACCTCTCTCTTATGGTTCTTTACCAATTGGAATCACTTCATTTGGATGATTATAACTTAATCTATAGCTAAACCAAAAATATGTGTTTCTTTACAAAATTTTGACAACATTTCCTTTGAAAACTGACATTTTCCCTTTTTACAAACACTACACAAAAACCAGTAAATCAATCCCAACCAACAATACAAAACAACCTCAACACAATCCCAAAACTCTATTTACAGCTAAACAAAACTCTTTTTATCCACATTTTGGGGTTTTCCCCAACTCGAACACAAGAACAAAGTTTGGGTTTATTTGCTATAGCTTTCTTGAATCTTCCTTAAGTTGCTTGATCTCTTAGAGAGCAGAGAAATGGGAAGCAAGCTCAACCAAACCTTGATCTCACTTTCTGCTAGCTCTTACTCTCTTCTCTTCTCTCTTTCTCTCGAAAAGGGTTGTCGAATAAGGCTCACATACCTTTTGGTCTTTAAATCCACTCATTTAAGTGTAAGGCCATGTTTGCCTTACGCTTAGGTGAGTGGTGTTTGTTTTGCCAATGTTGGATATAACTTTTTTGAGCTTAATCTTTGAATAGTACTTAATGTCATTAGAGTATTAGGATTTGTTTGTTTTTAACATTGAGTAGTGAGTAGGGATGGCAGGGCCCGGATTATTTTGGGTTTTAAATCCACTCCCCTCTGTCTTACAGGTTAATTTAATTTTTAATGCGATTTTATGAGTTGAGTTTGGCTCTCAAGTCAGAGACGAGTTCAAGTCTTATTACTGCTCTGTAAGAGCAGAAAGGTGAAATTTTCAAAAATGACAAAATGTTAATAAAAATAATAAATTGTCATAAGGGTTGGGGAAGCTTTAGAAAATTCTCTAGATCTCGGATATTAGAAGCAGTTTGAAGGGCTAATTAAAATTTAAGTCTTCTGAATCTAATGACAGAAAAATTTGTCGAATTATGAGACAGTACTAGATTTACGGAGTGATAAGTTGTCGATGACTCAAGGGAATGAATTTTACGAAAATCTCTAAAGTTAGGAAATGACTTGAAATTTAAGTTCGTTTAAAATAAAGTGAGTGAGAAAGAAATAAATTGTTCGGAATGAGAAACGAACTCGAATGAAACAATATGAATCATATATCCAAAATAATAATAATAAGCCCTGAGTCCGATTATATTTTAAAAATAATTTTTATTATTTTTATTTTATACTTTAATATAAATAATAATTATTATAATTTTTTTTAAATAAATAATTTATAAAAATTTATAATATTTTATTTTTATGAAAAAATATTATTTAATATAATAAAAATAAAACGAATATAAAAAATTAAGATAAAAATAAAAACAAAAATAAAATGTAAGCAGGCGAGTTTGGGAGAACACTATATCAGCCCATATTTGTTTGAATTTTTAAAATGAGACAAGTTTTGAGAATTGAAAAAAACTCCTTGGCCCGAGTCCCGAGGATGGGGCAGCCAGATCCCAAATCTTCTGTTATCTATCTAGTAGTGTATATTACTATTTAACCTTTAACTTTGTTGGATAATGATTGAGTTTTTAACATTTTTGTGGAAAATAGTGAAACTGAATGAAAAAACCAAATATTTTCCCACTTTTTCTATTAAGACTTTTTTTAAAATTTTCCAATAATAAGTGGCAAAGATTTAAAATCAATAAACAAACTTAATCTTACAGAAGTATTTTAATTCAATTAGTAAAAAAATAATGTCGCATGAGTCTCTTCTCATTTTTCTCTTTGGTTTAAATCCTTATTTTCATAAGACCTTATTTGTACACAAAAAAAAATGTATTCTTTTAACTTAAGTTTCTCCTGTTGCTTTACTCTTTCATATTTCATTTATTTGCACTTCAACTCCTGTTACATAGACATATAAACATTTACAATTGACCCTTAGATCCTCATTTTACAAATTTCAAATTTGTCCTTTACCTTAGAGTAAATTTAGGGTCCAATCAATTCCTCATTTAGCATATAATATTGCATTTGGCTCTTAGTCATATAAATCAATTTCAGTAAATATTCATTTAACAATTCATCAAAACACACCCAAAGTTGGCTCAATTTATCTGGAATATGTAGAAAAATGCTATATAATTATAAAAAAAATTCTAGGGTATTTTTGGAGTATTATAAACTGACCTGATTTTATTCAAGTCTTAAATTTTACAACCCAATTCTCAAAAATTTCGGGCTAAAGTGGGTTTTGCCAGTCGAAACTAGTGTATTGTCAGCTCTTATGAGTATAATAGAAAATATTAAAATAATATTTCAAAATAATTATAGCGATTAAATAATACTGAAAACAACCAATGGAAAAAAATAATATTATAAAAAATAAAGATAATATCTCAAAACAACAAAAATACGAATTTTAGTTTATTTGATCCTAACAGCTCACTAACTTCAATCATCTCCCGATTCATAGAGAACTCATTCTCAAAGTTACTTTTGGATGTAGACTCATATGGTTGGAGCAGATAAGTTAGCAACATTTAAGGTCTTTAAAATCCTCCAATTTAGTGAGTCCGCCCTGCGTATTATTATTGATTTTCTTTACAATCTGTTATGGTCCATATTTTATTTATTTGGAAACTTCACATGATGTCCCTTGTCTTGAATACTATCTTCCACCATCACCTAGGCACATTATTAAGATATAGTGATAGTCACTCTCAAATTAAATCTTATTTAGCAAATTTGTTCCCTCAATTGATCAAACATATCATCCAACCTTGGAATAAGAAATTTATATCCAATGGTAATTTTGTTGATCGTCCTACCATCAACCCCATCCGCGACTTCCATCTTTCTTGGCGTTAACAAAGGGGTGGAGCCTTTTATAGACCCATGCTAGTCGAATACGCCTTGCCAGCAGCTCTTCTACCTTCTCCTTAGATTTCCGTTCTCCTTGGAACTCGGCCTATAATAGAGCATTAGGAAGAGAAGCACCAGGAATAAGATCTATGTGGTGTTGTATGTGCAGCGTATGGGAGTAACTATGTTGGTAAATCCTTAGGAATCACATCATCGAACTCTTCCAGCAAAGTCCACGCACCTCCATCGAAATGCGAGCCCCAACTGAATCTCTACTTTCCTCTCCCTTTGTCATCAAATGCCCTTCTACGAGTCTCCTTACAGCTCCATAAGTGAAGATGGTTCGTGCACAAAAGTAAGAAAGTTCCTTCCCTTAAGCATAAAGCGGGTTGATTCTCACTTTCGAGTCTTCGCCCTCTTTGCTTCGATCCTTAAAATTCAACAATATATTCATTCACACTCCTACCACCTCGTGTACATCACTGGTAAGCATAAAAATTATATCGTTCATAGTCTAGAGGCAAAAATCTACCTCGTAATAATTGCTTCATCCTACGCCATGTTTGAATTAGACCAGCCCTATCTATCCTCTTATCTCTCCTCATCACCTCCCATCATCTGCGATGCTCCTCCCTTTTAACTAATAAACAAAAATTTTACCTTTCTATCTCGGGCAGAGTTAGCATAGTCAAAGGAATTTGTCTACTTCATTCATCGATCTAAAAACTAAATATTGAGATCCTGATTGAGTTTGCAATATCTATCTTTAGTTTGTATTTGTCATCTCCTCGAGTTTAGTTAAGCTTATCTTTTCACTTAACTGTCTATCAGCGTGGATTCATGAATTCACCAAGAGTCGGGCTCTTCAATACGAGTGTCATAAAATCCTTCGATTGGCCTTGATTTTGTATATTAGGAATGTGATTACAAAATGGGTCTAGCAAGGGACCGATTCACCACCTTGTTCCTCATCCATCATTCCTACTTCCTTTTTCCATTAATAATCTTTAATAACGCTTTCAGTGGGTTTGTATTGTTTCCGATTGCTAGGTTAAATTTTGGATTGATTGTTATTGTTCATTAATCGACCTTCAAACAGCTTGCAATCCCCGAACATTGTCTTGGATTGGTTGTCATTAGTAGCACTAGTATTAACCATTGATTGGGATAAACTCGCTTTAATATGTCTCAATATAGTCACCGATTCTAAATCCATAAAACAAAGTAAAACAAAAGCTTTAATTTTGATTAATAAATGGATAAAAGTGATAAATTTTCCTAAAACAAATCCCAAAGTATCTATGTATACCTTAGACATAATATGGGTATAATAAGAAATAAAATAATATTTCAAAACAATAGTAAGAAAGAAAATAATACTCTCAAAACAATAATAGGAAATAAAAATAAAATCCCAAAAAATAAAGAATAGCATCTCAAAACAACCAAAATAATGATTTTGATTGATTTGATCTAAACCCGACATCATTATTTACATAGTAATTTAAATAATAATTTTAAAATAATATTGAAGGAAATAGAAATAGGGTGACCAATCAGCATCAGTATGTAGTATTCATCCGATGTAATGTGCCTGCTTTATTACCACCTTCTTATTCTTGAACACAGGAGTATCCTTTATTTTCGAGCGAGTGATAAATTTATGTAAATTTCTATAAGTTTCTTATAACTATATTATTCTGATTATTAATATAATTTTGGGACTATTCTACCATTTAATTTGTTATTATTAATTTTTTCTTTTACTTATTTGTATTTGCATATAGGTGATGTATCCAAATCATGAAATGTTTAATTATATACACGAATCAGGGCAGCTAGGGAAGGTAGGATACAAAAGGGCTCATATCGATAGCATAAATGTGACGAAAAATATTTCATATATTAATTCTATATACAAAGTATATATAAGCTCAATATATTGATCCAACTAAATCAAATTTTGAATAAATGTTGGAAATTTGATCTATGTTCTATGCCACCATTAAGCGATCATTCATCTATTGTGACTATGATTTGAATTAATGAAATTATATGTGGTCATGTTTGATCAAAATTTTCATTCATGTTATATAAAACATGCACACATGGCCCCCACTTGTTAGCCCACTTGATTCATATTGCTTCGAGATTATAATTACATAAGGTCATTAAATCTTTTCAAATGTTGTCTAGTTTCATGATATTGTTGATTTGATATTATTAGTTGGGAGATTTTGCTATAGGTTTAAAGTAGTAACGCCAAAAACATGATTACAACGTTCATAGTTGATGAATGACATTGGAAAATTATAAGTTGTGCAATTTAAACCACAAATGTTATTCAAGAGCATACTTTTCAAAATCACCACAACCTCCATATAGAGGATATGATTTTGCTATGAACCTGTCATATTCTACATCGGATAGGAAAAAAACTTTTTGGCATTATATAAGTATGGATTCCTCTCAACCTAGTAGACACGTTTTAAAACTGTGAGGGCCCTTGAACTCGAAACGGACAATATCTACATGATTAGGTCGGATCGTTACAAATGGTATCGAGTGATCAACCTCGTATGGGGAATTTTGTTTCGTTTGGCTATAAAATATGGAGTGTTTGTCAGTTTAACTCACTTAATCCCATGAGGTATAGCGAAGGCGTTGTGTACGTATGAAGTGTTTGTTCATCAGCTTATTTAACACTATATAAGTATGAACTTTTCTCAACCTAATAGACGTGTTTTAAAGTTGTGAGGGCCTTTAAACCCAAAGCGAACAATATTTACATGATTTGACCGAATCGTTACAGACTCACAATATGATGGAGATTTGGGAGTGCATAAGAGTATTATGATTGGGTCTGCTGCAAATCAATCTTGAAAAATTTATAAAGACTTTGTCAAATAACACATAATGAGATTATTCAATAGTCAAACATGACAACTAAAAAATAAGGGAAAATAAAGAATTGATGGGTATCCCAAGAATTACTATAAATTGTTGCTTTAGATGTACCAATTACTATTGTAAACTAATCTAGGAACAATAATGGAAGCCAGTTATTTAGATTGAGTAATTAGTTATAGCACATAGGAATTTCATCCAAGGTTTTGGATATTGACTTGTCACATATGAGTGGCTTATGTGACGGTACGTTATTTCTTTTATCTCATCTTATGATCTGCGATTAAACATTCCATTAGCATTTGGTATATTGAGTTTAGAAAGTTATGAAAATTGGTATTTTGCCTTATTTGAAGTGTTCCTAATTAAGGTGCTTGAATCGCAAACCATACATATTAATACTGCCATTTGAAGGAAAATTTCAACAGCTTGCTTCCTCGCATAGTATAATATCAAAGGCAATAAATGTAAAGAACATTCCCTTAAATGGCGTAACAATGTTATTCAGGTTAAATAATGAATACGTGTAGTCATGTTTGAATGAACAACCTATTAGAAATATTGGGTTAAGAAGAAACTAACATGAATATTGTTGATGCTCCAACTTCCCAAAAAGATAATACAAATTGATTACTAATCTTGCAAAGTCATTTAATGATTTGTTTAAAAATGGATATAAGACTCATAACTATTTTAACCTTTTTTTCGAGCATCAACAAATTTATTGCAATATCTTAGTTATACCCAAAGTAGCGTTAGATTATGTTATATTATAGAATATAATATATTATATTATTTGTAAGGATTCATTTTATTTTGGTAGGTTTCTTATTCTTAACACTTTGGTTGTTTCTATCGGGATTCTTCTAGTAAACCTATATAATAATTTTATAATTTATTAGAACAAAACTTTCAGTTTTCTCTTGTTCTTAATTAAGTTTACTATTTTAACATAAATATCAAACCAGTACCATCTTCACTCTTCTTCTTCATTCTTTCTCAGCAAATATGGAGCAATTTTTATCTGAATTTTGCATTCAATAAAATTTGTTTTGTATGTTTGGATCAAAGTTATCTTTTGGATTTGGAATTGGGGACGTTTCAAACTTATGTGCTTTGATTTGCTTTCATAGTTTTTATTTAGTTTATTTTACAATAGATGACGTTGGGATTTTGTGATTGAGTTGCGTGTTGGTTTAAATCAAATATCGTTTTTCCTTTTTTAGAAAAATCTGCTAGTGCGTTTTCTTTTGTGGATTGATTTGTATCGGTTGAAGGTATTCGATATTAGATACGTTATACTAATATTCGTTAGGCTATAACTAAGATCGATATATGACACCCTATCTGGGAGTGCGGTGACAGCCGTCGGCGCGAGGAAGCACTGTGATCTCAGTTGTCTGATATCGCGTCGTTTGTCTCGTATAATGAGGCCATTCACCACATATTTAATTCTGGAAATATATAAAAATATATGATGGCTGTTTTAACCAAGCAGTCTTATTATCTAACAAAAAAATATATATGGTTTGATTCTACTTGGTCTAACCTAAGCAAAACAAATAAAACCATGCATCAGGCTCTCATCCCCTCATGCGGTCCCATATGCGGGTCGGATGCACCTTGCCAGGACCTATACGGAAGGGTCCCACGACGGGTGGAAGCAATCTCCACGATGAGGGTTTTTTCTACAGGGTTACTCCCACTAAAATGCACATGCAATGGCATTACATAAACATCGATCACATTTCATACAATTTATGCAACATGATATGAAATGTGCATGTCATGCATGAGATCGACCCCTCATGCTCTAACTTTGAAAGTCTCAATGAAGCTCCCTCCTTTTTCTGATTGCAAGTGTGGAAACCAACCATTAATTATTTAACCCAATGACTTAAACCATTGAACAACCCTCAAATTTTAAATTTATTTAACCCAATGACTTAAACCATTGGACAACCCTCCAATTTTAATTTATCATTTCGTGATTTATTTTTCTTTTTGTGGGCCATGGATTTTAGGTTTTCACTCTAGGGCCTTATGCGCTTTTCCAGCATTTCGCGAACTTACATCATCGAGGATTCATGTCAAGCGGGTGAATAACATTTGGGTCTTTCACCCAGGGGATCTACCCGACTTGTTATGAGAAACATGTAATTTATCTATTTTGATCATTTACACCCTCATGAGTCTCTACCTTAGACTTTGTCCCATTTTCCAAGCTCACGACCCATTCATCCACACCGGTGAATAAACAAGACCATCACCCCACACACAGGCTCATTGCGATATGGTACATATGAATGCATGATGCCAATGCATTTTTCTTCATGTTACATGTATGTATGAGTGCTACATGAAACATTTATAAATCTCGGATAATTATATTTTCTACATATAATTTCCATTTATCACAATTTCCATGTTAATACATCACGCAAGCACATATTAACATGATTTTTACACACAACATCATGTTGGCTAATATTTACAACAATAACACAAAATGACCCAAATCTCGGACCCACATAAAACAGGGCATCTCTTGGTCCTTTCACGGTTCATCACCGAATTATTGTGATAGCAAGACACACCACAAAACCGTAGACATCAATCTCGGGATCAAAACCCGAGCAGAACTCGGTCAAGCGCCGAAATAGTCTGAAATTTCAACCTAGGCCCATTTTGAAAATAGTCAGAAAATTCGGCCAGGCTGTCAGCAGTCCTAAATTCAACCGGATTTGTCAAAAGCAGTCCTGAAATTCAGAAAATTCCCATCGGTCCAAAAAATTTGGGACTAAAATTTACGGCCTTTCACGGTTTCTAAGCCAATCCCAAGCCATTAAATGGCCTTTATGCTAGAAATAACACAAGTAGGAAAATTCCCTACCTCGTGGAGTTTGTGAAACTCCAGTTTTGGTATCCTGCGTAGCCCTCGTTTATTGGATCGAGCTTTTGCCTTCTACTCTGACGAAACCTACGATCCAGGTTCCATAAATCTTAGAAAAAAATAAAAATAAATCTCTCTCTCTCTCATTCTAAGTTTCTCTCACGCCCCTTTGACTTTCTTTGTTTGTTTTTCGATTTTCTCCTCTTTTATTATTATTATTATTATTATAATAATTATTATTATTATTTGGATACATGGCTCATATTACCTCATTCGAGTCCGTTTCTTCCTCGAAAAAATTTATTTATTTTCAGTTCATTTTATTTTAAATGAACTTAACTCAAACAATTTCCCTAACCCGATATTTTCGTAAAATCTTGCCCATAAAGTTACTGACGGTTTATCACGCAGAAAATAGTAAAAATATTCCGTTTGTCTCAGAATTTGACGAAACTTTTTTGAGTCACTAGATTTCGCTAGACGAATTTAACGGCGTAGTCCGTTTCGTCATCCGAGATCTAGAGAATTTTCTAGGCTTCTCTGAACCCCTATGATAATTTATTATGTTTATTAACATTTTTCCATTTTTGAAAATTTCTAATTTTCCCGGGTTTTACAAATATATATGCAGAATTAGAATTCCAATTATATTACCAAATAATGAATTTGAACTAAATTCACAACTTAAGAGACATACCT